>PVKB01000006.1:0-600000 GCA_004027205.1 Ctenodactylus gundi | reverse complement strand
AAAACTCTGTAACAGTGTAAGGTTCAGCCAGGCTGTAGGGATTATGATTAATTCAATTATTGTCATTAGTGTTGCATGTTTTCATCTCTAATGTAAAGCATTTAGAAACATCTCTGAATAACTACTTATTTTTGCTGGAAATTTTTTCATTCACTCAACAAGTTAAGAATACACTAGGTGCGTAGCTTTGGGAATTGCATAAAGTGCATAAGTGAAGAATGCATTTAGTTAGTTAAAAAAAGATATTCTAGAAGAATTAAAAATTATTTTAAATGATATTGTTTACTTTAAGTCACATTCATATGTTTTTTCCAAAGTCTCTCTATTATAAAGCATTCTTTATTAGCTTTTTGTATCTATCACCTCTGGTATAAGTTTTTAGAGTCAAGGTTTAATTTTGAAAGTCTTAGCATTGACTATGAGGAGCAAAATTTGAAGGACTCAGAGGATAGATTTTAATCAGGAGTCCACAGTACAGAGAATCACCCAGCACAAAACAAAATCGTTGTGTTTCCCTACCAGATTTCCTTAGCACTTTTTATGGCATAGGAAATAAGAGTAGAGCTTGGTAAAAGAGAAAGATGAAAAACGAAAAACTGAGGACTGAGAGATGCTGCCCATTACCCCCATTCAGAGCACACCTTCTGTCCTGAAGGTGTGGTACCAGACAGAAGATGCACTTGCGGAGGCACCCAGAGGATGAGGTCTTGTCTAGTTCCCAGGACGTGGTCCACGAACACCAAATCCCTCTTGGAGAAGCCCAGAATGCAGGCAGAGTAGGGGGCAGCCAGGGCAGCAAGGCAGGCTGGGAAAATTGTAGGAGCGGGTCTGTGCTCTCCCAAAGCTAGAAAGGATCGAAGAGATTTTAAACCCCTTTTCTCCTCCTACTCCCAATTGGGACGTAGAAGTGACAAAAAGAGAATCAGTGATCTGAAAGTCTTTGCTAGTGGAAAGAGGAGACTTGAATGCACCACCAATCATAAACAAAGCAGAGCCTCTGGGATTCCAGATACCGGGCACATGGTGGTGAGGAGGACAGTCAGAGAATGTTCCCGGACTCCAGGCAGTAGTGGAGGGTTACAGACCAAAAGATTCCCTCCTGGATGCCTCCGCTTCCCACCTGGTTCTGTGGTCCTGAGCCCCTCCCAAACCTAAGTGCTAGTAAGAGAGGAGTTAGGGAAGGATATCCTTCATTGTTTCCTGAGAAGTTACAAAAACGCTAACTTTAAATCTCCGATGGAGATCTAATACCCTAAAGGAAAGGCAAGTGATTAGGGAAAAGATAAAGGAGGCTTACAGTGGGCTACACGGTGAGTTTTAACTAAGCAAAGAAGGAAAAGGATGGCATTTGGGGTCTGAACAGGACCACACAGGCAAGGTACAAGCACAGGGAGGGACAGGATGAAGGACAATCTAGAGGAAGTAAAATATATTAAGAAGTATTGGGAAAAATGTTTGGAAATAAACTGTGGACCTAACCTCAGTTAAAGAGAAATATTAAGGCACTGTGGGTGGACTTTCTGCTTTAAATATAATCTTATATCACAGCTTTGTTGAGTTAACCATGCAGATAACCATCTCACCGTTGCACAGAAAACCACGGATTTTCACAAAAATGACCAAAACTCTTCTCTCTTTGCTTTGTATTGGAACACAGGTGCTGAAGCTTGCTTGCTCCTGACAAATGACCTAACCCTTCTGAGTTTTGTCACTATGGAAGGGGAATAATAAATTATTCATTGAGTTGCTATGAAAATTGTGTAAGTTAATAGGTGCCTGGCACAGAGCACACAACTGTTATCTAATCTGCATCTTGCTCTAAATAAACTGTGTTACCCGTGGGAAAGCTGAGCGCTAGATATTCTAGTACATCCAGGTTCCTAAGTTCAGAAGAGAACAGAGAAACAGTACTCAGTGTCTGGGGTAACTGAGGTTAGGTGGCTAACAGATGCAAGACTATTACAGTTGCTGCTTCATTGTTCCTCCTTGTTTGATACAAATAATAATGGCTGCTTCCCTTCTCTCAGGAATCTTCTAATTTAAAGTTTTCTTCCTGGGCTCATATCCATGGCCGAGTATCTTTTTGGAAGCTACATTTTTGGACAAATGTTCCTTATTCTATATATTGTTTTCACACTCATTTTAGGATTTTCTGACAACTGTGCTACTGAAAAATCTGCTCACAGCATAATTCCACTTTTTGCTCTTTTAGCATTCATACATGCAGAGTCCCTTTAACTTTTTTACCTTTTAGTTATTATTATACAAAGAGATTTAAGTGAACAGAATATTTCAGAGAAAGCTTAACGCAGCAGCCTTAGTTCACAGAGATTGATGAGGCGATACCCTCTTTCCCCCACCAGCTCGCTGCTGTGCTACCTGGGCAGCGTTCGACACACCTGCGCTGGGCAGGCACTCAGTGAATGGCAACTTATTTCTCTTTTGCATTTTCTTTCCAAGTAATTGGTAGTGATGAATATTGAATTAAATTTTGTTAAGAAACTTTATTGCCATTCAACCTATTTTCAGAATCTCACCCCGTTTCCACCTTTCTGACCTCGTCTCATGGTGCAAGCTGCCATTAACCCTGAAGGATCACTGCAGCAGCCTCTTCTCTTTGTACCCTGGTCGTGCACGCTGGCCTCCTGAAGTCCCTGCTTGGTTAAGCTTCTTGCTTCCCTGAGCACTGTGCACTGCTGTTTTCTCTTCTGAAACCCCCTGGCTTCACACGTCCACATGGCTTGGCAACCTCACTTTTTCCATGTCTTCAGTCAATGTCACCTCCTCGAGGTCTACTCTGATTAGCCTACTTCACAATAGAAACTTCTGAACACCCACTGTTCATTTCTTTGATGGCACTGAAGATGCCACACAAGTTTTTTTCCATACAAGTTTCATAGTCTTATGTACTACACTGTTTACTAGTTTATTGCTACCTCAGCCATTTTCTCATTCCTTTCTTTTTTGTCCTCAATGTATCCCAAAGACTACCAGAACATAATAATCTCTGAGTGAGTGAAGGCAGAGTGAATGAAAGACAAACGGACCTCTCCTTTATCCTAGACACAGAGACATGAAGAGGTGAACGCAGTTCTCAGCCATGCAAACTGGTTTTGTGAATGTCATTATAGGCAACAGATAATTTGTTTAGTTCTATTCTGGGAACAAATTCCATGCTAACATTATTGAGCTTCTATAGGTGGGTTAACTGGTGAAGAAAGTTTTGGCTTATGTATTACCCACTTTCCTGTCACTAGGACAGATTTTTCCACACCCACAACTTAAGGGAGACATTTATCTCGGTTCACAGTTTCAGAGTGTTCAGTCTGAGGCAGTCTGACTCCAGAGTAGACATGCCCTATTTAGAAGGGGATGGTGGAGGAGAATTCTGCTCTACTGATGGCAGCCAGGAAACAGAGAGAAAGGGGGGAGACTGAAATAAGAATGCACATTTCAAGGTTTCATCCCTCAGTGACACATACCCCTGACCGGGTCCCATCTGCCTAAAGGCACATGTAGCTATGAAGTCATCAAAGCATTTATCCACTGATAAGTATATCTCCTTTTTGATCCATCACCTTCCAAACACCTTTTCTCTGGATACATGGGAGTTTTGCAGGATCTTTTTTATTCAAAATCATAATGATGTCCCTTCTCCATCACCTCATCTTCTCAGTATTGGGATGAATCTGTATGTTGGTTTGTGATTAAACCTATTTATTCCACTCAGATATAAAATTACCCTTCATGGCCCAATGAAATTTACAAATGTAATTAATATTTTCATAAGAGCCACTGAAAATTAACTAAAAATAAGAACCAAATTTAAAGCATTTATCACATAATTGGCAAAATAAATAGCAGCCTGTAGTTTGGATTATGTAGTTGGATTATGAAGGGTTCAGGAAGAAATTGTATTTTAAATAGTGACGTTATCCTTATTCTTTATGATTCAATTTTTCATGAACTAAAGTTGCACTGAATTTTATCTTTCTTTTGCTGTACATAGAAATGATTTGGAGATGAAGCATATTTTCATCTTAGGAAAGTTTGATCATAGGAAATAAAATCGTTACTTAAAGCTTTCCAAATAAGCTTAAGTTTGATAGGAGGAAAGAGTAACTAGTTGATAGAAAATGTGAAATACTAAAGATGTGAAATTCTGAAAATATGTTGAAAGTCAATTCATTACTTAGTGTGAGAGGACTTGGGAGAGATTCAGTTCAGTGATCTGGAAGACCTTTGGATAAACCTGCCTTGTGTACCAGAAGCCTTTGGTGGTTGCCAGGTACTAGTTGCTACTTCACATGAGAAGGATGAGTTTGGTGAAACTCTACTCTTTTTTTGGCATTCATGCAAGGCACTAGAGTTTATGTTACATTAAGAAAATATATTTAATATAAGGTAGAAAAATGGAAGATTGAAATAACTTATTTCTCATTTTCCCCTCTCTTTAAAAATTATGAATACTTATTAATTTCTATAATAGAAGAATTTCATTAAATCTGCTAAGAAAATAAGATGAGTTATAATTGAATTTTATCCTACTTAGGGCATGCAAGAGGGGGCGAAGGAGTACAAGTTTCATCTCACCTTGAGGAAGTGCCACTGGATCTATCGGTAGAACTTGGCTGTGGGCAAACTTCTTTTCTCCCACTTCCTTTCATATCTACTCAGAATTCTAAAATTTAACTCAGAGGTCCCAGTAAAAAAGGCTGATAAATAAAAGTAATATATTATTACTACATGATCAAGTATGAGAACTTGAGCAGAAATTTAGAAAAATACATTTCTATTCATTTCTACCTCTTTGAATCTTGAATTTTTTTTACTGTTCTTAAAAAGATTCAATTAATTAATTATGGCCTGTCCTAAGAATATTTTCCTGATTTGGGCAAAGAGTTTTGATTTACTTCTTTGTTGTATGAGCCCTTGGGTACTGTGGACATATCGTTACTTACATCTGATTCATAATGACAATGATCTTGCGAAAGAAATGGATTTAGGCTGGGTTAGTGGCACAGGCCTAGAAGTCTCTGAGCTCTTAGATGGTTGAATCTCAGACCGCTGAACTCTAAAAGACATTTTTTTCTTTTGTTCCTGCTGAGGTACACTTCCCAGAGCAAAGTGTTTTGCCTTTCCACCCTTGTACTGGTGAAGGAAGAGGCCCTGTTGACTTTGGAAATGTCCTTCAGGGCTCTTTCCTAGAACCCTGATGGTGCTTCTTTTTAATGCTAATCTCTTGAATTTCCCTGCGTTCTTTGGCCCCATCGCTGCAGGCCACTGTGGCCTGGCGCTGCAGACCTTCTATGATTTTTCTCTGCCATTTTGTTTTGTCTTTCACCATAGAGCTGCCTAAAAGCTGCAAACAGCAGCCAAATGACAGTTTGAACATCAGTCTGCCTTGAGATTTCCTCCACCAGAGAAAGCAGTCCACCGCCCTTAATCTCTAGACAAGGGCAAAATGCTGACAAACATTGTGCCAGAGCATAGCACGTGTGGTTTTTGAGCCACTTTCCAATACAGTTCTCCTTTCCATCTGAAACTTTATGAACCTGACCATTCCAATACACACTTTGATCAGCATGCTGGTATTCTGAGCTTTGACTGGAATCTCCCTTTAAGCTTGCTTAGAGCACTCCAAGTTTACCAGCCAGCATCCTCAAATCTTTCCAAATTCCTCCCACAAACCAGTTCATAAGGCTTCCATAACACATGGTCAGGTAAAGCGCAGCAATGACCCCACTTCTCTGGTACCAACTGCTGTCTTAGTTACTTTTTCATCACTTTGATTCAATACCCAACATCCACAAATTAGAGAGGAAAGATTTATTGTAGCTTACAGTTTCAGAAGGTCACAGTCCATTCCTGGGTGGGCAGCTGAAAAAAATGGTGCAAGCACATGGCAGGGCTGGAGCTGGGGCAGGGCCAAAGCCAGAGCTCCAGCACCAGAGATCCTCACAACATGGTGGTACAGAGAGGAAGGGCAGACCAGCGCAGGGCCCTACAGATCAAGCCCCACACACCTGCCCCTTCCAGCCAGGCCCCACCTCCCAACCCTACACAGTATCCACAGGGACATGAGGCTTTTGGGGGACACTCAAGACCCAAACTATGACAATTGTTTTTCATGAGTTTCGGTATCTGGAAGTACACAACAAATAAACCCACATATTTTGAGAAAAAATATTTTTTGAGAATAGGAGCATTCTTCAAAATGTAGGAAAAATTTAAGAAAAAAGTATTTTCATCAGAATATTCATATGTCTTATTTTTCCATCAGGCGTTCAGCTGACAACATCAAATTTTAACTTAGCAGTTATTCATTGCCTCCTTTGTTCTTAGTTCAGATGAATGTGCTTGGGAGGGAATTCCACTTAATTACTCAGTAGATACACTAATACTTTGTTAGTGTATATATTTACAGTTTCTCATTTGCTTCATTAAACAAAATCAATCTTTCCTTACTTCCTTCTTTCTTTGCTTTATCAAGTCTTGGAATCAATTTTTTTCTGTAATTTTTTTATCTGAATAAAAATAGATTTGAGCTGTGGCATTCTGGAAATGCTACCCCACACCCTCAATATTCACTGTGAATTAAACTAACAGCTTTAGAATAAAGGCTATTATTTTTAGAATACAAGGTTAAAGGTCAATTCTTAAAATATCAGTTGGCACGTTGAACATATAAAGATTCGCTATTGGATTTCATCAGAAATGTCATGATAAACTCTAAGATATTGCTTATGTTCTATCTCAAATACTTCTAGCAAAACTCCAAGCAAAATCCTTCCTTTTTTTCATTTTGTCTAGTAAATGGCAGACCTCATGCAGAACCTTTCAGAAACCTTATTACTACGAGTGACCTTCGAGGTAAACATATCTGACTCTCACTGCAGCCCAGTTTGCAAAATATACATTTCTATTCCATAGGATTTCAGGCCATCCAAATCACTAAAGGAACTCTGAATTCTGGCAGGAAGAGCCCTCTCATTCTTCCAGTAAATGTTTGGGATTCCTATAATGTTTTCCTCTTGTCCCAACAACAGGACTTGAAACAAATCCTCAAAATCAAAAGATGTGCCTCATTTGAACCAAAGTACATGAAACACATTTTGCTCTAGTTATCTAGCAAACCTACACAGTACCCCGGAAAGACCTCCAGGGGGCAGGATGGTGCAGGGCTGCAGCCCCCGGTTGATGTTAAACATTCAAAACCTCAAGATGACTTTCGTGGACTGTTTTCTCTCTGGGTAATGAACCGTTTCTAGGGAAAAGGTCCCTAAAGGAAAACAGGATTTGTCATTCCGTCATTCCCTCTTTGTCCGCTTTTTCTGGCGAAGAGTTAATGGAAGGACAGTCCTTCGAGACGCCGCATTCTGCTGAGGGCTGGGAGGAAAGGAGAGGCACATTTGAGACTGAGAACTGAGCGTACTGGGCCAAATTAACGCCTTGACTGGCAACTGGTTTCCTTGCCGTGTCTTGTTGGGAAGGCAAAGAAGAAAGAGCGCGGGCCTCCTTGACATTTGTTGAGAGGACTGCAGCTTCCCTGTCCCACATCTTAAAGGGAGTTCAGAGCATTGCATGATTCAGAAATGTTCCTAGCATGTATTTGCTGTGAGGGCGTCTGCGAGTGGATCCTGAGCAGAGACCTGGCCATCGGGGACCAGGGTGTCAGCAGAGGTAGTCTCATTTCACCACAGACATCGAAAAATCTAACCCCTTGGATGTGCTGGAAATTCAGACACTATGGAACATAGTTGGGCTCCTGTTACATGGATATTTGGAAGCCCTTAATTTTTGGATTCTATTATTTTAAACTTTTAAGAGTTGCCAGAAATGTATAGTTTGAGGACAGCAGTTCTCAATCCTGTGACACCAGGGGTGAGTTTCAAAAAAGACTATTGTTCTGCAGACCTGATGTGAGTGGATGAGGGGGATTAGATGGTGCTAGCATCACCACCTCCATCCACTCCACCTCAGATCCCCAGGCATTGGATTCTCATAAGGAGCATGCAGCCTAGATCCCTCACGTGCACAGTCAACAGTGCAGTTCATGCTCCTGTGAGACTGTACTGCCATTGCTGATCTGAGAAGAGGCAGAGCTCAGGATGTGTAATGTAAGTGATGGAAGCTGCTGTAACTACAGATAAGCTCAGCACACCTACTTGCTGGTCACTGTTTCCTGTACAGCCCAGCTCCTAGCAGGCCACAACTGTTACTGGTTGTAGCCTAGGGGTTGTCCCCTGCTATAGGGGATGGCCAACTTAAGGACAGGGACTTTCATGCCTTCAGTTCATTTAACTGAAGGTTACACTGTCATATGTTGAACTGCATTTTTAAAAAGATAAAAATAGAAAGTATAAAAGAGAAAACAGATATACTTGGCACATATAAATATTAAAAACACCATCTATGATGTATTGTAGTACAAGTTTAAAAACAAAAACTAATCCTCATGTGTTTAAAGGGAAAGTGTGAAATCTGACTGTCTTTGGGGTTACAAGAAATGAGACAGCAAGACACGTTACTCACGGTAGGAGTAGCAGCAATGCCTTCTGAGTAAGCCAGAGTTTCGAGAAGCATCAATTACTAAATACTTGACAAAAGTAGGCAAAGGTACTTGATCTGCAAGATGAAGGTCAGGCCAATCAATTTATTCCCTCCCTTTACTTTAGAGGACATTTCTGGTTTGTGGAGCCACCAAGCTTTATGATTTTAATCACTATGCACGTTATTTGGCCTGACTGTTTTCATGCAGGATAAGCTAATTGATGTAGCCAAACACTAATTTACTATGAATCAAGGTATCATGAGCTCTAGTGTCTCCCCCGTGCCCAGGCCTTGTGAACATTTTGAGTGGCTAGGAGTCGTAACGTGCTTTGGACTGCAAGGGTGAGCCAGGCTAAACTTGGTACTTGCTTAATGATCTCTCCAAAGAAATGGATTTAGGCTGTGTTAGTGGCATAGGCCAGTCGTCCTAGCCCTCTGGGAGGTCGAGGCAGGAACATTGTAAATTCAGTTCTGTCATGGGCAGCTAGTGACTTAGCAAGACCTTGTAAAAAAAAAAAACCCTGAAATTTCTAAGGTTTTTATAATATGCTGGGATTCACAAAAATCTCATTTTAAAGTAAATTCATTTAGTGAATCTTGTATTTGTAGTTTAGATTCTTTTTCACAAAGATGGTCTCAAATTGGCTAAGCTTGAAATGGACACAATCTGAATCTACCCTGGTTGTAACAAGTCAGCGCAAACTGGCAGTGTGAGCACAGTGCAGGTGTGTCCTTGCCCACAGCCGCACCACAGGGCAGGCGGGCGAGCTCGGGGGACAACCCTCGTCATGTCTTCTAGACCCAGGATGCTGCACTGCCTGCCACCCTATGCTTGGCTTCTACAGGAACTCTGGGGTCCTGGCATTCTAGTACTGAGGAGGGGAAAGGGGGTCTTGCGGAGAACTGTGTGGGTAGATGGGCTGAGGATGTAGGTCAGTGCAAAGTCCCTGGGTTTAGTTCCTAGTGCCACAAAAAAAAAGAAGGTATAAGGTCTTACAAAAAGGCCAAAGGCCAAGAAGCTATATGATCTTGCTGCAATTCTATATTTACCTAGTAATTATTTCACACACACCCATACACTTAATGTTATTAAGTTCTAATATACAGTGATTATTGACTAAAGAGGAACCACAGATCTCGGCTTTAGACTCTGAAGAGATTGTGAGTGGTGTGGCAGGAGGAGACAGGGGGCTCAGGCCTCTTTCCCCCGTCACAGTGACTGAGGCCCAGTGATAGCCCGGAACAGCAGCAGCACTGTGGGAATTAATTCCCGTGCATTGTTGAACCAGGAAAAACACCCGGTGAAGCGGAAGTTAATCGTGTGACATCTTTTAATGTTTGCTCAAAGCAGTGTGCAAATATCACAGGAATTAATGGGCCCATGAGAGGCCACACAAATGAGATGGGGAACCAGAGCACACAGAAGAGTCCCCGGTTACCTCGCAAGTGATTTTCAAAGGAAATGGTGAAGCTTTTAAATGACAATTGTAATGTTGAATATAAGGATTTTTTTTTTTACAAATTATATTAAATGAAATGGTACATAGATGGAGTTTGTTTTTTTGAAAAGTATTATGGAACTATAAGGATTTTATAGTTACTTTTAAGTACTATCCTAATTTTTTCTCTGGAAGTCTCCTCAAACTTAACCAGTACATGCAAGATGTTCAAAATGTATTTATTCAACAATACTTTAAATACTTGAGATCTTTTGTTCTTGGTGTCTGAGCTAAGACTGGTAAAGTTATAACTTTCAACGAAAATATGACCTGATACATTTCCTATTTGCCTGAATTTTCCAAAGAGTAGATAATGCTTGAAGACAGTGATAATTAAGAAGGAAAACTGCTCTTATACCTGAGGAATAAAACATTTTCTACTTCAAGTTGTCTGTTCTTTTCCCTTAAAAAAATTCTTGTCGAAATAAGAGATTCAATTTTTAAGTTATTTGAAACATAATTCAGAAACTACTTCCAACTTTTGTGTGACAATGGATGGGATTTAACAAATATTTTTGATAGAAAATTTAATGATACAAAAGCCATAAAACAGAATCCTTATCTTTGAGGTTGAGGAGGTAGGGAGAAAATCATTACACAGGAAAAGTCACTGAGTGTGTCCGTTGATGGGGTTATGTCAACTTGACGGAATTACGACCCACATCTCCGTTAGTATTAGGATTTGTCAACCACCCGAGACTAGGGCTTACGAACTTGTCGGGATTGGAGCGTGAGCCATTTGTGGGCTGGCCAATGACAGAGGAGCGCCCTCCCAGGTGTGGAAGGGCCAGCTGGAACTCCAGTGGAGTAAGAGGGAGGAAGAGAGATAGTTGTTCGGCTATTCCTCCTGGAAGCTGTAGCCTTCCCAATTGTCTACAGACGCCACAGATTGTCACCACAGATTAGCTCCAGCCTCAACTTGTGCTTGTCTGTCTGTTGCTGCCCTTCAGTCGCCGATCTTCACCTGAGATCTACAGCAGATTCTCACCTCACCGGCTGTTCTGCAGTCTCGGGCGGAGATCTACTGCTTGGCTGAGCAGCCATCTTGGACCACCTCTATCACTGGACTTGTAAACCTTCCTAACAGACCCTTTTGCACTAAGATTTGTAAATTCTGTCTTTTGGAAGGAACCCGAACTAATATACTGAGTAACACAAAATCATTAGGTAATAGGAATTGGGACAAGGGTGACATGAGTGGTTGTGTAACAATTGCTGTAAAAATCATGAGGAGTCAGTATGATTTGATAGCCAGGGAGGCTGCTGGGAAGAAGTACTATGTTTGCACTGGCATTGGTGTCTCAGTAAAGTTTGCTTCGATACAGAGAAAAGCATTTTTCATGAGTGAAGCTCAAAAAAGCAATCGATCAATCAGTCAAAATGAAATCTAGAAGTACGCATTATGAATTATTTAGAAAGTGAACGACTTCTTAATTGAGTAATGACAAGACATAATTTAATATGTAAATTGGGCTGTACTTGTGTGCCAGTCATCCAACAAACTAAGCTTTTCTCCTTTAAAAATGTACTGATGGGTTACTTGTAGAAAGATGAAGTCTTCTTAAATTTTCCCATTAGATAAAACTAAAAACCCGAGTATTCTCATAGACAAGTAAAATATAAAGTTCAAAGGTAGGGAGGAAGTGGCAGACAAGCTGAGGATCTATGGACCAAGGATCAACAGTTGGTTGGATTTCTTGGGTTTCTTTTTGCCTTGTATATCCCAGACTTGGAATCGAAGAAGGCAGCCACCTAGAACAGACAAGAAAATACACAGATTTTCAAGAAAAGCCTGTTTTCTCTAGCCAAAGGCCCAAGAGAGCAGAAGTGTAGGGAGACAGCAAATGTGCAGACAACAGCAGCCTGACTCCAGCCAACCACATAAGAAAACTCCTGACCCTGTGCCACTGGTGCCTGCAGAAGCTGGTGGGGAGCTGAACCTTCCAACCAGCTGGATTGTGACCAGCACCTGAAAAAAGCCAGAAAGCTGAGTAGGGAGCTTTCGTGTCATCCCTGCTTGGTGTGGGCTAAGAGTCTACCTTGTTGTCAGCAATAGCCATGGAGTAGTCAGGAGTGTTAGTAGTTATGGTATGAGCACAGTTACTAACGGATGGCATGTAGGAGCCACGGCAGGAGCTCTTACCTATCCCAGTCAGTGAGCTACCCTTGGAAGACTAGTGGGGAGCTGGAGCACCCCATCCTGCACACTGGTTGAGGTTCTCTTCCACCAACTTGAGAGTCAATAGTGTATGAGTAAGGAACCTGGGTTCTTGGTCTTTCAACCGGTGAATGACTAGAACCCAGATGCATGAACGTATGACAGCAGGGGAATTTAGGCGCAGTTTGTCGTTGTTTTGGAAAACTGCTGAGTAATAAAAAAAACAAGCAATGACTGATACAAGTGATGAATTACATAAATCATTGGAATGACAGAAGCCAATTTTGAAAGGCTGTATCCTGTAATTCCATGTATATGTAAGTCTTGAAATGATAAAAACTGCAGAAATAGAGGACAAACGAGTACAGGGTGGACAGAGGGCAAAGCGAGTGTGCTTGCCACGGTGCAACGTGAAGATCCTTGGGATAGAACTCTTCAGCGTTTCTGCTCTTTCCCCCATAGGCTGGGCGTGACACGGCACTGATTCCAGTTGTGCATGGCTACAGTTTTCCTATCCGTGGTCACCCAATCTAAACTAAATTAGAAAAATTGGAGGAGAACCAAGCAGGAGGCCAGTGTTAAATTGCCAGCCATTAGTTCTTTCTCTCTGAGGAAAATCAACTCATCATAAGTGTTTAAATATTTATTCTATGAATCATAGCATGTCAGAAGAATAATTGACTAGCGTTAAGGACAGATTTTGTAGAAATAAAGGTTTAATCTTCACCCAGGATAAGGTTTCTTGCTACATAGTGCTTAATCACCAGTTGCATTGGTTAGGGTTCTTGAAAGAGTAGAATTAATAGGAATTATAAGTGAATAAAAGAACATTTATTAGCCCACCTACAGGTGCCAAGAGAGCCCTAAGTGGTCACTGGAAGTGTGAGAGCTGGAGGATTGTCTTAGTCATTGTTTCTGGGACCGAATAGTCAACACTCACAGCTTAAGGGAGAAGAAGTTTATTTTAGGTCACAGTTTCAGAAGGTTTTAATCCATCTGAGGGTAGCTAGCAATGGTGGAAGTACTTGGTAGGCACATAGCCGGAAAAAGAGTTCTCCCCGTGGCAGTCAGGAAGCAGGATGACGAAGGACAAGTGATCTGCCCCTTCTGGGTCACAAACCAGTGGCCCAGTCTTTTCCGGATCAACCCTAGAGATCTACCTCTTCCACCCAGGCCACACCCTTTAACAGTACATAGAATCAATGCACATTACACAATGTCTGAATGCATGAAGCCCTTGGGGGACATTCCAGATCCAAATTGTAATGAGGGTCCAGTGGCTCCTCAGACGTAAGATAGAACACCAGCCCTGAGACTATGGGGCAGTTCATACATGTCTGTGCCACAGATCATTGTCCCAAGGTGACGATCAAGGCCTGAAGGCTAGAGCAAACCTGCCACGGGGATCAGAGATTCAAAGACAGGAGGGAGTCTGGCAATGATGGCAGAGGCTGGACCTCCTCCAGGTGAAGAAACAGTGGCAATCTTCCTTCTTTTTTATGTTGTTCAAGCTGCCAGTCTATTGATTGGAATGCTCACTATTGTGGTTTGGGTCTGGAATGTTCCCCAAAAGTCTCATGTATTGGAATGTTTAGATTGTCTATGGAATCATCCGCTGTTGGGAGATCTGGGCCTAGTCTGGAGGGGTGGATTACAGGCATGTAAAGTAGATTACAGACATATAAATTGGATTACAGTTGTGTGGGAGTTTACCACACCTTCCACACCTGGACCCAGAAGGGGCTGATCACTGGGATGGGACCTAGAAGGATATATAAGCTGCTTCCTGCCTTCCTTGGAGGACAAGTCTTAGCTTGCCTTGACTTGGCTTCCTGTTTGTGATGTCGTGAGGGGTTGCCTCCACCTCTGCCTCTGCCATGTGCTTCCACTGTTGCCAGCTGCTCCTACTTGGACTGTGACCTTCTGAAACTGTGAGCAAAAATAAACTTTTCTTCCCCTAAATTTGTGGATGTTGGGTATTGAGTCACAGCAATAAAAAAGTAACTAAGACACCTACACAGGATGGTGTTCTTCCCTCGTTTTCTGGCCTGTAAGTTAAATCATACACACCAAAAAGCTTTGCCCTAATTCCATCAAGTTGACATAATCTCTCCAGTTGTCTCACCAGTGAAGAAGGAATCGGGTTACGACACACAAGTCATTTTTAACTCTACTCCCTTTTGCTTCTTGCAGCAATCATAGAAACAAAGAATGAATTGAGAGGTTCTTTGTATAAATATTTCTTAACTGACAATAAGTGTGTATGAAGCACTTATGCTCAAATGTCATAAATTGAAAGACAGACTTACTTTCAACATTGTAGTTCTCATCTTAGAATAAATATTCCCAGATGGTACATCTTTGTATAATTGATATGATTTTTTTAAAAAATTAAGAATGATTATATGAGTGATTTATATAATTATATAACATATTTGAGAATCAAGCTACTTTTCATATGTACATATATAATTTATACTAAAATAAGTTAGCTATGTTAGCAGTATTCATTATTGCATTATGCATAATAAACAAAGATGTGCAAAATATCATACAATATTTTAATAATACCAGGGTAAATGTTAAATATTTGATTGCCCATAACTACATATAAGATACGAACATTGTTTAATTTTACTTGGTAACACTTGGTGGAACATAAAACCTCAAAAGTAGGAGGTAGAGCATTTCATTTTTGTCATTTGAAAGGAGTCCTTCAGGAGACCAAGTGGACAATATAGCACCCAGTCAGAATAACAATGAAATAAATTAGCCATAGCTCTAACCGACTAAGAGGAAAAAAGATAAAACTTCGGCATGCTTTCTTCTCTAGTCTATTTCCAAATGCAAATATTTTTCAAAGTTTTTAAAATATACTTGACAATATGGTTCGTAGAATATTGTATCTTCCTTGTTGTTGTTTGCCGTGATAATAACATGTTGGCTAATCCAGTTTCCATATTCTTGCCCATTTTTTTCATTACTTTCATGCAGAAAAGGGTAAACTTGTTTCCCAATTCTATCTGTTGAAATTTCCAAAGAAGGCTTCCAGAAGTAATGGGAAAAGCATACATATTTAATGATTAATTATGATATTAGGGAATGTGATTATCTGATATTGTCTGATGAATTTGGTAGATCCTAATGATTTTGAAAAATAACATTTTTCAAAAGATCAGTATATAATGTTACAAAATAAAACATAGAAGAAAATTCATTGACTGTGAAAAGAAGGAGGTTGGATTTTGATGTGCCAGAATCCAAGAGGTTATTGTTATGGTTTCTGATTCCACACTACAGCTAATATATCAAAAAATACAACCTATCAAGTTCAGGTGTAATAGTTAAAAGAATATTCACAATTATCTCAAAAATATAATTTACTAAAATGCTTTTTCCAACTATATCAAATTTTTCTCATAGTCTGCAGCCAAAACATGCTGAAACACAAGTGGATAAGAGAATGTAACAGTTGTCTATGAAGACAGCCATAAATATAAAATATTGTCCTCTGTTATATTTTGTCTGAAAAATAGTTATTTTATAAAACATGCTATTTACATTAATCTAGCAGTATTGACATTACTTGTAATTGAGAAATATTTTTCAGCTTTCTTAGCTTTATTTTCTAACACTGTATACATTATTTTTTAAAAAAGCTGAAATGAGTGTAACGATGTAGTCATCCTCTGTGTTAGTTTTTCGTCATTGTGGAAAAAAATATGAGAAAAACCAACTTAAAAGGAAGAAAGGTTCATATTTTTCTCATAGATTCGGAGGTTTCGGTCCATGGTTGATTGGCCAACTAACTGTGGCATGGCCAGAGGTCATGATGGTGTGAGTGTGTGGTGGAGTGTGGCTATTTCCCTCATGGCATCCAGGCAGCAAAGAGAATGATAAGAAGGAGACAGGACCTCAAAATTCCTGTGGAGAAGACACTCTAATGGCCTGACCTCCTTCCTCTAGACCCTGCCTCATAAGATTCCACCTCCTCCCAATAGCACCACATGATGGCCACATCATGGAAGTAGTTTGTGTTCGAGAAAATGCTCATTCCTCCATGAGGTATCCTTTTCTGTAGAAGAGTAAAATGATTATTTAGGGCAAGGAGCCCCTTCCCCTTGAACTAAACCTGAGGTGAGCCAAGAACCTGTGGTACATATGCAATTTCCCTCTCACTTTTGTAGCTTCCAAAACCAAACCAAACCAAACCAAAACAGAACAAAAACCTAAGAGAGTCATAATTGTGAAGAGCCTTCTAATCCTCTCATGTGGTTTGTCCTATGGAAACTAAGGCTCCTACAGGCTAGGTGATCCCTTAGAACTCATACGTGAGTTGACATATTTCACACTTGAACCCGGATTCCCTGACCGATATTCTGTTCTTACTTTATTTCATGTCCTAAAAATAACTTTCATTTTAAAATTGCATCATTGCTTTCTGACATTAAGATAGTGTTGATCTTAGTGTCATTTCCATGTAATGACTTCATCTTTCACATGATTTCTCAGGGGTAGAATTACACACAATTACTGGTAGTACAGCATCAGTTCCAGAGCTATTAGAGTTAACTTGGAATAATGTGTATGTACAGGATGACCTTTGCTGATCAATTACAGAATCAGAAATTACCTCCCAGATTGTGGAGAGTGAAGGTTGCTCAACATACCCAGGCATATCTCTGAGCGTGCAGGGCCACGGCCGCCTGTGAAGTTCACAAGCACGGAGCCACTGTGAACTCACAGCAATTGTTGCCTCTTGCCATTTTTAACTCCTAGCTTTTTCATTTCCTTCCTTAATTCTTCTTCCATGACATGGTTGACGCTAAAATTATTTCCCCTACAAAAGCTATGTCACATAAAATATAGCATTATTCTTTCAAAGCATGCAATCTTTATTACTGAGAACAGTGTGTTGAAAATAAACCCATTTAATGAAAATAGAAATAATAGCTACAGTTGAAGATTTCTTTTTATGAGTCACTTTTGATTTTGATTCCTTGTATTCATATACTAGACTTCTACCCTGAAGAAATTCTCACAGATATTTGTATTTAATCATAAAGAAAAAATTTAAAAATTTGAAAAGGTAGTACAACTTAATTCTATAAATAAAAAGCAAAAACTCAAAATGATAACTCCTAGCATTTATGTGACACGCATGACTGGATAGGCAGCCATTAGGGAAATATTGATCATGCACCAATTAGTGATGTACATCTTTGGCTGTCTTTTGGTTTTATTGGTATTGACTATCAAAGAGTTTTAGAAGACAATTTTACTTCAGAAATTTAATATTCTAACGAGTTTGTGTGTGTATATGTGTGTATGTGTTTCTATATTTTATATGTTCTGGAAAATCATTTATTTTGAAAGTTGAAAAATATCTCGGAAACTCCAGGTAATCAAACATTATCGTTATACTGCATCTGATAAATCCCTCCGTGCTGTTGTGGGCACAATTGTATAAAAATAACTGGCACTCCTCCTACTTTCCCTTGCCAACACACAAATACTCATAGAAACTCAATATTATACTAGGATGAAGACCAACACATTTTCTCTGAGATTATTTGTACTACTTATATGGCCAAAATTTATTTTTTTGATAAATATTCCTGGTTATTTTTAGTGACCAACAGGCTCATGCTGTTCTCTGCAGGAATTCTCTCCTCAGAGCTCTGGTATCTCTGTTAGGTGGGTCCTTCCAATGAGGGAATGCGGCACTAACACATTTGCCCAAAGTGAGATCAAGTATGAGCTGTTACATCTGGACCCCACTGTAGAAGACGTGATGAGGCAATGACGAAAAGGACTTTGTAAAGACAGTCTCTTCCACAGCCTCATCGCCAACGATAGAATGACAGAGTCTGATGAAATTAAAGGGTATAAACAACACTAAAATGAGCTATAAAATTTTCACCATTTTTCACTTATTCAAGTAACATTCACTATCTTTGAGTAACTATTGTTTTAGGTACTGGAAATCAAATATGGATATTACTAAAAAAAGACATAGTCTCTACCTTCAGGGTCTTAAAGGCTAATAGAAATCTTGATGTCATAGATATGGGACATTGTCAGTTTGCTTTGGTAATTTCTGAGTTTTTTAAACTTGGAATTCTACTTTGCAAATGTGAAGACTTAGAATTATTAGCTTGGAGCTTGTAAAGAGGATAGAAGTACTTTTAACTTTGTAAATTACCTACCAATGTCCTCAGCATCATCTTGGCCTAAAGTTCATCATAAAAAACTGAAAGCTAAAGAATAGAAATCAAAAAGATAGATAGATAGATAGATAGATAGATAGAGACACCAGAATATAAAATTGAGAAAGGGTATAATTTATACTTCTAGCACTCTTTTTTTTTTCAGAAGAACGAAACAACACATACATTAAGGGTCATAATGTAAGACAGACTTTGCATCCTCTGAGGGAAATCTGGTAATCCTTGACCTTTTCAATGACTTTCGTTTCAGTGCTGGAATGTCAGCTCCAAGCAGGTCCCCAACGCAGGGAAGACAAGGACCTGAGTACCGCAGAGAGATCGGTGGGTCCCATCTGCGGCAGATGGTCTTCCTCCAGCGCCACACGAGCCTCAGCGTGCAGTACACTGTCCCTTCCCTCACTCCCACCTGCGCTTCTGGTGGCTTGCCCTCCCCTTCCTACAGCTGCAGCTGCAGTTTTCCTTAGTGCAATTCAATAGGCAGAAGGTGTTGCTTTGAAGTGTTAAGTGCTGTTGCTTACTGCTCTCTTTTTTTAATCAGAAAGAAGCAGAGGGCTGTGCATGTTCTAATATCTCTGCTTGGCTGGACATCGATGAACTTGACAAACAGTAGATGACTGAGGATAGACCAAGCGTGGACACATGCTGGAATCCCTGTGTGGTGACATCATCAGGCAGGAAGTCAACAAACATCAAGGCACTACTGCGCTTTTTGCTTTTATATAAAATAAAGGTCGGGTGGTGACAGTGACGGCAGAAGTGGCTGAGAAGAAGGGAAAGGAAAAGATAGGACAATATTTAAACAAGAAAATAGAAGTTTCAGGGAGAGCACATGTTTACTCAAGGGGGGATTGTTTTTCCATCTGGATGCTAGATAAAAACAAACAAACAAAATCTCTTCCAAGAGCTTGTGGAATAATGCTATATATCTCTGTTCTGTTATGTCTTCACATTGCGTAACCCCTGTTTTTAGAGGCCTGAGGAGCTGGTAATCTAGGGTCTCCGAGGGCTTCACAGAATCACTTGAATATGTAGTCAAAATGGATGTGGATGTACCATCAAAGTTGAAAACAACTGCTGTTGATGAAAGAGATTTTAGAGAAGAGATACAAAATTAATTCACTGAAGATCAAGAGTGGTTTATTATTACCTATGTAGGTATTTTCAGAATATAATTTCCAGGGAAATCATCAGGTGAAATGAAATTGCCTAGAGACCAGCCATTCTGTAAAAAGAACTACTAGCCTCCGTGTTAAGAGCTCACAAGATGAACATCAGACCTGCGAGCGATGAGCAGATTAGAGTCATTTGAAACTTAGAAAATTAGAAAAGTGATTGAGCAAGTTCTTAGCCACATCAAGTTTTGTACTGTAAGCTGCTATCCACTGGATACCTCCTATATGCCAGTTACTGTGCTAGACACTGCATGTATGTTAATTAACACATTTCCTTTCTATATGTGACACATTCAAGATAACTTCTTCCTGTTGTTTGGTGTTTTGTCAGAGATCTTGGAAGCCATGAACAAGTGAACAGTTCACAGCAAGTACTTCTCCAACCCAAAGTAAGGTGCTGGATCACTGATACTAGATTGATTATGCAATAGCAAACACAATCAAACCTCCACTAGCCAACCACTCACCTCTAGCCTGTGTAAGAGATGAAGGAAACCAGTGATTTGGGTGGAAATTATTACTAATGCGCCTCGGCTTTCCCAGCCTCACCTCTGCCACTTTCCATGGAGGAGGGTAGAACAGTGTTCAGCTTTCACTGGCCCGAAGTGGCAAAGACAGGACTCAAGAGCATCACCTAGAGAGTGATTGTTGCTTGCTTCCTAAGGCTGGGAGATCCTGGCTGGGCCATTCTGTTAGAAGAAATTGAAGGTAGGAGACTGAAAGCGCAGGAAGGTCAAGGGGAGGTTGGAAGGAGAGCGGTCATTATCCATGGAAAGGCAACCGTGGGATTTTCTTACAGACCAACCAGAGCCTATGTGGAAGAGTGGGATCAGTAGCCTAAGGTTGCCTTGAGAGGGACTCTACCCAGGAGGATTGTGCAGATACACAAAGGATCCCATGAAGGGAAGATTCACCAGAATCTCAAGTGCTTATTTCAAAACCATAGTACTATGTCAGAGAGGAATAGCCTGCCATGTCAACACCACATCCTTAGTCTGCAACGTGGAGTGAGGAAAGCTGCTTAGAATCTTTGCTCTGCTGGTGATTAGCAATGCTACAGCACAACTGTACCAATTAGGTAAGGGTTTTTAAAAATTATGCTTCTCCTCCTTCCTCCCTTCCTTTTCCTCCTCTTCCTCATCCTTTCTTTTCTTCCTTTCTTTTCTTTCTTTCTTTCTTTCTTTCTTTCTTTCTTTCTTTCTTTCTTTCTTTCTTTCTTTCTTTCTTTCTTTCTTCCAGAATGCTACAGATGGGAACCTGGGATATAGCACTGAGCTACAGTGGCAGTACTTTTTGATTTTTAAGTTTGAAATAGGGTCTCTCCAAATTGCCCAGGCTGGGTTTGGTCTTGTAATCCTCCTACATCAGCCCCTCCAGCTGCTGGGATAACAGGCACATACCACCACCATGTCGCTTCTATATCACAACTTAAAGTCTACCCAACCAGAATCACGGAAGTGGAGAAAGAGGTCAATCAAGAGCGGGAAACATCCCTCACCACGCCCCTTTCTCCCAGAGAGGTTTGAGTTGTTAGGGCAAAGAGACATTAGGTAAGAGTTGAAGTTTTGTTACAACGAAGGGTGGAACTACATTGAATTTTTATCTAAAAGTAGTGTAACTCTACATCCAGTTTTCATGGGGCAGCATATTGCTTTCACCAGGGGTGTGGTTTGGAAGGTAAGCAATATAGTGACTGAATCCAAGAGTGATGCAAACATTGGTGGCATCTGGTTAGAAATTTAGCAGAGGTGGGAGGAGCAAAGGGATGAAGTGCGAAGCCCACGTGGAGACACAGAGGCTGTGCAAAGTAAGTGTACGAGGACACTGGGAACACAAAAAGAAAGGTTTCTCGTGGATTGTGTGAAAACATCTACAGTAAACATTGTTTTTTCTAGACTATAAGTGGAGTCATGCTGAAGAGATCATTTTTATGGTCTTGCTATTACTGATGGTTAATATTACCTGTTTATTGTTACTACAGATAAAGGTATAAAGACCCACTAGAATGTACTTGAATATAATACATTCTGGTGACTAATGGGCAAAATCATGTAAACAGAATATGTTACACAATCTTTGTCTAAAGGAATTATTTATATTAAATATATTTTTCATTATATAAAAAGAAAAAGAAGAGGAAATGCTACATAATAAAATCTTAACCTCATATATTATGCTTTAAAATACTCTGTCATTTCAATGAAAAATATCTTGATTTGTATGTATAGCTGTTTTGCTAAAATGACATTAAAATAGCAGGCTATAAAATTAAAATATACATATGATACATTAATAGAAAAATATAAAAATTTAGTTGCATATTGTATAGCAAAAGTACAGTTTATCATAGAAACCATTCACTTCTATCAAAATAGTCTAAGGAAACAGGTGTAGAATAGATTATATTCCATTTAAAACATTGCTTGCTTTATTGTTTTTAAATAGGCTTCTGTGAAAGTACACCCGCTGGGAAAAAATGAAATCCGAATGAATCATACACCCAAAGGTCATTGATCTAAAAATATAGGTCCTGTGAAATGGAGAAACGTACTCTATTTAGTGAAAGCCACCAAGGGAGGGGATTTAGAGTCCTCCCAAGCTGTTTCAGCTTCCCGTGTTGCTAATTAATTTATCAGCCGCAGGAAGATAGGCAGTGTCCAGGGCTGGTCCTCCTGGGGAAGCTGAGGAGATGAAAGTGAACCGGGAGGAGGGGTGGCCAGCAGGCCTTCACCTCTCTCCAGGAGGGAGAAGGGAGCAGGTGTGCCCAGCAGACCAGCTGAGCCCCGACTGGGACTTCTCGCCCTGGGAGCAGCCTCAGCAAGCCCCGAGAAATGCCATCTACGGTGAGGGTGAACATGCGGTGCTTCTGGTCCCCAAAACAGACCGAGTATGTATTGTCGCCAAGACATTAAGCATAATTCTGAGAATGATTGAAAATCAACCAGTCATTATTTCTCATGCAGATGTTTATACAATTAAGACAGAGATGGGGAATGGTATTATGGGAAACAGTCGGTTTGCGTGTAGTCTCAGAGACAAAGCCACACATGAGTTTCTCAAGCCTTAAATCTGTTCCCTTCCCTTCCCTTCCTCTCCCTCCCTGCCGTTTCTCAGCAATACTGAGCATGGCATGGAGTACCATAACTCTGAGCTATATCTCCAGTTCCTTTCTGTTGTTTATTTGAGACAGAGTCTCTCTGGATTGCTAAATTCCTTCTTTTTCCTCTTTTCTTTTTTCTGTTTTCTCCTCTCTTTTCTCCGCCTCTTCTCTCCCCTCCCTTCACTTTCCCTCCCTTCCCACCCCCTATTTTATCCCCTCTTTTCTGCGCCTTTAGCCAGCTGACAGCTTTCTTTAGTATGCATTGGGTGATACATTAGATGTATATTTAAAGGATTTTGATAGCTTGGTATGAGTAATCACCTTGTCTTACTAAGTGAGGGCTACTGGTAATTAATTTAAGGATGATTTGTATGAGCAAAAAATTAAAAAGAAAGAAATAGTATTTAACTATATTTTGCAACAATGCTTTTGAGTGAATAAATATACATATATAACCAATGATGGGAGCAGTGGGATTAGTTCACACCAGATGACTATTTTGGATGTAACTGCCATCAGAGAAATATAAACAATATGACAAATAAAAGTCGAGCTTTCATTATTGCTGTGTGCTGGCAATTGTAAACATTGACAGTAATTAAATACTCTTTCCTATCAGTATGAACTTTTCCTCCCCTGATTTCTGCATTCCAGGGTGCAGGGTGTGTGTGTGTGCACACAGACACATGTAGCAATCTAAACACACACTCGCCAAGGGAGGCCCATGCGGAGGCTAACTCTTACTGACAGGGCCTCATTCACATGAGACTTAGTAAAATGACTCTCCAAAGATGAAGTACCACTGGGCCAAAGACTCAACACTGGTCTATTTTCCAAAAACTCCAAACTCCACATCATGAAGCAGATATTACCCAGTTATGCCGCATTCCACACCACCTCACTTTAAAAAAAAAATTAAGTTTTTAGAGAGCATCTTGCTAAGTATTTAAGATGCCCAAGCTGGGATCAAGCTTGCCATCCTCCTGTCAGTTTCCCAGAGGGCTGGGATCACAAGTGTGGGCCACCCTAGCTTAGGTTATCATTTTTTAATAATGTGTTTTTTAAACAAAATTTTTCTCAGCTCCACGAAATAAGTCTTCATTTCACAAATGAAATCACAAAGGATTATAGTTATTAATTTTCCCAAATTCACCTTCTCCGAATCTAATACCAAGGTTGTAACAAATGGCTGTTATTTCAGTAATGTATTTTATTCTTTCAAATTCAGCAAATGCTTTTTTTCTATTTAAATCTTATTGTTGCTTAATTTCATAAAGGGAAGTATTTAAAATTCATTTTATTTTCTTTGACATGCAGAATGAAGGGGGGAAACTCTATTAAAATTAGTCTTCTTTAAATTCAAATCAAAACTTTCTTTGCATGGACATATGAAGTTTATCAAATTGCAATGCTCAGCATAATTTGTGATATATCTCCTTTAAGTAGATGCAGACGTACTCATGTACTCAAGTGACTGAGCTCTGAATGTGTGTGCAGGGTCATTATTCTTCTTAGGATGTTCGTATTTAGCCAGATGTCTCTGAGTTGCTAGTAGGATTGGTAATAAATAGAGTTCAAAACATACATTTCCACAATGGCTTCAAGAGGATAATTCTTTCCCCCACAATTTTCTTTTTCTTAGTGTGCATTTTGTATACGAGACATTTTGGACACATTACACTAGACTTGCAGAACTGGAGCACACACATAACCATTTCCCCTTTTCCCTTTCCTTTTCTATCCCTGTCCTCCCCTCATTCCTTTCACCAGTCCCCTTCTCTTCTCCACATAATCTCCTTACATTCTGTCATCACTCTTATCTTGCTCTTTTACTTACTTATACTTCGGGTTTCTCAAATTAAGGAAATTAGGTAATATTTAACCTTCTGATTCTAATTTGCCTCACTAAGCATATGGTCTCAGTGTGCATCTGTTTTTCTACAAGTGACAGAAATTTATGTTTCTTTACCACAGAGTCATATTCCAGTGTGGATATATGCCACATTTTTGTTCGTGTATCCATTGTTGGACATATGGGCTGTTTCCAAGACTCAGCTAATCTGAATTGTGCTGCTACGAACATGGGCATGCAGGTACTACTGTGGAGACCAGTTCTTGAAATACCTTATTAATAAAAGCAAGTAATCTAAAATGTTTATTAAGAGCAATTTGTGTATATTCATGAATTCTTTTTTTTTTGTAAAAAACCAGTTGCTTTCACTAGTCTTAGAATAATCAAGATCATTTTATATTTCAAGAAGCACAACCTTCCATCATTGCCTCAGTGAGCACACCTCATTAGAGCATCCAGCCAAAGGGACAGTGGGCATGTAAACACACCTAATGGTATCTGTCCCTGTCCAGGGCCCCGTGCAGTGGCTGGGGAAGCAGGAGGGAGGGCCACACATGCCGCTGAATGCTGTAGAAGGTGCCCTGACTACGCGATGAAGGTGAGGATTTAGCTCACAGAAGGAGGGGAGTAGGGGAAATGATGACATGGACAGAGGGAACTGTGCTGGATGTTATTACGTGTGGGCATATGGACCAGGGAAGTGGGGTGATGTAGGACAGGGATGTGGAATGATATAGATCACAGCTGCAGGATAATTTGAATCACAGGTTGCACAGATCAGTGTCAAGAAGTCAACACTACGTGACAGACCTTAGACATATTCAGTATGTTAAGATGAGGAAGTTAAATATATTTTAAGTTGCTGGGTAAAAATTGATAATTTTAGCCCAATTCTCTTCTTTCTTCTTGGGTCATTGCTTGGTTGTAGTTCTATCTTCTTGAAAACAAGAGGTAGCCATATCACCGAGTTCCAGTAGACAGAAAGTCAGCCGGGGTGAGTGCTTCCCCTAGGGCAACTTCTTCCCACCCCAAGTACGGGTGGGTAGAATGCTCAACAACCTTGTTGAAGAGTGCAGTCTTAGTCATCCTGCTCGCTGACACTGTAGAACCTGGTAAACACACTGCAGCGCCAATGTTTGGGTATTACAGCTAGGGCTAGTTGTTAGAATAGATCCCACACTCTTAACTAAGTTGCAACTAAATTGAAGCATTTTAATCTGTACTGTATTTTAATCAGATTTGTATTTGAGAACTTGGTCTTCAGCAGGAATGATAAGGTAGGGAGGGAGTCTTCTAAAAGACAACCGTAGAGGTACTGATGGGAGGTGGTGAGGACTAGGGGCAGGTGGAGGGTTGTCTCTGGCCGTTGCTTGCCTACTTTCTCTTGTGCTTCTCTCTCTCGCTCCCTCGCTGTGCCTCCTTTGAGTCTACTCTTTTTCTTTTCTTCTCCTTCCTTTCTTTACTTCAGAGGGATCCAACAAGCTGCCCCCCCCCCTTTTTTTTTTGAGACAAGGTCTCACTTTGTAACCCAGGCTGGTCCTGAACACACTATGGAGCCCAGGCTGGATGCACAACAATCCTCCTGCCTCAGCCTCCCGAGTGCTGGGATTACAGGCCTGTGCCACCTGGCCCAGCTTGTGTAGTGCTGGGGAATCAAACTCTGGTACTAAGCACTTGATTTAGCACTTGCAAGGCAAGCACTTCAACTGCTGAGCCATTCCTCTAGACCCTTCGGGGTTTTTTGACCTTGCTTTTTTGGGTGAGAAGGAACCGTCTTGGGCCACATGTAAAATGTACAATGTAGGTGTGAGTTAAAATTACCTTTTACATTTGTTTTTCATTGTAATATATATTTTTTTAAATCAAGGGCAGCAGACACAGCTGAGACGCATACGTTTTACTTGTTTTAAATCTGGGAGACATAATAATGCATAAGTACCACAGAAAAATTAAGTGGCAGTGGTATAAGAGGAAATTTACAAATCCATTTCCCTTAGTAGGTAAATTTCTAAGAGCTTATGACTGATGCGGTGTGGTAGATGGTGATGAGAAAATCTAAAATGACTCACCGGAAGGCAGCATACGTAATTGATTAGATGTTGTGTAGGGAATTTAGAGGAGGGATATGGTGAAGAGGAACAGGAAAAAGAAAAACCAGTTCATCAAGAAGGCTGCTGATTTTGACTGATTTGTTGTCAATTATGGCAGAACCAGGAAGGCGTGCCTAAAAGACAGCTCTACGCGAAGTGTGGGCAAGAACTAGAGGATGTTGTCAAGTTTGCTCTGTCATTTTGTGTGCGTGTGCGAAGAAGTGAAAACTGAGTAATGGATTGACACAGGTCTTCAGACTGATGACAGGAAATAACAGCTTATAGATGAATAAAAAGAGGAGACATCAGAGAGTGAGGAGTGACCAGACTGGAGGACAAGTGAAATATCAAGTGAAGGACCACCAAAGCTCTAGAGCAAGAATCTTGGGGTTCAAAATTCCACAGAGGAAGTAGGTTAAAGTCCAAAGGTAGTTTACTAAATGATACATTGGGAAGATCATGGTTGACTTTCCAAAGAGCAGTTGGGAAGAAATGGAAGCGAAGGGCATGATTGTCAACGGTGGGACCCCAAATAGTTATAGGTGGACATCATGTGTGCAGGGTACAATTTTAAGCTTTAGCTATAGAATTATGCTGAATAAAGAGGGGTTTTTTTGTTGTTTTGAACTGAGAACTTCTATAAAACCCCTTATAAAAGAAACGGTGAGAATATGGGGAGAGGTAGTATGTGATCATGGGAAATCTCTAAAGATGTGGAAAGAGACGGGAAATAGATCAAATCTGGGCAGAAAGGAGGAACTTTCTGTTTGATGGGAAGAAAGTAAAGACTGGCATTTGCGTAAAACATGAGGCAAATCATTCAAGGCACCATTGTGGAGCGTTCTCTTTTCTGTAATATAGAAAATGGTGTAATTAGCAGCAAGCGAGGAGAAAGGTGATAGGGTGGTAGATTTGAACATTGAGGTTGAAATGTAGAGAGATACAAGGGCAGTGGGGAGGTGCACTAAGACCTCAAGGGACTGGTGGGATGTACAAAGGGCCGAGATGGGGCTGGAGAGCTGACCTTGGGAGAGGCATTGCCTCCACTCTTGTGCAGATTTCCCTGGACATCTAGGACAGCGACACACTTGCAGACCAGCAGTGGATAGGCTCAGTTGAGGGGGGAGGCGTGTAGGGCTGTTATGATAAATGAACAGGTTGCAAAAGGGTTAAGTAACCGTGAATGAAATATTTATTAAAATGCAGTGTGTGGATTGGTGACAATGTCCTATAAACTGCTTTTGATTATGTTATATATAGAGCGAAAATAATGAATATGGCAGATAGCTTCAACATTCAATGCCAGAAAGGGAAAAATAAAAGCTTGCTGCTAGAGGGTAGCCCTAGAGCCCCTCCCCAAAGTCCACTTGTTATAGGTTTTGTTCTTAGCCAGGGTCATTACTGGAGGTGGTGAGACTTTAGAGAGGTGGTGCCTAGTGAAGGAGTTAAGTTACTGGGGTGTGTCCATGGAGGGGATTCTGAGACCCTGGCTCCTTCTTGGCAGTCATTTTCATATCCTGGCTGCCATGAGGCAAATAGCCTCCTATATGACACACTTCCTGCGTGAACCAGCGTCTCACCGCAGGCTTAAAGGCGGTGGAGCCAAGCGTCCAAGGGCCAACACCTCTGACACCATGAATCAAAATAAGTCTTTTTTTCCTCATCTATTGGTGTCTGAAGATTTTGTCACTGCAATGGAAACCCGACACCTTGAAGATTGACTTTTAATTCATGAAACTTTATTACAAGATGTGACCTATGAATTTGACTCTACTTTCTTAATGGTGGGTAAGTGCTGCTCTGAGCTAACACTTATCGTCCAGCAGCTCTCCTCCAAGATGGCAGTTAATTTCGTCTTGAGTTGGTTTGGCTTCTTGTAAAAACAGAGCAAGTTCTTGAACTTCAGATGGTGACAACATATTTTTGGTTTTCACGTGTCACAGGCTTTATTTAGCTCCACTTTGCCCTCGGGAGAGAATGAAGTGCCAGAGGTAATACTTATTTATCTGAAAGATTTTTTTCTTGGCTTTCTTAGTTAATCTACAGCTCAGGATGCAAAAACATTTTATCTGTTCTAAAATTGTTAGAGTGCAAATCTTCATAATCAAGAGGAGCATGGTGCTAAATTTAAACTGGGAAAGTACTTTACTATCAGAGAGAGGTTCTATATTCTTCTCTTCTTCATAATAGACAGTGACATGCCTTTGCCACTAGCTGACTTGCGTGTGGCCTCTCTTGCCAACAGCCACGGGGTTGTGTGTTGATCCTAACAGATGTTGACACACACTGTTAATTATGGGGCTGTAAATGCTCTTGGCCCCTTCTTTGTGGGTATGGGGCTCGAGTGCAGATACTTCTTAGACTTTCTAGCTATTTCCCAGACTGGATGATTTATGAGGAAGTCTGTCACATTTATGCTTTGGTAGCTCTGTGTTTATAAGTGTATTAATGAATGCATATGCATATGTGGATATAGGAATGCGTCTTAGGGGCCAGTGTCCTAAAATTAACAAAAAATTACTGCAGGTGATTAAAGTCATTGATTGAATGGCTGTTGAACATTCCTCTGACAGTTGCAATGTGGAGTAAGCTACACGTGATGGAAGTTATTTTTCAAAATAAGACCAATATTTTGACTATTGATGTGAATGCTACGGCTTATAGGTATTGGAATCTGTCAAGGCCAAATGTTGTTAGATAATAGTCACAGATGACCCCAAAGTGCCCATGTTGTAAACACTCTCAACGCCTCTTCTCTCTCTCCTTTCCTCTCCTCTCCCCTTCCCTTCTTCCCCTTCCCTTTTCCTTTTGCTTCTTTCTCTTCTCTTTCCCTGCTCTATCTTTCCCTGCCCTGAACTGTAATCCTACCCCTTCATGTACTCTTTCTAAGCTATTCTTTAAAAAGCTTGTGAGATTGATTGAAGTTCATTAAGCAAGGAAAATGTATTTTTATTTATGAAGACATAAATATTTAAATTTCATAATCTGTGGCATTAGATAACAAAGCTTTGGCAACACTTGTCCACACTCAATCATACCATTCTTCTTACAAAAAATAGCTGTAAATTCAAGCACAATTTAAAGCTGTAGCTTTTATTTCCTCAAATTTTCCTACATTAACTGATATTTAGTTCATATGTGACACTTATCACCTTTTATCTACAAGACACTTATAACAATTAGAAATTGTACATGAGGATCACAAATCAACAATGGGAGAATATTAGCTGGTCAATTTGACTGTTAGATTGAAGGTTACCATATGGGGTTCTATGACCTTCAAGAGAAAGCGGTCTTCAAAAAGTGAATCTGGTAGGAAGTAAACTTGATATATGGAGACAATTAGTTGAGGCATATGCTACAGTAAGGCTTGATTTCTAGCTGTGCTGCTGATTGAGATCTGGAAGTGCAGGATAATAATGGAACATGGTCTCCATCTTTGTAAATGGAATTTTTAGGACATTGCTGTCAGAAACAATTTCTCAAACACAGAGGAAAAGCTGCTTGGTGATACATGCACTGAACTAAGTATTTCTGAGTTTGTTGTTATATTTACTACCTCAAAACTTTGAAGAAACCTTTACTGTCTAGTTTAGATGAAGAAATACAGACTTGAAGAGATTTTTAGTTGAGACCCTAGAGCAAGAATAGCATTTGACCCTAACATTTTTTCTTCTGGATCTTATCTCCTGCCACATTTCATGAATTATATGAAAAGGAACGCTTGTAAGAACTATGTCCTCAGGAGTGTCTATTGTAAGTGTTCTTGTTTGCTCAGCAGTCATCCCAGTGAATATTATGGATTCATGCACTCATTTTTATTAGCTTAATGTAATTGCTTTTTCTTGTCCCCTAATTCCAAGTTCACCACACAATCTTCAAATGTGTTTTGGTCTGGATCTGGAGTGTCCGCCAAAAGCCTCACATTCCTGCGGATACTATGTACTATTGGGAGGTGGGTCCTGGCTGGAAGGGGTGGACGCTTGAGTCTTGGCCTGGAGGAACATGTGCTGGTTCCGCCCTTCCTCCTAGACTAGTCTTGTCTGTTCCACCATGCTGCTCTGAGGATCTCTGTCTCCTGGACCTGGCTCTAGTTCTGGCTCTAACTGCAGCACCACCATGTGCTTCCACCATTTTCCAGCTGCCCTCCTGTGAATGAACTGCGACCTTCTGAAACTGGAAGCCACAATAAATCTTTCCTCCCTAAGTTGTGGATGTCAGGTATTGAGTCACAGCAATGAAAAAGTAACTAAGACAAAATGCTAATGCTCTTTTCACTACACTTGTTCCTCATTATATCAAGAACACTGCATCACCCACAGGAGTAAACATTGGGATTGCCTATAGATAACAGAGTTTTCTAAATGTGAGTGAGAGATGTGAGCTTCCCTTTGCTTTGTCACCTCTGTGTTCACAAAGCTGGGAACTGGCTCCTGAGCTTCCATCACCATCCCGAGGGCAACATATCCTAGGAAGATGGATGTGAAATTCTGCCCTTTTTCTTTTCTTTATACACTCAGAACATTACACAACTGCTACTGAAAATAAGCCCGAGATACTCAAGCATTTTTGTTATTCATAAACCAAATCAAAGGTATATGAGAAAAATGGAACATGAAAAACTCTGCTTGAGGTTAGGAAAACAAGAACCAAAACTTAACAAGCTCTGGGTTGCCTTTGATCTAATTATTTTAGTCATTAGTTTCCTTCCATCAGGAATTTTCCATGACACTGTGTGCAGTTCTTTGGTGACAACATACCTAACAATGTTATTGTTCAAACAGATTTTTAAAAACCTGACAATTTTATTTTTTATTCAGAGTTGATAAGTTCTATAGAAAGTACGATACTATTGGTTGTCAAAATACCTGTTCCTTGGCCAGAAAAAAGAAAATCCTCTTCAAGGAAAAGTCAACTCAGTAGAGAATTGGAGCATTGCATTGAAGAGAATTTTTAAAAAGGGGCTTAATGATGTTAAGCACTTTTCATACTCTCTCTAATTGTAATAAAGTGTAACTTATTTGCATCTATTTCCCCTTTGATATTAGAAGTAAAAAGTTAGAAAAATCATTGAGGTCTACATCTGATGCATTTGTTTCAGTTGTATATATGGAACATTAAGTTGTAAGTAACACAAAGTTCATTAGAATCGATCTCTACAATGAAGAGGTTATTGCTGTCCATTACCTCATTAAGACCAAACTAGGGTACCTGGCAAGGATAGACAAGGCTATCTCATGGTGAAGGACCTCCCAACTCCTGCTTGTAGCCCACCTCAGTCAAGTTTGTTTTTATATCTCAGTGCCTCAGTTTCCTTATTTGTCAGAGGTGTCATTAATATTAATGCTAGGGAGGTTGTGATTTGTGTTAGCTTTTGGTTATCATAAGCAGTCACATGAGAAAATCAGTTAAGAAAATGAGGTTTGTTTTGGCTCATGGCTTCAGAGATCTCTGCCCATAATTGACGGGCCGTGCTGGTTTGGCTTGTGGAAAGCATTTTGGCAGGCCTGCAGGGCACAGCAGAAAGGCTCACTTCATTCCAGGAAGCAAAAGGAAGCAAGACCAGGGTCTCACAAGCCAGTTCTAGGTCATGTCTCCAATAACCTTCGAGTTATCTCTAAGCCCCGCCTCTTAAAGACTCCACCACTTTCTAATACTGCCTTTCTGGTTACCATTCTTCTGCAGTAAATTTCCTCTTTAGTTTCCCAAACTGTCTCAACCAACATTTGTTGCTTCTGCATGCTCAGTAAACTTTTTATTCATTAGGACCACTGTTCAGTAAGTTCCTCTTTAGGCCACTGATCATTGCTTGCATTTCTTTGAGAATATCTTGTTTGAACTGGCTGCTTGACCGTTTATTTGCTTTTTGACTTCCTTCCCTATGAATTCCACTATTTCAAGGCCCATGACATTAGTTTCTGGGGTCACAGGCATTTCTGTGTTTTTCCTGTTGCTATGTCTTCTTTCCATGTTTCTGTTGTTGAGGGAGTTCACTTTAAAGGCCTAGACAAGAGGTTTCTTTGAATGGCTATGAGAGTGTGTAGGGGGAGGCAAAATTCCTCTGACTTCTGTGCTGGGAGTAGGCAGTGGGGGAGGACCGAACAGTCTGATAGCCTCTGAGGGGTCTTGATCACACCGAGCCCCCTTAGCAAAGCTCTCCATCTGTCCTGGCTTCCATCCCCTGAGGGCGGGGCTTTCTGTTCCAGGAGGTGCTCCCGTTGCAACCCATGAACTTCAGTGGCCTTCTCTCCTCTCCACAGCTGTCTCTTGTGCCAGTTTCTTCCTAGGAACTGTTTAAGAGTGACCTCAACAACCCTGATGTGCTCTTCTGAGCCTGCTTTTGCTCTAAGCAGTTCAGTCTTGGGCTCTTATTTTAAAAAATGCCTCCTATTCATGTCACTGCCTGTTATGACTGCTGAGTGCTGCTTCTGATGTAGGCTCCCCAGACCTTTTTTTAGGGAAATCTTCCAATGCATTGGGAGTTTGTACTACCGGCAGGCTTGTTTTTGGAGGCTGGGGCTACCAGGTGCTGTGAATTATCACTTCTCCTAGATCCATGCTTACCTTGGTGCCAGAGGTGCCAGGCTCCATGCCTTCCTTAGTCTGAGGATGCTGGGCGGCTCAGGGCTGCTCTCAGTTGGCCTGGGGCTGTTTCCTCGGCTGCTGTTTTCTTCCATTTCTGATGTGTCTTAGGGATTTCTAATCTTCCCATGGCCTCCTTACAATTGTTGGGGCACTCCTTCCTCTCCTAGCTAAGTTAAACAGGCAGCTTTAATTATAATCTCAACTTTTTAAATGAGTGCCCAAGGAGACATTGCATAGCTCTGTTATTTGGCCACCATCTTGACTGGGAGGAGTTTCTCAAATTCTTTTAATTTAAAATGGTGAGGGTGACAAGCTGCCGTGAACTGAGGTTAGTGCTTCCTAAGCTCTATCATCACACAGGACGACTCAGTGTCAGACACATAGTTCAGTCCCTTCAGCTCCTCAACTCTAAAGCATCTGTCCTTAGCTTCAGTTTCCCTTTGAGCACTGTTTTCCAAGAGCTGAAGATAATCACATTTACAAAACCTCACTGGGGCTCTGTTTGGCTCACACACTCTCTGTCCTCTACTTCCAGCCCTCCCCCTCATCCTCTATTTCCATGTGAAGACATTATCCTACTCTGTCCAACCTCAGTGTGAGTCTCCCATGAGCTCTTGTTTCGTGGTACTGGGGATTGAACCTGGGAGCACTCTGCCAATGAACTACACTCTTAGTCTTTTATTTCTGTATTTATTTGTATTTTGAGGCAGAGTTGCCCAGTCTGGCTTTGAATTTGTGATCCTCCTGACTCAGCCTCTTGAGTTTCTGAGATTACTGGTTACCACCATGCCTGGCTTCTTGTAGATGTCTCACTGCTTCTCTCATTTGCTTGCTCAAAGGTTCTATTCGTTTTCAGTGACTGATGCAGGGAGCTGTCAGAAACTTTTGTTGTGGCTTCGTCAATAGCAATTGATTCTCTCCTGCTTCTGCAGGGCAAAAGAGTGCAATAGAGGTGGAGTTTGGACCCCGCGTTCCTGGAGAGTCTATGGGAATGAGCTTTCCTTTCTTTTTGGAGCATCCTATGGCTCCTGGCACCCATTGCCCTGGGCAGGCAGCATGCCCCAAACGGGAGGCGAGGGTCTTCATGCCTCTCTTCCATAGCCTTCTCATCACTTCCTATTCTGCTTGTGTATCTCTCTCTAGCTTTTAAAGACATCCGAGACTAGATTGAGAACCCACTCCCTTAATCCAGGATAACTTCTCAAATCAAGAACCTCAATTTAATCCTATCTCAAAGACACTTTTTCCTTAAATGGCAAACTCCACAGATTCCAGCGATCTGTACTTGATACTGTTGGGTAACCATGACTTACAGTGTGATCTCCCCTTTGGTTCCTCCAAACTTGTTGGTGTTTTTCTATTTGTACTAATCTCATATATAATTGTCACATTTGTCATCACCTGTGATCTGAAAGAAAGGAATATTTTTCTTTCTTTTTTATTTTATGGTTTGTACTAACAAATTCAGAAACTTGACCTGGCTAACCCACCATCAACATCCGTTATGCTTAATAGGTTTTGCAATCATAAATATTATTTATCGTGACATATGGAGAACATCACACTTTTGCATTTGTCTGTGGATAGTAAGTTTGTGCTTCTGTTATTTTCCTAATTCCTGGAAGCCACCCAAATAAGAGTTTTTTTTTTTATGTCAAAAGTGCTCGAAGTCTGTTTAGGGGAGATGGGGTTATAAAGAAATACTTAAGAGCTAATGTGAGGACTCTGAATATGCAAAGAGAAGCCCTAGACAGGTCGCCTGTGAGGGTCAGGAAGTAAGCCAGACGTTAGTTAGGCCTAGAGTTCCTTCTGTAACAGTGCTTATATCCAATTGGTGTGTTTCTGAGTTGTAATCCTTATTAACAGACTTTACACAGTATTAATCTGAAATGCATCTGATATATAATTAACTTTTTAAATTTTGGTGACCGTGATCTTAGCTCTTTGAGAAGTTGTGCAGAATATAGGCCTCATTGCTTTTCTTTTAAAAATGTAATTATTTTGGTCACATTTGATTGTCCTTTGCTAAGATGATAGGCAAGCAACTTATAATTTGGTTTATTGATTTATTCTCCTCCTCATAAAATAATTGTATCTTCAAAGGAGAATAGGATTGCCTTATGATTTCAGCTTTACCTCTCTGCCCTCTCTGAAGCACAGACCCAAGTGGTATGAAATAGCTTTGATCCCTTTCATCGGGATTGCTAGTAATGGTGCCTCTGACGTGTGAAATTGCAATGCTTCTTCCCTCATTGTGACCTCTGTAGCATCCTGTCTCCCGAAGTTTGAGGGAGCCACCTGAGTTCAGCTGAGTAAAGCTGCAGGCTTATGAAAATGCCAGTCTAGTTATGCCTTCAATTGCCTCTCTATTTTATATATGGTCCTTTTATCTCCCTATAATTTTCCAAATTATAGGGAGACAAATATGGAAAACAAGAATAAATTTTTAATCGTTGGCTTTCAACTTGATTAAAATTATTACATCTTGATTTTTACTGGTTATCATGATACTTTTAAGAGATCTGCTGTCTTTGTTTTTCAATAATAAGAAATTCTTATACTGATCTACATAATAATAAAATCAATAGTCATGCTTTGTTTTGAATATTTTCAAACATATTTGTGAGGGCACCTAAAATATATGGTAAACCTCTTCCTTATCCATTCCGTGAAAATGATTTACACTTAACTACCACATGACTCACAAAGTATTTAGATACACTGTTGGTGGTAATTGTGTTTAAGTCAAAGATGGAATACCGAGGCCCAGGGGAGTGACATCACCTCTTCAAGGTTATATATTGATAGTTAGAAAATAGCAAAATGAAACTAGAATAATTTGATGCCTTTTTACTCCAGTAGAGATACAAGCATGTGCAGAAAAAGTTACTGCCCTGTCATTCTTAGAGGTCACAGCTGAGACAGGCCAGTGCATTAGGCAGGTACTAAAGGCAAAGGTTGTATGTAACACTTGCTATAAAGAAGGAGCTGGAAGTCTGTTGTGGTAGACTCAGTGTGTTCTCAGGGAGGCATCCTGGAAAGCTGGTCTGCCAGGCGGAGGTGTGTGGAGGATGCTCAAGACACAGTCATTGCGTGGACCTGATATTACATGTAGAAGTTCTGACACCCAGTGTGATGGCTTTTAGAGTTGAGCCTTCGCAGGTAGTGACAATTATGGGAAATTCTGTTGCAATTAGTGCTCATACAAGAGACCTCCAAGAGAGCTCCCCTTCTGCCTCTCCTCTCACCCCACTGCACACACACACACACACACACACACACACACACACACACACATGAGGCCATGTGAGTGAGCACACAGTCATGTGGTCTTTGCCAAAAAGTCAGAAAGAGGGCCTTCACCAGAGCTGACTGTGCTGGCACATTAACACTGCACTCTCTGCTTCTTGAACTGTAATAAAAAAGTCTTTTGTTAATTTGCAGTGGAATTTTGGTTTTGTAGCTCAGCTGACCACGACAGGCACGCAAGCGCATCCTGTATAAGATGAGTGGACCTGTTTTAAAAGAAGAAATAAGGCTGGAGGTCTCTGCGCACAAAGTACAAGAAGGAGGAGGGCGGAAATGAGGCTGGGATCCAGGTTGAGATCCAGGCTGGGCCAATCTGCGAGTGGCCCAGGACACTGTTACGAATAAGGATCTGGACACCAGTAGCTCTTGGAAACCATCGAAAAGCTCAACGTGTGGCACCTTCAGGGAGCTGCTATATTGCCTCATTTCCTGTTTGTGTGCGTGTGGTACAGAGGTTCGAGCCCAGTGCCTTCCCACTGAGCTGTATCTCTGGGTCATTTTTATTTTTAATCTTGAGACAAGGTGTCACTAAGTTGCTGAGTTGCTCGGGCTGGGTTCAAACTTGATATCCTCCTGCTTCAGGCATGCCATGGGCTGAGATTACAGGGCAACACCACCAGGCTGGCTGCACGACCTTTCGCACAGCCCTGTGTGCTGTCTCGCTCTGTCTCTCCTTGCCGGTCCTGCTGAAAGCCCCTCCTTGGAAGTCCGAGATCTCACCCATGCGTGGCACCTGTCATCTGTCGGACTCCCAGGCTCTGGTAAGTAGTGCCTGTCATTCTTCCTCCAGTGCTGATAGAAATTCTTGATTCTGCTTATCTGAAAGCAGCCTTGATGATGTGTGCTTGGCTTTTCTGCACTAACTACCTGTAAAAAAGCCCCGAGGCTTCTGTCATCCTGGCTTACTGGAGGTGACAGGTGAGAATGGATGGCAGCTTGGATTCCTGTAGTGACAGTTCTGAAGTTCTGTGAGAACATTTGCTCATGTTCAAGTGCAGTTATCAAATCAGTATGATTTGAGTCTGGAGAAAATTTTTCTAGGTCAAAAGCCTGCCGTATGGCATCATGCCAGGTCTTGAACATGTTATTTACCTCTCAGCTGTGGGTGGGAGGTTTTGTTCGTTGTGTTTGTAGCAATCAGAGACAAGATTACCTTCCTTCATTAGGTGGTTAGATCATATTTTTAAAGCCTTCAGTGGATGTGTGGATATCTGTGATTTGGCTGAGACTAACGATAGATTTAAAATACAGATGAAGACTGAGTTAAGGCCATCAGTAAATACACACAGGGAAAGTAAATTTTAATAAAAGTGATCTATAAATGATCAATATTAGGCAGCACTAAAAATACATTTTCCAGACATAAATTTCCAAATTCATGGATCAAGTGCTTCCTTTGGGATATGAACAGCAACATAAACTCATACAACATGTTTTTTTTGAAAGTTTTTCTGAATAAAAGTCTTAGGAGGGCTAAGATGATTAACTTCATCTTGAGAACTTTTGTGTTTCTGAGACATTAAGATCTTAATTAGAGGGTATTATATCGTTCTGGGCTCTTTGTTCTCATTCAACAGATTTTCAGTCTAAGATATTTAACCATGAACGGTTAGAGCACTTGTCTAACAAGCGCGAGGCCCTAGATTTATTTCCTCAGCTCCACAGAAGCTGAGACTGGTGTTGCACATCGGTAGTGTCCGCACTTGGGAGGTGGAGGCAGGATTGCTACGTGTTTGATGCAAACTGGGCTTCATAGTGAAGGCAGGACCAGCCTGAGCCCGAGAACAAGACCCTGTCTTAAAACAAAATAAAACACTCCCCTCACCCGTCCCCCGCGCGCGCTCCAAAAAAAAAAAAAAAAAGCACTCAGCCCTCCTGAGCCTTGGTTCTTATAATTCTCACTGTATCCACAGAGCCCAGTCTGGAGGTTTTTGAGCATTAAACACAAAATATCTGTGCAAACCCTCTCAGATTTATTACTGTCGTGACTACGGGGTGGAAACTTCAGCGGGAACAGGGCTCGTCCCTCCTCACACCCCCTCTGAATCACTTTGTCAACCTTCTCTCTCCTTGGCATTTGTCAGCGTCTTACTTCCCTTCACTCAGCAAGGCTCACCCCGTGAGCACACAGGACATTTTACTAGAAGTTCTCCCCTTATTCTCCATTGTCCCTGATCCATTTAATTGTATCTGTGTTTTAAAACGAACATTGAGTGTTCCAACTTATTTCCTCAATTTTCCCTGTACATCTGTGGTTTGGAAGTGGATATGAAATTTACTGTCTTCGATTTTTAGAACTATAGAAATATTTAATCTTGAGACATACTGTATTGCATTGCCTTAGCAGAAATCTTATCCTGTATATATGCCAGTAAATTAAAAATACATTTTCTACATGTGGACGTCTTAAAGCTTATCAGGCAACTGCTCCAGTATTAATTATTACAATGCTTTCAACTGACTCTGGGTGATTTTGATTTTCTAAGTTTAGATTTTACTGGCTTTACTGGGGTTTCACACAGTTCTACCTAGTGCATAGAACTCTCATCAGCCTCCCTCTCTCTTTCTCTCTCTACTCTTACCTAGGTCATCTTTTCCTATTTACTTGTGCCCTGGATCTCATTTTGACCCCATCCTTTCGCTCCCCACAATCTCCTCTGCATCTTTCACGACCCTACTCAGGCTTTTGTTCCTAAACATTAACTTAGGTCACACTCTCACCCAAGGTCCTTGGATAGTTTCTCCTTGTTTTCAGGAGAAAAACCTACCAAAGCATTTGTCTTACTTCTCTGTTCTCATTGTCCTTTCCCTCCCCACTATTATGTTGATGTGTAGTAGGAATGCGATGAGGAAAAAGACTAAGCAAGATAAAATGAAAATAATGTAAAAGGGTTGGCATCCATATAAGAGGGCCAGCGATGTTTTACTAAGAAAGTAAAGGAAGCAAAAGAAAGAATACTCTGGATATCTAAGGATGGGCAGAGAGGGAGGGATACAAGGCCCTGCAGTGATTTCATTACTGGGTACTCAGAAATTCTTGAGATCACGTGTCACAGGAGAGACACAGGGGTGAGGCGGCAGGAGGGGAATGTGGCAGGGCTGGGTCACACTGGTGTACAGGTCAGAGGAAGAGCTTTGGGTTTTGCATGAATAATATGAGAAGTAATTAGTGAAATTTGAGCACAGGAATGGTATGATTTGTTTTTAATATAATAAGGGTAAATGGCTCCGGAATTATAGACTGAGTATCATTAGAGGGACTGTGAGGGTGGAAGCAGAGAGATTTAAGAGGGTTTTCTAGTAAAGCTGATAAAGTGAAACATGCCCTGGGCCTTAATGGTAGCAGCAGAGGTAGTTATACATAGTCAAGGGCTGGGAGTGTAGCTCAGTGATGGAGTCCTTGCCTAGCGTGCATAAAATCTTGGGTTTGATCCCTAGCATCACAGAGCAGCAGCAGCAAGCAGCAAACAAAAATTCTAGCCCCGATGTGTTCTTCTTGTGGAAACAACAGGATTTGAGCATTGCATGTGGGGTGGAGGGAGAGGCGAGGAGTGCTGGGGACTGCAGGCATGTGCCACTGGGCCTGGCTGGCTGGTTGGGTTGCTTGTGTTTCTCTCTCTTCTTTTCTCTCTTCTCTCTTCTCCATCCCCCCTTTTCTATTCTTTCTCTGTACTGGAAGTTGAGCCCAGGGTTTCAGGCTGAGTCACATCGTCAACACATTTTACTTTTGTATTTTGAGATAGAGTTTTGCCAAATTACTGGACTCAAGCTTGTGATCTTCCAACCTCAACCTCCCAGAGTCCTAGAATCACCTGTTGACATTCCTTTGGTAAAAAGTCTGATCAGCATTCCTACCTATAGGCAAAAGCAACTGTTTAGAAGGCAGACAGTACTTTTCAAATACATTACTATTATTACTTTTTCTTCCATTGTGAACTGGCCACCCAAGGCTAGGACTCCAATTTCTTCAAAACTAAAGAATTCAAAGCAGTCTATTAAATATTTTTAATATGGAAATAGTAAAGATAATACGTTTCTTTTCCTGGCAAGTTCTTTGTTTGATGTAAGGACAAGGTTTTACATTATTTAGAGGTCCTCTGTCTAGAATTTAAGTCTTTGTTTGTGTGAACTCACTTCATTAGGAATTTATCTTCCCATGAAATCCTCAGTTCCAGATTTAGAGTTAAGGGAAGTAAACTGAGATAGGTATTTTGACTGGTGGCGACTAGGTAGTTTATACTTTAACTGACTATTTAGAAATGCCATCCATTCTAAAATATAAAGTTGTGTGGAGATTTAATGAGAGCGGCAGTCAGGCTGAAGTGCACCTAAGGAGAACCTTGCAAACATTTCCCTAAGGTTGGGCTCTGGGGCACAGACTTTTTCAAAGTGCTCACTTTAGACACTAGGAGGATTACTGGAAAGGCAAAAAGGCTTTGGAGGGTGGCTTCAAGTTTCACTTCTCATCTACTATGAAACAACTTAGAACATGGTAGAAAAATGTCCTCATAAAGAGGCCTTCTAACATTTGGAATTAAAGTCGCACAACCTGAGGTGAGGAACCAGTTCTGAAATTTTCTCCCAGTTAGAGAGCTCACTCATGGAGTTCATGTAGAACCCAGGTTAAAAAAGAAAGAATTTAAACTTCCTTACAAGAGTCATAGTGTTTAAAGACATTAATTGCTAATCTTTGCTGCTCTGTTTAAAAATGTGTATCCCAAAAGAACAGATTTCTATCCTAATAAAAACTCGGAAACCTGATGAAGTAGAGTTATGAGTTAAAGTAAAAATAAAATAAAATAAATACACCTATTTTTTAATGCGTGAGATCATCAGTTCCCCTCAGTCCAACATGAATAGTTATTGTCGTTTAAAGCATTCCAAGGAAATAACACTTACAACTTTTCCTCTGTCTTCATAGCAACCAAGATATTTTAGTATGTGGAGAAAGTGGGGTCAAAATGAAATTAAATACATTTTTCCTTTTTCCTTTCCTAAGATACATGAAAGTGCTACATGCTTATATACTTTTGGAAAATGCCCAGCAGAAGGAGACCTCAGATTCTGAGAGGAGCATTGCTGGTGAGTACAGCCCAGTGTACAGAGGAGGGAGTCGGCTTTAGTCGGGATGGATAGGCTCCTTGATGCTTCCTGTAATCCCAGCTACTCAGGAGGCTGAAACAGGAGGAGAACAAGCTTGAGGCCAGCCTGGGCTACCGAGCAAGATCTAGTCTCAGAAACAGAAAACAAAAAGGGACAGGGATGTAGCTCAGCACCCCTCGGGTTCAAGCCAAGTACAAATATAAAAACAAACAGCAACATATAAAACAGCAACATATAAAAGAATACAGGTGAGTTGTGGAAGGCAGAGTCCAGGTAAGTTGGAGATACAAACGAGGACCCCGGGGATCTTCCCTGGTAGCTGTGGTCTTCCCGGTTATAGAGGGAAGAAATTCTTGACGGAGGCAGATGGTGGGGAAGGAAAGTGAGAAGTCAGGAGACACCATGAGGTGTGGAGGAGAGTGGGAAAGAGAACAGGTGGGAGGTACAGGACGGCCAGGCAGGGTTGGTTGGTTGCTCGTTTTGGTTTCTTCGGGAATCACAGGCAGGAAATGTGTCATTGTGCCTTTCGTCAACTGCGTATTCCACGTGTGGTGCTGGTGCAGCACGGGTGGAGTGAAGTTAATTAGCACTGTAATTTGCCAAGTGAGAGAAAAGGAGAGGTGATAATAACTGGCTAAGAAAGATCATCGTGATAGTAAATTTTAAGCTAGATAAGACCCAAGAAGGAAATAAAGGAAATAAAGGATTTCAAAATGACCCAAGGATGGAACATTTTGGCAAGCGTGGAGGATTGCTGTAGTCAGAGAAGTGACCAGAATGTTCTAGAAGAGAAGAAGATGGCAAAAGATGTCCGAAAGACAAAGAGAATTGAAAGCAAAAGATTGTGTTTATTTGTGATGAGAAACTTACAGATGAATCAATAAAAAAGAGTTTTGTTGTGGTTACAAGGAATTGGAAAGACTATATGTGCTTGAATCCATAGTCACCAATTCAGACAGGAGCAGGGAACCAGGAACGAACATTTGAGGTACTGCGCCTGGGTTAGGGTTTCTGCAGATGATGCATTTGTAAAAGATGAGATTGAAAGAGGAGAGTTGTTCAGAGAATGGAGGCGGATGGTCTGAAAGGTCCAGTGAGGAGCCAGTGGAACTCCTACCCCAACCTCCAGGCTTACTAGTAAGGCCTGCAGCGGAAGGCAGCAGCTCAGACCCTGAGGCCTACAGGAAAAGCAGTGTCCAGGAGACGTAGGAATGGAAGTAGTATATCAATACAGCTCTTGGCTCTTGAGAGCCGAGTCAGATTTCTAGCCATTTTCTTCTCCGCGGGTTCTAGTACAATGATTGCACTCTGCAGGAAGCCTCTGCCGGAGGGATCTGATTTTACTGCACCCCGTCTTCGCTTTCCCACTGTTTCAGCAATAGCTGGTTGTATGCCAAAGCACTAATTTCCGTGTATTAGAAATATTTAGCAAGTACTGACATTGCTCTAACGAAATAGGAAATATGGCTTTGGGGGAATTTATAGTTTGCCACGTTGCTCATCTGATTAAAATGATAAGGGGAAACTAAATGTTTTGTGAGGTAAGACATTGTGTACATCAAGGTTCCCATTACTGTGATAAACACCTGAGATAATCAACTCATTAAAAGAAAAGGTTTATTTTGTGTCACAGTTTTAGATCTCCGTCCATAAGCAGTTGGCTCCGTTGATTCAGGCCTGGGACACGGCTGCTCGTCACCGTGGCACTGTATGGCAGAGCAACACCCTTCACCTCGTGGCATGGAAGTGAGTGAGCAGAGCTTCCTTCCTTGGGCTGGTGTCCTAAGGTGCCCTCCAGGAGGCACGCCTCAGTGACCGAAGGCCTCCCACTGCAGTCCAACTCTTGAAGTTTCCAGCAACACTCGAAATTTTCAATCTAGGAACTAAACCTTTAACTCATGAACCTTGGGGGACATTCGGATCCAAACTAAGGCAGGCATCTTAAAGTGTTCTAGGCAGTAGGTAGAGATGTAGGTAGAGATGGAGTGGGGATAAAGCCTGGTAGAGAACAAATTATCTTGCAGTATGTAAAAATAACCTAAAAAGCTGACCAACAATTTTTAAAATTCTAAAATTCTGATTAGACGTCAAATAAAACAATGATTAGGATGAATCTGCACAAGCAATGGAACCGGTTAACCTTCCCCATTATTTTTTGCTTATGATCCCCCTCCTTAATATCTTAAATAAATTAAATAAATCGATGTTATTGTCATATGTGAGAAAAATATTTGAATATGTATAATTCCATTTTTTTTCTGTAGAAAAAGAAAGATTCTAATGAAAATCGCCTAGAATTTATACCTATTCTAATTACAGTATGGTGTTGTCACCTGGAAGCTGTGGCCTTTGGCTGCAAGGAACTGGCCTCTCCTTAGGTCCCTGAACTAATTCAATGACCATGCAGAAGTGTAGATAGAATTTACCCAAAAGCAGATATAGAAGGCTGGCTTGGTGGCACAGGCCTATTATCCCAGCATCCTGAGAGACTGAGGCAGAAGGGTTGCAACTTCAAGCCCAGTGTGGGAAACTTAGCCACTTAGTGAGATCCTGGGCTGGGGATGTCACCCCATATAAAGGCCCTGGGCTTGCTCACCACACACACACACACACACACACACACACACACACACACACACAGTAGATAAATACAAAGGTGTACCTTCAAGAAAGAATATGAGCTGAGCCACCATGCCATCTGCCTCAGAGTGACCGTTTGCATACATTTTTATGTATATGAGAGTTACTTTGGGGGATCAGGGAACCAGGGTAATTATGATGTTTATCAGTATTTGACTTATAAGTTACTTTGGGATTGTAAACTGTCTTTCTGTCTTTTTGAGGGTCTTAATTTTCAAGAAACTTTGGAAAGAGTTCTTAATTTAAACCAGGTCCCAGTCCAAGGCAGGAAGGTCTTTACAGAACACTTCCTTTTCTGTTATCATTGGACCTTAGGCTATGTCAACCAGGAATGCCATATGCCTTGTTCTAGAAATAGTCCTTGTGTCTCTGGGTCTAGACCTGATCATTATAGATATATCATACTTTGAGATCTTTATTTCTTTATTTGAGCATGCTGTTTGGACTCCTCTTATCCCTCATGCCTGCTAATATCCAATTATCTGCCTAATAATGTCTTCGTCTATTTGGATGATGTCAAAACTACTTATAGACCACAGAAGCTCATTTCTCACGGTCTGGAATCTTGGAAGTCCAAGATTGAGGGGGCAGCATATTCATCAACTGATGAGAGACATTTCCTGGTCATAAGGTGCCTTCTTCTTGGGTCCTTAGTTGCTTATTTGTTGCTGTGACAAAATATCTACCATCCACAATTTAAGGGAGGAAAGATTTATTCAGCTCAGTTTCAGAAGGCCTCACACAGAACTTTCAAAGACAGCAGGCAACAGTGAAAGCACAGGTAGAGGCTGGGGAGCCGCTCACCCCACTGCAAACAGACGCTAAGAGAGCGGGAGCAGCCCATATCTGGAGACCCAGGCAAGGCTAGATTTTTCACAGGAAAAAGCTGCAGCAATGTTTTTTTCATCCTTCCTTTACTTAATTTAAGCTGCCAGTTGAGCCTCCCACATGCAGGGTGGGTGCCCTCCTTCACTCCTGGCCCACAAGGCAGTAACAAAAAGCTGCTCTGGGCACTGCCCCGTCTCAACAAGCTGACACAATCTTTTTAGGTCAACCCCAGGCATCTGCCCCTTCCAGCTCGACCCCCACCTCCCAGGAACACACAGTGTCACAGTTATCCCACTGAGTTTGAGTACATGAGGCTTCTGGGGGATGCTCCAGATCAAACCACAGCAGTCCTTAAATGGTGAGAGAGGCCTACAAGCTCCATTGGGTCTATAGAATAAGGGTCACCATCTTGAAATTCCATGTAATCACTAAACAAGAATGTCCATCTCCTCCATCTCATCACCTAGGGCAGTAGGACTTGAGCATGTTAAATTTGAGGGGACACAAACATTTAACTACAAGCACGTGATATCATTGGTGGTGATCCTTACTGAGTGGCTGAGAGGCATAATTAAAAGGCACTCATGCAACGATTTGGGAAGGGATGAGAAGATAAGCAATGGAATAATTTGCATTTATATCTTGTCTCTATTTTTCTAAGACTTTTAAAAAATAGAATTGATCAATCATTTCAGAAAGACAACACATGGTTATTAGATTTACATGATGTTTTAAAGCATGGTTTCCAACCTTCTGGATTATTTCAGTCGTGCTGAGTATAGAATTGTCTCGGGCTACATAAAAACTATGAAATATGCATAGTATATATAAGCAACAAAGCTCCACTGGTATTTTTTATTTTTATGTATTCACTTATTTTTTTTTTCTTAGTGATATTGTTTTTATTGGGGTCAGGGAAACCAGGTGGGAAATGTCATACTGGAATTCTCTGTCCCCACCCCAGGAAATGTCCATTCTAACCTTCCTGGGATGCTTTGAGCCTTTTGCTCTTTTTCTTGGGGATGCCTTGCTGCCAGCAGCCTCTTCTGGCCCACTGCTGACTGGCTCCTTTTTCCCCCCTTTCCTTTTCTCGGGGACACCCCTGCTTGTTGCTTCTGGTTCAATAGCTGCTTCCTCCTTGGGTAAAGAGTTCCTCCTCCTGGTTTTTCGTTTGTTTTTGGATGTGAGCTGCTGCTAGCTGTCTCTTCAAGATCACTACCAATCAACTTCTCCTTGAATGAAGAATTCTTTTTCTTGGGTTTGGAGAAAGAGATAGCTCTTCCATTCCATTCTCCTGAGAAGGCTCCCGGGACTTTTCTGCTCCTGTTCCCTTTGAGTTTTCCTCCCCACAGTCACAGTACTGTGACCCCATTCTGACGACCCCAGGGCCAGTGCTGCCAGTCACCTCTTCCTACTTTAAGCATTTTCCCTCCTGCTTTTTTAGCTATGGGGGGTTTTGGCAGCTACTTCCCCTGAATCAGTACCTCTTTTGTAACACTGGGATTCTGTGGAAACTCACCAGCCTCATAGAAGGACAAGGGTTCCTCAATCTGCTCTCAGGCTTCTCTCAAAGACACTTGTGGGTGTCACCGAGGTGCAATCTCTTCAGGTGACAATACTGCATATATTTGCCAAGTATTAAAAGATGCAGTCTTTGTTCTTGAAAATCATTCAGCTATTGAAGGTAGACTGGAATGTAAGTCCATATTTTGATGTGTTACCCCTGGTCTCCTGGGAACTGAGAGAATATTTAGTGAAGAATTTAATTTTAACCCTATTAGCCAAGAGAGTTCCTTCTCAGCTCTCCATTCCTCAGAGTCCAGAGGAAGCCCAGCATGTGCCAATCCCTGGTCTCCAAAGGCAGAAGGAAAACATCTGATGTCCCTGACCTGGGAACTGCATCCCTGTGCTGGAAACTGGGAATCGCTAAGATGACACGACTAGCCACCATTTTTTTAACTTGTAAAATTAATTTAAAAAAATAATACAAGCCTAAGTTTAATAATTGAATAAGAATATGTATGCCTTAGTTACTTTTTCGTTGCTCTGACTCAATACCCGACACCCACAAACTTAGGAAAGGAAAGGTTTATTTTAGCTCACAGTCTCGAAGGTTACAGTCCATTCAGGGGTGGCCGGTAACAATCGAAGTACATGGCAGAGAGAGAGGTGGAGGCAGCTTCCCCGGACAAACAGGAAGACAAGCTGAGGCTAGTTGAGACTAGTCCCCGTCCTCCAGGAGGCAGATGCAGCTTATGTATCCTTTCAGGTCTCCTCCCAGTAACCAGTCCCTCCTGCATCCAGGTGTGGCCACTACACACCATTAATCCTAACTTAACTGCAATCCACCCCTCCAGACCAGACCCCAATCCACCAACATCACATGGTTCCATTGACAATCCACAACATTAAAGGACATGAGACTTTTGGGGGACACTCCAGATCCTAACCACAATAATATCTAACCATAATAACACATGCCTGCCTTCACAGGCACACACACATGTACATAGGTTGAAATATTGTTAGTAATCATTACATTCCACTCGCCAAGTTGCAGAAGTTCATGTATGGTCCGACATACATGGGGGTCAGTGTCTCCTGTGTGTGGCAGACCCAGCGTGGAGTCAGCACTGAACTGTGCTGTCCTTTCTGCAGCATCTGTTGTCAGTACATAGCTCGTGACTTAGTGCCACACAGTCGAGTCATGAAAAATACCTTTAGAATTACATAACAATACTAAAAGTTCAAAATCTTGTGGAATGGCAGCCCTAGCTGTCCAGGGCCACATGCAGACTGTAGGCTGTGGGTTGGACACACTTTTAAAAATTATTTTATGCGTTCTAATGGTTTTTCATTTCTTCTGGCTTAAATGTTTGTAATCTTCACACAAATTTAAAATAATACTCTAGTATTTGTGGACATAACATTTTGTGATCATTCCATTTCATTCACTGATGCTCTGGAACTGTGAGTTACACACACACACACACACGCACACACACACACACACACACACACACACACACACACACACACACATCATAATGTTTTAAGAAAGTTTACGGGGGCTTGAGGAATGGCTCAGCGGTTAAAGCACTTGCCTAGCAAGTGCTAAGTCAAGCGCTAAGTACCTGAGTTCAATTCCTCAGCGTCACATAAGTTGAGTGTGGTGTGTTGCACACCTGTAATCCCAGCACTCCAGAGGCTGAGGCAGGAAGTTTGCTGTGAGTCCAAGTCCAGCCTGGGCTCTGTAGTGAGTTCAGGACCAGCCTGGGCTACAGAGCAAGACCTTGTCTCAAAAAGAAAGAAAGAAAGAAAGAAAGATTACAAATTTTTGTTGCTCCCTATTCAAAGCTGTCTTGGGTTCCAGGCTGTAGGTTGGACAAGCTCATTTTAAAGGTTTGCCTTTTAAAAATAAATGCACATATTGATTGAATAAAGACCTTTCAAAAGTTCCCACATTCTAATCCCTACTTACCTTACACAGCCAAAAAGTCAATAGAAGTCATTAAGTTAAAAATCTTAAAATGGAAAAATGATCTTGACTATCTTTATGGGTCTGGTACAATCACAATGACTGAGGGAGTGGGAGAGTCAACTAGTGAAAAGTGGAAGTCAAGGAGAAAACAGGTTTGAGTGAGGCAAGTAGGAATTGAGAAGGGGGCCACTCCAGGAGCTGGCAGAGAACCGATGTCCCTGGTTTCTCTGTAGGTCACACACTTGCGGAGACATGCCCCAGAACACTCCTGCTTCTGACTTCAGAAGCTTTAAGAGAACAAATGTGTTATTACAGGCCCCTAGATTTGTCCAATTTGTTACAGAAAAGTAATACAGTGTGGATTATTTTAAATAAGACTAATTACTTTATAATAAGAGATCAACAGAAAGCATTTTATTCTTGTAAAACATTTTGTATTTTAACACTATGATAAATCTCTCAATACACACATGCTCTATCTGTTGTAAGTTTAACCTACAATTTAATAAAATGTTTGTATAACTAGTACAACGAATTTGGGTACCATGTACTTCATGACCTAGAGTCAGCTGAACCAAAGGAACAGATGGGCCTTTAGTACATTACATATAGTGCTATGAGTCTGGTAGTTCAGGACCAGTCTGGACTATGGTAAGAACTTGCACCCCCCCCCCCCAAAAAAAACCTTCTCAGATTAAAATAAATAAATAAATAAGCAAACAAAACATTAGAAAATAAAAGAGCTTTGGTTGAGATTTTTACAATTTCATGAATTATGAGCTTTTAATATATTCAGCATTGTATTTAAAAGACAATGAATTAAAATAAAAAATATCTAATGGATATGTTTGGTGGGCTTCGGTAAATTAGGACTCTATTTTAATTTTGGGAGTATAATCCTGGACAGCCATCTGACATGAACATATTAAAATAATTTTTTGTTAGCAATTTATTCTAGTGCAACATACATGTCAACCAATGTCAAGACTTTATGTATAAGGATTTTATGACTGTATATAAATACTTTAATTTTATAAATTTTTTTACATTTACTAATATATATTTTGAATTATTTTAGCAATTTATAGACTCAGTCAATATATTTATGTATGCTTTTATTTACAGGCAATAGCACATACAAAATCTGCTATTATGCTGTAGGTGAACATATACTTAAAAGTTAAGGGTGCAACTTTTTAAGGTATCTAAATTTTATACATTCTTAATTTATTTCACTTTGTTACTATAAAGATCACTGAGTAGAACTTAATAGAAATAAGCAAAAATATGCAGAAGTCATAAGCCAAGTTTGAATGAAAAGACAGTTGGGACTATGGTCTATTTGTTAGAATTCTGTATTTCTACAGGAGATGTAATGTTCGATTTAAACAAAATTATTTCTCCAATGATTAAAATTGGCAGTTGCTTTACATAACTTATGTTTTATACTAAGATAACAAGTTGAAAAATGAAAATTTTGCTCAGTATTTAAATGTCTGTAAAACAATACATTTCACAAAACTGTTGTGTTAAAAAGTAATAATAATAACTGAGAATTTTTTCAGAGAAGTAGCTATATATTAAGAATGACCAGGATCTTCTTCCCCCCAACCCTCTCAGCAGAGGACTGCGTGCAGGCTGTGCTCTCCCATTTTGGGCACTGCCACGTGGGACAAGACCGGTGAAATTTGTTGCCATCTCTGATGCCCCTCTCAGCTGTGGTCAAGGAGGAAGCTGTGTTCTCCCAGTGCCAGGCAGAGCCATGCTGGGGAGAGCTCCCAGGGGAAATCCAAGGACAGCCAGCCAGAGACAACAGAACCATGAGGAAACATGGAAATAAATTTCCTAAAAAAGTCTTGACATACCAGAAGAGGATAGTAGGAATACTGAAAATGCAGAATCTAAAGATGAAAATGACAAAAATGGCCCAGAACTACACTGAATTAAAGCAGGAGTTAATGCAGGAAATGAGGCAAGAAATAAAAGTCATAGAGCAAGAGCTACACCAAGACCTAGCTAAGCTAAAAGCAAGCTTCGAGAAGCAAGTAGAAGAGGAGTTTAAAGAAGAAATGAACCAGAAGATACAAAAAGTAATACAAGAACTGAGAGAAGAACAAAACAGAGACATTTAAAAAAATCAATTCAGATATCCAGGAAGAGAAAAACACACAGGACATAATAAACAACCACTTCAAACATTTTCAAAATAGATTAACAGACATGGAAGACAAAATGATGGAGGAGGAACAGAAATATCATAAAGAACGCAAAGTAAAAAAAGAAGAAATTGAATCAATACAATGACTGATAGATGATTCAAAGAGAAACAACCTCAGAATTATGGGAGTCCAAGAGAAGACTGAGGACAAAACAAAAGGCTTAAAAGTCATGTTCAATGAAATTATGGAAGAAAATTTCCCAAACCTAAGAAAAGAAATTAACATTGAACTACTGCAGACATATAGAACACCAAACAATATTGATCAGAAGAGAGAATCATCCCGACACATCATAATTAAAGTACTAGAAACTCAACAGGAAGAGAGAATACTGAAAGCGGTAAGAGAAAAGCAGAAGGTGACCCACAAAGATAAACCTATCAAGATAAACACAGACTTCTCAACCCAGACTCTAAAAGCCAGGAGATCATGGAGCAATGTCATTCAAACACTAAAAGAACACATATTCCAACCAAGACTACTATATCCAGCAAAACTATCTTTAAAACTAGAGGGAGAAATTAAAATTTTCCACGACAGAGAAAGCTTAAAGAAATTTGCAGCCTCTAAGCCACCACTGCAGAGAATTCTTAAAGGAAACTTGGATAGCGAAAGAAATGCCAATGACACTAGTGACCCGAGAGAAAAAGAGACAACAGCTAGAGGGGAATGAGCTGAAAAAAAAGTAAGGCCAGTAACCAATGTGGAAAAACTAAAACTATGGCAGGACATGCCAAACATACCTCAAAAATTACCCCAAATGTGAATGGCTTCAACACACCTATTAAAAGACATAGACTAGCTGACTTAATCAAAAAAAAAAAAAAAAAAAAAAAAAAAAAAAAAAAAAAAAAAAAAAAAAAAAAAAAAAAAAAAAAAAAAAAAAAAAAAAAAAAAAAAAAAAAAAAAACCAGAAACCCACAATTTGCTGCCTACAAGAGCCACATTTCACCCACAAGGAAACTCATAGACTGAAAATAAAAGGTTAGAATTCAATATTTCATGCAACAGAACCCAGGAAACAAGCAGGGGTAGATATATTAGTCTCAGACTCATCAGATTTCAAAACAAAACAGGTGAAGAGAGATAAAGATGGTCACTATATACTGATTAAAGGAACACTAGAAGAGGAAGAAATCACAATTATCAATATATATGCCCCCAACTCTAGAGCACTCAATTATGTAAACCAAAAATTATTAGACCTGAAAGGACACATATGCTCCAATACAATTATACTAGAGGACTTTAATACTCCACTATCACAAATAGATAAATCAACCAGACAAAAAATCGACAAAGGTATAAAACTACTGAACGACACTATAGAAAACTTGGAAATAGCAGATGTTTACAGAGTTTTCCATGCAACATCAACTAATTGCACATTCTTCTCAGCAGCACATGGAACATTTTCTAAAATAGACCACATCCTAGGCCATAAGTCATGCTTAAATAAGTACAAAGGGATAGAAATAAATCCCTGCATACTCTCAGACCATAGTGGAATAAAACTGGAACTTAACAACAGCAGAAACAGAAGAAAATATACAAATACATGGAGACTTAACAACTTACTAGTGACCAAACAATGGATCATGGAAGAAATCAGAGAAGAAATCAAAAAGCTCATAGAGTTAAATGACGATGGAAGTACATCCTATCAAAATCTGTAGGACACAATGAAAGCAGTCCTTAGAGGAAAATTCATAGCCATAAATGCACACATCAAAAGAACAGAACAGTTACAAATAAATACCCTGATGATGCACATTAAGGACCTAGAGAAACAAGAACTTAACCCAAGATGCAATAGAAGAGAAGAAATTATAAAGATCAGATCTGAAATAAACGAAATTGAAATTAAAATGAGAATAAAAAAAGATTAATGAGTCAAGGAGCTGGTTCTTCAAAAGAATTAACAAAGTTGATGAACTTCTTGCTACACTCACCAAGAAAAGGAAAGAAGAGGCACAGATTAGCACACTTAGAAATGAAAAGGGTGAAATTACAACAGACAATGCAGAAATTCAGAAGATTATAAGAAAATACTTTGAACAACTATATTCTAACAAATTTGAAAATTGGGAAGAAATAGACAACTTCCTAGATACATATAAAATACCAAAATTAAATGAGGAAGACATAAAAACCCTGAACAACCCCATCATGCACACAGAAATTGAAGCAGTTATAAAAGCTCTAACTACAAATAAAAATCCAGGACCAGAAGGATTCTCAGAAGAATTATTTCAGTACTTTAGGGAAGAATTAACTCCACTCCTCCTCAAACTGTTTCATAAAGTAGAAAATGAAGGAATACTATTACCAAACTCATTTCTTGAAGCTAGCATCACACTAGTCCCAAAATCAGACAAAGACTTAACTAGGAAGGAAAATTGTAGACCAAAATCCTTACTGAATATAGATGCAAAAATCCTCAACAAGATTCTGGCAAGTGGAATTCAACAAGTAATCAGAAAGATCATACACCGTGATCAAGTGGGCTTCATCCCTGAGATGCAAGGTTGGTTCAACATACGTAAATCAATCAATGTCATACACCATATCAACAAAAGCAAAAACAAGAACCACTTGATCATTTCTATTGATGGAGAGAAAGTCTTGGAAAAATCCACCACCCTTTCATGATAAAAACACTGAGAAAATTAGGTATATAAGGGCCCTACATAAAACTCAGAGAAGCCATAAATGCTAAGCCTACTGCAAATATCATAGTAAATGGAGAAAAATTGAAATCATTCCCTCTCAAATCTGGAACACAAGGCTGCCCACTCTCACCACTCTTATTCAACGTAGTCTTTGAGACACTCACCGTAGCAATCAGACAAGAAAATGAAATAAAGAGAATCTGCATTGGAAAGAAGGAGTTCAAATTTTTCTTATTTGCACATGATATGATTATCTGCATGGAAGACCCTATGAACTCTACAACGAAAATCTTGGAATTACTAAAAAAAATTAGCCAAATCACAGGCTACAAAATTCACACTAAAATAATCAATAGCTTTTCTCTACACTAACAATGAATTTATTGAGCAAGAACTCAGAAAAACAATTCCATTCTCAATAGCTCAGCAAAAAATTAAATACCTACGAGTATACCTAACCAAGGAAGTGAAGAAATATAAAGAAAACTACATTACATTGAAGAAAGAAGTTATAGGAGACACTAGAAAATGGAAAGGTATCCCCTGTTCTTAGATAGGCAAAATATAGTCAAAATGGCTATACTGCCGAAACTGATATATCTATATATCTATATCTATAGATATCTATATCTATCTATCTATATAGATATATAGATAGATAGATTCAATGCAATTCCTATCAAAATACCTACAAATTTCTTCAAAGAACTTGAAACAACAATTCTTAAATTCATATGGAACCAAAAGAGACCAAGAATAGACAAAGCAATCCCAAGTAACAAGACCAAGGCAGGAGGCATTACAGTTCCAGACATCAGGCTATAATATAAAACAATAGTTGTAAAAACAATATGGTACTGCACAAAAACAGACAGACCAGTGGAACAGAATTGAAGATGCAGAGACAAAGCCAAATACCCTCAATTACTTAACCTTCAACAAAGGGGCCAAATGCATACATTGGAAAAAGGACAGCCTGTTCAACAAATGGTGCTGGGAAAACTGGACATCCACATGCAGAAGAATGAATCTAGTCACACACCTATCACCATGCACCAAAACCAAATCAAAGTGGATCAAAGACCTAGACATTAAAAGTGAAACACTGAAACTCCCTGAAGGCAAATTAGGCAAATATCTAAAAGACGTAGGGGTAGGCAAAGACTTCCTTGACAAGGCACCAAAAGCAAAAGAAATTATCCCCATTATTAACAAATGGGATCTTGTCAAGTGAAAAAGTTTCTGCACAGCAAAGAAAACTATCGACATTGTAAAAAGAGAACCAATAGACTGGGAAAAAATGTTCACCAACAACACCTCAGATAAAAAACTCATAACTACAATATACAGGGATCTGAAGAAAAGTAAGCCTACCAAAATAAAGGATCCTATTGAAAAGTGGACAAATGAAATGTAGAGGCAGTTCACTCAGGAAGAAGTTCATATGGCCAATAGATACATAAAAAGATATTCAACATCTCTAGCCATAAGAGAAATGCAAATCAAAACAACAGTAAGATACCATCTCACTCCAAAGAGAATGGCCTATATCAACAACTCAAATAGCCATCAGTGCTGACAAGTTTGTAGGGAGAAAGAATCCCTCTTGCACTGCTGCTGGGAATGTAAATTCATACAACGACTCTGGAAAGCAGTATGGAGATCTCTCAAAAAACTGGAAATAAATATCCTCTTTGATCCAGCAACACCCCTCCTGGGAATATTTCCAAAAGAGGTCAAAACAACACAGAACAGAGGTACATGTATGCCCATGTTCATAGAAGCGCAACTAACAATAGCTAAAATATGGAAGACACCGAAATACCCATCAACAGGCCAGTGGATACACAAACTGTGGTATTTATACACAATGGAATACTATGCATCTATAAAGTCCAACAAGGTGGAGGCTTTTGCAGGTAAATGGAAGAAACTCAAGAACATCATGCTTAGTGAAGTGAGTCAGAAGCAGAAAATGAAACATCGAATGGTCTCTCTGATATGAGAGTCCCAGATCACAACTATCTCATGGAACTTAAAGTGCAAAACAAAGTGAACTAGGTGGGTAGAGTGGGGAGGGATGGAGGGGTGGGGAGGGATGGAGGGGTGGGGAGGGAGAGGGACAAAAGGAGAGCAGGAAAGTCCTTGTCACCTTGACAAGATATGTAAGTGCACAAAATGCTCAACTTCATTGTAAATGTTAAATTTTGCACTTACACGTATCAATAAAATGGGGAAAATAATTGAAAATTTTAAAAAAAGGCATGGCCAGGACAGCATTTCACAAAATAAAATAGTAAGATTACAGAGGGAATACCATAATTTCTTGTCATAAATGATCACAGAGATAATTATTCCCCTCATGAAGCGAAGGAGTTCGCTTTAACTTAGTAGTCATTTTTAGATCATGAACACTGATTATATGGAAGCATTAGTTACTCCTTAAGTTTAACTGATGCAGTAACTGGGTCCAGAGAAGTGAAGGGCTCTTACTCAGAGGCCCCTTTAAGGGAAGTGATAGGGATATAGAGCCACTGTCTTCTGACTCATCCAGAGCCCTTTGCCGGCCAGGTCTGTTGGCACACGCCTGTAATCTCAAAACTCTGGGAGGCTGAGGCTGGAAGATCCCAGATTCCAACTAGCCTGAGCAATTCACAAAGTTGACAAGACCTTGTCTCAAAAATCAAAAATAAAAATCGGGTTGGAAATGTAGCTCAGTAAGAAGGCTCTGGTCTCATTCTCTGAACAAGCAGACACCCAGGAGCCTTTCTAATTCTGCCCCAGAAAAAAGGACACACGGAGAAAGCATCTTGGGCCACTCCACCCTACTACATCACCGGGTCAGGCTGACAGAGCAGGGAGGTCAACTTGCACCCTTTTGTGTGCTACTTTGTGGACAATACTTCATTCTGACAAAAGTTAACAATTACAAAAACAGGCTTAATTTTAATTCCATGGCAGTTTCTATCATTTTCAAAGCAAATATCATTTGCTGTAATAAAAGCCAAACTAATTCATATTATTATTTTAGTAATTTTTTTAGTACATGAAAATTAGCATTTCTCCTCACTCCTCTGAAACAACAAATATTTCTGGGTGGTTGTGGGTGGCTATTTCTAAAAAATAAAGCCCATAAAAATTATTCAAAGTCTTAAATCTCTACATGAATGAACAAACCTAGTACCTTTTGCTTATATAACACTTTATATTAATTACTAAAATTATTTTTAATTACTAAAAGATGTCATTTCACAAAAATTGCCCTTGTATACTGACAATACTTGTTCTTATCCTTTTTGCCATGATTATTTTCATAAGTATATGCTTGTGGTACATAGCAACTAACTCAACTCTGGGAATTAGCACATATACAAAATATATTTTAATCATTTTTATTTCTCTTTTATTTCTCCTTCTCCCTTCCCTTTTCCCAGACCTCCTATTTTTCTGACGTTTTGACAGTAAAGGTAGTTGGGTACTCTCAAAAGACAAGTGAGAAGTGTAAAAATTATGGCTTGCTTAATTTTTCTTTTTAACTTAATACATGAGTATAATTTTCTCCATTACATTATTATTATTATAAAAATTAGCATTAAGAAAGACAAAAATAATTAGATTCAGAAAGCGCTGAGGAAGCCAATCTAGGTGTGGAAATGCTCAGTCTGTTAATGCTCCTCTCCCGGTGGGTAGGTGTTGTGGTTTGGATCTGAAGTGTGCCCCAAAGCCTCCTATACCTAAGAATACTGTGTGCTGTTGGTAGGCAGAGCCTGGATGATAGCCACGGATCCTTGAGAATTGATCTAGAGGGTACGTGCTGGTTCCATCCTTCCTCCCTGACTTGGTTCTGGTTGGCCATGCCTTGAGGAGCTATCTCCCTGGCTCCAGCCCTATTTCCAGATACTCACCTGTGAATGGACTTTTACCTTTTGAAACTGTGAGACAAATAAATCTTTCTTCTGTAAAGTTGTGGTTGTTGGTATTCTATCACAGCAATACAAAAGTAACTAAGACAAAAATTGGTACCAGGAGTGGGGTAATTTCTATGACTTTACCTGACCATGTGGTTTGGAAGCTTTTTAAACTGTTTTGTGCAAAGAGTTTGGAAAGTTTTGAATATATCATCTGGAGAAGATTTTGAGTGCTCTGAAAAAGTATATCCCAGGGCCAAAGGGGGAAAAATGTCTGTCAATAGTCCAGCTGCCTTGAGTTCAACCATCTAAAAATTCAGAGGCCTTGGCAATGATTATTCAAGGAGGCCAAGGTACTGCTCGAGCCAGTAATGGACCTTGACAATATCCAAAACAGTCTTGCTTTATAGCCTTACATAATACAAAAGTTGTGGGTTCATGGATGCTTCCACTCAGATTTCAAAGAAAGCCTTGTCCTTGTAAGCCTGGCAGTGTGCCTGTGGAGGCCAGTTCATGAAGCTTCAAAGGAGAAGCCTAAGGTGCAGTGTGGAACTTGGAAATTAAAAGACGACAGAAAGGTAGATTGTAGGCTGATAAAAGCTGTAGGCTGTGAGCAGATCAAGCCCAAAAGATGGAAGATGGGGATTATAGCCATTGGCAATGCTGTAGGGGTGGGACACATCTTGCCACAGTTTACCTTGTCAGAGTTTATCCCAGGTGCTGTATGTGGAGCTACAGGATGTAACCCTTGCACTACTGGGTTTAGAACTTGATTTAGTCCAATTGTTATCTATCCTCATATTCCTCCTTTTGGAATGGGGATATTTATGCTGTGCCATTGTCTGCTGGATGTACTTTGGCTTTCAGAGGAGTTCACAGTTAAGCATTTGCCTTGAGTCTCAGAGGAGATTTTAAACTTGAACTTTTTTTTTTCTTAACAATACTAAAACTGTTAAAACTTTTGCAACTCTGAGAAAAGGACTAAATAATTTTGCATAAGGAGGGGGACATGAGTCTTTTGGGGGGCCAAGAGTGGAATGTCATGGTTCAGACCTGGAGTGGTCCCCAAAAGCCTCATGTACCTATGTATAATGTCTACTCTTGGGAGATGGGGACTGGCTGGAAAAGGAGGATGACCGGAACTTGACCTGGAGGTATGCGTGCTGCTTCAGCCTTCTCTGACCTGGCTCTGTTCTGTCGCGCTGTGAGGAGCTCTTTCTCCAGCTCCTGCCTTGTTCTACCATTCCCAGCTTCCCACTTTGAATGAACGACAGGCTTTTGAATCTGCGAAATAAAATAAAAATTTCCTCCATAAAGTTGTGGATATTGGGTATTCTGTTCCAGCAATAAGAAAGTAATTAGTTGGGGTGGCAGAGGTCCTAGGTCAAATATTCTTCTCAGGCCATTCTGTTAATAGATGAAGTCACCCTACGGCTCAAAAACTTATCTTGTGGAGGAGATACATTAAAACGCATGTGCCTGTGTGTTTGTGTGAGTGTGTGTGTGTGTGTGTGTGTGTGTGTGTGTGTGTGTGTGTGTGTGTGTTGGGCACATTTATGAATGTATAGGTGCATCTTCTCAATGCTCTCAGAGAACTCACCTTCTGGTCTCCTGGTCTCTATCACTTTGGTCTCCAACGGCAAAAACTACATTGTCTATCACTATACATTATTTTTCTCCATAGCTCTTGTTCTAGGATGACTCCTCCAGAATAACAATAAAAATGTGATTTTCTCAACTTCTATTAGATGCCCTTTATAATTTTTGCCCCCCTAAAATACTTGCTATTCTATAATAAAAGTTTCTAAAGTGCCCCTTCTTCTTCTTTCACCAAAGTTATTTATCCTACATAACTGGATAAAAATCTACAACCTAATTAATTTCCCTCTTAATCATTTTAGGTTTTGGAAAGCAATAATTTAATTTATAAATAAATAAAATATTTTCTACAACAGCCTAATTCACTGAATTGTTGCATTTTAGCTCTGAACTAACACTTTTGTTTGAGAATGAATTTAAAAAGTTAAAAACATGCTCATTTTATTAGAATGCTTCTTTAATACATTGACCTTTTATTTATCTTTTTGTCCTATGTTTTAAGTGAGTATCATCAAAATCATTCTGGTCAACTACAAATAAGTGTCTAGTCAAAGAGATGTGCAAACTTAGTCCATCATAATTTTCAGAAATTTGAGGTTGCTCTCAAATTATGTCTGTGTGTGTGTGTGTGTGTGTGTGTCTGTGTGTGTGTGCGTGTGTGTGTGTGCGTGTGTGTGTGTGTGTTGCACATTCTAGAAGTATAATCATGAAAGCAGCAAACAAAATCCAAAGAATATTGGAAAGGACTGTGCTTCCCTTGAATACTTTTGATAGGAAATAAAAGCCTCATGACAGATTTTCTTGTAGAACATGTTTAAAGACTGGGATCACTATTATAAAAAGAGTTTTCAGAAAAGGGAAGGAATAGATGACTCCATGAGAATAAATTCAGAAACTCTAAAGTGAGGAAGAGTCTACACAGAACAAATAACTTGCTTTCTGCAATAAAGTTTTAAAAACCAGAAGCTCTATTTAGACTAAAAGAGTCTTAAGAGGCAACCAAGTAAGATGTGTAGATCTTATTTCGTTTTCTATTTGCACAAATGTCTTTTAAATAGATTTTAGGATGTGTTAAAAATCAAAACTTTGACAAACTGAGTTGTGAAGATCCACTTGGTTTTTATGAATGATTAGAAAGCGTCTAGTTTATAAAACAGACAGCATTAGTTTATTGTGTTTCATTTTTTAGTTAAGGTTAATATTTGGGAGTCAAGTTCCTTTAATAACAAAATAAATTATACTGATAGTGATACTCTAAAGTTAATAATTACAAACCATCAATAAAATATATTTTAAAAATAAAAACTGTAGGGTCTGGAGGAATGGCACAATGGTTAAAGCACTTACCTTGCAAGCGTAAGGCCCTCAGTTCACTTCCCCAGCGCCACATAAAGCTGGGTGTGGTGGCACAAGCCTATAATCCCATCATTCGGAAGCTGAAGCGAGCTGATTGTCCTGAATCCAAGGCCAGACTGGACTACACCAGTGAGTTCAGGATGAGGCCGGGATACAGACGAAGACCCTGTCTCAAAAAAAGAAAAGAAAAGAAAAGAAACAAAGAAAAAAAAGCAAGAAAATAGAAAGAAAGAAAGAAAGAAAGAAAGAAAGAAAGAAAGAGAATGAAAAAAGAAAACTGAGTGTGTGCTGAAGAGAGGATAAAAGCAAACAAAAACTGGACCAGAAGATTCAGCCCTTGGAGAAAAAAAGAAAAGTAAACAAAGCCAGGTGAGATTTTCCTTTTGAGGTGACTTTTTTCTTGCCACCACTTCAATTCCTAGGGCCCTGGGTGCCTTTAGGACCCAGAGAGCTGAGCTCTGGGATGTCAGACATGGTTGTAAATTGAAAGGGGAAATCCCAAGAATTCCATATATAACCTGCAATAGAATGTTTCCTTGAGTCTGGGAAAATCCCATTCCATCACAAAGAAATGATGAAGGACATCAACAAATAAATCAGAACCAAATTCTCCACAGTATGCCATCCAAAATACACAGTATCAAACAAAATATTTCCATTTAACACAAGTATAGAAACATGAGAGCAGAGACGTAGTAAAAGGAATTCAGCACTGAGACAGCCTATGTGTCATAATAACTAGAAAAGCTATTTTATAAATATATTCAATCATAAAACATATGAAACATAAAACAATTCCATATTCGTGTAATGACTATATGTATAAAGTCATCTGAGAAATAAAAATTTACAGAATGAGGCAGGAGGATCACAAGTTTGGACATCATCAGAAAAACTTAGACATTCTTTCAAAGTGAAAAATAGGAATAGGCCAGGGATGTAGCTAGAGCAAAGGCCTAGGGTTCGATGCCCAGAAAAACCACCCAGGAAGAAAGAATTGCCAGTGACAATCACGAGAACTGAAAATTGCAATAAATATGCAAGTCAAATCTCTAGGTGATGAAATTAATAGCAAGTTGAAGAAAGGATCAATGAATGTAAAGATAGGTCGGTAGAAATTATTCAATGTGAAGAACAGAAAGCAAAAACTCCTAAATCCACGAATAGGACTGGACACAGCCTGAAGGTAGAACATCAGCCCGTTGGCCTGAGGTCCTTGGTTTTGTCCCAGTATCACCCTCCCAATCCTCCAAATCCTGCAACGATGAGCCCTCGTCCTGTGTGCCGCACACGGGCAGGTAAGCCATACCAAGCAGTGAATTCTCAATGCAAGCAATGTTCTCCTCCAATTTTGCTATTATAAACAATGCTTCAATGAGCTCCACATTTAAGTGATTTTGACTCTTTAAAAGTCTGTTTAAGAATTGAAACTGATCAAACCTCTTTCATTCGCATCCATGTTTTAAATTTTATTGTGTAGTGCTTTCTAATTTGATAATTAAGCTGTACAATAATATGTTACTAATAAAATTTTTTCTGCTTTTATCAATTTAATAATGTGATGTGGAAAGAAGTGTCCTTTTGTCTTTATGATACTTAGTGTGTATTAACATCCAATATACTAAACTGGAAAAGAAAACAGTACAATTTTAACCTTTTTTTTCTGTTACATTCTGCACGCATCTGTTTTGTATTTGTACTTTCTCTATTATCAGTTTGGATGGCAGAATCCTAGATCGTTTCATGATAACGACAGAATTTAGTCTTAAAATGGACTATTTTAGCTATTAAATTACATATGGCAACCAGAAGATTTCCTTTGTTTTTTGACCATATGGCAAAAAAATTAAGTTGATTGTTTTAGCCATGTTATTATTTTTATACAAGGAAAATTAAGGAATTTGATTTATAAGTTTTTAATTGATAATTATTTAAAAGTGCCTAACAGTGTGATATTTTTCTTTTCTTCAGAACTTTCTTTTGTTTTTTTTTCTGTTATTTGCATTGCTTTTAGATTTTACATTAGAATGACAGTATAATAAAACAGTGGTAAAACTACCAGGACAGAAAGAGCCTTTCCACAAGGGCTTCCAGAAGAATGAAAGCTAATTAAGGCCAGGAAACAGGTTTTGGAACATCAAGGAAACAAGATTTTTTGATCCAAAACAACTTTCATAGAACCAAAGAATGCTGGTTTTTTGTTTTGTTGTGTTTTTTAGTATTTTAATTGCATTAACAACAACAGTGAAATGAACAGTAGGTCAGAGGCCATATTGTGAAACTTGCTGCGGATTTCCTAGTTCCCAAAGATTGTTTAAGGTCACAGAACTTACTGGTATTTCCTTTATTGTACTCACCACTTGATACCGGGTGTTAGTCTTCTCCTACGGTGTAACACATAGCCTATGCGTAAAGATACATCTTAGCACTCCCCACTCAGCTTAGTACAAGACCACACGGAGAATAAGTCCTCATCCAGGGCTTAGGGAATAGAATGTTTGTTGGATGAAAAGACCTCAGAACAATTAGGGATCAGTTTTCATGTTTGTCTTTCTCTGTATGAACTGTGTGTCCTTGGTACTTTCACAGCATCTCTGGCTCTGTATATGGAAAAACAGAAGAGTGACCTGACAATTATAAGATACCCCCAAGCACCAAGTTGATTTGGAAGTGGTCCTCATCAACACTGCTTTCATTGTTCTGGAAGCCCTTGTGGAAAGGCTCTTTCTCTCCTGATAGTTTCACCACCGTTTTAAATGCACATATACTTTAACACAGAAATGGGTTCTGTCTCTCTATATGTGTATTCATTTGTAATTGTCTGTTTAGTCTCGTCTGTGGCGAGTTGGTTTCAAAATTACTAGCTTTTATTCTCAGCCTAGCATTTGTACAACCTATAAATATGTGTAAATGTCAGTTTCCTTGAAAAGGTAATTTGTTAGTTCCCCCTTTTTAAAACTGATTGTAGGTTTCTCCAACTTGTTCCCAGAAGGATTTAGTATTTCAGATGGCAACTTGTCTGAGAGTTGTTCTTCTCTTTTATCGCAGACATTGTTTTAGGAGCCATGGTCTCAGAATTGGTTTCAATAGTCAAGTTTGCAGAGAGTGGGTAAGGCCCCTGGGCTATGCCCCTGTAGAGGGTAGTCGTGGGTTTCTAGCTGGAGTGTGTTAAATGGGGCAGTAGTCCTTTTTAGCCAAGAGTGCTAAGAGCTGGAAATACAGCCAGTGGGCAGTCTTGGTTCTGAGACCAAAATAAGAAAAAAAGAAAGAAAGAAAGAAAGAAAGAAAGAAAGAAAGAAAGAAAAAGAGGGAGAGAGAGAAAGAAAGAGAAAAAAAGAAAAAAGAAAGAAAAAACTATACCTTCTAGCCTAGCAAAAACAGGAACTGTTTTGCAGAAATAGTACTTCCTGACTAATTTTCATATCAAATTTAGCTATAAATTATGAATGAAAACTGTTGGAGCAACCAGCTTACTGTTTTAAAATATGAGCACATTGAAGTACACAAAAGATTTTATATGTATTTCAATATCTTCTCTAAAGCCTGTAAATTTCACCTGTTTTCTAGACATAGATATTCTGTTATTTTTCTACCCAGCTCACCTACAGGTAATTAAAAAGTAGTGTCCTTGGTTGCCCTTTGCTAGGTGAAGCAAGGACAGACAAAAAAGAAAGGAAAGAAAAAACGAGATATTTAAGAACATAGGGTAGAAATTATAAAGGAAGACCATATTGGAAGTTTTACTGTATGTTCAGCTTGTCAAGCTATATCCATATAATGAGTGTGTGCACCTACATGCATATATGCATAGGTATACATAAGATTTCTCAATTTAGAGCATTAAATAGAATAGAGAAAGCTATTATTCAATAAAAATGTCTGTGTCCTTAAGTATACATGTCTTATAACATTTTTAGGTAAATCTTTTTAGCTAGATGATGATTATAATTGTACCTCATAACAAATGGACTTCGAGCTCATTTTCAGCAATTGTGGCATTGTCTTAAACAAAGATTTGTCATTATTTAAGCAAGTCAAGTAGATATCCATAAGATATTTGGTAGTCCAAGATTGTATCATTTTTGTTATAACTACATTTAACTCTGCCCACAGAGGACAGTTTGAGGGCATTATATATAATCAATTTTTTAGAGGCCAGGAAAGGCTACCCTTAATCTCCATCCCCAGAAAGTTGGCTCGCTGCCTAAGGGTCATGGGATCTGAGAACGTTGCATGTGAGCATCGTATACATCCGATCAGAGACAGGACCACAGTATGTCCTGGGTCACTTGTTCACTTGGGTGTTGCTGCATGTGTTGAAAAAGGATTTTATTTAGGGATCATTATTTAATAAACCTTAACCACTATCTTTGCAGAAACTTATCAAAGCAAAGAATAGGTAGAGACTGCAGGTTGTTGCTGCTGTTACTCTTTTAATGAAAAGCACAAACTTGGATGTGTTGACACACATGATCCTGAAAATGTATTACTCAAACAAAAAGATAAAAAGAACCCTTCCGGTGTCCTTGTGCTACTTACTTTCCTGTTGCCGAGACACCACGCCTGACATCTGCCACTTAAAGCAGGAAAGGGTTGTTGTAGCTCACAGTTTCAGGAGATTCAGTCCATCCATGGGGGCTGGTAACGGAGGGAAGGGTCTGGAGGAGAACAGCTGCTCACAGGATGGCACAGGGAGAATGAAGGCCTCGGGAAGGAGCCGGGACAGGAGTTATGTACCGTTCGATCCACCACACCCTCAGCAACCTGCCTCTCCTGACCAAGCCCCGCATTCTGACAGCTAATGAAATTCATGGGTAATCCACAACGTCCACATACAGGAGGTTTTGGGGAAGCTTTTCAGATCCAACCCATGACAGTGTTTTAAAGACATTTTTATAAGGAGCCTTTATTAACATTGAGGAGTTATTCCCATGCTGGGTTTATTTTTAGGTTTCTTGTGGAGATGAATACCATATTTTTTTGTTAGTTTCTTTCTGCAAAGATACTCAGCCCAACTCAAGACAGAGTGGATGGGCTTGGTGATCGTTTTTTTAACATTACTCCTTATCGGATGTGTGGATCCTTTTCTTACCTCCTCCAGCACGAGAAGCCTCAGACAATATTCTAAGGGAATATGGACACACGTGTGGCTAACACTAAAAATTCTATATTTTGCCCTGAGCCTGACCATGTATTTGTCAGCTTTCCATCATGAGAACAAATACCTAAGATACTCAACTTGCAAAAGTTTCATTTTTATTCACATTTAGGGGTTTCAATCTAATCAGTTGGCTTGGATGTCTAGAGCCTGAGGCAACATGTCTTGGTGGGGTAGCACATGGTGGGGCAGAGCTACTGGCCTCTAGTCTGGGGAGCAAAAGAGAGAGAAAAGAAGAGTCTGGGGTCACATGATCCTCTCCAAAGGCACTCCTTCAATAACCTGTAGATTCCCACCGACCCCACCGCTCTCAGTTTCCACCACCTTCCATGGCACCACACTGGGGACAGAGCCTTTAATACACGGGCCTTTGGGGAATGTTCCAGATTCAAAATACCATTATGACTGGTGGCCGTCGCTTTGCTTGGCGAGGTCACAGGAAGCAATTATAGTCCCTCTTCTAGAGGGCATTTCTTCCTACATTTGTGGGTAGTACTCCTTTCATGTGAGTTCCACTCACACAGGTGAAGCATCCCTATTTCCTTTCCTCATTCTCCATAAGCGTATTTCCCAGATTGGCACAATCTCCATCCCCAAAACAGCCTGTTGGGCCCACTGAGCTCTTAACAATCGATGGAGCTCTCATTTATTTTAAGAAAACACATTTGTACATAAATTCCAAGAGAGCATTTGCTTTTTGGAGAGCTTCTCCATTACGGTTATTTACTCTGGACCTACAATAACATATCTTAAAATATGTAATACCTACAGTAGCCTACAGTGAGATATATATCTTTGTTCTTCATCACAAACCCCATCCTGGAGCATCCACTCCCCCTCACCATGTCAGTGGCCTAAGTTTAGGGTGATACATTCAATCATGCGTTTCTCTTTAATTTCATTCTTTTTGTTTCAGTCTGATTTCAAGCTGTGTGCTCAGTGCTGGCAAATCTGTAATTCACTTCCTACAATATAATACAGTAAAATCCTTCGACTTTCCGGTGGCTCAGCAGTAGGGGATCATTATCCTCAGCCCTCTGGGGAGATGAGTACACCGAGGGTGCCAACTAGTGTCAGGCAACATAGAAAATATGACTTCAGTATTGAAATGTTTGGATAAATACTAAACATTTCTTGGACAATTTTGTAATTGAATCCATTGATGCCTATAAATGTACTGAGAATTTTAGAGTGTTGAGATCTTTTATTTTTTTCACTTTTATGAGATTTCAAAAGAATTATGATTTCTCATTATTTCCGAGAGTTTGCCTTGCTGGTCTGATGCCAAACACTGAATTGTATACTGTAGCATCATGGCTGGCTCTGCTGGGTTCTGACTCATGCCCTAAATTAAGAAATGGTTCCAAATGTTGTCTCAAGGGTAAGCCCTGCTTCTGCACTCCAGCTACAAATTAAGAGGCAGACTGTTAAAAACACGCTGGGGCTTGAAGAACAATTTCAAGGACAGAAGTGTAAAAAGACAAGCTGTTGCCAACTGATCAAAACCAATCATATTAGCTCGTGGACAGTGTCTTCTTCACAGAGCAAAAGTCTATCAAAATAATAGCAAAGAAAGCGCACAAAACCACAAGACAAACTGCAACTCAGCCAGACTCTGAGGAAAGGCCAAAGCATTTTATTTTTCCCCGTCTCATTTTCAGCATTTAAAAAAATATTTTATTGACCTGACTTTTGTCACATCAATTGAAACATGTTATTAATAATCCTGATACAGTTTCCTCTGCCTTCAACTGAGAAAATCCAATATGATTGTGTGGGAGTAAAGGTGTTTTAGTGCCTGAAGAGTTCTATGTTTTGGTCCTTTCTTCAAGCTGTACGAATGGCGACACTGCCAGGTGGCTTATATTCTTCTGTGAACCTCAATTTTCTTTAAGTAAGGTGGGCTTTTCTGTAAGTATAAAGGAAAATAAAACATAAAGCACAGGACAAAGTGCTTCTTAAACAATAAGTGTTTGCAAGCTTTCGTCCTTCATTTTAGGCTCACTCATTCTCATGTACCGAAGTAGATGACCACAAGCAGCCAGTTTGAAGGAGCTCACCGATTAGTGATAGTGACCTTGCTGTCATGTCAGTGAAGATTCAACTTAAAACCCAATTTATTCCTATAGTTTCTTTTCATAACAAATATAACTCCTCTAGAGATCAGAATACTGTTGTGCATGATCTAGAGGTCTACTATTATTGAATTAAAGTAGGTAGTACTTTCAGATATTTAGTAGAAGGACAATTTGAATCATTTGTAGTAAAATAGATACATTTTGGAACCATAACGCTCAGAGAAACATGTAAGACATAGAAAGTTAAAAATTACATAGTTTCCCTTATATGAAAAACTCAGAAGATAGACAAAAAGCAAAGTGAATGATACGTGATAGGAAGTGAGAAGGTAGACCATGTGGAGACGGGAAGGGACGTGGGGATGGGGAAGGAAGGCAAGGCAAGGAGAGGAAGCAGGAGTGAACATGAGTGAGATACTGTGTGTGTGAGCACCAGTTCCCCCAGATATGTGCAATAATCATGCATTGCAAACGTATGCTAATAAAAGTAATTATGGGGAAAAAAGATAAAAGAAAGACATGGCCTTCTCTCTGCAGAGAGGGAAATGACAGATCAGTATAAACCAGTGGCTCATATGGTGCCTGGACACAAGGAACTGATTGTGAACCAGACATCAGACACGCGTGGGACCGTCCTTGGAAAACAGAAAGCTCTGTGGCTTCCTAACATCACTCAATGAATAAGGAGGAGGAGGGGATGCCTACGAGAGTCTTTATGCTACTATGTTTGAGTCCAGAAATGGCAAAGCCAGGGGTTGTGTTCAGAATAGTGTTTCTCAGAAATGGTAAAGTGTAAACTAAACCGCACTGTGTTCTGGGTCTTGTGGGGTAAATTAGAGATTAAATCAGAGAGTAATGGAAAAAGTGACTTTAAAAAAATATTTTGTCATTATAAGTATGTAAGTTCCAAGACTAACTTGAAAGCAGCTTCTTCCTTTTCCTAATAATGTCATCGCTGAAAATGCTTCTTTTCCGAGTACAGTTTTACTCTGAATTCCAAAACCTGAGGTGGACAGTCGTGTGCATGTTCTCATCTCCATCCGCTTCAGATTCCTGGCAGAAAGTTCCTGTCCTTGATGAAGAAGTCAGCGAGGTTCCCTTCAGAGAGCCTAGCTGTTCCTGTCAAGATCTATGACAGGGCACAGAGTGACCACAGTTGTCATGACCAGGAGGGCAGAGTCCTACTCATGGCTGATATTCTCTCCATGGAGCACACGTGACCTTGGTTATTTGGTCAGTGTACCGGGGTCCTTTTGGGATCTTCTGTTCTACATCACAGTCCTCGGGACTCTCTTGGTCAGATCGCCTTTCCCAGTACAAATCTTTCAAGGAACAAATTACTAAATTTATTAATGATGACTAATAAAGATATGAGGTTGCCCTTATACACCAGCAAACACTCATTACATTTAAATACTTGTCACAGCCTAGCTGAGGATGCTGTTAAGGCTAGTAGACCTTCCTGTCACCAGTGACGCTGCACGTGCTCTGCAGAAATGGCTGACCCAGTGCTGCAAGTTTACGTTAACAGAGGCTGCTCTCTTTGGTCCTTAAAACACTCCCATCGTACGTCTATTGTATAACTTGTTAGGAATCTAAAAATGCTCTGATTCAGAGTCTTCTCTGTTCTCTGCTTTTTAATATAATAATTCACTTAGCACTTCAGCACAAATTAGTAGTGACCTTTAACTTATTTAAGTCATAATGTTTTTTAAAAGCATTTGGTGGAAGGGGCTTGAGGAATGGCACAGTGGTTGATCAGTTGGTGACAGCATGTCTTATTTTACTTTATACTTACAAGCACACGACCCTGAGTTCGGTTCCCCATCACCACATAAAACTGGGTGTGGTGGCACGTGACTGTAATCCCGGCACTTGGGAGGTTGAGGCAGGAGGTTTGTTTGCTATGAGAGCAAAGCTAGTCTTGGCCACATAGTGAGGTCAGGACCAGCCTGAGCTACAGAGTGAGATCTTGCCTCAAAGAAAAAATAAAGAATTTGGTGGATGTCACAAACTTTTTTTTGAAAAAAAACCACATATGAACATGAATCATTTTGTACCATATTTTACTTTTTTTCCATGGACTGCATGGAATACACCTAAGAGAGTCTAAAGAAGTGCCACATGAGTTTCTTCAAAGGGACGGCATTTGGAGTTGACCACAAGTGTGCTCCCAAGTTTCTTATGGGGCATGAGGGCTGGTACTTAGCCATGCAGTGGGGCTGGCTGCTCACTTCTCATGCTGGACATGCATTCAGGACAGTGCTATGTCTTTCTATGAGAAGATGTGTTTAATTTTGAACTTGTGCTATGATTTGGGTGTTTCCCAAAGGTCTGTATATTAAAAACTTGCTGTCCTCATGGCATGAATGGGAAGTGGTGGAGCCTTAGGAGATGTAGCCCAGTGCGATGTGTCTAGATTATTGGGGACATGACCTTGAAGAGGCATGCGACACTCTTCTCTCCCTCTCCTTTGCCTCCTGGCTGTAAGGTGAACAGTGCCCCATAATGTGTTGCCTCATTACAGGTCTAAAGGTCTAAAGATGATGGGGTCAATTGACCATGAATTGGAACCTTTTAAACTGGGAGCCAAAATAACCATTCTCTCTTTGCGAGCTGATTATCTCAGGTATTGGCTGTAGTAACAAAGATCTCACTAATTCACCTTGTTTACTGGAAGCACAGATGAATGTGACCAGGAAGAAAGGCCAAGGACAGCAGAACACATTGGTCACCTGAAGGATGGAAGGGAATTAGCATATCATGACTTTCACATGGTCCTTTTAGAAGACGAGCTCTGGCCCAGCTGTCTCAGACAAAATATCAAAGCGAGCAAAGAGAGAAGTGAAACTTAGCTAACTGGCAGCTGATCACAGATAAATGAGCAAGCTTTGTCAAATTCAATTTAGATGCTTAGAACCACCACTAAAGTCTATAGACACACAGTGTTTATTGAATGCCTCTGAGGTTTCTGGCTTAGAAGGTTCATAAATTCAGCTAGTAGAATACATATCCAAATACTCAAGATTATTTTATTCTGTGTTTATTTTCTCCATAAACGCTTAATATTAGGATTATATGACAAGAAAAATAAAGAATTTTCACTCAAGAACTTTGGTCTCGGATTTGGTATGCCCCCACAGAGCCTTCATTCAAAATTATCTATTTTCCTTGTCCTATCTACCAGAAATGTTGTCAGGCCTTAAGGATCCAGATAGAAAAATGTTCCCAAGGAGAGCCTCTTCTAGATGGCATGGGGCTCTTGAATCTGCCTCTGCACAGTATCTCCACCTTGTGAAGTTAAGTGAGTTCATTTCCTATACTTGCATATCCTTGATTCCTCATTGGAATGTGCTTGACCAAGTACATTGTTTTGTTTTCGATGATTCTATCAATGGTATTTTTTCTGAGTGAGAGCAAAGTTGTAGAAGTATAAACTCTTTCCAATCTTCAACTCAACTGTGAATTCCAGAAAGCAAATCTCAGGAAAAGAGAGAGAGAGGGGGTGGGGGGCATCTGCCAGATATTTGATTGTGTGACAAAATTGTGGTTATTTTTCTAGACTATGAATTCTTTAAATATTGCAATCCCTTATCTTCTTTCAGACTTTCATCATTCTAGTCAGTGATTGATTCATTTGAAGTCAAATGTTGCTGTTTACAAAACCATAAAACTCTTACAAAGAAGATATGGAAAAAATTAGTGCTGAATTTTCTGGTCTTTGATTCATGATCTACCTCAGAGTCATGTGATTCAGAAAAAAATATTTGATTTCTTTGACCTTGTTTTTTATTGGAGACATTCTGTTGGTGGTTGCTTTCCTCACCTCAGGCAAGGAATCATGGAAAAAAAAAACAGTGTTGTTAAGAGCACTGGAAGCTCTCTTCTTCTATAAATAATAATGGCAACAAATCAATTTGAGATTTTTTTCTATTTGCATAAGTAGATTTGGTGCATTGAATTTTCAGCTCTTCTGTTAGGCAGAGATGTTAAACAAACACATATGCATGTGCACACTTTCTGCTTTCTTAAGTACGTCCATATGCATTTTCAAATCACATTTATTTATTTTTATTTTTATAAACTTATTGTTTCCTGAATGTGGAAGTGAGAGAAGAAAGGTCGAGAGCCTTAGTTTCCTTGTATCTCTCCACAGTAGAACCGGAAACATGTGTTTTCATCCAAACTGTACTCAAATACACAGCTAATACCACCCTCCCCCCTCAACACATGAGGATGGATTCACCTTTGGGAAGAAATTCTAAGTTCACTTACAATCTTTAAAATGGCAAACACGATTAATGAACTTGCTAAAATATTGTTTTGTCTGTAGTTGCATATGGTTAACATGTAAGCCACAAAACATATTATATCTGGTTGACTGTTTTGTTTTGGCCACTGAGAACTGAAAAGCTGCTTTTGGCCCAAATTTCTCTTCTGCAATATTAACTAGGGGCAGAGCATTGCTTTTTAATATTTTTTGTTGTTTGCTCATTTTTGATCTGGTTGGCTATGTTTTGAGCGCCATGCCTATGCATTTGTAGAAAAAGTTAAGTCTTGGTCATGGTTTGAATTTGGAGTATCCCCCAAGCCTCATTTACCTATGAATACTGTGTAGTGTCGGAAGGTGGAGCCTGGCTGGGAGGGGCAGATGCTTGGGCTTGACCTGGAGGACCATATGCTGGTCTGCCCTTCATCCTGGGCGTCTCTCTTCTGCCATGCTGTAAGGATGTCTGTCTCTGGAGCTTTGGATCTGGCCCTGCCCTGGGTCCATGCTATGTGAGTTCACCATTTTCTAGCTACCCACCAATGAATGGACTGAGACCTTCTGAAATTCCAAACTAAAATGAATCTTTCTAACTTGTGCATGTTGGGTATTGAGTCACAGTGATGAGAACATACCTAAGACAGCAATTGGGACCACAGGACGGGGGTCAGTGTTGTGACTTTACCTGACCATGCGGTTTGCAAATTTTTGGAAGCAGTTTGCAGGAGGAGTTTAGAAAGGTTTAAGATGCTAGCTAGAGAAGAGTTGAAGCGCCCCAAATAGAGCTTGATGGAAAATACTGGTCAGAGTTCATAAAACCAGAATGCCAGTAGAAGTGTGGGTTAAAAAGGCCAGGCTCAAGAAGTTTCTGATGGGAAGGAGAATTGTTTTGGTAAATGGTATTGAAAAAAAAAATCACTTCTTATGCTCTGGAAAAAAGTTTGTCAGTCTTTTGCCCTTGTCCAGAGACTGTGTCTGGAACTGAGATTAAGAGTGGTGGATTAGTTGATCTGGTAAAAGAAATCTCAAGGCAGACCAATATTCATATGATCGCATGACTTCAGTTTGAGGCTTTTAGCCAACTCCATGGTGAAAGACAGGAAAAAATGGCGGAGAAAAATCATATAGAAGGTTTGATGTGCCGGGCCAAAATGGCCTATGTGGTGGGGCCAAAGAACACAGGGAAGTTAAAGAGATTAGCATTAAAAAGAAGCCAAATACTTATAGTCAGGACTATGGGAAAGGTGCCTGGAGGTCATCTCCTAAGTCAGCAAGACCCCTCCTCCATCAGCTCAAGGGCGGAAAGGCAGAAGACTTTGCTCTGAAAAGTGTACCCCAGGGCCAAAGAGAAAAATATTTTCCAAAGATCAGCCACCTGAAGTTCAACCAGCTAAGAACCGAAACTTCTGCAGCACCTGTTAGGCTATTCCTCAAGCCAGTGGCAGCCCTTGGAGATGTCTGTGAGGTCTGGCTTTACAGGCGTGCAGAGTGCAAGAGCTGTGGGCTCCTGGAGGCTTCCACCCAGATTTCAGAGGAAGGCCTTGGAGGCCAGGCAGTGAGTCGCTGGGAGGGCAGCGTGAAGTGGTAAAAGAGAAGCCAAAGATGGCTTCCAGGAATTTGGAGCCAGGGGCATGGATCATCTGTCAAGGAAAGCTGCAGCTCCTGAGAAGATTCAGCTCAAAGGAGAGAAAAATGGAGGTTACAGCCAGCTGCGATGCTTTAAGGGATTAAGGGCAGGGCTACTCAAGCCCTTCAGAGTTCATACCTTGCCACAGTTTACTCCAGGAGCTAAAGGATTTAAACTTTCCCCTGCTGGGTTTAGAACTTGTTTTGGTCCAAATACCTTTTGTCTTCCTATTCTTCCCTTTTGGAGTGGGAATGTTTGCCCTCTGCCATTGTATGTGGATAGTGCTTAACTCTTTGGTTTTCATAGGATCTCAAAGCTCAGAGTTTGCCTTACATTGTAGAGGGGACTTGGGACTTGCACTTTCTCTAACAGTGCTGGAACTGTTAAGACTTTGGCAAATTTTAGAGAAGGGTAAAGGCCTTTTGCTTAAGGAAATAAACATGAGTCTTCTGGAGGCCAGTGGCAGGATGTCTTGGTTTGGATCTGAAAGCCTCATGTACCTACTGAGATGGTGTAGTGTTGTGAGGCGGAGCGTGGCTGGAAGGGGCAGATACTTGGGCCTTGACCTTAAGGGGCTTGTGCTGGTCCTTTCATCTTCCCAGGCTTCTCTGTTCTGCCATGCTGTAAGGAACTCTGTCTCTGGAGCCCAGGCTCTGCCCCTGACCTAGCTCCACTCCTGCCCTGTGATTCCACCTTTTTCTAGCTACCCACCCATAAATGGACTGAGACCTGAAACTGTGAGCTAAAATATACCTTTACTCTCTTAATTTGTGCATGTTGGGTATCAAGTGACAGTGATGAAAAAGTAACTAAGACAGTTTTTATATGGCAATATTTTATGCAGATATTTTAATTGAAAGTAAAGAATATTACCTACTGTTTTCCCAAGTTGATACTTTAAATTGTCAAAGAATTCAAGACAGGGGAACAGAGGAAACGCAAAAGAACCTGTATGTCCTCACAGGATCTGGATAGTTCAATATCAGGACAAATGTCAGATTTGTTTGTCTTAGAAACCATGTTACATTTTTCTTGTCTAGTTGCTTGTTTGTCTTTTTCATTTGATTTTTTTTTTTTTTTTTTTTACCATTTTCAGTATCAGGTCCACACGTTTAAAAACAAACACTTGAATATACTACTTCCATAGGCGATTGAGTTCAGAGCACAACAAATTCTCGTATTTACTGGTAAGTGCCTCTTTGAAAGTAATATACAAAATTGGAAATTAATCAGAGTAAGTTCTGAATTACAAATACTAATACATGTATTTTGCTGTTTCTTAGTTTTGTAGTTTTGAAAAGAACAAATAACACAAAACCTATTCACTGGTCAAATTTTCAACCACACATTGCAGAATTGTAATCTGCCAGCAGTGTTGCAGAGCAGATCTGTACACCTTATATATTCATCTCACGTAACTGGAACTTATGGGCAATGTGTTGTCACCTTTCTGTACTGTCACAGATATATGAGATAATCAAAATGAGAAAAGGTATATTTCAGCTTAAGGCTTTGGAAGCATCAGATGATAGGTTGGTCCAAATAACTTTTACACTGGTAAGATAGCACATCTGGGCAGGGCCCTGAGGTAAAACAAACTGCTTATGTATCTGTATCTGTCTATGGCTGAAAAGGGTAGGGGGCCAAATCCCATAACCTCCTTGGAGGGCATAGTCCCAATCACCTAAATCTTCTCACTAGGCCCTACTTCTTAAAGTTTCAACTATGTCCCAACTGCATTCACCTAGAGACTAAGGCTTTCACATATGCCTTTGAAGGATGTCCCAGATCCAAACAATTCTCAATAAACAGCAGCTTGTCCCTTTTCTCCTCCAGTTTCTAGCAACTAGCATTCTATTGACTTTTTCTAAAATTTGACCTTTTACACTCCACATGTAAGTGGAATTGAGCATCTTTTGTATCTTTTTGTTTGGCTTATTTCATCTGGTATCATGTCCTTGAGGTTCATCCGAGCCACCACAAATGGAAGGATTTCCTTCTTTATTAGTTTTGGAAAGTATTCTATTGGATGTGCATGCCATATTATTTTATTCATTTGTGTCTCAGTGAAAGTTTGAATTATTTCCACATCATAATTACTGTGGATTATAGTATAAAGCAACATAGTAGCAAGAAATAAATTCAGGTATGCATGTTCAACTGGTCTTTAGCAAAGATCTACAAAATACTCAGTGGGAAAAATATGATTCCTTCAAAAACTGGTATTAGCTAAAGTAAATATAAATATATGAAAAAGATACACACACACACACACACACACACACACACACACTATACTATACTATACCAAAATAGATCACGTATTTAAACATAAGACCTGAGACTATCAAACTCCTGGAAGAATACATGAAGAAAAGATTCTTGACATTGATCTTCAAAATGATTTCATAGATGTAACTCCAAAAGCAAAAATTAATGTGTGATTACATCCAACTAAAAGGCTTCTACAAAGCAAACAGCAGTGTGAATAAACAACTTGTGAAATGGGAGAAAATGATTATAAGTCACGTACACGAAAGGGGTTACTTCCGGGACGTATAAGGAACATTTATGGCTTAAAATTATCAAGAAAAAGCTAAGAGAACAGGTGAGCAAATAAACTATACAAAAACAGTTTTAAAATGAGCAAAGAACTTGAGTAGACCAATAGGTATATGATAACCTTTAAAGACATCACTCAATATTACTAATCATAAGAGAAATGAAAGCCGCATCCACAATGAGATATTATCTCACATCTATTAGAATGACCTAATGACCTTTATTTTTTATATTTATTCATTTGTTTTTGAGACAGCATTTTGCTATGTAATCCGGGCTGGTCATGGACTCACTCTGTATCTCTTGCCGGCCTTAAACTCAGGGCAATCTTCTTGCTTCAGCCTCTTGATTGTGGGATTACAGCTGTGTGTCACCATGCCTGGATATGGTGCATATATAACTATTATTGGAGACAATGCAGAGAAACTTGAACACTTTTTCATTTTTGATGGGAAAGGGAGATGGTGCATCCATATGCCACAGAAGTTCCTCAAAAAATAAAAGACTAAATATAACTATGATCAAAAATACCACTTCTGAGTGTTTGTACAAAATGATTCAAATCACGATCATAAAGTCATGTACTGCATGATGTCTATTTTGAAAGTTAGTAGAGTCAGGCAAATTCTCCAAAGTACCTTTGCTAGGTAAAAGCAAAAAAGTGAAAGTTTGTCTTTTTCAAGTAACTCTGGTCAGTTTTCATAGTTTTTGAAATTCGTTTCATGTAACTGAAGTACAACAGCAAATGAGTTTGTCTAAGTTTTAACCAACTATTACTCAAAGCACTATTTTCAAATGCTCTCTCAATGCTCTTCCTAATGAGTTATACATAGTTATACAAAAAGTCCTTGGTGGTTAATTTACGAAGAAAACAGTAGTGCTGTATGCAAGTATCAGTTCTTTGTTGAACAGTAGTCTTCAAATTTAGTTACGTGGCCAAATAAATGTTGATGTTTGTGTTAGTCAATTTTCTGCTGCTCTAACAGAAATGGATATAATCCAAGAAGAGAAAAGGTTTACTTTCACTCATAGTTTTAGAAGTCTCAGACTGTGATTGGGTCATCCTGTTGTTTTGCATCCGTGGCAGCCTACCATGGCAGGAGCACACAGGGGACAGAACCAATCGCACAAGGAAAGTGGAAGACAGAGGAAGGTACTGAGTGGGTTTCCATAACCGCCTTCAAGGGCACACCTTCAAGGAGCAGAAGAACTCTCACCAGACTCACCAGCTACGGGTTCCACTGTACTGGGGACCAGGGATTTAACATATGATTTTGTGAGGGAGGGACACTCAAGATTTAATCTGTAGCAATGTCCTAAATTTAAATTGTACCCAGGTTTTACCAGAATGTGAGAGAATTATCACCAATGTAATGAACAGATTTATTGGTTCTATTTAGAGGACCCGAGGGAACTGGAAATAGGGACTGAAATACCAACAGGACACTAATGAAAGGGAAGCAGTTAGTGCAACTTCTGGCTGCCTCCACACCATTCACGGCCCCTCAACACCCTCTTTACTGAAATAAATCAATTTTTAACCAGGCTTCTCAGCTTTTGATCAAATGATTACGTTCTGACCAATTTATTTTAATGGACATATATGTCATTTCTAGAAAATCTTGCTTTGGGAGAATCTACCTGCAGAAAGAACATGTTTTAGATGTCTCTAGAGAAACAGAATTATGGGACATGTATCTGTAAAACTATATAAGAGGATTGAGTACGTAGGTTTACAGAATTAGAAGTGGAGGAGTTCAATAAGTCATCTGTGACACTGGAAAGGGAAAGTTCAAAATGGTGGTACTCAGACGGGAGTCCGGAGAACCCGGCGTCTGCTCAGGTACGAAGACGGAAGCTGCAGGACAAGTGGATCATGCGTGCAGTAGCAGGCTCATGACGAAGACCAGGAAGCTCACTGCACCATGGCCGATGTGAGTCCATGCTGGAGAAGCAATGGCAAAGACTGGAGCTCTTCCAGGAAAAAGAGAGAGAGAGAGAGAGAGAGAGAGAGAGAGAGAGAGCGCCCTACAGTTGGCAGTTGGCTAGTGCCACACACCAGCTGGGTTGGGCATCCTTCCTTCAGTTTCCTGGCCTTCATGGATGTCACCCACAGCCACGCACATAGCAGTGCCTGACTCACCTGTTAGGCACTTTTTTATTTGTTCACGTTGACAAAGTGTGATTAATGGTCACAGTATACTTTTTAAATCCTTTGAATTTTCATCTTCTAAATGATCCACATCTCACACGTAGTGGCTGAGCTTCCAGCAGACATCCTGAGAACGGTGCATTAGGATGAGAGGAAGGAGGCATTGACACTAATGGGCTTGCTCCGGACAATCTGTTTCCAGATTAACTGAGCGATTATTACATGCCGCCTTTGTCTATGAGGCATGGTTTGTCAGATTATTTTGATATTGTATCGTTTTCACCCTCCTTACTTTAAAAAGACTAAAAGATAAATAAATAAAAATAGCATCCGAAGTAGCATTTAAAATTTGATACAATGGAGACAATAATGAGCGCAAGCCCTGAGCTCCAATTACCTCTCACTTACATCGATGTCACTCAAGCTGCCTGCTTAGTTATTAAACACAAATTATGTATACAGTGTAAATACAAATATGTGATAATGCTTCAGCACGTTTTTGAATATTGTTTTTAAAACAGTTTACAAGGAAAATTGTATTGTTTGACTTTTGGATATAGATAACTTCATAGGCATTGTTAAGAATTTGTTACAGTGGGAAGCAGAAAAAATCTTACAGCTACTTTGAAATCCCATGCTTTCTTCATGGCGGGTCTCTCACAGGCAAAATAACTTTTTAAATGCTATTAAATTATGATAGTATTTATTCCAAAGTCCTGGCATTTGTGTGTGAAGTAAATTTTTAATGTGGGGATCAGCCTTCAGCCAGAGGAAAAAGAAGGGAAATTTCTGAAGAAATGAATCAGGTCTGCTCACATAGGTATTGTTAAGGTTTGGATCTGAAATATCTCCCAAAAGCTTCGTGTCTGGAAGGCGATTCAATCACGGGAATTAATCCATACCTTCATGAGGTAGGGCCTCCCTGGAGGGCAGACCTCTGGGGCATGGCCGGGAAGGAGGTGTGCTAGCTCCCTTCTTTTGCTCACTCAGCTTTCTGTCCACTGGGGAATGAGCAGCTTTTCTTCAGCTGGACCCTCCTCGAGACCCGCCAGCCATTGCCCGCTGCACATGAGTGGGCCGAGGCCTTCTGAAACTGTGAGCTAAAATAAAATTTTCATCCCTTAAGTTGTGCATGTTGGCCACTGTGTGCAGGCAATGAAAAAGTGACTATGAGAGGTATATACATATGTTTGTTAAAGAGCTCTAAAACTGCCATAACATGTGAAAGCATTTTTAAAATTAGCGTCTTCTTCTGAATATATCTCTTTTGAGGAAATATTCAGTTGGCTGTTTTGGCAAGTTTCATTTTCTGAAGGCAGGCCTTCTGGGGCAGGATTTGTTCCCCACCACAATGTGCCTGTTTATGGCTCCCCAAGCGGGAGGCTTCCCCACATGCAGCCTGCCTTCATCTTGTCAAAGTCACTGGCCAAGGCAGGCGGCTGCCTGCAAACTCTCAGCATCACAGACCTGTGAGGACAGTGAGTGCCTCGCCTCAGTGGGGCCCTCTGCTCTGCACCCTGTGCTCACTCAGGCCCACCCGTTGGACCAGGAGCCAGCAATCCAGAGAGCCACCAGGGGTGCTCTGCCAGGATCTACGGTTCTTCCTGCCCTCCTCCAAATCGATTTATTCCGTGGAAGGAGTGTCTTTGGTTTCTATTCCTCAGTTTTGCAACGCTCCTTCCGCACACCCCTCTGGGTCTGGAGGATTTTCCTGTGAATAAAGATCCCGCTGTCCCACTGTTTCCAAGCGGTGCAGTGCTCTCACGACGTCCAAGCTGTCTCTCTACGTGACATGGACAGGTCCACGTACTGCAGGTGTACCATGAGTCCAACCCCGATGGCTTCCCTTCTCCCTGCAATGTGATTGAGGCTCTTTTTTTCAACTTGCCACATCTTTGTCCCATGATCGTTTGAAGCAAAGCATGTGTCTTATACCTTGAATGTTCTCTTCTAACTCCTTGTTGCTCTGCTCAAAATGTCTCTTATTTCCTTTCACAAGGAAGGAAACTCAGGAAATCCAAATCCCTGTATAAACTTCATAAACCCCAACATAACATGGTCCCTGTCTATCTCTAAACCTAGCTTCCCTCTTCCTCCCCCATTCACTCACTGCCCTCTGGCCACCGTGGCCTTCTTTTCTGATGCTGGCTCCTGTTTGAAGATTCTGTGGCTGCCGTGGCTACCGTTCAGGCTGTGGTTGGGTTCCACTTCTGGATGTTTAAAGTCCAACTCTCTCATTCTCTCCTAGTCACAGAAAAACTGCTCGCTGGTCCTGTTTTCTGTTTTTGTCTTCTTTACTTTCATAAACCAGAGGCAGTTGGACACTTAAAACATCTTTTTCCAAGGTTCTGGGGCCTGTTCCTCACTTAGAAGTTGTCTACAGGTGACAGCCCCAGCTTCTTTTTTCCCTCCTGTCTTTGGAACTGCTCTGAGTTTTGAATGTCCTTCTTGGATTTGTAATGAAGCTCGTGAGCTTGACCACCTGGTTTATGAAATTTGGACAGCTTTCTTGAATTCCGAGCTACTCAGTTTATAAACATTGTGTGGATTGACTTATTTGTTTGGTGTGAGAAACCCATCTATACTACACTTCCAGCATGGTTGATGCCTTTTTTCTTTTACCCTGTTCTATATTTCACCATTTGATCCCTCAGTTAGATAGCTCGATTATACTATACAAAGCATTTGATGTCCCTTAATAACCTTCTTACCCAGCTCAACAAATACTTTCATCACTTCCTGTAGAATGGCCATCTAGGGGCTTTTTTGGTAAATAATTCTGGCAACATGGAATTTACTATTTCATCAGCAGGGACATTTCAATGCCCTAAAACTCTAAATCTTAGTGGTTTTTTCCTTTTACTTTGTCTTACACTGTTCCCAGGAGACCTCTACAGAATGTTTCTAATTATGCATTCTCAACAATGGTACAGCCTAATGTTCAAGCACATGTCAGCCATCTGGTGGAGTGTGAAAGTCAGGATCTAGGCACAGACTTGAGGAAGGGAGTTGGCTTAGTCACTTTCTCATTATTAGGACATAATACCCAACACCCACAATTAGAAGGAGGACAGACTTATTTTAGCTCACAGGTCTAGAAGGTCACAGTCCATTCATAGGCAGCTGGAAATGGTGGAAGGGATTGGCTGAGGGCTTGGCCGGCCAGAGAAAACTTCTCATTCCATGGCTGAGAGAAAGCAGAGTAAGGGGAAAAGGCGGGGTGAGGGAGGGAGGCGTGCCCTTCCAGATCATGCCCCATTGCTCTGCTTCTTCCAGCCAGGCTTCAACTCGTAACAACATAGGAAGTCAATGGTGTAATCCGCGGATATGACTAACCCCATGATCAAATCACCTTCCAAATACATGAGGCTCTGGGGCGACATTCCAGATCCAAGCCACAACAGGAGGCATCAACACAGATGATCAAGAACACAGAAGTGTTGCAAAATCATGGGTGTCACAATGTCGTGACCAACTTTCTTCACAGTGTCTACAGTATCATTCACTTTCTACTTGAGAATCCAGTGGAAATCGATAAGACCTTTACCTCTGAAAGGAGTTTTCCAAGAATTGCTGAAGGGTGAAGTAGGAAATGCAGGATGTGAAATCTTCCTAAGGTAGCACGTGATAGATAGTTTCAAATTCTGCCCCGTTGTGTGGTCAAACTACAACTCACATTTTTTTTTGTTTCACAGGACTGGATCTCTAACATTTGGACCTCATTTGTCTTTCATCCATGTTTCCCAACAAGTTCCCAACCACATTTTCTCTGGCTGAGTTCTCATGTCATAACTTTTAAAAATTTTTGCTTTGGAAGCACGAGAAAACTGTATCTCTCCTCCCTGCTCGGTTACTGTGGCATTTATTGGGTGCTGAAAGGTGGCTCTGTGGGGTGAGATGTTGGTTGCCTTTCTCCTTTCTCTTCTTTGAGGATGTCCATCATCCACTGGGCTCACTGAAACATGGCACAGGTCCCAGAGAGCATGGATGCAATTATTTTTATCTCAAAGGGAGGGAATATGAGAGGAAATTGTTATACAAAAGATAAATGATAGGTACACAAGTCTCTCTACACTCACTTAGCTTAAAACGTGTCCACATATGATAAATACTGTCTTCTAGGATTGTACCATCTGTACCTCTGATCATTAACGACTTGAATTCATCTTCTTGTGGGTTCACTGGTACATTTCACTGTCTAGACTAGAGGTAACTCATCTTTTAATTCTGAAATTTCTTCCAGCACTTATAGGGCTGGAAATTCCTTGACTGCAGTCACGTCAACAGTTGACAGGGATAAAGTCCTGCAATTTTTCCATTGAATATTTTTTTCTAGTGGCCTTCCCTCCCTTTTAAGAATATCACATTGTTCTTTGGAAAAATTAGATGGTCATCATGTTCTGGAAATCCTCCGCCTTGTATTCTATTTTCTTTCATTATTTTTTGCTCCTTTCTTAACTATGAAACTGGACAGTGGTTCTTTCCTCATTATCTTTGAATTTCCAAGACTGAACACATGGATACACTTTGAAAACCTCTCAACTGCTGACACGTATGTATTTACATCTTCCAACGTTAATGTTTTCCTCCAGTGTCCTTCCAGCCTCACCCACCTAGAAAAATTTGCATTCCTAGCTAGGTCTGGGCAGAAGCAGGAGTAGTAATAGACGGTTGTGTTGCCTGGCTTAATGTAATCCAGTTATATCTATAACCTCTTCCTTAATTATGATTGAAATCATATGAAAGTTTGATCTAGCTATCTTCCTTCTCTTGCTCTTTCTCCTTCTCTCTTCTCTCTCTCCTACATAGACTATATCCTTTCATGTTGTAGGTGTTTTGCAGACCGTGGCATGGAACCCAGGGCCTTGCACGTGTGGAACAAACACTTTCCTGCTGAGCTACACCCTGGCCCTGCCTGTACTCTTTAACATGCATACAGTTCCAAAGACAAGAACATTGAAGTAAACTAGATTTGAAAAAGAAATCACAGGAGCGATGCTTCTCTTCAAGAGTCTAGAGTATTGGAGCCATTTCTTAAGAATTCCACAACAGACTAGCCCCAGGATTTGTGAACCAAAATCTTGGTAAGGTAGAAGTTAAAGATCAGTGGTTGAGTTTGTTTGGTGCCTCAGGTCTGCATCTCATCACATGAGATAATTGCCCAGAAGCATTGACCCTGGTGTCGCTGCTCCCATCCTGTCCCTGCCAGTCCCAGCTCTCCTTTACTTAGCTGCCCCCCTCTCTTCCTGTGCACTCTTCTTCCATCAGATACCAAGACAAAATGTAAGTCTGTTGTTAAAGCAGCCTTTTTTTTTGACAGCTTTAGTGTTTAATCATTATGCTTTTGTTTTAGTGGGAAAAAAGTCCCTCCTACGCTCTTAACTGAAAAAGACTTTCTCATTAAACCAAAGATTTCACCTCTTCTTACATAAGAACTGTGTACACAGCCCACCTGCTCCTGCGTTACTTTCCATCTGTTCTTTAAGACAGGCCTTATTACGTATAAGAAAGATATTTTTAGTGGACATTATGTCTTCATGTAAATGGAATTTTTAACCAACTTGGGTCATCTTTTGAGGCAAACAAATTGTTTCCGGATCTTCACTGTAATGATGCACAGAATATCCTGATTATGAAAAACCAACTACTCAAATTGCTTCATTTACAATGAGATGTTCTGATGGGCATTCGGTAATTATGATTCTTAAATAATCATGGGGATGATAAGCTTAGAAAACAAAAAAGATTGCTTCTTTAATCAGAGCCCAAGCAGAGCTGAAAGTAGAAGCCATTAAGTCACTGGCCACTCAACTGCACTCCTGGGAACCTTGTTGACCCGAGAGCCACAGAGCCTCCTTGAGAAAAGTGTGCACACACGCAAAAGTCTTTGTACTGTATCAGGGTGCCTACTTCCTCTGAGGGCAACAGTCATAGCCCAAGTAACATTTCATTTGTTTTTAATTTTTTTGATTATTATTATTTTTTATAATACTAGGGATGACACACGGGACACTGTACAAGCTAGGCAAGTGCTCTGCCACTTGCTGTACTCCTAACCTAAAAACACTTTTTTTTAGTTCAATTATTTTTCATTTTGGTAGCACAGAAACAGAAGTTCTTAGAAGTCAACTGATTTATTTGAAATGATGAATATTTAGGCTTAGGAATAATGTTATCTACCCTAGGGATTTATTATTTATTTTTGCTATAATTAGAATATGTTTTGCTATTTTTAAAGTGCATTTAACTATTTGTGTTTATTTATTGGTCATTAAAATGTCATTAAATCCAATCTCTTATTTTTATAGATAGGCAAATCATATTTCTAGAGATAATGGGTATTCTAAAGACCAGTTATCTAGAGAAGAAAATTCAGAATACTTCCAAAGTTCTGTTATCAACTAAATTTCATAATCAATGATCTTGAAGCTTTTAAGAATATTTTTATTGTACTGTTCAATTCACATTTATTTTATCATTGAGTATTTTTAAATGCAGCTTTCAGATTGATTTCGCTAAATTTAGCACCACGTTTACATTTTTCTAAAACTATTGTATTGTTTTTCTATTAACTCACATAAAATATCAGAGGAAAAACAGATCTGGAAAATTGCTACTAGAAAAATGAGGTGAAAATTCAAAATTTCACAGCCCTTTTGTGTTCCTTTTTGCAAATGGCCTAATTTCTGATTTTCTAACATGAGATCATGGAGTGATTTAAAGTCATATTAATCATTTTAATGTTTTCAGCTTTAGGAGAAAATGAAATAGCTGAATTTATGCTAAAAATAAATCTCACACATTTGCTGGATTGCAGGACGACGTCTGAGTGTAAACAACTGTTCCTTCTTGGAAAGCCAGTCCCGTATGGCTTGAGATTTATCTGAGAAATTGTTCCAGTAGGCTTTTTAAGCTGCTTTCTGGATAATTGTTTCCACAACTAGCACAGATTGGTTTTCTCAAAAGAAAAAATGAAAACGAAAGTTCTATCCAATTAAAATAAAGCTATTAATAGTACCCTGTGTGGGAAAAGAAAAGTCTCCTCTTCAAAGGCCTGTGCAGTTTATCCCAGAAACACAACTCTTCACTGCAACTGAAAGAGTTGATTGGAAAGTGTAAGGTATCGCGAGGAAACAGCACAGGACTCAGCTTGCTTTGGTGAAGCTACTGACATCACCAGAAGAGAGGAGTAAATAAGTACCTTCACTTTCGTTCTATTGATGTTGTAGCTCATTGGGAAGGAGTTCAGCAGGTGAACCCTTAAATTTAGCCCAGAAAAATATTCCACCCCCCAAAAAAAATCAACAAACACAAATACACATAAACACACACACCACACACACACTTAGAGCATACTTTGTGTTTGCTATCCGGAGACACTAGGGACTTTTGCTGAGACAGCGATGGCTTTGAAAGCTATGTTTTGGTACAAAGAAGTCTACAACTTCCTACATTAGTAAAGAAAACATCAAAGGCAGACAGAGGGAATTTTATCTGCTCCTCGTCCTTTTCACTAAAGAGGGATCTTTTCTCAGGAAGAGGAGGTTGGGCACCTGATACCTGGCCCAGGCAGAGATCACAGCAGATGACCGTTGCATGGGAGAGTTGATCACCTGATAAGGTCAGCGGGCTTCCTGTGCAACCCCTCTGGCAGCCTTCCTTAGCCCAGTTAGCTCCTGTCCTCCCTCCTTTAATTAAGGCACTGCTGCCTTGCCCTGGCTGGGAATCTATTCCTCTCATGCCAGAGACTTCTGGAGGTTTTGTTTTGTTGGCAGTTTTTAATGCTACTTCCCACATTCTATCAAAAAACCCCCAAAGAATCAAGAGAATCAAAAAGCATGAAAGCAAGTATCACAAATATCTAATTCTCACAAACATATGCAGAAAGCATTATATACCAAAAAAAAAAGGTGACAAATACTGTCCTAAGGTAAAAAGACCAAGGAATGAATGGTAAGAGAATCCGTAAGTGTGGGCATGCCTTTGTGATCTACAAAGAAACTAGTTGTGGTAAGTAAAAGGGTCCAAAACATATCCCAAAGCCCTCTGTAGTGCCCCATCATCTACATCAATACTGAAAGTGCTAGAATATAAAAGAAAACTATTTTACCCACTTCAGGCTTTTTTTTTTTTTTAAATGTGTTAGAAGGGATGCAGCATATTTCTGGTGACCAATTTGCGGCATATCAAAGAGTCTGAATTTTCTTTCCAGGTGGAATTTCATTCACATTTAGAAATCATAAATGAAATCTTTGCAGGAATGGCTCTCTTGAAATATGAAAGCTTATTATATAAGGTTCAAGTACATATAGAACATTCACTGGAGATATTACAAAACATATGCTAAGCCATGAAACAAGTCCTAGTATACTTCAAATCACAAAAGTCTGAAGATTATGCTCTCTGACCCCAAAAGAAAATATATCCACTGTATTGGGAAAATGCCCTATCTATCTATCTATCTATCTATCTATCTATCTATCTATCTTCTATCCATCAGTCTGTCTAATATATATATATACGTGTGTGTGTGTGTGTGTGTGTGTGTGTGTGTGTGTGTGTGTGTATACAAATTTATTAGGGCAGCTTACAAGTCCAACGAAAGAGTCCAGAATGGCCACCTGTGGGAGTTGGGGGGGCACAGTAGCTGCCCAGACACAAGAGAGAAGAATACCTGCCCAGGACTACGGGGTATCTAGTACAGTCTGTGCCACAGACCAACAACCAAAGAGGATGGCAAGGGCCTGCCAGTGGCAGCAATCTTGGTGGAGATTGGCAATGCAGAGACAGGGGTGATGTCTGGAGAGGATAGATAAGGCCAGAACTCTGAGAGAAGAGGCTTCAACATCCTCCTTCTTCTTTCCTTTTCATTTAGCTCAAGCTGCCAGTCTATTGGTTGGTTCACAGGCATCTAGGAGTAGGTTTTCTTTCCCCCTTATTTGCTGCTCCATAAATCAATCACTCACACCCCAAGCTTTACCCTACAGACTGGCTGGGCACACCCTAATCCCGTCAGTGCTTTAAATGGTCACATCTAGTGAGTGAAATGTTGATGAAGATTGGAATATTGATAGAGGATGCTGAAATCATTGGACCTAGATTATGTATTGATTACAAAAGGAAATGCTTAAATGGAAAGTGGTGACTCTTGACAGATACCACAGTGTCAACTAGTCAAAGTTAACCATGTGCAAGTAAAGGAGCAGTTCACCGAGCACGACAAAACAGAAAGAAGGAACTGCCCTCACCACGAGCTTAGGGAGTCCTTCCTTGTAGGGATCACAGCGAGAAGGTCTATAAGAGATTTTTTTCTTAACAGCTTCAAATCAGAAATAACTCATGTCTAAATAGATATTATGAGACAAAATTACACTATGATACCGTGAAGCAGTTAATAACTTTTACACAAAGCGACACAGATGAAGATGAACTTCACAAAATGACGACCTGTGGTAAGAGACAAAATTATATGTGATTCCATCATATGAAAGTTAATAGTAGATAAAATTAATCTGCAATATTAGAAGTCAACACACTGTTTACTTTCTGGGAGAATACCTGTGAGTGGGGCCCAAGGAAAGCTTTTTGGAATGTTGAAAATGGTTATAGGTGATCTAGATGGTTACTTACATGTTTGCTTTGAAACAATTCATTGGGTAGACATATTGCACATGTACATACCCTGGTTGAGTATTATGATAGGTAATAAGCAAATAAACAATCCAGGTAATCCACATTAAAAATGTCAAAGAACAAAGAATAATCCTTGCTAAACACAGAGATACACAAATGTCCGTAATTGGTATAATCTAGCATTACAAAGACATTATCCCTTTCAAATCAGTAAATGAACTCAGTGAGGTTTTTGGCACTATTTCAGCAAAATGTTATGAGGACATGAACAAACAATTTCAGGTATCTGGTGAAGCATAGCCCTGCGAGTAGCAAGGATTATGATTAGGAGCATGAGGGAGAAACTCAGACCAAAGTGTATGAAGGTGTTTCACAGCACTATTGCTTTGAAATAACATAAAATGAAATACAATAAAATAAATAATGTGCTTTCAGCATGGGAGCAAAAAAAAAAAAAAAAAAAAAAACCCATGGAATAAAAATATGCAGGCCCCAACACTATGATTTCAGGGTTTTTTCTTACTTATTTTATTTATTTACTTTTTTGAAATGGGTAGTTCCAACGGGTAGTCCAAGTTAGTCCTGGACTTTCTATGTAGCTCAGGCTGGCCTCCAACTCATGTCCAGTCATCCTGCCTCAGCTTCCTGCGTGTGGGTATTGCAGGTGGGTATCACCAAACTAAGCTATTATGTGGTGCTGGAGGATCAAACACTGGGCCTTCTATTTCTTCGGCAAGCACTCTAATCTCTGAGCTACTCTCCCAGGTCCCAAGACAGTAGAGTTTGCACAGAAAATTGGTTCATAAAAGAGATAAAATTAATTTCTGTTGTCAGTAACAGGAAAAATATGGTATTTACTTTATACAGAGATTTCTTTATGTAGAGAAAATTACACCATGAAAAGTGTAATTGAACAAATTAAAATTCTAAATGTGGACTTTAAAATTGAAAGGCCAACAAAAAGATAAAGTAGAATATATTTATGATGCGTAACTGGAGATATCTCATTGTGAAAAGAGGATACCACATAGAAAAACTAATAACTTCTTTATATAGGTTGATCCAAAGGGGACGTTGGCATAGTTACAAGGTAGGAAGAGCTGAGCAGTGATCACCGCACTAGAACGCCTCTTTTCGACTCATCAGATGAGGCCAATGTGGAAAGAAAAATGCTGATAAAATTTAACAAATATGGAAGAAAATGATAATCCTTACACATGTTCTGGTGAGAATACAGACTACTTCAAACATTCAAGGGCTCAAAAAGAAACTACACAAAGAGAACATTATTGTTTACCCAAAAGCAAATACGTTCAGAAAACAAGTCCGCATATGTCCTCAGGGGAAGTCTACAGATGACAGTAGTTGAAGGCATTTTCCATTATAAGAGGAGCAGAGAGGAGAGGGAGGACGTGAGGACAAGAGACACGCTTGGCAACAGTCAGGACACCAGCGAGCGGCGCCGTGAACTACCGTGCGCAGTCAGACCCAACGTCTGCGCAGGAAGGACTGGTGCAAAAGGCAGAAAATAGAAAAAAATCTTACTTGTAAACTTTCTTATACAGCTCCTTACAGAAATGACTTACGTTAGAAGAGAAATCAAACGATGATTTTATTTAATGTTATTTTTTCTGTTTTTTTCGAAGACAGAAAAAACTGTTAGTATATGTATAGAGTGGTAGTTTTCACTATGACTATGCAGTAAAATTTTAAACATTTTGAACACTTTTATACATAGCTCTTAGCATACTGCTGTAGACTTGTCCCTAGAAGGCACTTTCCCAGTCATCGCTTAGGTGGGTGGTGGAGCCTCTGTTTCTTACCTGAACTCTGGTCTCTTAAGCAATTCATTGTATTCCTCCAGGTAATTAAGTGTGAGATATGCACAATACTGTACTCACTTTATGAAATAGTGTTTTACTCACTTTCTCAGTGCAGGGAGCCAATACCCAACACGCACGACTTAAAGAAGGAGAGGTCTGTTTTAGCTCACAGTTCAGGGGTCTCAGTCGACGTGTGGTCAGCTGGAGGTGGCGGAAGAAGATGGGGGAGGCGTCACTGCAGGAAAGCTGCTTGCCCCACAGTAGCAGGGAGCAGAGTGGAAAGATGGGTGGAGCCAGTGACCCACCCCTCCAAACAGGCTGCACCGGCTATTAGCACAATCATCGATAAATTCATCTACTTTATCCAATTAGCTATCGTAATCCAATCACCTTCCACATACATGAGGTTTTGAGGGAACATTCCAGACACAATAACAAATGAGACAGAATTTTAAATCAAGTTATTTACACCTCAGGTTTTGTCAAATGCTAACCTACTAATATCAGCTATTGCTTTCAAATTCTGCTAAAATAATGCCTTTGTCTCCTAGGTTTTTCATAGTATACTACCTCAATCCAGGCAGACATTTGCAACAATCATTCTTCAACTTATGATTCAGATTTCTGATTTCTCATTCTCTCTCACACACTTTTATCTTTATCTAGCAGATGTTTTAGAAACTAAATGAAGGAAAACTGATTTTTCATCAGTTTTTAGAAAATTTTTTCTGATAATAGCATATTTCGTAAGAACATGAAAATGTTTGGGTCAATGTAAATCTTAATAGGAGAGACCACAACTCCACTGGAAGACAAGCGTTATTGCCAAAAGTTCCCTAAATACGTTTAATCTTAAAGGTACCCATGCAGAGGAGACCCAGTTCTTTTTGACTGTATACTTCCAATGCTTCAAAGTTAAAGTAGATAGGAGGACACTTTCTAAGTTAGCTACATAAAAGAGAACTAAATCTATTGAATGCCTTTTTGTATATATTATGGAAATTCTGATTGGTGGGGGAAGGGTTTTACTACTTTCAGAAACAAAAAGGATGAAACACAAACAAATACAATGGGGATGATGCGTGTAGGTTGATTGATAGACTCAGGCAGTAACCATCACGGGCTGCTCAGCCAGACCAAGCGGACAAGGACTTGCAAGGACTGTTTTCCTACCTAGTAACGTCAGCGACTCTGAGCTCTTTTAGTGCTTGGAAATTCCACTGTTCCCAATACACCGTGTGTGAAAACTTTGTCTTTCGGTGGGCATTGTGCGTATGCAGGGAAGGACATCGCTGGAAATTCCTATTCTCAGACAGTGTTGGCATGAAATGAGTCATTACCTGTGCTTATCTAGCTGCACCTCTTGACAATACTTCCTAGATAAATAGTCTGCAGAAATCAACAATGTGCTACGTTCTCAAAAAAAAGTAGCTCGTGGTTCTGCCATACCACATGATTACATGTTCTATGTCAAAGCATTTGCACAAGTGATCCGTAATTCTTTAAAATCAGCAACGCTAGAACAGCTCTTACATGCCCTTTTGCCATTTTCTTAGTGTTGATGACGTATTTGTTTCTATTCCTTAAAAGCTCTCACTTTAATAGCGACCCCAACTGTCACATTGGTTCCTTTGAATGACAGGAGCCCCTGGCAACACCTCCAGGCTCCTCCGCAGAGCTCCCTCCCTGTCCTGTGCTCACCGCACCATCCTGCGGGTCACTGTCCTCCCCACACACCAGAGACTGCCCGATGCACACAACAGCAACACGTCTTCCACAGCTCCTTCCCCAGCATCTTGCTCCTGTCGATGTGTCCATCTGTTGTTGTTGGGGCTGAACCACAAGTGCCAAACCTTGGCTGATCCACACAGGTGGTAATGGTGGAAGCGAAGTCCAGGCTTAGGATCAGGAGCAGACCTTCAGAAGATGACAGGGACCCAAGTCTAAGAGACGAGTTTGGGAGTGATGGCATTTCAGTCCTCTCTGGTAGGAGCTCAGCACAGGTATAGCTCAATTTTAGTACTGCTGCTAACTAGGAAATTCTAGTGGCAGAGGGTGTATCGAGTTCCAGCAGGCGAGCACGCCCATCAGGGAGGTCTGAGTGTGGGTTTCAGGGACCCAGGCCTTCTCACAATGAGGTTCAAAAGCAAGAAACTTCATTATGTTTACTTCTTGGCAGCAGAGGTGTGGTAGCAGCAGCAGCATTCGTGTGAGTGTTTGCATGCGTGCTTGTGAGTGTGTAGTACCAGAGCTGAATTCAAGGTCTTCATACTTAGCTATGCCCCCAGCCCATTTTTGATTTTTGATTTTTACTTTTGTGACAGGGTCCAGCTAAGTCATTAAGTTGAGCGCAAATTTACAATCTTCCTGCTTCAGCTTCCCAGAGTGCTAAGATTACAGGTCCAAGCCAACTGGGCCAGGTTTGTGGCAGTATTCTTAAATTCAGACCCAGACTGGTTTAAAGATAATAACCAGGGATGAGGTAGACCAAAGAACTAAGATTATCCACCTCTTCTTTCCCCTTGGCTGTCAAGCTGGCATCACTCAACAATTCTTTGCCACTTTATCTTTATATCCTCTCATTATTTTCTACTGATGTGTGATTGTTATACTTCTATAATGGCACATTTCCCCAAGTACTTGTGGGCTAAACAGTGCCCCTCCAAACAAACGATATTTTGGAGTCCTGATCCCAGTATGTCAGAGTGGACCGGATTCCAACGTGACTGCTGTGCTCACAGGAAGACAGTGTGAAGAGGCTGCCGGAAGGACCACCTGGTGAAGACAGAGGCGGGGCTAGGATGGTGTCTTACCAGCCCGGGAGCACCGGACAGACCAGAATCTGGAAGAAACAACAAAAGATCGCCTGATACAGGCTTTGGAGAGAGCATGGTCCTCCCAACGATTTGATCTCCAAATTCCTGTCTCAAGTATTGAGGACGGATTTCTGCTGTCGAGGCATGCATTTCGTGAACGTTGTTGTGGGAGACATAGAATTCTGAGCCACCCACTGAGGTGAGGACTTGGTCCCTACAGATACTGGGTGCCCACAGCCTGGTCCACCAAGTCCCACTGTGGGTGGGGCTTGTGAGAAAGAAGCACATATACATCAGTCTCTCTAGGTTGTAACTTCCTTGAATTTCAGAGACTGCTCCACTTGCCTAACTGATTTTCATCACCCTGGCAGAAATATCCTTCCCAGAACGGACATTGGCAACACAGAGGATCTGAAGGTTTTGGGTTTTGTTTTGTTATAAGTTCTCACTAAATTGCGTAGACTGGCCTTCAACTTGTAATCCGTATCCTTCAGCCTCCCAGAGTGCTTGGGATTACAGGCCTGAGCCACCACATCCGGTGAGTGTTATGGCTCAGTTTTTTTTTTTTTTTTTCCAGATAAAGTCCTGCTAGAGTAGGGAGCGGTAGGCCTGGGGAAATGTGAAGTCTGTTTACACTTCCGATCTACAAGTCACTAGCAAAGTTCATTTTATTATTGTTACTGAAATATTGGGTGGTGGGGGAAGCGAATTTCCACCTGGGCTGCTGGCCTGTGACGACAGACAGCAGGTCCCACCGTTCTCGGTGGGCCCCTCCGGCCAGTGTTTACATCCGGAGAGAGATGCTCCCTTGGTTTATGTCGTTCGGAAGCTCAGCTGCTTCCTGCGTTTGTCCTCCCTCCTGTCAACATCTTCCAACAGGAGAGACAAGAGCACTGTGAGGCTCCAGCTCCTGGCAGAGCCTCAGTTGGCAAGGAAGTTCACTTTAACGCCTTTATTACTCATTAATAATGAGAATCTAGAACAGAGGAAAGGCACCACAACAAGGCCCTAACCCTGTGTCGTCGCCCCAAGAACAGGAGCTGAAGCGCTGCCTTTAAACACTTCCCCCTTTCATTGGCAGATGTTTCACTTCAATAAACATAATCAGGATTTGGGAAGATTCACCTTGGCATCAGATAAATTCGTGGATGTTTGCTAATCTCCTGCTGTCCTAGTTGCTCCCCAGCTGTGCTGGAAACACGGGTTGGGGGGGGGTTGGGTCACGCTGGACAGGGGCTGACCGCTTGCGGGGCTCCCCACGCCTTCCTGTTTCACACACAGGAGGCGCAGGGATGTTTTCTGTTTGGGGAGTTTCATTTTTTTCTCTTTTCTTTTTCCAGGACTAGAGAAGGAATCCAGTCGTCACACTGAGCTACATCCCCAGCCCTAATTTGGGGTTTTGATTTTGAGAGAGGATCTAACTAAGCCACTCAGTTACCCAGGCTAACTCAAACTTGTGCTGGTCCTGCCTCAGCCTCCCAGAATGGCTCTCTCTGCTTGTACCCTGCGTGTGCCACAACACACGCATGAAGACCTCTTCGTGTCCTGTCAGTCTCCGTACTGCCTGCAACAACGCGCTGCTCACAGAAAGCTGAGCATGATGTCACATCCCAGTCACCTTCCTTTGAGCCCTTAGAGAGTACAGGACAAGCGAAGGGCAACCCCACCATTTTAGTTATCAAAAACTGAAACCCTCCCGAGAAAATTCAACATGTTTGGGGTGAGGCTGCTGGAATCTTCTGGAATTCGGGGCAAATGTGTGGAGAGAGGAGCTGATGTGGGTCTCTGCCTCTCACCTCACACATTTCCCCTGCAGACCACCCCTAGGTGAGCCCCTCCCCCTGTCCTTCTGTATTCTTCTGCTTCTAAGGACCACCCTGCCAAGTGCTAACGCCCCGTCTTAGCGTCTTAGTCCAATTTCCGAGGGAGCCCCTGGAAGTCGCTGAGCTGCTCAGAGTGAGCAGATGTCCACATTGTTCCAGCAGGCCACCAGGACAGCCGGGGCTATCCAGAGGCTTCCATTGTTCTGTGGAGAAGACGCAGTTCTCTGGGCAGATTATGCTTCTGCAATATGCTGCAGAAAGGGCTTTTAAGATACTTAGCAAAAATAATCCATTCTGGTTGCAAAGTATTATCCACATACGCTCCACCTCGACTCTTACCTAATTGTGCCACCCAGTTCTTCCACCAATTGCTTCACAGTTCTGACAGAGCAATTTGTAATACATGAAACAAAAAGGATACATACCTTGACCTATCTCGAACACCGTACTCAAGTTTTAGTATTATCTGACTTGGGAATTAGAACTGCGATGCTGTGGGTAGCGCTGGTGTAGGGGTTATAGGAGGTACCAGACAAGAAAGAGGAAGAGTCCAAGGGAGACAAGGGCCTGTACCTGGGCTCTGGGCTTGTGCTCTTTACCTATGAACGGTGCTTTCTTCTACTACTTCCGTCCTCAGGAAGCTGCACTATAAAGAAAACAGCACTTCTCAGTTGCAACCACGTGTACGTGGTGTCCACATTAAAACTGGCCACCAAAAAAGGAAAATTCACAGACAGAGAAACCGCCTCTTCAGCACACCCTAAGATCCTTCCTCTCTGACCTTACCTGTAGAGCACCACTAGTAGTTATCACTTGTGAAAGGGCAGTCCCGGTCCCCTGGGAGGCGCTATGGTCTTTCATCAGCAAATCGAACTCCCTATTGCCAAAGATACACAGGTCCCACAGGGATCCACCCTCGATCCCTGGTAAATACGCCCAGCTTGGCTACAGAGGGACCCTCTCACCATTTAACGAGGACCCATAGTCTATTTGAGCATGTACTTTAACTTTCTGCCTAATAAGTTTTCCTGAGCTTCTTGTTGAATAGTCTTGAAAATGCTTTTTCCAGGGTGGGAGTCCACATGTCTGTGCTGTGTGCACATCTGGTCTAGGTGCTCTGACATGAAGAGTGGACACGAATTAAGCTCCCCATCTCCATGTGGAGAGTTCCAGATCTTATCTATAGCAGCATGATCTCTGTAAAATAGGTTAAGAAATTCTCATTATTCTTGGTAATTAGAATTTTTGGGAAAAGTTTTTACTTTATTGCTTCCCTAATTCACAAATTATTCTGTAGCTTTGGAGCAAATTCAAGTTCATCCCATTAGACTGATTTCTGTTATTGTATTTTTTCCTGTGCTACCATTGTTACGCTTCACCTCCTAACTACAAAATAAGGGTTTGTCACTACTTTTCTAAAAAGAAAAAGTGTTCTGCTTGATTACACTGCTCTGTCCTTGGAATCACCTGTAGCAGTCAACTCAGATTATGAAACAGTTTTGACCTCTGATTTCCATGCTCTATGTAGTACGAAGGCAGATGTATACTAAATTATTTGTTCACTTGCAGAGATCAGAGTCGTTGCAGATGAAAGCCCAAATGTAAGAGGTCATCTGTGAACTGGACATTAATCAGAACACAAAGCCAGCCAGATACTCTATGTTTATAGAAACACACAATGTGGATATATTGCCTAGTGTTTAATAGTGTCATTTGTACTAAAGCCTGGCAGAAAGCCCATCCTTATCTTGCGTGCAATACAAGCATTTCCTATTATCATGTCGTTGTGAATGTATTTAATTGTGCTACGCTTCTTCAACGTCCTCAACCAATCCAAAATGTTTACCTTCTGTAGTCGTTTTGACTTTGAAGTCCAAAGTCACATAGTACAGGTGTAGTGAATAAGGTGGATAAGGGCACAGTGTAGTGGTTTACCAGTCTGCTTTTTCACCTGGTGGCACTTGACTGTGGAATTCATCACATTTTTTTTTTACCATCCATGAGAAAGACTCTCATGAAAGAGAACTTCCAGCACTGCTTCTGAAAGTGGCAGGAACGATGAGATAAGTGTGTTCAACATGAGGGGAGATATTTTGAGGAGGATTGATGTCAATGTGTCTTTTATTGTATTTTTAAAAATATATAAATATACACTATACATTTTAATCTCCCTTTATGTAGTGCCTAAGAGGTACAGGTAATTAATCGGTATCTACAGAGGAGATGCAGGTGAGTCATTTGCACATGTAATAGAAACCATAGAAGCAGAATAAGATAACCATGAGAAGAATCCACTTGCCTGGTCATTCAAAGAAACCGGGGTGACTCTGGCATCCAGTGGTCTAGAGTTGAGAGCTGGTGCCAATGATGAGTGCAGCCTTTGTTGGAGAAGGGAGATGGAGCCTCATCTCTGGAACCCTGAACTGTGGCCCAGAGAATGAAGGCTCAGACCTGAAGGCAGAACAATCACAAGGATCTTGCACAGAGCCAGTGGAAGAGGTTCTGCTCACAGCCCTGATCAGCCACCTAGTCACTGCCTAAAAACTAACAGCATTACTATTTATACTAAAACGCACAAAATATGGTGACATAGGAATGTTATACAAGGACTAGAGGAATGACACAGCCTTTAAAGTGCTTGCCTTACAAGTGCGAGGCCCTGGGTTTGATTCCCAAGGAACACATAAACCTGTGTGTAGTGGCACATGCCTGTAATCCCAGCACTCAGGAGGCTGAGGCAGGCAGATCATCCTGAGTCCAAGGCCAGCTTTGGCTATAAAACGAGTTCAGGACGAGTCTGGGCTACAGAGAGAGACCCTGTCTCAAAAAAGAATGTTATACACATTTTTGTCTCTATAACTGAATACCAGGAATGGGCTACTTAATAAGTAAGTAGAGACTTACTTTTCTTCCTGATTTTGGAGGTTCTGGTCCAGGATTAGTTGGCTCCTTTGCCTCTGTGAGGGCCACAGGTGGTAATGGTGGGAGTGTGTATTGGAGCACCATGACCAGGACACAAAGAAAGCTGGAAGAGTGGGGTGTCATTGTTTCTTCAAAGCAAGACCCCCAATGACCTAAAAGTTTTCCATTGGCTCCGACCCTTCAAAGTTTCCACTACCTGCCAATATAGCCACTGTAGGAGCATACGGCCTTTAACATATAGGCCTTTGAGAGACACTCATCCAACAAAGACAGTCATGTTCATAACAAACAGGAGTAAAATATTTCATTCTGAGACAATAAATGTAAGCTTTGGCCCCAGAGTCCAGTATATGAGCTCAGAAATGATGTCAGGAAGTTATTCTTTGGAGGCAAACATAGGCCAAGAGCGAAGTGCAGGATGAGACACAGATCTCCAGGTGCTGAGATGGAAGTGAAACATTTTTTCTCGTGAAACCTTGAAAATCAGCCCAGCTCACTCACCCTGAGAGGGCTCAGAGGGTTCCAGACAGATTGAAAAGTAAATATCAACAGAGAAGCAAGGTAACTGCATCAGGCTAGTTAAGTCTACCTGGATAGAGACACAGAACAGTGAAGCAGTCAGATCTTTTGGAAAATTCAGATGTAAAAATAGGTATACACCCTACACAAACATACTTATATTCCTAGGAATCCATATTGGTAGAATTAATACCTGAATACTCCATATTTTCTTTCTTTAGATGCATCTGGCATTATTGGGAACCATATGCTGCTGAGTTATTTGCAGAATTACCAGTTTCCAGTTATTGTTGTACAGAATTCTCAACCTGCTCGAAGATTCCTGTTTGTTTTCTGGGGAGGGGGAAAAAGGGAGAGCGAGCGACAGAGAGATGAGAGATCTGGGCATCTCTCAACAATTATTAGTAAATTAATCAAAACAAGGTAAGCGACGTGTTCTCCTGGGAGCTGTATTGTAGGTCTGACGTGGAAAGAGATGCACGCAGAAGGAGCCGGCAGGTGGGTATGAGTGATGTTGGAAGGCGCAAGCCCAACAGGAAAGACTCCGGCTTTTGTGTCCTTAATAATTCCCTAACTCTCTGAGCTTGTGACTGATATAAAAATGCTATATGAAGTCCAGATGATCTCTATGTCTCTAATTTTTAAAATTTAGCATTTAACAGTGTCAGTAGATCTTGGACCTTCCCTGACTACCATTTTAAAATAAAATCTGGGCATTCATACCTACATAGTGCTGAATCTTAATGAGATCGGTTTCTAGGGAAGCTGGGGAAGATGAAGCTTCCTTGTTCCTTCCTGGAGTAGATCTCTCGCGAGCTGGGAGCTGCTCAGAAGTGTAGCATTTTCTATGGGGTTGCAAGGGTGAGGTGGTTAGGGATGCAGGCTGCGGTTACGGAGCATCAGTGGGAACACAATCTTGATAAAAATTATTGAAAATAGGGGGTAGGGTGGGGGAGAAGGGAGGGAGGGGAAGGTGGGGGAGGGACAGAAAGAGAGCGGGAAAGCCCTTATGTCCTTGGCAGGATACGTATGTGCACAAAATGCTCAACTCCATTGTAAACCTTAAATTTTGCACGTATATATATCAATAAAATGGGGGAAAATCATTGAAAAGATGTTACAAAACAAATCTTTAATAACAATCCAAATATAAGTTATATTTTAGTTTTTTCTTCTAAGTTTGCTCAATTTGTTATGTTTTGGTACTGGAGAAAGAGCCCAGGGCATTCATGCTGAGCTATGGTCCCAGAGCATTTTTATTTTGGATTTTGATACATTGTTAAATTGCACAGGTTTTGCCAGACTTCCAGAGTGCTGGGATTACAGGCCTGGCCATTTTAAGTCTGATACTTACTTTAATACTGACTTTTGTGTTTGTAACTTTCCCATCTCTTCTTTAAAAGGGCATAATTTATCCCAAGACGATACACAACAGTAACATTGAGCTTTAATATTTTATGTCCATTTGATTGCAACTACATTGCAATCTAACAATCTAAATCACCCCTTCTGGGACCTCTGCTCCTTCTCTGATCCTCCTGACCCTCACTATCACACCCAATTTGATTCCTCTATTTAAACTTCTGAGTTTGACTCACTTCCCTAAGCATGATGGATTCAAGTGTGTCCATTTATCTATAAAAGCCTTAATTTTATGTTTCATAGAAGCCTAGTACTCCATTGTGTACATATACCACAGCTCTTGTACCCACTGGTCTGTTGATGGGTATTTCGACATCTTCCACAGTTCAGCTATTGTCAGTTGCACTGCACAAACACGGGTACACATAGATCTCTACTATATGTTGCTTTTAGCTCCTTTGTGAAGATACTTAGAAGAGATGTCATTGGGTCAGGTGGAATACTTACTTTCAACATTGTGAGGAATCTCCTCCATTCTACTTTCCATAGTGGTTGTATCAGGTAACAGTCCCATCAGCAGTGCAAAAGTGTTCTTTTTCCCCACAACCTCGTCAGCATTGATTGCTGTTAGACTTCTTGACGTGTCCATTCTCACTGGGGTAAGAAGCTACCGTAGTGATGTTTTGATTTGCATTTCCTTGATGGCTAAGGATGTTGAGCATCTATTCATGTATTTACTGGACATTTGAACATTTTTTTGTGTGTGAAAACTGCCTACTCGCTCAATTGTCCAATTTTTAATTAGGTCTTTGATTTTGAGGGGTCTATTTCTCTTCAGTTCCTTGTATATTCTAGTTATTATGTTCCTGCCTGCGATGTAGACGATGAAAAATTTTTTCAATTCTGTTGCTTCTATTTTCACTCTGCCCATAATTTCCATTGCTATGCAGAATATTTTGGTTTGATATAACCCCATATGATGATTCTGGGGGCTATTTCTTGTGCGTCAGTTGTCCTACTTAGAAAGTCTTTGCCTATGCCTACATTGTCGAGATCTTTGCTTATTTTGCCCTCTAAAGGGTTCAATGTGTCCATCTTAATATGTAGGTCTTTGATCCACTTTAATTTGATTTTGATTCATGATGATAGGTGTGAGTCTAGATTCATTCTTCTGCATATGGATAACCAATTCTCCCAGCATCATTTGTTGAAGGGGCCATCCCATTTTGTGACTGTTGGAGAGATTATGCCAAATTGAGGCAATCAGGAACCACACCTGGATTAGGGTTTGGGAACCACCCCTACACTGGGAATTGAGAACCAGCCAAAATTACAGTGTGAGTGATTTGTGGGCCAGCAAATGAGGGAAGAGCACCCACCCACATGTGGGAGGCCCAACTGGGAACTTGCTGTATAAAAGGAAGGAAAAAGAGAGATTGTTACAGCTTTTTCCTCTGGGAAAGCTCTCACCTTGGCAATTGTCTATGGATGCTGACATGCTACATGCTGCAGATCTTCATCACAGATTTGCTCCCATCTTGACTCGCACCTATCTGCCCATTGGTGATCCTCAGTCACCAATCTTCAGTCTCCAGGCTTCACCATTGTTCTTTGAACAACCAAGATCCACAGCAGACTTTCACTGGCTGTCCTGCAGTCCTGGACAGGAGTTTTACTTCATGGCTGAGCAGTCATTGGACACTCCACCTCTTGCATGTGCAGGCTGTCATCTTGGACTATCTCCATTCTTGATTTTGTAAGCCTTCAAAATAGACACTTTTAAAAATATAATTTCTGTAAATTCTATCTTTTGAAAGAACCCAAACCAATACAGATTTTGGTAACAGGAGCAGGGTCATTGCTGTACTTTATCTGATCATATGGCTTGGAAGGTTTTGGAACTGTTTTGTGGGAGGACTCTGGAAAGCTTTGAGGATGCCGACTGAAGAAGCCTTGGAGTGCTCTGAGCCAAGCTTGATGGGAGATTCTTGTCAGAGCTCAGAAGATCTGCATGCTAATAAAAGCGAGGATTGAAAAGGCCAGGCTCAAGAAGGTTCAGGTGGGGAGGAGGACTGTATCAGCAAGTAGCCTAAAAACTACATGTGCTATGCAAAAAGTTTGTCAGCATTTTGCCCTTGTCCAGACTTTGCCTGAAACTGAGATCAAGAACAGTGGGCTTCTTACTTTGGTGAAGAAAATCTCAAGGCAGACTGATGTTCAAAGTGCTACATGGCCTCTGTTTGTGGCTCTTAGCCAGCTCTATAGTGAGAGACAGGAGACAATGACAGAGAGAACAGATGTAAAAAGCTCGCAGTGTGGAGTAAAAAAGCATGTGGTCGTTCAAAAGACTAACATTAAACAGAATTCATGCACTTGAAATCCGGACTGTAAGAAAGAGGCCTTGAAAGTGTCTCAGGAATTAACCAGATCCCACCATTTACCAATTATAGGGTGCAAAGGTGAGAGATCTTGGTGTGTGAAGAGTACCCCAGGGCTCCCTGCAATGCCAAAGAGAAAAATGGTTGTCAGAGTTCAGCTCCCTGGAGTTCAGCAATCCAGGTACTCAGAGGCTTCTGCAGCCATGGCAAAAGAAGCCAGACTACTGGGGAAGCCAGTGGAGGATTTTGGAGGTGTCCACTCTGACCCGGCTTTACAGGCTTGCAGAGCCCAAGAGTTGTGGGTGCATGGAGGCTTCCACCCAGATTTCGGAGGAAGGCCTTGGAGGCCAAGGAGTTGGCCCCTGGGAGAGCAGTCAGTGAAACTGTGAAGGAGAAGCCTAAGGTACAAAGGAAAGCCTGAAAACTTGGAGAAGTCAGGAGCATGGATCATCAGCTGAGAAAAGCTGCAGGTTGTGAGTGGATCCAGCCCAAAGGAGAGAAGATATAGTAAGGTTGGCATATGTGGTTTCTACCAGCAGCAACACCATAGGGGTGGCGCCACCCAAGCCCTTTGGAATTCATACCTCGCCATAGTTTATCCCAGTTGCTGGACATGGAGCTACAGGGTTTAACCTTTACCCTGTTGGGTTTAGTAATTGTTTTGATCCTATTGCCTTCTATCCCCTTATTCCTCCCTTTTAGAATGAAAATGTTTCCCCTGTGCCATTTTATGTTGAAAGTGCTTAACTCTTTGGTTTTAACAAGAGCTCACAACTAAAATTTTGTCTTACATCTTAGAGTGGACAATGGACTTGGAGTGTCTTTAGCAGTGCTGACACTTAAGAATTTGGTGACTCTTGGAGAAGGACTAAATACATTTTGAATGGGGAGAAGAACATGAGTCCTTTGGGGGCCAGGGGTGGAATATTGTGGTTTGGATCTGGAATGTCCCCCAAAAGTCTCATGTGTTTGAATGTTACAGATTGTCAGTTGAACCATGTGCTGTTGGGAGATTGAGGCTTAGTCTGGAGAGATGAATTACAGACATGTAAATTGGATTACAGGCATGTAAGTGGGATTACAGCAGTGTAGTGAGGGCTTGCCACACCTTACACACCTGGATTCTGGAAGGGCTGATCACTGGGCTGAGACCAGGAAGGATATAGAAGCTGCTTACTGCCTTCCTTGGAGGACTAGTCTCAACTTGCCTTGACTTGGCTTCCTGTGTGTGATGTCGTGAGAAGCTGCCTCCACCTCTGCCTCTGCCATGTGCTTCCTTTGCTGCCAACCACCCCTGAGTGGACTGTGACCTTCTGAAACTGTGAGCAAACTTAAACTTTTCCTCCCCTAAATTTGTGGATCTCAGGTAATAAGTTATAGCAATGAAAAAGTAACTAAGACCCATTTCAAATGTATGTTTTTACCCCTTTGTCAAAAATTAGGTAGCTAAAGTTACAAAAGTACTTGAGGTTGTCCTCCATCCTCAGTTCCATTCTATTGTTCAACTTGTTTGGTTTTGTGTCAGTACTATAAGATTTTTTAAGCTATTGCTTTGTAATACAACTTGACATCTGGAATCATAGTGTCATCTATTTTTGTCTTATTATTTAAGATTGCTTTGGATATTCTGGGTCTCTTTTTGTTCTATATGAATTTAAGGAATATTTTCTCAAGTTCTGTGAAATAAAAGTTTTTGGTAGTTTGATAGGAATTGTATTGAATCTGTATAACAATTTTGGTAGTCTAGCCATTTTGACAATATTAATTCTGCTTATCCAGAGACAGGGAAATGTCTTTCCATTTTTAAAATATCCTCTTCAATTTATTTTTTCAGCATAATAAAATTTCCTTTTTAGAGGTCCTTAACTTCCTTAGTTAGGTTTACTCCTAGGTATTTCATTTTTTGAGGGGCTACTGAGATTGGGATTATTCTTCTCAGCTCTTTCTCAATGAGTTCATTATTAGGGTATAGAAATTTTATTAATTTTTTGCGAATTAATTTGATAACTGGCAATTTGGCTGAATTTGTTAATTAGTTGTAAGAGTTTTGTACTGGAGCTTTTGGTGTCTTCTGTATATAGTATTATGCAGATAAGGATAGCTTGACTTCTTCCTTTCCAATACATATTACCTTTATTTGCTGTCTTGCCTAACCAGTCTTGCCAGAGTTTCAGGAAATGTGTTGAATAGGAGTGGTGAGAGGGCAGCCTTGTCCTGTTCCTGATGTAAGGGGAAATGTTTTCTATTTCTCCCCATTTACTATGGTATTTGCAGGTTGGTATGTATGGCTTCTACCAGTTGGAGGGAAAGTCCTTCTATACTTATTTTTCTCAAGTTTTTTTTTTTTTTTATCATGAATGGATGTTGGACTTTGTCAAAGGCCTTTTCTGCATCAATTGAGATGATCATATGATTTTTGCTCATGTTTCTATTGATGTGGTATATTATGTTAATTGCTTCACATATGTTAAACCAACCTTGCCTTTCAGGAATGAAGCCAACTTGATCATGGAGTATTAACTTTTTAATAACTTGCTGGATCCTGTTCACTAGTATCTTATTGAGAATTTTTGCGTCTATATTCATTAAGGAGACTGGCCTATAGTTTTGATTTCTGCTTAAGTCTTTATCTGGTTTTAGTATCAGGGTAATGCTATCTTCCAAAAATGAGTTTGGCAGTGATCCTTCTTTTTCCACTTCATGAAACAGTTTGAGAGAGTTGATATTAGCTCCTCTCTGAAGAACTGGTAAAATTCTGCTGTGAAGCTGTCAAGTCATGGACATTTGTTACTTTATTCCTTTATTTCTGCCTCAATTTCCATGTCTGTTATAGGCCTATTCAGAATTTTTAATGTCTCCTTGGTTCAGTTTTGGTATTTTGTATACATTTAGAAATTAATCCATTTCTTCCGAGTTCTTCAATTTGTTAGTATATAAGTGTTCAAAACAATTCCTTGCAATTCTCTGAATTTCAGCAGTGTCTGTTATGATTTCAATCTTTTCATTTCTAGTTGCATTTTAATGAGTTTTTCTTTCTTTCTTTCTTTTGGTTAATTTATTTAGAGGTTTATCAATCTTGTTTACTCTTTTGAAGAACCAGGTCTTTGATTCGTTGGTTTTCATTAATTTCTGCTCTGATCTTAATAATTTCTTTTACTACTTTTTGACTCATATTGTTCTTGATTTCTAGGACCTTAGGCATCATTAAATTGTTTGAGATTTCTCTTTTTTGATGTGTGCATATTTAGCTATAATTTTTCTCTTAGGACTGCTTTAATTGTGTCCCATATGTTCCAGTATGATGTGCTCCCTTCATTGTTTAGCTCTGGGAAGTTTTTTTATTTCTTCCCTGACTTCTTCTGTAACCCGTTGTTTGTTTAGTAGTAAGTTATTTAGTCTCTGTGTATTTGGATATTTTATGTAGATTATTTTGTCATTGGTTTTCATTTTTATTCCACTGTGACATGAAAGTAAACAAGGAATTATTTCAACTCCTTTGTATTTATTTAAACATGCCTTATGGCTTATTACATGGTCTATTTTGGAAAAATGTCCCATGTGCTGCTGAAATGGAAAGTGTATTCTGTTGACGTTGGGTGGAACACTGTAAATATCTGTTAAGTCTAATTTTTCCGGAGAACGGTTTAACAGCAATATTTCTTGGTTAATTTTCACTCTAGTTGACCTGTCTATCTGTGATAGTGAAGTATTGAAGTCCCCTACCATAATTGTATTGGGTCCTACTTGGCCTTTAAAGTCCAGTAATTTTTGCTTTACAAAATTGGGTGCCCCAAAGTTTAGAGCATGCGTATTGATAATTATGATTTCTTCCTGTTGGATTGTTCCCTTAGCTAGTACACAATGCTTGCCTTTGTCTCTCCTGATCTGTTTTGGTCTGAAATCTGCTGTGGCTGAGACTAGGACAGCTACTCCTGCTATTTCCTGGGTCCAATTGCACAGAATGTTGATGTTCCACCCTTTTATTAAAGAGTAAAGGGTATCTCTTGCAAGCAACAAATTTTGAAGTCCTCATGGGGTCCCATGAAAAAGTTCTTTGAAATCTTTGGCCCTGTCTTACTTCTTGTGCCTGACTACTTGGTAAGTGTTTTTCTCATTTCCAATTCTGATACATGCTTCCTAAGTTTTTAACAATGTCAATTTCACCTTTCAATGAGACCTGGAAACTCAGGGTGATCCAACCTCGTACAGCACTGGGTCATCAGGTGAAGAATTTGGCTAAGGGCAGCCAGTTCTAAACCCTGACTCCCTGTGCTTTATTCTTGCTGGCCTACATCTTTTCAAGCAGTATTCTCAGAGTTGGAGAATTGGTCTTACGTACTATAAAGACTTTCTTCTGTTGTTCTGAACTTCCTAGATTGATGAGTAGAATATTAACAATGTTTCCAAACAACACCTGCCATCGCCCAACCATACAGACTTGTTTTTCACTCTGACAACTGTTACCCTAGCAAGAAAGATAAGCTCACTTTTCTGGGCACATTCTGTCTACAAATTCTGACAGTATATCAAATTCTTGCTCCTTTTGCCCATTTTACCATATATTTAGTGATTTAGTTGTTAATCTTAATTTTCAATTTGAGTATGGGGTTCAATAAATCTAGTTATCAGTTATTTAAAGAACAACTTATACAGAGGTTGATTGGAATTAGGTGTCTAATAACATTCTTACTTATGAAATATATTTCTCCCACCATTTGGGATTTAAAAGTTATTAGGTAGTCTTAATTTTTCTCTTCATGCCTCTCTCTGCTATTATCCATTATTAAAACTTTATTGTACACTTTTTACTCTGAGGATATTTAACCTTAAAATGCTATTATACATTGTTCATTCCATTTTGTCAAAGGATTTCTTTTAGCTAAAAACTCTAATGGTTCAATATTAAGTTTGATTTTCAGATTATTAAAGAGTACATAGTAAAAACTATTTAATATTTCATTCATGTGTCATCATAGAAAAGTATTACGAAAAGATATTTTATCATTTATGTAAAAAAGATAAATTCATGAAGTATTAATAGCAATTAGAAGAAAACTATGGCCTCCGCTTCTAAGATAACCCTTTTGTCTCAGACATAAACTTTGAAACTTTTAAGGCCAGGCACTATATTCTGTATTTAAATTAAGATTTTTATGATGTTCAAGGAAAATGAAACAGAGTTTGTTTGAGGGAACCAAGTCTCTCTGTAATGCTCCAGAAAGAAGGTTCTTTTACCATTTCTTACTGGATACCACCCAACCCTCTGTGAGGAGTTTGGGAGCTTAATTTAATTGTATAATAAATGATATTAATGTCTTCTAAAAATGTATAAATTAAATTAAAGAAAACCCAAGAAAATATATTGAATTGAATTTACGACCACCATCTCCACTGTTTTAATAATATCTTCTCCTGGGAAAATCCCTCAGGTCAAATAAATTACTGTTATGGGCTGTATTGATTGTGTTCCCCTAAATCCACGTGGTGAAACCCAGCGCTTAGAATGTGACCACATTTAGAAACAAGGTATTTGAAGATGTAATTAGATGAGATGGGGTCATATATCAAAAATGTCAACCTGAACTAATGTCTTTCTCAAGAACAAATTCACCTCCATATGCCCTGTTAACACTTTGGTCTCAGAATTCTTGACTTTAGCTGTGAAACAATAAATTTCTGTGTTTCAGTCACAAGATTTGTGATATTTTGTCATAGTAGCCTAGCAAGCAATTGCCATTATACTCATTGCTTAAAGAAAATTTTATCAAAGTTATGGTCAAGTTTTCTGAAAGACACATTATATACACATACGTACATATATACATTTTTCATAGAAAAAACAAGTAAGTGTAAGAACAGCATGCTCATAGTCTCTTTCTTTAGTCTTTTTGGCATCTTGTCATATTTATATCAGTATTTTCATAGCTATGAGAGAACCATATGCATTTATATCTTTCAAAAAAAGGAGAAATTCTGACTGAATCTTGCTACAAAATAATACTTCCTCTCCTCAACAAAGACATAAAAAGAGTCACTACTTCTCTTATCAGGCCTGGGCATGTCTCTAGTGATCCCATGTCTGTAGGACATGGCTGAGAGAGCCATGCCAGGTGCGTCCCAGCCACAGGTGCTGCCTGCTCTGGGTGCTTGTGGAATATCCCATATGAAATTTCCTTCCTTCGGGCAGAGGCTAAAAGAACTGTTTCTAAAATCTAGGTATTTTAGACTTTGCTTTTTATAGGAAACAAAAGACATGGAGATCCCTTGGGAAGCAATGAATATTAAAATTTTGCATATAGAATTTCAACCAAGAGTTCACATTACAAACACTGTCACCTTGAAGATCCTCAAAGAACAGCACAGCTTGAAGCAAAGTCATGTAGGGAATTGGCGTGTAGAAGGGCGTCAGATGACATACCAAGCTGATGCTTCTCAACCAGATATCATGCTTACGTGGCAGGAGAAGGGACTGTAGAGGGGGTGGGCATTGCAAAGAAGATGGAAGAGGGGGCTGCTGGCATCTGGTGGGCGGGGTCTAGGAATATTTAGCATCCTGTCATGCCCAGGCGGCCATGCTGAAAGCACCAGCCTGAATCGATGTCTTTCTCATGGCTCAGCGTGGGCTGGCATTTCTTTTTTATTTAACATGGACACACCGTAGACTAAGCAGAAGAATTTCATGTATATGCTACCGGTTTTCCCAAGTCTTGGCAAATGTGGAACATGAATGTCACAGAAAAATGATGTTCATAGAATCCATAATTTCTTCTGGATGAACCTGGCATAAAAATGTGATGGTGTTATAAAAATATTTCCTTCTGACAAGTTAGGTGGGCAGATCAGTTACACTTGCATTAGGATACACTGTCAGTAGGGTTTTTATGAGGTTTTTGGAAGATTAAGTGGATTAATGTATGAAAGTTGAGCTCTTACGAGTCTCGCACATTTGAGCTACCCTAAAAACCTCTTTTCCATTTTTTACCATTCATCCACTACACGTGGCTATAGGTCTCTGGACATGCAACTGAAGATATTAGAGTAAAGATCTCTACGCACAGGATAAAAATTTTGGACTGCATTTTTATTTTATCACAAGGCTCTTTGAAAATCTGTGGAAGGTGAATGTCTTATTGATAGTGATTGCATGTTGTAGATGTGACGTGGGAATAGTGCCACCTAGGAAATGAAGTCTCTCCTTTCTGTACATGCATCATGAAGATTGCAACAGCATTGTCACTGTGTAAGGAGAGTAAAGGAAAGTCAGATTCTCGTGCGGAGACGTTGCAGCGATCCTGCATGTCTCAGATCTGTCCCTATCAGGATGCCAATGTCAAAAAAAAGTTTTGTGCTGGAACATTCAAAGCACCAAAGTCAGACTGCCTTTACCAAAAGCTCTTTACAATGATTCAGTGTGTTGAAAATGGAAAATGTGGTTGGTTATCCTGGAAGACTGATATGTCAAAATTATTTGATGAAGACTCTCACCAGAGCTAAATGTGTAGAGTCGGTAGCTATCAACAAGGCTTTTGCAAACTTGTGTCTTTAAGAGGGCACGCGTGTAGCTGGATGTCAGCTCACACCTGCCCCTGTTCCCTACAGCAGGGCCCTCTACTAATGGAACAGAGAAGTCCTTAGTGTCTCTTCCATCCTCTGTCTTCTGAAACTCTCCTCCTTGTGGTGCCATCTTGCTGAATCCTCAGATGGTGTGTAGGGCGAACATTCTCCCTTCAGCCTCTCTTCTAAAGGTACTGACCAAATGCGTGCTATTCTGCCCTCTAGTCACATTCTAGTGACCCCACCTCCTTAGGCCAAACACCCTGGAGATTAGATTTCAATGTAAAGAATATTTAATGATCACAAATACTCATACTGTAATGCCATCTCCCAAAAAGGGTATAGCTGTATATATGGTCTTGGTGATGAAGATAAAAAGTATAAGGTACCTTAGAAGTTACCGCTATAGACTGGTAATTAGCCTCACTGGAGTATGGAACTTGCTCGGTGTCACCCATACAATACAACAGTGAAGTCAGGGTGAGTTTCTGTAAGTCTAGAAATTTTGGCTTAAGTGGCTTTGAAAAAGAAAGCTTGATACAGGACTCAGCTGGGCTCTGAATTTTATTTTGTTTGGTGGTTAAGGAGCTGCTGAGAATGAAAGTGGGGAACTAGAGAATTTAGACACGGAGCTCTGATCTCCTCCAACTGCAAACAAAACTCAGAGGCAGAGGATGCCAGCCTTGCTGAGTGTGGGGCTGTCTTCATTTCTACCTTAGTCAGAGCTCAGAGAGGACCCCGCCAGGCTGCAGGAGTTGGGCAACATTAAAGGCTCCATATTCATCTGTATCCATGAACTTATAAGGCCAGCCTCACAAGTGCCACAACCAGAGAGCTCACACGGTGTCTCTCACTTACATGAGCCTCTTCGCAAGGATTTCCTTCCCTATCTTATTCTTGAATTGTTAATAACTTTGCCTTTGAATTTGTGTTTTGTTAGTGACAGTTTACCGGGACAAGGAAGTAGTTGGAGGAGCTTAAAACCTCTCCTCACATACAATCACACCTCTGAATGACAAGTCCCAACACTTCTTCTCTACCTTCCTACGACAGAATTTTGGCCATTTGCTTCCCAGCAGCTGCTGCTGCCCTCCAGTTCTAGAAGGGTCCGAACACAGGGACAGAGTAAAACCCAGCTGGATATAATGGACAGACCCCAGAGTTTGCAGCGGTCTCCATCTGGCCAGTCAGTGTCCTTCTGCTCACAAAGCAGACATTAAATAGCAAATTAAAACCACATCAACAGGTCCAGTCATGGCAGTGGAAACATTTTATTTATATTCTTTGAACAAAGGTCCCATATTTTCTTGGGTTTGGGACAAGTGGAATGTGGCCAAGCCACAGGAAAGTACTATTTGCGAGCATCATCATTTAGTGAAGCATAAATACAGATATGTCACTAATGTTCTTTTTTAGACAAGTGAGTGTCAGAGCTGTTCCTCACATCTGAAGAGTGTTCTCATAGTACAATTCTTTGGTGAAATTAAGAAATTAGCAAGTATTATGCAACAAGTTAATAGAGTTCTACAGAAGATTCATATCACAGGAAAGAGAAACAGCTTTCTTTAATTATATTTAGCTCACAATTTGGCAAACGCCCATCATTCCAAATGGAGTTTTAACTAAACAGCACATTGCAGGATGTTGTAAATGGCCTAAGAAATTATGGGGATTGGACATTCCATGGAGAATTGCTCAGTTTCAATAGAGTTCACTTTCTCAGTGTATTTCCTTTGTGTATTATTTTCTCATCACATTCGTAAAATGATGTGATATGTGGCATGTGCCGTCTGTGTATATTTTTAAACATATACATGTACATTTATATAGATTTATGCACCTTAACCCATTGTTTCATAAAAGTAGTCACAGAAGGACATACTTTGAGTTTATATCTTCACTTCTCTGATCAAAACAATGTTAGGTCAAAACAATGATTCAAAGTTTTTAGGACATTGGTTTCTAATGCTTTTCTACCATGTTTGTCTCTTGCCGAGTGCTTTCATTTTTTATGATAATGTGCACACTTAATTTCCAAAATTTTTTCATTTCCTTGCAAATTTTGACAACAACCAGGACCTAAGTTTCTTTAATGAGCTCTGCTATTTTTCCTTGTGGTCAAAATTACAAAAAGAAAAAACCTCACACTTTCAGAGAATATAAATATCATCAGAGTAGACATTACCTAAGTCTTGCTCACTACTGTGGCCTTAAAACTACAGCATAGGAATAGAATAAGTGCTTGCTAAACATATATGTAATAAAAATACACAAAAAGTGAAGGGAATACTCATATTTCTTACCTCTTCCTATTATCATCCAGTGTAATGAACCACCTCAAAAATTCATTAGCATGAGAAGATAGCTATTCATCCTCACACACATGTGTGTACTCTCTGGCAGAATTGTGCTAAGACTGCAGACCCATGAGGGCCTGCTCCACACATCTTAGCCTCCTCGATACAAGGATTATTGGGGGCATGTTCTAGAAGCCCAAAACATAAAGCCTATCATGGAAGCATTTTACAACACTTTATGTTATGTCCCAGCTCAGCCCTAACGTGAAGTGATGAAGAATCACACCGTGTCTACTGTCTAATATAGCATCAGAACTGGAATCAAAACTCATATGACTCTCATTCTGAACTTAATTGCTTTTATATTTATTATATCAGTCTTTGTTTTGATCAAAGTAATAATGCCAGGCAAAAATATCTTTACCAAAATGATAATTGTTAGCATTATCAATTTCATTGACATACTCACTAAACTTAAGGATGATGATAGTGTCTTCTGCCAAAATTCTGTATTACTTTTGATATGGATCTATAAGGTAGGAAAAATAAAACGAAAGGTTTTAATGTTGAAAAGAAAGAGACCAAACTATCAATAATTTTTAAAAACAGTATAGAATTTAAACTCAATGTTATAGCTTGATTTTAAATCTCTCTTAAAGCTCCGTGTGTTGAAGATTTGGTAGACACCTTGGTTCTGTTGGGGAGGTGGAAACTTGAAGAAGCTGGGCATATTCGAAGTTCTTTAGGTCAGCGGGAAGCGTGTTCTCAAAGGGGCCCACGGACCGCGGCCCTTCCTCGTGCTCTTGCCCTTGCTTCTTGGCCATGAGTGGACCAGTGGTGCTCATCTTTGTGTTCCATGCCCTCGCCGTCTGGTGTCTCCACAGGATGCCTCAGAGCTGCTGGTTGTGGACTAGACTTCTGAAACATGTGAGCCAAAATTATGCTTTACTTTTATAAATCTAGTCTTTCTTTTTATAGTGATAGAAACCTGACTACCATATCTAACAATTCAGATAAATTGTTATCATCTCTGAGCCTCAGTTAACTTTAAAACTGTAACCTTATTAACTGGACTATAAATTTGTTATGAGAATAAATTTGGCTCAGTTTCTGAATAGATCTTAGTTGCCAGTGAACAGTAAGAATGATAATCATAAAGTAATAGAAGTATCAATGACAAAACTTATTCTATTTTCAAAAGTCAAAAATAATCACGAAATTATTAAAAATGTAAATGCTCTTTCTTTCTTTCTTTCTTTCTTTCTTTCTTTCTTTCTTTCTTTCTTTGTAGTGCTGAGAAATGACCCCATGTCTCACATAGACTAGGCAAGTCCTCGGTCACTGAGAGCTATATACCTAACCCAACTGGAAATGAAATTTTAGGATTTCATGTAACAAAATTATGTACATCAATGACTTTCCAATATGACTATAATAATCTACTTGAAATAGAAATTGAAAAGATGTTATTAATCATACAAATAATAAAAAAGCATTAAGCGTTTTGGAACAACCAAAGATTTATATGAAATTAATTATTCAGCTTAACTAAAAAATAATAAAAGACTTGAAAATTGGAATTAAGATGTTAATGATATGTTTTAATGTAATGATCATACATGTTTCCAAGCTATAATTAAAATACAACACCTTCCTCATTAAAATCCAAATCTTCAATATGATGCAGTAACAGTTAATACATTTACTTCTTTGCCTTAAACTAATAGAAAACTATGAATGAAAATATGAAATAACAATTTTAAAGCACCAGATAACAGGCAGCACAGATAGAGAAACAAGATAAACCCAAGAAACTTCCCCCTGATTTCGTCTGAGGAGAGTTTTCTCTCTGAAGGACGAAATGCTGGACCCCAGACAGAACCCAGGGGCCTCTGTGAGGAGACAGAGTCAAACTCATCAAGGTCAGGGCAAATGGGATCTCGGGCTAGAGCCCTGGAGAGGAAGATGTCATAACATTGGCAAGTTCCAAAATTCCTCAAGGGAGTCCCCCGCTTTCTGTGGCTGAAGGCCATTCATTCATGTATATGACGAGTTCATGTATATGACTGCGATTCATGTAGCTGAGGAAACTAACACAAGGTGTGTGTGTGTGTGTGTGTGTGTGTGTGTGTGTGTGTGTGTGTGTGTTTGTGTGTGTGTGTGGTGGGGGTAACACCAGAAAGGAGCAAAGTGAAAATTCACAAGGAAGAACTGGAGAAAGTTGGTTCTTCTCAGCCAGAGTGGAAATGGCTCCCCCTCTTCAGGATATTAAGTAGAAACTCCAGAAGGAGAGGTTTTCAAAAATTGGACCAGATTTTCCTTAGATGAGTTGCTGTGTCTGATGTCTTAGTGAATCTTGAAAGTAAACTTTAAACACAATCAAATTATTTCAAGTAGATTACCTACATTTCAGAAAACAGTTCAAAATATCTAAAGAATACAAACGGAAGAGTACACAACACTGTCAGATTCACAATGTCAGGCTTCCAAAAAATTGCCAGAATGCCTGGCATATAAATAGCAAAACGTCTACTAATAGTTACATTTAAATCTCTGGAAAGCAGCATACTTTTAGTAAAATAATGCACAGGACAGACTTATACTAAAAACTGCATTGTTGTGACATATGTGCAGGATGCTGTAACAGTGTTTGAAATGAACAACAGAAGTGTCACCCTGGAATTCTGAGATCTGAGTGCGGGTTGTGAGGTTCTGGTCAGGGCCCTCTCCTGTACTGAACACTGTCAACCTCTCTTTGTGTCCTCAAGTGCAACTTCCTCTTTTGTGAGGTCATTAATCCCATTCATGATGGTTCTACCTTCATGGCTTAATCACTTCCCAATGGCCTTGTCTCCTTTATTACCACAATAAGGATCAGAATTTCAGCATACAAATTTGGGGAGAACATACTGATAACATTCAATCCATAAGTTTTTGTATAATATTCAAATTTAACCAGCATTTTCATTTGGTAAGCTTGCAAACATAATTAGCAGACATGAAAAAAGCAAGGAAGTGTACATAGTCTGGTCAATCAATACAAAAAAATCATACTAGAATCAGTAAAGATGAACATGGCTGTGGAGAATATCTCACATAGGTTCACAAAGGTACAGGAAAACATGAATATAGCCGGCAGATTGAAGGGTATAAAATGGACACCCAATTTCTCAAATGATAAGTACATCTAAAATGAAACACAGTACAATACAGTTAGCAAGTCAGTACCGCAGAAGAAAAGTTTAGAGACCTTGAAACAGAAACAGCCTGGATCAAGAACCACAGAGAGAAAACGACTGGAAACGAACACAGCAGGGCGTCAGCGGCTGCGGTGCATGGAGCCCAGTGCTGTGTACATATACACGAATCTCTGAAAGAAGACAGGGAGGCCAAGAAACATATTTAAAGAAATGAAGGCTGAAATCTTTTATAATTTGAAGAAAATTATAAAGATTCTACTTCAAAGAGATAAATAAAACCCAAAATCCTGTGTCATAAAACCTAAGTCATTGAGAAAACTTATATTAAATCACATAACAATTAGTAGCTCAAACCAGAAATGCGTAGAAAAACCTTTCAAGCAGAATGAGAAATATCAAAGTACAGAAAAACGAGAATAAGAATGACAGCCTACCTTCTGCTGGGAACAATGGAAGCCAGAACCAAGTGGGATAGCATTGGAAAGCTTCTTAAGGTAAGGAAAGGAAAAATAACGATCAGCCTGAAATTCTATGCACAGAAAAAATATTACTTTCAAAATAGAAGATTAAAGAAAGCTTTTGATGACATTCACATATACAAAATGCTGAACAAATTTACTTTTGAGATCAGTCAAGATCTGGTCTGCTCTGGGAGGTATGGCTGTAGTCAACGAACAAATTTGTAGCTCATAGTCTTGCAAGATTTAATAAAGGAAGCCCTTTAGGCAGAAAAAAAAAAACACAATAATACCAGTAGGAAATCAGAATGTTCACAAAGGAATGGAGAGCTAAAGAAATGGTAAATATGTATGTAATACAGAATATAGTTTCAAATCTCTTTTAAAACAATCACTCACAGATAAAATTTTAAAAATATGGTGTAATTCATAACACATAGAAGTGAAGTACACAGCAACAATGGAACACTACACATCTGTAAGGTCCAACAGCGTGGAGGTTTTCACAGGCAAATGGAAGAAACTTGAGAACATCATGCTTAGTGAAGTGAGTCAGAAGCAGAAGGTGAAACATCGGATGGTCTCTCTGATATGAGAGACCCAGACCACAACTATCTCATGGAACTTTAAACGAAAGACAAAGCGAAAGAGGGGGACCGGGTGGGGGTGACGGGAGGGTAGGGGGAGGGACAAAAGGAGAGCGGGAAAGGCCTTGTCACTTTGACAAGAAATGTATATGCACAAAATGCTCGACTCCATTGTAAACCTTAAATTATACACTTGTACATATAAATAAAATGGAAAAAAATCACTCACAGGTAAAATTTTAAAAATATGGTGCAATTCATAACACATAGAAGTGAAGTACACAGCTACAGAGGTGTGACCTGGCAGGATGCTTCCTGAGTTGAGGTTGTTTTACTACTCATGAAGTAGTTAGTATTATTATGTAAATGAAGCAGGAAGGCAAGCAGTATCAGAAATTAAAATAGATTACCAAAATTAGCAATTTAAAACCAGCATGCAAATGGTGAAACAGTAAATCAAATAGAGAAGAAATCCTAGAAGAGCAAAGTATGAATTGCATTATATAATAAAGAGTCCATTTGAAATGAGTGTGTAAAGGAAGTATCATCCAGTAAGTGTTGCTTTATAGCTAGATAATTATTTAATCTTTACACCTAGCTAGTTATTTAAGCTAAATTATTTCAGGTGCAGATTAAAGATTAAATATAAAAAAATAAGTCATGTGCATGTAAAGGGGAATATAAGTGAAGGTTTATATCATCTTAACGGGAGTACTAGCTTACTGTCAATATCACAATAACAGCATCTTAAAAGAAAATAAATTACTAAAGTTCAAATATAAACAGGTCCTTTCTTGCTATTAACTGTTCGTGTAACATGTGTGACAATTAAATCCTTAACATTCTGTATCTTTAGAAACATTACAAAAAACATGGAAAAAATAATCGAATAGCATAAGCAATTCGAATGCATACACATGCATTATATATACAGATGAGAGGTGACCTGCCTGAAGAGTTCAGGAACAAGTCAAAGACATCAGATTGAGAAGCCATCTGTATCTTGTGGAGACTTTAACCTAAATTCTAGTGAGAACGTGAAAAGAATGATTCTCACCAGTACGGCAAGAAGGTGAATCGCTACATCTTTTAAGAATATATCTAGAGGCAAATTTGGAAATTCTCATCAAATACATCATCAATGCATTTACTGAAGTGTATCTTGGAAATAAAATACATTTTACGGGAAATAATTAAAATACCATATTTAAAATGTATTAATAAATGACAAAATCTAATTTAAAAACTACACGTATAGTATTTTATTGACAAATACATACATATGTGTGCAGACGAAAAGACAAAATATGAGAACATTTTACAGCTCCCAGTGAATAGTTTTTGCAGGCATTTTTCTTCCTTTATCAACTTCATAAAATTCTATTCATATTCAGATAAATGAAACCAAATAATATATATGTACTTTTTGAGTAGACATAGGACAAAGCAATTGAAGTCTTGATAGTATGTAGAATCTGCTTTAATTTCTGCGGTCAAGGCCTTTGCACTTTCACAGCTTACAATCTTCCCCTTCACACTGAGCTGATCGGTGTCAACATAGATTTTTCCATGCCATTTTTTCTTAAGAAACCCTAATCACAGTGATGTACGCTACTACACCCCCGCCTAAACACGGTATTTACTTCAATTGGATATTTTAAAAATTAATCATAAAGACACTGGAAATTGTATAAAAGATCGGTTCTTTAGATGTGAAAATAAACTTCATGTATTGTTACTAGTAAAACATTTAATTCCCCGAAATGACATCACTGCATATCTGGTGCTACATCCTTCCTAACCCAGGATTGCCTTTTAAAGCAGTTTTCTTTTTAATTTAACAATGTAATTACGTGTTCAAAACAATTTGTGGCCAGTCATTTATGAGAATAAGGAAGAATTATCCAAGTTTCTCTTTCCAATATTTGAAAGTAACATATGTAACCAGGAATTTCAGATGAACAGTGAGACATAGAATAGTGGTTACCCGGCATTGGTGCCATTAGAGGAGAAGAGGGAGGACCAAGGAAGTCCGTGGGCACTGAGCTCCAGGCAGGCAGGAGCCAGGCACTTTGAAGGGCTGTTGCCCACAAGGGTCACTACAGATAACAATAAGGCATTGCACATTTCAGAAAGCTAAAAGAAAAGACTTTGAACCATAGGCTTTGCCTGACTTAAACATTCCACTCTATACACATGTGCCAAAATATCAAATGAAGCGTTGAACGACTTTTATTTGTAAGTTTTATGTACCAGTTAAAAGTAAACTATGTTTGTAAAAGAATGTAAAGACACAAAAATGGAACTCAAGTCCTATTGGTTTGTATGAGCCAAAAATGAGGACGAACTGTAACTTGGCCACGGTTTCAAGCAACCGCTCAGTTTCTTCTCTGATCCTGTGTATGCAGACAGCTTCCATCACTGTGCTGCTCCAGGAGGCACTCCAGGAGCTTGGGAATGCGTTATAGCAACACCGGCATAATGCCCAACTTGGTGAGATGGGTGAACGGGAGGTGGGAGTGCGGGGGCTGGAAGAGTGACGCTGTTGAGATTCTGGTGGTTCTTTTTTATTTGGGTGTCAATAATAAAGCAGGTTCAGTTTGTTAAAACTCAGGCAACACTAACAACATGGGCTGTAAATTTCATGTAACAATAATCATGCTAATATTATTTCAGGTTCTGTGAGAACTAAATATTTGTCCAATGTAAGACCAAGAATTGCTTTTATTAAAACTTGTAGAAAATAATACTCATTTTACATAATTACTTTACTCCTTTTTTATCATTGTGAAGTTGTTGTGGTTTGGATTTGGCATGTCCCCCAAAAGCTTCATTTTGGGGTGTTGTAGAATACCTATGGAACCATGGGCTATGAAGAGGGGGATTCTGGTTGGGAAGGGTGAACACTGGGATTTTACCTGGGAGGGGCGGATCACTGGGACGTGACCTGCCTCCCTCAGAAAGAGAAGGTGAAACATCAAATAGTTTCTTTGATATGAGAAGCCCAGACCACAATTATTTAATAGAACTTAATGTGGGGAATAATGGGAACTGAAGGGGAGGGGGGGGGAGTGGGAAAGAAAAGGGGGAGAGGAAGGATTTGTAACTTCGCCATGGTATGTGTGTGCAAAAATGCTCAAGATCAATGTAAACTTCATGTATGGCACTTATACATTTTAATAAAATGGGGAAAGTAAAAGAAAAAAGAAAATTATGGGGAGGGAGGAGTAGCTCAGCAGGTAAAGCACTTGCCTAGCAAGCACTACATAAAGTCAAGCACTAAATGCTTGAGTTCAACTCCTCAGCACCACATAAGTTGGGCATGGTGGTGCCAATAGATAAATAAATAAATAAATAAATAAAGCCTAGGGATGACCAGTATGCTGGGTTTGACCCAAGCACACACACACACACACACACACACACACACACACACACACACATATATCTATCTATAATTTTATGTATTTGAATTTATCTAAATAGGGTTTTATCTAAATAGGGTTTCCATAACCCTGAGGCCTATAATTTATCCTTTTCTGTGTGAAATTTTTAAATGTAAACAAAATAATCAATCCTGTAATATCAAAGTAACAGACGCTTTGAGCAAAATGTTTGCAAGATGATCTTAGATCTGCTAGATGTTGAATTGGTTTGCCTGGACTGTGTTAGCTGAGGCTGAGACACGTGTGAATACAGCACTTCCGCTGCGGGAGGAGAGACCAGCTGGTGGCAGCTGCCCGGGCACCTGCGTGTCGAGTGTGTCTCGTCTACCTGTACAGAAGGGACAGAAGCATTAAGTGTATTAAATGGGCCTCGAAGGAAGGATAGCATAAACTAGCCAGAGACGTTTGGGCAATCTCCCTCATATTCTTTCAGCTTTAATTTTTTTGTCTGTTGTATAGAACTCTTGCCACTAACCTTCTGATTGGCTCAGGATTAGATGAGAGCAAATATTAAGCCGAATAAGGTGTCTGCCCTTTAGCTAAGGGCACTTACAGCAACAGCAACATTGCAAAGAATAACTACTGTACAAAGCTTGTTTATTTTCTTCAGTTTAAAATAAGTGAAAAATAAGTCTAAGCACATTGGTCATTAACCTCTTTAGGAATTACAGTTAACGTGAAATTTCTCAAGTATATTCTAATCTGTTACACTGGACTAAATGTGTAAGTAAACATTCACGATAATGACATAACCTATTTTTTATGTCTTTCAAGTTCAGCTTATAAAATCAAATTCCTCCAGCTTTGTGAGTGATCTGGGCCTTTATGCCATTATGTACAATTCTTTACCAAATATTTTTAAGCAGTAACTCTATGCCAGCCTGTTCTGGGTGTTCACAATATAACAGTGAAACAAGAAGGCCAGCTTTGGAGAGGCTTATTTTATGATATAGAGACAGGAAATTAATAGCTGGAGTCAATACATAGCATAGTCTATTAGAAGGTGGTAAGTTGCATTGGAAAAACATATAGTAGAACAAGAGAAATCTGGAGTGGTGGTGGGGGTCGTCTCACTGATAAAGTGGTGTTTTCCAGGTGAAGAAGGTTGCAGCTTTAGCTATTCCATCGCCCAGGGGAGGAGGGAAGCACCTTCCAGCAGGGGAACAGCCAGTGTGGGCGCCTGAGGATGGAGGAGAACCGTGGCCTGGAGCAGTCATATAAAGCTGATGAAGAGGCAGATGGTGAGCCCTTAGCAGGACTCCGGAATGATTAACTTGGTTTATTTTTTTAAAAAGGCATTTCAGACTTGGTCCAGAGGGCTAATATACTGTGATGCTGTGGGGAATCAGAAGGCCAAGCAACAGGGAGAGGAGAGGAAGATGCTGGCGACGGAGATGCGCATTGCAGCCCGGGGACAGCCGGAGGGCTGAGCTCCAGATGTGCGCTACAGCAGCACTCAATGATCTTTTCGCATGGGTCTTTATCACATAGTAAGTAAGTGCTCCTATTTCATGGAAAATTATTATGAAGGGCAAAATTTTATTTTAAAATTATGTGCCATACATATTTTTGCTCTCTCTCTCTCTCTCTCTCTCTCTCTCTCTCTCTCTCTCGGATGAAGAGATTGGGGTAGTGGGGAATTGAAACCAGGACCTCATACATGCTGATCACATGACCTACCACTGAGCTAAACTCCAGTCTCAAAATAAGCTTGTTTTTAAACTACACACAGTGAAGTGAAATGCCTAAGAAGCACATAAAAGCCGTGTTACCATGTGTTTCTAAAGGCCAGCACGGTCACTAGCCTTGGGATGGGGAGTCTGAGCACTGACCATTGGAAGATGAGCACATTGTCAGTGGCATCAGTTTGTTTCTTTTCCGTCAACTGGAGTTGAAGTGGCACTTGATGATTTTATTACATGAGATTCTGCTAGGTTTTGACCTTGGGATTTCCAAATTAGGGACTTCTTACCCTTTCCTCTAATCTCTGCCAGTCTATCTTGGAGTGCAATTCATGTTACTGTCAAAGGAAAATTACTTCTAGTTCTTTCTTATGTCAAAATCCTGTCATATCTGCTGGTGTGGCCCGTTGTGACTCAGTAGGTGAGGCGAGGCTTTGGAATTTTATTCTCACTTACTTTACTTGGAACTGTCAAAGTGCACACATCCCTTCACCTCTCCGTGAACCCGTGGAACCATGGGTATTGCCACTTAATTGCTTAGATGCAGAATGTGAGCTGTTTTCCCCTCTTCTGTATGTGAGCCAGATAATTCTATAAAAAGCTTCGTCATCCCATGAAAGGTTTGCTCAACAAGCTCTCGAGTAGTAGGCTATTTCACATACCACTCTTAAATGAATAAATATTGACCGACAGATTGATTCTTGACAAACCGGGGATTTTGACATCTCTTTTTAGACCTCAGTAAATACAAGGTCATCTGTTATTCTTTTTTCGTCTCTCCCTATATATAATGTTTTGTTCCTAACAAGTATGAGGGCATCGTGCCAGTTCAGAGAACAGAGAAGCATTCTTAGAGACAAGAGTGGGTGAGTGGATGGGTAGGACTAGAGGAGCTGGAGTTCGTCAGTATGCATGTATGGAAAATCACACTGATTAATACGTACAATTAATATTTGCTGCAAACACCTGGAGGAAATGTGGAAACATCTGCTCACCCCAGATTGAAAACAGCCAACTTGGTGGATCAATGAGCTTATTGGGGTTACTTACAGAGTGTGGGCAAGGGGTTACTCACAGGAACACGGATGACTCAAAGACAGCTGCTTCACGGAAAAGCCCCCGGTGTAGGTGACAATGCACATAAGCCTCATTTCCTGGAGCTCACTGCAGGACCTGCAGGCAGCTGCGCTGGGAGAGGACAGTCTCTTTCTTAGAAAAATGCTTACTGCTTCTACACCCTTGGGGAGAGGACCTGTGATTCTGGTAGGTTTCCCCTGTGAGTTGCCTACTTCCAGAGACTCAGGAGCCTCCTAACGCCCTCCAGTAGGGAACATTTCAATTCAGTGTTGCTACACAACACTTCAACCCTTCTTCTGACTCCTACATTATTTTCACCACCTCTGGACTTGGTTGTCTTTGGCCCAGTTCTTCGCATCAGCATTTGTGAAATGGGTGTCCCTGTCACTGTCCATTCTCCATAAATGTCTATCTGTACATAGCTCTGGGTAGTGAGACTCTTAATAGTGACTCCGCCTGTTGCACACTTGTAAGGCAATGCTTGCGAGAGGCTTGTGGCCATGTCCACACACCTGAGGACATTGTGCACCCCTCACCTGAGGCATAAATCCTGTGCGGTCAATTTGCCAATTGCATGGCGTGTGTTGACATAGATATTGTCCCACCGTAGCATCTGCTATGGTTTGGATCTTGCGTGTTTCCCAAAGCCTTGTGTATTTGGAAATGAGTATTATTGGGAGGTAGGGCGTGGTTGGAAGGGGCAGGTGGAAAGATTGTCAATTTTTTTGAGATTAAGAATTGCCTAGGACATAGATTTCAAGTGTTCGTTATTGCTTTGTGGGCCAGGAAGTGAAAAGGGCACCTACCCTGGGGGGCAGGGAGACTATAGCTTCAGCTAACTAAAGGAAGGAAGAAGAAACGTGGTTCCAGCTTCTTCCTGGGACAGCTATAGACCTGCCTGAGTTTCTAGATGTTGGCTTGCTTCTGCTTTACTTGGCTGTCCAGCTTCTGCCATGGACTTCAAACATTTCCAGCTGTGCCTGAATGCACTATGTGAGACCTTCTGAAACTGTGAGCTAAGTAAGTATTTCCTCCAATAAATTGTGGATATCAGGTATTTTTTTACCCTTTTAGTGAATAAGCTGGATTCCTTGTTAGTAAAGTGAAGCCAGTGATGGGTTCTTCCTATTTTGATGCTTTGTGCACAACTAACGGTAACGGCTCTAGTGCTGTACACTGAGGTCCCGCCCCTTTTCATGACTGGGACCCAAAAACCCTATTGGAACTTTTTGTTCAGTTGTTTTTTGCCATAGCCGCCAGCTACAGCCCTCTGAACATCTTGAGACTTCTAATAGAAAGAGACACGGTTGTACTGGGGCACATAGCTGTTTAGCTAGCCCTACAGGGATCTTGGCCTGCTCATGAGCCTTTCTGTCCCAAGACTTTTTTTTTAATCAACTTATACAAAGGATGATAACTCAGGTAAGGTAAGGTATGAAACTAACCAATACCGGAGGAGCCCCAAGAGTGTTTGCGGCTGTCTCGCGTTTACCACGTGGCTTCTGGGAGTCCTTTTTTTCTATCCATGTCGGATTTCTTAGACATTTTAAAAACTATTGCTTTAGTGCCTGATTTTTCCTCTCAATCAATTCAGCCCTGGTAAGATGTAAGGCAAAAGGAAGCGCCACCGAACAGTTTGATGGAGTCCATAGTCCAGGTCTGCCCAGAGCCCATTAATCATCAAGGAGTGGTGTTCCATTGTGACAACTTGACAAGTTTGACCTCCTGTCAAGTGACTGGAGCTTGGGATGTGTTGTAACAATCAGACTATCCTATTTGCCTGACCTTGGCTGTCAGACTTCCAGGTGTTTCACACTCTTCAAAACTCCTTGCATGGTGTAACATTCAATTCAGATGAGGCTGTAACTCACCCCCTTGTTTTGTCCATGAAGATAGGTTCTTTGATTCGTGGGGACCTCTGCCGGAGATAACTAGTGTCCCCACTTGCTTGTATGAGCCAGTCCACCAGAGTATGGTATGCAGTCTTTGTCTCAAGGCAGGATGACACTACTCAGTTTCCATCCTTCCTTGGCACTCAGACTGGTCTATTTGCCTCCATGTCCCACAGCCTCATGATCCCGGCTCTTCGTTGCCTGTTTAAGAGTCTTTCCTAATTCAAGCAATTCAAGTACTGAGTCTAACCTGATTATCATGGTTGGCTGCCCTGTACCACTATTAAGGCCTCTGTTTGCATGTTGGACCCTGGATTTCCCCCCTCTTCTCTGTAAAAAATGGACGTGGGGGGGTATCTTCTCTCCCTTCTAGTCTGTTTTCTTTCTCTTCACTGTCTGACTCTTTCCATCAGCTGCAAGTTTTCAGACCCCAAGAAGGGCTTCGCAGAACAGATCTAACATCTATGTTCTTTCCTTGCATCCCACCATCCAAAGCCTCCATCTCACTCTCCTCTTCTTCCACTTTCTTGGTCAAACCAGAGGCTAATGCAGAGGCTAGCCTCTGCATGCCCTGCTCCCTCTGCAGTCCCTTCCCGCTCAGGGAAGTTCTTTCTGGGAAGACAGCTGGGCTTCAGCGGCATCCCTTGTTACCCTCAGCAAGTGCCATGCAGGTGATGCTATAGCCTGTTTATGACCTCACATCATCATGTTACCCTCAGAGGTTGTAGCAAATTTTTAATGCATCTGGGGGCACTACCGTAGTCAGGAGGCAGATCCTATTCATCAAGGAGACATACCACCCCTAGTAAGTACAGAAGAGATTCTCCCAAGATGGTTCCCTCATGTAGCCTAGCCTTGATTGCATGTCCTGTTACCCATCTCAGGAAGTGTACAACCACCCCTAGGGTAAGAAGGTGTGTCACGCCATACCACATGGGGAGGGGGAGCCATTTTGGGACTCTCCTCACCAATCCCTTCACCCTCACTGAGATCCACCTCAATTGCATGTCCCAGCACCCATTGCAGGAGCCACGCAGCATTCTACCCCAATTCATCTTTGGTCCCATCTGTGCTGTTTGGGTACCATGTATCACATTAAACTTTTCCTGGGGAGATATCACCAGCACAGCTGACAAAGCAAAGCAGTGGTTATACAAAAGCCCAAATGGTGAGCCAAAGAGTTTATTGAGGTTACTTACAGGAGTGTGGGTGGGAGGTGACTTACAGGAATATGGATGACATAAAGGCAGCTGCTTCACCAAAAAGCCCCCAGCATAGGTGACGACTCACAGAAGCTTCATTCCCTGGAGCTCACTGCAGGACTTGCGTGGAGGAGAGTCTCTTAGAAAAATACATTCTGCTTCTGTGCATTTGGTGAGGGCACTTGCGACTCTGGTAGATTTCACCAATGAATTGTTTATTTCCCAAGTCTCAGGAGCCTCCCTCTGAGACGTAATGTTTCATTCAATTCAGATGAACTTAATACGCAACAGTACTTGTTAACATCATAGTTAAAAATTTAAATAGTTCATTGTTGTATTTTTCAAAAGTGGTAGCAAAAATAAAACAATAGCATTAGCAAAATGCAACTGTGTCAAGCTCTAGGCTGCCTGCTTAGGACACAGGGGCAGATAAGATGCTCTCTGTGCCCTTAAGGAGGCCTATCCAGCAGGTAAAAAAAGCAATCATTTTCAAATATTTGAAAAATTTGTTTTAAATTGGCTTTGTTATTTAACTCATGTATTATCATTTTATATGGATCAGGATCAGAAAGCAAAGCTATTCGCCTTTGGCACTGGCAAAGCTGGTTCCATATCTGCATCTGAGAGTGATCCTATGCTTCTTCCTAGGACAGGCTGCACTCAAAGAAAATCTAGACTACTTTCCAAGCCTCCTGTCTCTCTACAGCTCTGTTACCGCCAAGGAGTCTGAATGTAGCATTTTACAGAAATTAGAAACACATGAGAAACCACACTGAGCCTTTCTGAGATATCAGATGCTTTCACACCTCTCCTGGCTTACAGCAAGAGTGAAAAACCCTGTTATTCAACACAGGTTTGTGGAAATCATGGGGGAGGTCTTGAGCAGGATTAGTTAAGGCTTAGTTGGCACAAGCCCCACAGAGAGTCCAGGTGGTGCCTCTTGGGCAGGCTACGCGGAGCACAGGACTACTGGATGGGGAGCCAGAGCCCCAGTCCTGCCAATAGCCAGTGGTAGAACCTTGGGAGCTATATGAATCACTGGAGAATCACCCTGCTTTTATCAGTTGAAATGTCTCTAAAGGAACCATTACATTTGCACTAATCAGATAAACATAATATTTAATGGAAATCTATTGGATTAGAATTTTCCATGACATGAGTCTTGTGAGCTATGTCTTCCTGTCTGTGGCAAGACTGACTAGTGTGGCCAGGATGTCTGGTGAGCACACACGTGATAATGTCACAGTGACCAAACTCATTGATTGTGCAAGACACATTACAAGAATGACAATCCTATGTTTAGAAAAAAATAACATCAGTGAAAGCTTTAATTTTCTTGACCTAGCCCCATACCCAGAAAAATCAGGAAAACATTTTTGTATCCGGCAAGAATAACTTCATTCATCCAGAAAGAAAAGTGAATATAATAACAGTTTTGTCCTTAAACAAAACAAAAGTAGAAAAGAATTGCTGAGTAAAGACGACAAGACAATAAAAGAGCAGCACATTATCATCAGAAATTTGAGGAAGGCAGCTCCTATTAGAGGGAGAGATTTTTAAATATTGATAATTTCCCTAAATTAAAAGAGTCAAACAATGGAGGTTTGCAGCTTCAAATCATGGTTTTCAAACTCTCTCTACTTTTAGGGTAGGAAGATATGAATGATGGTCCTGGTTCTTACCGTTCCATTAAAAAGCAAGTAGTGTGGTGGTTCTGTCTACAGCCACAAGAAGAGCAGCCATTTTATCTCATGGATCTCCTGTTCCAGATGCAATGTTGAGACGGAGCTATGCCGCACTAACTCAGGGAAGCCAACCATATTTGCAACTCTCTATTCAGTAACATCATGTCCGCAGCTGGCCATTGGCCAAAGTGGGACATTTACACAACAGGAATTGGCAAACACTCAAGCCAGCCCTCCCTCCCAGAGCCCACTGTGAAGATTTACCAGCAGACTACCAACCCAGTCCCAACCACTCTGCTGCTGGTTTTCTGCTGCTCACTCACCTCCCCAGGTAGCTCTCACCGTTTCTGGTACGCATAGTGCACGAGAAATGTCACTTGCTCCCAGATTCCCTGCTTCGCCCCCACAGTCTTGCTCTGGTCCTTCCCATACCATAATGATAGGGAAATACATTGGACAAGGGACCTGATTTCGGGCAGAAGTTACAGACAGATCACAGTATGAGAGCAATCGGGTCTCACAACAGTTACAATGTAAGGGCTCTTGGTAGACGGACGTGAAGCTGAATCGAGTGGCTTTCTCATCCTTGGAGGATGAGCTCAGTCTGGTCATGGACATGCACTGTCAGTGGTTGCCCCTGTGCTTGGCACCCAAGGACACCAACAGCTCCTCTAGATCTGGTCATGAAGCACAGGCAGAGCTGCCCACACTAGTGCACAGCACCAGCATTCCAAAGGGGACCGCTTAACTTCATGTGAATTATTTCACTGTATGGATGAAACATGCCTGTGAGGTAGAAAAGGATAAATTTTATACTCCTTGTCACATAAAAATTCAGAGGAAGTGTAAGGAGATTTATTAAATCATTTTATTAAACCTACACAGCTGCTCATCTTAAATATAACTGAAATCCATCACTTCTTAGTGGTTTACATAAACTTGCCATTTCAACATGAGATCACTATATATATATATATATATATATATATATATATATATATATATATATATATATAGTGAATGCAACATGTGTATTTTTCTCATAAAGGTGTGTCATTTTCAAATAAATGCTCTCCTGAGACAAGAGTGAAAAAGATTGAAAATTCCTATTTGACTATTTTCACTCACATTGAAAACAGCAACTAAGAACACATGATTCTAGGATAGTCTTAGGAATCCTTATTATGACATTCACAATCTCATAACAATTGTTTTTATCTACATGTTAATTTACAGTTAAAAAATTCCTCATTAATTCCAGTCTCCTATTTCTCCTTCACAACATTTCTGGCAAGGAGTGAGCATTACGGCGTTTCACTACAACTGTGATACATTATCAGTTGCTCAAAGTTATAGATAGATCAGGTAAATGTTTTTTGATAAGTCTTTAAAAAACTGATATTGTGGGTCAAGAGAAATTGCTCAGTGGTTAAAGTGCTTGCTTAGCAAGCAGTATGTCAAGTGCTAAGTACCTGAGTTCGATTCTCCAGCACCACATAAGCTGGGTGTGGTGGCTCATGCCTGTAATCCCAGCACTCAGGAGACTGGGGCAGGAGAATTGCTGTGAGTCCAAGGCTAGCCTGGGCTTCATAGTGAATTCAGAACCATGCTGGGCTACAGAGTGAGATCCTGTCTCAAAAAAAAAAACAAACCTCTGATATCATATTATAGGATGAAACTAATTCCAATACAGACTTTTTGTTTTAATATTAAATGTTTACTCCTATTGAGGCAGGTGTAGCACTTTGTGTACATTATCTCATTCAAGCCCCACAGGGGCACTAGAATCTCCATTTTTATATAAATTAATTAATTATCTTAAATCAGAAAGAACAGTCTCAAGATAATGTAATGACAGATAAACATTAAAATGTGTTGTGGATTGATTCTGCATCTAATAAGTTTCATGAATATTGCTTTACCTACTACGTAATGGTTGCTCTACTCAATTCCTTTTCAGATTTTTAATAAATACAAATATATCTTATTGCAACCAAAGTTGCTCTAAACAATTAAAATTCCATAGTAACTGATGTATATATGTTTCTTCATGGCTTCCATAATTTATATAATCATTTGGTATTGATCTACTATAAGAATAAATGTCCAAATGTTGTTAGGTATACTGGCTTTGAGGTCAGAATACTTGAGCTGAAATTCTAACGTTTCCTTCTTGTGGTGAGTTATGTGAGTTACTTATATTCTCTTGTATCAAGTTCCTTTGTATAAAAAATGAACATAAAACTGGTATCCTGCATTTATTTTATATGATAAATACATACACACATACACATAAAATACTTGGAATAGTGTCTAAATATAGTACTAGTTCTTATTTATCACTTTACAACATGTAATATTGGATTTCTGAGAAGTTTTATTTAAGGGGTTTAATTGTATTCTTAAAAAATCACAAACCAAAATCTTCCAAGTCATAGTGGAAAGTAAATCTCCTTCTTCCTCATTTGCTGTTAATTTGGAAGAAAATGTAACATAGAGAAGAGTTTAGGTCCGCTAGAATATCTGTTTTTTAGAGCAAACTGCATTGACATTTCTAAGAATTTCCTCTTCCTATTTTTTAAAAATGGAATTATTAATAGCTAATTCATAGAATTTTCTAGAGTTCAGTTTCAAAAGCCAGAATTTTGAGATCAATGCTACCTGAGTATTTACTGGAGCAGGAAGCAGGATGCCTCCACCTCAGGCCTTGCTGGCTGTCCATACCTTGACCCACCAGGGGCCCATTCCCAGCACCTGGAGGAGAAGTGTGGCCTGGTCAGTCACATGCACATCAGTGTTTGTCCCAGCGCTTGACAAACAGAAGACAAATTAGTTCCACTTGGTTTGTTCAAGTTAATGAGATGTTACTGTAATTGATGAAAACTCCTATTACAGTACCTAAATGGTGTTATTTTTGTCCTTGTTTCATTCTAATGTAACTCTTTAACCCCTACTTACCACTCACCTCTATTTTCCAAGAGTAGGAAATTCGTGTACCAGGTGTTGGAAATTATGTTGCAAATACTTGTAATCCAAGTGATGCATATAGAAAAAATACTCCAAATCTTTAAGAAACTTGAATCTTAAGAAACAAAGGAAATTGCTTTATCATGTACCATCATGTCTCAGTAAGCCACTCTGAGGCTGGCTCTTCTTCAGTCTGTTGAGGGATGCAAATATTTTCTGGACACTTTCATAGTGGAAGGACGTCCAGCTACTCCATCCTCCCACACAGACTCTATTGATGAATGAAACGTAACAGAGCCCCACGTAATGATGTCGTTACCAAGTCCTCTTCTCCCATGGTGTGGCCTGCTCCCACCGGATGCAGCAGCTCAGAGAGGCTGCGGCCGCCCTCCTCCATTCCAAGTAATCACAATCTTAGCATCTTCTCTCGTGAAGCCTTGACACAGGTGTGTTGGGGACCACTCCTCAACTCCTATAGTTATGAAAAGAGCTCAGGTTTCCAGAAGACCATTTATGACTCTGCTCTCAGCCCCTACACTTCCAGTTTTGATCACCTGGGCATCATTCCAGACATCTTGAAAACAAGGTATAAACCAAAACCTCCTACTTTCTTGCAGCCAACCTGAAAGTCCAGAAGATATACATATTTCCAAATTGCCTTCAGTGGCAGAACAGTTTTTTTCTCAAAACTCAACCCCAACTCTGTTCTAAGAATTCACTTCAGGCAGCTTCCCACAGTTATGATTTCTTGAGTGTAAGCCACTGTTTCCTTTCTTTCAGATGCAGGTGTACCATTGCCATCTGAAGCCCCTTGCTAATCTTTTTTCCTTTGCTGTGGTATGGGGTGCGGAGAGGGTGCACCCAGTGCTGTTCTCGCCAAGGAAAGCTTCATCGGATCCCAGTGGTTCCGACCATTTTAACTCAAGACTTTTGATATATTCAGCAAGTGCCTATGTGTTGCAGGATAGAGTTTTGAACCTCTGTTTTTGGGTGGCAGTCCTAGTAACTTCCTTGGGAATGAGACTGATTAATAGCTATAATCTTGACTCAACTGCGAAAACAAACATAAATTATCTGATTTACTTCAGATCATTTAATTGTATAGATAAGTGACTTTATGCAGGTTAGACATGATTATCTTAAAATCAAGATTTTCCCTTTGAAAAATGATGTCTCATACAGAAATTCTCTTTCCTGGCTAAAACTATAATTTTTGATAAGTATGGTGGTAAATTAAATCATTAGCTGACAGAGTTTTAAATTATGTTAAGAAACATAATTGTGTGTTGAAATTATGTGAAACTGGAAATAGTTTGCAGTTTTAGTATGAGACCCTAGAACCTAATGTATCTGCAATAGGGTGTTAGAGGCCAGATAAATCATTATCCCTGCTACTCTAGTTCTGGGAGATTTGCCAGATTCCAGCTGCCTATGCGGCAGCCAGGACATCCTGATGCCTTTGTTGCCTAGCAACCATTCTATCACCCCACCCCCCTTCACCCAGAAGTGCAGAATACAATGTCAATTAGGATTGAAATTGGCAGATAAGAAAGTCAATTTTATTACATCAGCCAGGGCTCTTTTGGCATAGACACCATCTGAGCTTTAATACCAGCCAAATCCAGATTTAAATATTGACCTTCGAAAGGATAATACACCTTTGAGTTTTCTTTAAAACTGAGTATCACTTTTCCAGAAGAAGTCCAAGCACTCCGAGTGGTATTGTTCCCTCCCCACCCACCCCACCTTGCCGCGGAGACTGCCTTCAGCCTCTGAGGCCAGCTGGCATGTGCTGCCTCCAGGGGGCCCCAATACAGGTTTTGCCAACAACACAGTGGGGTGTTCTGGGAAGCTTTAAATTGAAGGAAGGTGACACCCAATAAGCTGATTTACTTTTTCATTCAAAGCTGTAGTTACAGTGTGTCTCCTTTTGTTTTATAAATTGTGTGAAGTGACAGGGACAGAACCGCGTTTTAAACTGAATAACCAGGTTTTCCAGAGGCTACTTTAGAAGCAATAGTGCCGCATCCTGCCCCTAACACAAGTGGTGTCAATACCAACTGGGAAAGGCTCCCAGACAGGCCTCTCTCTTTTCCTCAAAAGCAGGGTGTACATATAGTGAGGGGGGTAACAAAGAAGAAGGGGATATCCTAGGTGAAAATATGCACAAATGTCAATAATCAGAGACCATCCACCAGGGCTCTGACAGCCCCACCATCAGCCAGCAACAGACTGTGAATCTCCCTTACTACACATTGTTTTGTCAACTTGGTTTAAAAGTTGTGCTTCCTTCTTCCCTTCGAGCCTACTCTATGAATAGCCCTTGTACAGTGGGGCAACTCAGAGAAGTGGATTTTGCAAAACTAGTCTCAGCTACTCAAAGCCAGTTTTGAGTATTATTGTTTCTGTCTGCCATAACAAATGGCTTCCTTTGTCATTTGGTCCATTCAGCCAGTAGATGAACCTGGACACAGGTCCTCGAGAGGCTGGTCACACAACCACTGAGGTCCAAATGTGAAGGTGGGCACGGTCACTCTATTCATGAAGGTTACAGTCAAGTTTAATGGAGGTGATGGATAATGGATGAATAAACATGGAGCAAAAGAGAAGTTTATAGGGTGAGATTATGTCTAAAGAGGGAAATTGGTGGTTAGGTAGGAAATACCACAGGAGGTTCAACTTAAATAGTGAGATTACAGAAGTCCTCCTAAAAGGGGACGGTTAGTGTTTGATCCTTTCGTCTTCCACGAGGAAGCCAAGAGAAGGCTCTGCACTGGGGAAGAAAGGAGAAGTTATCGGGGTTGAAAGTGGTGGTGGAAATAAGTAGGAGACGAAGACAGCGGCATTCCGGGCGTGGGCAGAATTCCCTCCTGCCAGGGTCTGGTTGCCAGCATTGGGCTGTAGCTGTTCTCCCTGAAAGTGAGAACTGAGCCCAAACAAAGGATCAGCCATTATGAGAAAAATAAAAGAATGCAAAACCCACACAGGAGAACAAAGCTACCTGGCACAAGATGAGCAAGACCCAGGAGAGAGAAACGACAGCTGGAGTGGGCACAGATTGGATGCTGCCCTAGTTTTGCTCCTGTTCCTGCCTTCCTTACCAGAAATGTAACGATGAGTTTGCTATCAGAGGGGCCTGACTATATCCAACATCTGCTTCGTAAGAATGTTATGAAGCTTTCTGTCAAAATCCTTCAGGAGGAAGTTTTACATTAGCTTGTGGTTTCAGAGATTTCAGTTCAGGTTCATGTGCCACTCTCACTTTGGTCCTGTGGCAAGACAGAACACCATGGAGGGAGCACACAGCAGAGGGGGATCCTTTTTCTCTTGGTATTGGGAAGCAAAAACAGGAAAGTGTTAGGTTCCAACATGCTCTCCAGGCCACATCCCTAAAATCCAAAGTTCTCCCCACCCGATTCTGTCTCTTGATGCTCTATGGCCTCTCAATAGCACCAGCAGCTGGCAAGCAGGCCTTTCGCACATGGGATTTGGGGGACACTTGGATCCCATGTACAGCCATGAGACTGCCACCAAGAGGATAAGAAATAGTGCAGATGACTCCTAACCCAGGATTAGCCACGACACTGTGAATCCCGGTAGCTCCTGGTAAATACCTCAGCACCTCTGTGAATTCTGACTGCCCTGTGTGCAATGTGATCACAAATGATGGTGGAGATTTAAAATGAAATATGGATTACATTAAGAGACACATTGGTTTGAGCAATTACCTCACCATCCTTGCCACTTTTGGAAGCAGTTCTGGAAGTCCTCTGTTATAAGCAACTTTTCATGGCTTCTTCAGCACTGGAAATGAGTTAAAAAGACTGACAGCAATCCTCATTTACCTTGTTCACAGGATCTGGCACTGTGCAGCTTCTGGCCTTTCCTCACAGTCAAAACGACAATGAAAGATAAATATTTTGAAAACCTCATGACAGAAGACCTCCAAAAGTGCTTCAGAAAGTGGAAGGAACAGCGGGAAATGTGTTTTCAAAGAGAGAAGAAGTATTTTGAAGGAGATTAAAGACAATGTGACTTTTACTTTAATGATTTTTAAAAATTCAAACATTCCTTATATTATCACACCCCACACAATGACACCATTTTTATTCTATTTATTTTAAACCAACCAACAGTCCATTGGGTTTGCAGGGTTTCTTTTTTTCTCCTCTGGGATTGGACCCCTAAGGGCAGAGAATGTGTCTTATCCCAGTATCCTAAGTGATCAGCCTAGGGCCTGACACACTTGTATTTTGTTAGTACTATTTTCTTACTTTTGTTATTTTTAAAATAATGAACTGTTTAAGTTAAATTATTATATCATTAAGCATTAATTGTGCATATTAATCAGCATACAATTCCCACACCTACACACGTTACATACTAATCAAACCCCACTTCTCTGTTCCCACTTATCCCTGTCCCTTCCCAATCCCTGGAAATTCTTTCAAGTCAACATTTTTAGCTTCCAAATGTAAAAGAGAACATTTGGTACCCTCTAGCTGCGTCCGACCTCTTGTTTCACTTAACCTAATATCCTACCGTTAAATCCATTGTGCAGCAAATAACACGATTTCATCCTTATTGGTAGCTGACATTACCCCATTGTGTATCAATAATACATTTTCTTTTCCCATTTGTCTATTGATGGACATCAAGGCTGATTCTGAACCAGAACAAAACAAAGGAGGACGTTTTCTTAGTTTTGTTTCAATTCCACTTGAGAACATGCCTTCACATTGAGTCACATTTACATGACTTGGTCAGCTAAATGTGTACCATAAAGGTGATCCATCACTTTTGCTATCACATCAGTACGTGCTGTGGTTTAGCTCTAACTACCCTCCCAAGTGCTCAGGTGGGGGCTTCCCAGAAATGAATGGGTCAGGAGGCTCTGATTCCCTTGGGATTAATGCACAGGCAAGCTCCTAAGTCGATGTGTTATGGGAGGTTATGGGAGTGCCTCACAGGGCGTGACCTCGGGGACTGTCTCTTGTTCCAGTCTCCTCCACTCTGGCCCCTTCCCTTTCTGCCAGGAGGTAAATGCCCGTCTGCCACACCCATCTGCCATGAAGTTCTGCCTCGCCTCAGGCCTGAAAATCAGTGAAGAAAGCCAACTGTGAATTGGAAAGTTTGAAACCAGGAGCCATAAAATAAACCTTTTCTTCTCTTAAGGTGTTGTTCTCAGATACTTGGTCACTATGACAAAAAGATGACGAGCATATACAGGTACCGTGAAGTCAGTTCCTGCTCTGATGAGATCAAATAAACCAAGCAAAACCAGCATCGTCTCTCTGTCTGTAATGATTTTGTCAGTTCTCCTTGATTCCATTCTGTCTGTTTGGTCAAAAAAACTTATCTCATTACTAGTATCTGCCAGCTACTGCACTGGATGTCCAAAATTGAGAAAGGCAGCCTAGGTCCAGTCCATAAAGCACAGCACAGAAGAAAATATTTCCAAGTGAATTATCACAAAAGGGCCTTGACTGTCACAGGTCACTCAGGGTGCTGTGGAGCTCAAGCTGCCAGGGATCCAGGGAGGTGTCACTGAGGAATGAACATGTAAGCTGAGACCTAAGGAGCCAGGTGGAGCTAGGGCAGGTGGACAGCTGGCTCAGAATGATGAAACAATTACATGGCACTTGGAATAGTGCCACGGAAAATAAGAGTTCAAGGTCAGAAGAGACAGAAGAAAATAGGCCATACAATTTATGAAAATCGACAGCTTATATATTAGTTCTTGATCGCTGCTTGCATTAGTTATCTATTGCTGCTACAACAAATTTCCACAAACATAGTGATATAACACAATGCCATAACATAGTTATTCTTTCATGCTGTCTGAATGTCAGACTTAAGCAATCCAGTCTCAGCTGGGTCCTTGGTCCCAAGATCCAAGGCTGGGAAGAGTTTTCATATGGAGGGAGAATTTGCTCACGAGTCCACTTGGGTTGCAGACAGAATTCCTTGCAGCTATAAGTCTTCCTTACTAGGTTTTGTGCTAGCTAGCTATCAGCTACTAGACTCCACCTGCAATTTCCAGAAGTCCTCTCTAATACCTCGAAAGATGTCTTCAATTCCTTGCCACATGTGTTTCTCTAATATATGCATTGAATTCATCAAACAAGCAAGGAAAGTATTCAGAATGCGCCTTCTAGCAGGACTCAGTGTAATCGCCTTTACTATATTCCACTGGGAAAAACTAGGTGCTGGTCCTACACACACCCAACAAGAGGTGTTTACACAAAACATGAAATCCAGGAAGTAAAGGGGCCACAGGGCCTATCAGAGAGTCTGTCCATCATACCTTAGAATACATAAGATGTTGTTTGGATTTTATTATTGGTTTAAAGAAACATTGAAGAATTTTAATCAAGATAAAGGAGATCAGATTTACAATTTATGATGATGGAACAGAAAAAAGTTTAGAAATAAACACTCAGGGTAAGTGACAGTTTTAATAATTCAAGTGGTCTATGTCAAGATCTAGTCAGAGTTACAGTAATAGGCAGTCTGTAAAGAAAATTGTATTTTGTATATGAAAATACTGAGAGAAATTTTGATGGCTTATGTATGAACATGGTGAATGTGAGTGTGTGAGTGGAATAGGGGTCCAGGGGTTTTTCACTGTCTATACAAATGCCCTCATGTGCAAAATGGAACTCCTCGTACCGCTTCTGATTCTGAGTACCCCAATTCATGAACTGTTCTTTATGCAAGTACATTCTATTAAATATAATTTTCTCACAGTTTTTTTAATAAAAGGAATCCATATAAAACACCATAGAAACCTGCCAAGAAGCAAGAATGCTAGACAAAAGTGAAACACATATAAAATACAGGTTGGGTTACATCCATCCCTCCAGTAGATGATGAACTCCACAATGAGGTTACTGTTCACCACTAAACCTCAGCAGAGTATTGGAAACATCTAGCACCCAGCAAGCCACAAAGATGTGTCAAAATATGCATGACTTAAATAGACCAAGCACTAAACAGTGGAACCATAATAAGCTATGCATTAGATCCAGACACAAGTCTTAATTCATTATTGTTTATAATATTTTCATGATCAGGATAAAAGCCACTAAGAAAATAATAACTATTATTGTTACGAATTCTGCAGGCTTCTTGTTCACTTGATACTTTCATTTTCTTTATTAAAATATTTATTTTATCATTGTTATTTTCAAAGTTATTTATAATAAGCAAAAATGAGTGTTTATCATTATTTGTTTAAACAAAGTAGCATAGCCTGGACATCAGGTCCTTATCATTAACTTGCTGACGTCTAAAATACAGAGGGAAATCTTCATGATAAATTAGTGTGTCTATCGTTTGAAGAAGCAAATAAAATTGTGCCATCTGTCGTGGGTTACTTTGCACAAAGCCCATTCTCTCAGTGGACCAAGGCATAGAATACTTTTCAAAGTTCAATAATTTTCTGACCTGGAGTCCATTTCCCACATGTGTTATCCCATTTCACAGTCCCATCACCAGAATTAATTGAATATTCACAACCATAATTGAATCTATTGAACATATAAATGTTTTTCAACTTCTCATGGCAGAGGCAAGCTTTAATAAACCTACATTTTAGTTTTAAGTGGCTACTTAAAACTACTTTTACCTATTTCCAAGGCAACTCAAGGTAACCAAAATAAACACAGGGCAACAGGAACTGAGAAGGGAAACACTTATTTCTCTGTACATTCAGTAGAAGATGCTGATTTTACCTTTGTGCTAGTGCTTTAGATCTTCTCATATTCACTTGGTAGTCTTGAGAAGGATGGTGACAAAAGAGGGATGTGTGTGTCTCTCAACAGCTTTAAGACAGCAAATAATTGTCAGGTTCTTTTGTTCTTCTTACTTTCTAGTTTTTCTCTGTAAAACTTTGGCTGACAAATTTTCCAAAGGAACAAAGCCATGAAGAGAAATTAACCTGCAAGTCACTGTCTCTTGTCGCCACTCAACCGACTGGTACCCTGAAGGCTGCATAAGTCACTGTCCTTGGTTCACAGCACCAATCCCAGTGTCTACCTGGAAATAAAAGAAAACCACAGTTCGTAAAAGGAGGCTCCCATCGTAGCCAGACTGATTTCCCTGGTCGGGAACCGCCCTCTCTGTGCTCCTAACGAGGGGCTTCTGTCTCTGTCTCTCATAATAAATCCTTTACAAATTGCCTCAACAACGTGTGATAATTTTTCTGATTCCGATGCACATTTCAAGAGTCAAGAATCTAGAACAGCAGCTGAAGACATGGCTGAACCCAAGCATTGACATCACTGTTTGTTTACATGTTTTGTATTTTCAATGTTATATATCATCCATGGTGTTCATCAAACATTTATGTTAACATATTCCATGTAGATGCAATTATGTTACATTTTATTTTAGTTGATAAATTCCCATTTTTCAACATATAACTGGGTTTCTATGATTCACTCTAATAGATAATGCTATGACATCACAACTTCTGCTAAATATTGCACGTTTCTTCACATGTCCCTAGGAGAAGGAAATGCAGCTTCGTAACCAAGATTTAGGCATGAGATTTTTCATTTTTAGCTTGCCCACCAAAAATGTGGTAACGATTATGGTCCCACGTGCTCTCTATAATTGCATTGGGAAACACTAGCCAGAGAGGAGGTGCACAAACCTTAGCTGAGACAGAACTGTGTGCTAATTTTGCGAATAGATACTTGCTCAGAATTGCCAGAGAGAAGCGTTCATCCCTCCTGATCAAGTGAAGGATCGTGCAGGAGTTTAAATTCTGACTTAGTTTGGAGAATATTTGATGGCAACGTGGCTTGACTCAGAAACATAAATTGCTACCAGGGAACTTCAGTGCAGGGAACTTCAGTTACTGTGCAGAACAGAGGCAGGATATGACACAACACACAAGGTATTTGCTTACCATACAGCCAGTGAGGCATGCTTAACTGTTTTGTCTGTTTAATCCTCTTCTCGACATGATGGCAAGTGGGGGAATGTGTAGGTGTATCTCTTACCTCCAGAATTCTGCACTAAGCCCACAGCAGCACAAAGACATGTTTGAAAAGGTAACAGTTGTATAAGTCAGTATAAGTTCTAGTAGTCTGGGTAGAGGGAGAGAGGCAATTTATGAGAATATAAGTGAAACTTGGCCTGTGTATTGGAGAATGAACAGGGTTGCAATGGAAGGAAAATTAGCACAATGTAAGCAATGAAGAAGTAAAGGCTGGCATGTCACAAATGATTCTCACTAGGGAGCTCGGGATGGGAGGGAAAGGTTCTGTGGGTGAGTACACAAGGCGTTGTGCGAAGCTTTGTTCAGACTAGATACATAGAAGCATTGGGTTCCAGGACAGGAAACAAGGACCTTAACTTATAAATGACAAGAAGAATTTTATTCACATATCCATTTTGTAAATGCCCTCCTTTCTAACAACAGAAAAAAGGCAAGTATTCAAAGCCAGTACATTTTTGCCTTCTGTTATAGGAACCAGTCATTGTGCGCATGAACGTCACATCGTAAATGGATAGGAAGTTACCTTACAAGCTTCTTGAAGACCTTGATCCCTCTTGACCATTTAAGAAATCAATCCTAAAGTGACAACAAAAACAAAAAAAGGAATCTACGACAATTTCTAGTCATGTCTGAGTGAAGGAGGATGTTTTCACTGAACCCAGGTTTTCAATTTAGTGAGAGTCCTAGGACCACCACACTCCAAACAAAAGAGAACATTTTTTTTTTTTTAATTCACTGTGAAATACCAGGCTGTAAAACATTTCTTTTTGTGTGTGTGTGCAGTTACTGAGGATCCAGCCAGGGCCTTCGCACTGAGCTATACCCTCAGCCCATTTTGATTTTTGATTTTGGCGCACAGTCTCACTAAGTTGTTAATTCGCCCCTGGTGGCGGGAACTTGTGAGCCTCCTGTTTCAGTCTCTCAGAGTGTTAGTAGTATAAAGCCTGCACCATGGGCCAAGATTGAGATGTAAGAATCTACACGGAGTAAGTCACTGATCTTGACACCAAGCATTGTCAGTTGTCAGGTCCTCATCAGAAGTTGAAGAAAGGGTATTTGAATTTTTATTTCTGTCCCTTGAGAAGGTTGTGCCAGGCAAGCCACCTTTAGTTGGTAGCTAAACAAACCTAGTAACTATACTGTCATTCCTTCAGATAAGCAAGTTTGTTGAAATGCTTCCTGCAGCGAGGCCCAAGGCCTGAAGGGTGCCCCAGGTGCCAGGGTCATGCTGCCTAGTTACTCAGTGACACTGGGTATGAATACTGCATTAGAAATGAACATATATAGCAAGTATAGATGTCATTCTATTAAAAAAAAATACAGGCTTCGTCTGGTGGTGCAGGCCAAGAATCTCCACACTCTGGCAGACTGAGGCAGAGGATGGCAAGTTCAAACCTAGCCCGGGCTACTTAGCAACTTGGTGACAACATGTCTTCAAAACAAAAATAAAAAGTGAGCTATGGATATAGCTCAGTGTGAAGGCGCTAGTCCACCCACACACACAAAAAGAATACATTAAATACGTAATTATGGGTATAATTAAAAAAGAATAGAAAGCCATGGAAGCACAACTGAACTAAAATTAAGCACAATAGGGGCCCAAGTAATTTTAAGAGCATGGAAGCAATCTTCCTAACTGCACCACCATGTCGCGTCCAGCCATCTGACTAGTGGAGTCTGAGCTGACAAGCCAGCCACGCTCATAGTTCTGAGTGACTTTTTCTGCTTGTTTCCCACACCATTTCTATATTCTTCCTTATCCTTACAGAAAATGTGATTTTTATACCAATATCTCTGATTTCAGTCAAACACTAATCTCAGACATTTACAGAAATACCTTTTTCTCTTTTAACGTGGGAAAATTTATCTTCTTGGCACTTACCCGGTGCTACTATTTTTTTTTTTTTAACAAATATTTGGGGTAGAAGGTGCTTACATTTAGAGGAATATCTGCCATCTTTTCTTTTGCTCTTTGTAAGAATATAACCCTTCATGGCAAAAAAATACCCCATTACTCTTGAAGTCAGGAAATGTCTTTCAAATCTCATGTCTGAATGTATGTGTTCCAGCCTTCACTAGCGAATGCAACGCATGTACATTACTTATTATAAACTATACACTGTAATGACTACTGGGGATTCACCTTTTAACAGGCAACCTTCTTTGTTCTCAAGAAACTCAGATTCCGTTTCCACATTGTGACCTCATTTTGTCATTTAAAATGAGTCACAATAACATACAGAAGTTATTGACGCATTTGACAGCAACCATTTAATAAACATATTATTACATCTTAACTTCACTAAAACGTTTATGAAAGCACTTGACATTGCTAGATGTAGAATGAATACTGGTTGCAAGTCTGGTATGCATGCTCTGCATCATTGTAATGACACGAAGAATTGCATTTAACTCCGCGAGACAGAAACTTTACAGGAATAATTGTCCCCAAAATATGTTTTCTTTATCCCAATATTTACTGAGTTCAATTGAAGTGGTCAGTAGTCTTGCTGGGTGGCCTACATGAAAAGCATTACCATATAATTCAGATATAATATGAAAATTTATAAGTTATATTTTGGCCCTTTCCTTCGAGTATACTAGAGAGAATTTTCTAAAATTCTTTTCGGGTTTTTGTATCTGTTGGTGAGAAGGCAGAGTGTACAGGAACACCAGCCTCCAGGCAGTAGTACACTGGTACACTCCTCTTTTTCTCTCTCTTTCTCTCTCTCTTGTGTTTTTGCACACAATATATAAGCCACACATATTCACATATCCCATCTGTAGAGTCTACCCTGGTAGTCCAGGCTGGTCCTGAACTATATATCCCATCTGTAAAAGTGTAAAAAATGTCTACAGAAGTAAGGAAACCTATTTTTCCATTTGAATTATACAGATACTTGTCTCCGGTTGACTTTAACTTATCTGAAGAAAAGGCCTTCGACTGTATCCAATTAAATATCATTTAAAATAGCACCTAAATGCATTCCCTTAAAAGCACTGGTATTACATGTTTTGCTAAGCCTAATGATAAATCTGTCATCTTAACCTGCCTTTCTCTATCATTAGTTATAACGCAGCTATTAGGTTAACAATGATGTTGCTAAATACGGTACACTAATTTTACATCTAGAATTAAATGTTAAGGAAAATTATATCTTCCTTTGAGAAAATTATTAAGGAATAGATATAGTATAATAATGTCTGACAATACCTTTTAGAGTACATCAAAAGAACTGTTTTTAAATGGAAAAAGGACACTGAGGACATAATATCAAAAACTCCAGCATAGTACTATATATATATATATATATATAAACTCAAAGTAATGTAGAGTATGGAAGTATAAGCAAAGATGCGAATTTAAGAGAAGTCACTTATTCTACAATTTTGTCATATTTCTATTAAAGTTTATACACTGCTGGAGAGCTCCAAACACTTAGGTGGTATCAGGGAGAGAGAGAGAAGGGTGAAAGCAACACATATAAATGAAGGAATTTATTTACATAATTGTTAGTATCTGAAAATCTATTTATTTGCCAAATGTCAGCAAGTTTGACCCAAATCAGGGGTCAAGAGGCCTGCTGCCAAGGTCAGTCACACTGTGGGCTTTGCCTGCCAGCGTGCTGCTACTACAACCATTCAAATCTGCTACTGCACAGATAAAGCAGCCTTAGGGTATACCAAGCGGGTGGGTGTGTCCCACTAAACCCTGAGTGCAGATAAAGACGGCTGAGAACATCTGACCCAAGCCAGAGTTTGCTGAGCACTCTTCTGAATAGCAAACCCATTTCGTTAGTAAAATACATGTGTCTTGAGGTATTTGAGTTTTGACAATGAATTTTGCACCCCTTGGCCCAGGAGGTCTTTACTGTCCGTAGGATGTCCATGCTTTCACACAGAGTTCTTAAATCTAGGCAACTGTTTGTCACATGCTATAGGCTCACCACTGTTTCAAGGGCTCATGATGTTCAGTGAACAGGAGTCAGGCTTTTGCCCCAGGTGGGGAGAGACGTAGAATGAAACCCAACATAACATGCAACGTATTAATGAATCATGCAATATGTTAGATGGTGACCCAAGTGTCTGAAACAAAATAAAAGCTGGGTGAGGACACGACAGCAGCACGGATGGCAGCGTGCTCCGGCTTTGTTGGGAAGAGGCGCTTAAGCGCTCTGGCGGAGATGAGGAGTGAGTCCTGCAGTGGTCTCGGCGGAGCATCCCGGTAGAGGAAAGGCTCATGACGGCCTGGAGAGAAGGGACAGTGAATGCCAGCGGAGGACAATCACAGGTTTGGGTTAGAGAGGCAAGAAGTGGGAGTGCAGCCTCATGAACTATTGGAGGAGCTTTGCTCCTGGGGACCCATGCAAGATTCTAAGATGTCACTGGACCCTAAACCAGAAGTGAAATACCATGGAGGCTAATGGTGGCAGGCAACATCACGGGAGCTGAAGAAACCAGCCATCCTATCACCCTCGAGTTCGCTGCACTCTGGACTGAAGAAGTCCATACTAGCTTATTATCAGAAATAAAACTATCCCTTTCTCAGACACCTTCAAGAAAGAGTTCTTCATCCTTCCATGGGAATTTACTTTTGCTGCAAGAGAGCAGAAATATTTTCTTCTTATATTTGCCACAGAGCTAACTGTGAGAGAACAGACTGCGGTTATTTATCACATCCCCGTGTGAGTAACTCCAGCCACACACATTTTAAAACATGCACGAAGATATCCATGTGAAATGTACTCAGGAGTAGATTCCAGCATTTACAGCTCTCATCTACGCAGCTTACTTTATTTAATTTGTGCTTACAGGAATATTAAGTAATCAGAGTTCATATCCTTGTGAAAATTCTCCCCCGAAGGCCAATTCATTTGTAATAAAAACCACATTTTGAGACTTCAAAGAGTCCAGCTGGTTGCCTTGGTAAGATATTTCCATCTTCTTGAGCACATTTCAGATTTCCAAGGGTGGTGTGTTTGCGTGAGAGAAATGTTTTCTGAACTCAAACTTACCGAAACATGAAGTTAGTGCTATGAAACATCTATTTACTTATCTGCTGTCTGGGAATTTAAGGTCAAGAAAATGCTTCCATTTATTAGAGAAATGATCAGACACGTGCTCAGCCATCGCCGTGTCTCTGATCACACGAAGCTTGCTCAGATGGGAAGGGGAAATGCAAAAGGAATAGATCGGAAGTTGTCCACCATGAACGTTCTGCTTCCAAGATGAAGTATTTTAAGACACAAAGCAAAGTGACTTCAAGCACATACGAAGCACACAGCTGAGGTCAACTTTCCCCCCACACATGCACACCTTAAACCTGCTGAGGAGATTGATGCCAGCTGATTCCGGAGTCTTCTTATGGAATAGCCCCCCTAATGCATACGTTCTTCATGTTTATCCCAGTTTTTATTGCTGGGACACAATATCCAACACCCACAATGTAAGGGAGAAGGAAAGATTCAAGTTAGCTCACAGTTTCAGAACGTGTCAGTCCACTCATGGATGGCTGGTAGAAAGCTGTTCACAGCATGGCAGAGAGGAAGTGAAGGGAGCAAGGGAGGGCGGAGCTGGCATCTCTCCTAGGTCACAGCTCAGTGTTCTGCCCCTTCCAGGTCAAGTCACAATGACCTGCCCATTCCAACCAAGTCCTATCCCTTAATAGCTCATGGCTTCATAAGTATTCCACAACATTCAATTACATGAGGGACATTGCAGATCTGAACCATAACAATGTTTTATAGAAAGTTTACGGGTTGGTTATTTTTGATTGTCACTATTAGTAAATGGAAACAGATCTAGATTGACTTCAAATATAGAATCTTCAAAAATGCACTTTGTTAATGCTCTTTTTTTACCTAGCAAAGTCAAGTTAGATTTATTTAAAGCTATAAATAAATTTAATTTAATTTAATTTAATTTAAGATCTTTCCTTAATATTTTCTGGTCCATATTTATTTACAATCACACTAAACTTTTTGCTCACTCTTTATCCATTGCTCTATTAGATAATATAAGTGAAAAAGCATTTGAAAAGTTCATCCATGGTTTGACAAAGGCCATTCCAAGAATTGCACTAAGCTGTGTGACACCGTGAAATATTAGGAAGTGGTCTACTCAAGTTGGGTGAAAACCTCAGAAAATCATTGTCCTTTTTTAAAAAGTAGCTTTTCTTTTGGGTTCATATGTGACCAAACACGAACTCTCTAGTGTGTTATTTATGAGATCACTTAGGTGAGCACAGGCTTGGCTTCACCATGGCACCCACCTCCTTGCTCACACACTCAGCCACGCTCTTACCCTCACCCTACAGGTATGGTAGATGAACCTCCTACAGCAGGAAGCAGAAGGTGCATTCCGGTGACTTATATGAGAAACAAGTATTTAATAAGGACTATTAGGGTTTAGTTCCAAAATGTCCTCTGGAAGTTTCCTGTGCTTGAAGGATGATTATATTGTGGGGCCCCCTGCATATCAGGAGGTATTTCATTAAGGAATGTGCTTTTTAGTGGTGGAATTTGATTGGAGTTGAGCCACTGTGGATGTGACTTGTAACTTGTAAGGGTATATGCTTAATATGCTGATCCCTGGTCTCTCTGTCTCTGTCTCTCTCACTTTCTCTCTCTCTTTCTCTATCTCAGGTCCAGCTATCATGGGCTGGGCAGTTGTCCTCTGACAGGCCATTCCATTCCATCATGCCTTTATGCCTTTAAGTCAGCCAATTATGCTCTGAATCCTTTAGAATCTTTGAGCCAAGTAAACCTCCTCATAGAAGTTGTGGCTTTTGTTCCAGTGATGGGAAAGTGACTAAGACTCAGCATGTAAAAGATGTGGACAGACCTAGGAAGAGCAGCTGAGAGTGGCACCCTGCCAGGGCTCTAAAGAGTGGGAGTCGCTGCTATTCTCACTCTTGCAGGGACAAGGGAAAGAGGGTGTTTCTGGGATCTAGCTGAGTGGAAAAAGCAGATTCCTTTTGGGGAGTTATGTACTTTGCTAGAATATTGCAGTTCACTCAAGGTTGCATCTGCAAGAAGGAGGCAGAGGACTCCACCACAATTTTATGTTCTGCCATCCCTCTCTTCGCTTCCCAGTTTTCCTTGTCTTTCGTGTCCAATCAGAAAACAAAGGACAAGATACTCCTCGCACAGTCCCCTAGAACACAGGGCAAAGTGGAGAAGATAGTGAACATGCCACTTTCTGTACAGCTCCTAAAGTAAGTTCGCAGTCCAGCTGCGTAATGGCAGAAATGACTTGCTGGATGTGACTTGAAGAGACTTTTAATGAAGCTCTTGCTATACCTAAATCTACTCCCATATCCTTGAAAACACCTCTTGAGGCTTATATCAGCGTTCCACTTGAATAGCCAGCGTCCACGATGAGCCCTTCCAATCTACCTCTGAGTAGCATGCTGTTGCTGTTTACTTTTCATTTTTAAGTAACTAACTGGCATCTTGCCTTGGTTTAGTGGAATCACTCAAGCGCTGACAAAGGTTCAAAATCAGAGCCTGATGGGAATCATCACTATAAATATGAGAGATTGTGATGATAACTATTGGCATGATTTAAATGTTCTCCTATTCAGCAAAATAATAGATGTCAGAACACCACGAAATTTTAAAATCATTTTGAGATTTCTTATTAATTAAATTTGAGAAAAAAATTTAGTTCATGCTTCCTAAAAATTATGCTGTTCCAGGAAGCAACAAATAATGACAATTGGTTGCAAAATTCACCCAAAATGAGCCAACTCCCTGTAAGCAAACACCAGGAGACATTTTGGGACAGGTAATTCTGTGGGCACAAGGGTACTCATTGTTATAAGAGATTGAAAATACCTACCTTACACACAGGTGTCTGGCTTGTCCACATTTTCTTATTTTAGATTAAATTAGAGGGTGTGTTAGATTCTTTCAACTTCAGTGTCAAATGTTGTCTGACTAACAACAGGACCACTGGTGTATACTTACAAGTCAACATTCTGATTTTGTATACAAATGGAGAAAAATAGAGAACCAGTCATGTGACCATTGGAGAGATTATGTCAACTTGAGGCAATCAGGAACCACACCTAGATTAGGGTTTGGGAAAAACGCTTAGACAATTGAGAACCAGCCTGGATTAGAGTGTGAGTTATTTGTGGGCCAGCAAATGAGGGAAGAAAACCCACCTGGTTGTGGGAGGTCCAACTGAGAACTTGGACTGTGTAAAAGAATGGAAGAAGAAAGATTGTTACAGCTTTTTCCTCTGGGAAAGCTCTTGCCTTAGCAATTATCTGTGGACACCAATTTGCTGCATGCCACAGATCTTATCACAGATTTTCCCCAATCTCGACTCATGCCTGTCTGCCTGTTGCTAATCTTCAGTCACCAGTCTTGAGTCTCCAGTCTACACCATTGTTCTTTGAACAACTGAGATCCACAGTGGACTCTCACCAGCTGTCCTGTGGTCCTAGACAGGTGTTCTGCTCCACAGCTGAGCAGCCGTCAGACACTCCAGCTCTCACACATGCAAGCTGCCATCTTGGACTATCTCCATCCTTGGATTTGTAAACCTTCCGAATAGATCCTTTCTGTTATAATTTCTGTACATTCTGTCTTTAAAAAGAACCCAAACTAATACAAGTTATGACCAACCAGCACTAGCACTATTTTCTGCTCCACTCTTAATATGGGTAAATAATTTGATCTGGGTTGTATTCATAAAATCTGTCGGCCTTAAGAACTAATGCAACTCAATTTAATTGCTTAGTTTTTGCTATTCTAATCTTTTAAGATTCTTCCATTTTTTATGTTCTACACCTTAACCAGATATATGTTAAGTGGCCATTTCAACAGTTATTCTCAATAATGTGTCAAATACCCACATCTTAAATTAATTGCATAAGTGCATTTGGTTCACCTCATCCAATGAGCATCTTAAGGCTCTGAAGGAAGTAGTCACTCTTACTTGGCTCATATAAAACAAAACACAAACTCTAGGGCAAAACACAATTCTCATTAGAATGAGTAAATTGTCAGAATATTTTGGCTTTTTCATGTCAAACTGCAAATCATGTTCTAGTTTTATTCTCAAAGTATTTTTAAAGTGTTCACCATTTTTTTTTTTGATGTCTTGAATCTCCACTGTGTACCTTGTCTCCATCTCTGGCTATATTTTTGTATTTTCTAGGGAAAAATATCAAAATTATGCCTTTATGAAATAATAGGTCCTTTTTGAATACTTATTGAATGCGCTTAGTTGTACAGAGAGGAAGAAGGCTCTATTCCAATACGACAAATATGTTGGCTGTGGAATAACATGTGTTTAAAAAATAACACAGCTGTTTGAATTTCTAGCAAATTGAATTAAAGAGTATTTGCCACAATGATGAAATAACTTCTTCCAGAATGTTGTGAATTCTGTAGCAATATTATTTGATATGACATCTGCAAAATTAACTGAGTTTTGGGTAGAAATCCTACCCCTTGAGTATGGTCTCCTCTATTTTTCTCACAAGGGAGAAAGGAAGCCACTTCTGGGCATAAAATGATTGGCCTGCTTGTGAATACTTATGACGAGGGCACGTTTCTGCTGCCAATCGTGTGCACCTTGTGAAGATAAGACTTCATAGCATAGAATGAGAATTTTCCTCCTGGAAAGACTGTTTAATTTGTGGTAGAAAAATGCTAAAATGTCTGTCTAAAAATCCAGGCTGGAACAGGTAAGGATTAAGGATCAGTTGGTCAGCATGGCTGAGAAAGGAGCAGCCATGTCATAGGAGGAAGCTGCTGCCACACTGAAGGAGAGTTCCAAGCAAGAAGATACTGTTTCCATGAGAGATGATGAGGAAACTCTCCAAACAAGCCCTGTGGGAGCTGAGGGTGTGGCTCACTCACCGGCAGAGTGTGTGCTTAGCATGCCTGAGGGCCTGAGCTTCGTCACCAGCACCAGCAAACAAAACGAACAAATAAAAAACCCAAATAAAATCTAGCCTTATATCTAGTGGATAAAATAAACAGGGACTTTTAAATTAAACATGTCTTGTGGGGATCCTTATACACTTTGTTGAAGGTAGCAAGGCTTTTTGGCATGTTTGTTTAGAGTGAGAAAATAGAAGCAAGTAATTGTTGAGAGCCAAAGAACTGAATCATTCTTCCCTAATACCAACAGTCCTTGTGAAAGACAATCATCTTTATTTTTCCATTTAACAATAGCATTTCTTATCATAGGCTCAAGTATAGAAACTGAATTCAGGTACAAGTCCCTTTTGTCAATATGTGTCTTTCTAAACAAAATGATTTTTTACCAATTTATAAAGAAAATATTGAAACTCAAGACAATCACTACTCCAAGTATAATCTATATTTAAAAATCATTGTATAGTAAACAGTTATCTGGAAAGTCATTGCCCACCACATTGACATGCAGACTGAAGGTTCAAATACAGAAATCAGTGTACAGTTGACATTTGCCAGTTGTGCATAAATGGACTCATGAAATGCGAATCCTGTATATTCCATTCTAATCTGCCAGGGGTCAAATAACTTCAAGTGAATTTGTTATTTTCAGCACAGAAACATGTAGTCTTTACTGTGTGCCCAGTGTCATGTCAGTAGTGACTGAGAAATTGACAAAAGCAGGATATGGGAGTGACCCATGCCCCATAGGAATAGTTACTTCATTCTTGCAAGTAATCTCATAAAGGACAGATGCAGATTTTTCCATTGTATGTTTAAGGAGCCTTCCAACAGCCCTCATCCTGTGAATGTCTCCTAAAGACAGGGTGATGTGGAAACATTCCTACAGTTGGTATCATTGCTGTTATTTTTCAATTTATAGAAGAAATATTTGAGCTCACTGGGAGTCTAATAATTATCAGGGAACATTTATCTAAGCAAGCATGAAATACCCTATCTCAAATTTAAGTCCATGCTTCACACTTCCCACACTATGTGGAGTTCCAGAGAAATTAGTTTCTGAAATTAGCTTTCTTAAATTTTAGTAGAACATAAGCTCAGGCAAGAAAAATTAACCTAACATATAAAATTTAAAAAACTAAATATTGTGAAAATCTTCATCCAGGACAAAGATTTATACCACTTTAGAATATTTAAAGTCATTTAGCCCAATGTGGTGGCACATACCGGTATGCCCAGGATTCTGGGAGGGTGAGACAAGTGGCTCACGGAGTTGAGTCCATGCTAGGCAACTTAGCAAGACCCTTTCACAACATTAAAAACAAAATAGATAAACGTGAAGGTTCTTAGTTCAATCCCCCATGCAATAAATAAATAAATAAATAAATAAATAAATAAATAGTCACTTATTTAATATGACCAGAGGTTGAATAAACTATTTCCCACATGGTTCGTCCTAGCTCATCCTTGCTTTTTTTTTTTTTTTTTTTTTTGGCTTCCTGTCCTTTTGTGAAATCATGATGCACAACCTGTAACACACAAAATCATTCTGTTCTACCTTGTTTCTCACTGTAAAATGTCCCCCTCACTCCTTGGCCTGGGTTTTGTTTCCACGTTGATTATGCTCCAGGGGACAGATGTCTTCTGAGTCCTGCCCCAGAGGAGAAGTCAGATGCACAAACCTTCTGATTGTCCCTCCTTTTCCTTGATCCACTCTCTGACGGCAAAGAACCAGTCGCTGTTGTCGCATAGATTTCAATACGATTCTCCTTGGACTCATCACTATCTTTTATCTATTTTAATTGCTTTACAAGGATGGCTCAGGTGTCACTTGAGTAGGCCAAGGGTTGCCCAGACAACTGGTTAAGCAATATCTCAGAGCCAGTCTATGAGAGTGTTTCCGGAAGCAAATAGCATTTGAATTGGCAATGTAGGCAAAATAAATGGCCCGGCCCAGTATGGATGGGCATCCTCCAATATGCTGGGTGTATGAGGAAAGCAAAACTGAAGAGGAGGAGGAGGAGGACAGTTGAGTTTGTTTTGTCTAACTAACATGGGACATCAGTCTCCTGGAAGGCACATTGTCAGTTCTCAGATTCTCAGGGCTCTGAAATGGCTTTCCTGGCTCCCAATCTCCTAATAACGTGGTCCAATACCTCATAATTTCTCTCTTTTTCTTTCAGCTGGGCTTGGTGGTGCATGTCTTTTATCCCAGAACTCAGTAGGCTGAGGCAGAAGGATTTTCCCTGAATTGGAGGCCAGCCTGGGCTACATAGTGAATTCAGGACAAGCCTGCACTACAGAGGGAGACACTGTATCAAAAACAAAGCAAGCAAACAAACAAAAAACAAATAAAAAGTCTCCCTTACTCTCTCTCTCTATGTGTGTGTGAATGTGGAAACATTGTGAATATATTATATCTATTGTGAAAAACATAATGTATACCCAAAAACAAATGTCTAACATGTTTATTATGTATCTTTTTTTCATGAGCTCTTGCAGATCTCTTTTGGAAAACATAATACTTGTGAGTTTCAGTAATAAATCCTATAGTTAATTGATTTCATAATGTGAGACACTTCCTGAAGTTATCAATTTATGAGAATTGTAAGTTAGTCTTGGAAGAAGCTAAAAACAGTTAATGAAATTCAGTTAGCCATTAAGACTGCTAAAGACAAATTTGTATTGGTGTGGATGCAAATGACTTTGCACTTTTTATCAATAAATTTTGTTCCCAAAATTGTTCCCTCAAAATGTCTGCATATACAGTACATTCATAAGAATATTTGTATCTTCACCTTTACTGATACCTGTATCTATCTTTATGATAATTTTAAAAAGGTCTCAATAGTTTAACTCCTTTAAGCTTATCAAAAGTGGCAACCATAAGGTTAATGATCTTTTAAAGGCATTGAGATATTCATATAATACATAACTTGGGCTGTCTGTTTACATGACAGAAAGCTCTTCTTCATGGGAGCAGTGAAGATGAGGGCATGACCAGGACATAGTGCAATGAACAGGTCAACATGGGGAACAGTTCTGTTCATATTGGGGTCAAACCATCTTTAGGGTTTTTTTTTAATATTGGCATTTTGTGTGGTTCTCTATTTTTATCTCTTCAGAGGCAAAAGTGTATCAATTTACTAATATTGTCAGAGAACAAGCTTTAGATTTCGTGTTTTCCTCTTCTCTGTTGCCTACTCCATCATGGTTTTGTTGTTGTTTTAAACTATGGCATTTCTTCCTTCTGATTATACCTGGTCCTCCCTGTGGCAGACATCTGCATCCATGGCTTTAACCAACCATCTACTGAAAACATTTGAAAACAAATATTGCATTTGTTCTAAACATACAGATATTCTGTTGCTTTTATTTCCCAAAAAATACAGTACAACTATTTACATTATATTAGGTATTATAGATGATCTAAATATGTATAGGTTAAATGCAAATATTATGCCATTTTACATAAGCTACTGAGCCCTTGCTGATTTTGGTAATTTCAGATGTCTTAGAACACATCTCACATAGATACTGACGGGCAGCTATGGTTGTATTCCTTATTTTTTCTACTTCGACTAGGTAGACTCTGAAGTAATTTTTTGAGAACTATTTTCTTTTCAGATATTGATATTTAAGACATTTGATGATACGAATTTCCATTTTTTTGTTTGTTTTTCTGTATCTCACACATTGTGATATATTAGTAATTTTTGTTCTCAGTCTGGTTGAAATATTTTCTAGTTGTCCTTTAATTTATTTTTGACCAATTAATGATTTAGAATACATCAAATATTTGTGGAATTCCTGGATGTGTTTCTGTTATTTTCTGTTTTATTGCTGTCTATCTTTCTTTCTATCTATCCAACTATCTAAGTGATAAATAGATACTGAATGCAGACAGTAAACATCATATTCCTGAAATCTTAGAATTTACTGATACTTATTTCACAGCCTTGTACATGTTCTGTATTAACAAACATTCCATATGCACTTGAGATGTATGTATGTCTTGCTATTATTTGTTTGAAAAGGTCTATAAATCTATAAATGTCAATTAAATCAAGTTGGTTATCAGTGTTGAATAGTTTCCACTTTATGTGTTTTGAGGTCTAACATTAAGTGGTAAAATATTTAAATTGTTACAATTAATGAGCAGATACCTTTATGATTAAGAAGTCTAATTTATTCCTGGATACATTCAATAACTGAAATCTTTTCTAATCCAGTTGACTTTGTATTTTATATACAGCACTCTAGTATTCATGAGTGCATTTGTGTATTTATCATTGTATTCTCTTTTTTGCAACAGTGACTGGTTTAATATTTGTAGAGACACTATATGGTCAAAAAGTCTGAAATATTTACTTTTTGGTCCTTTAGAGAAAAAATAGTTTGCCAATTTCAGATTTATATTAGACATTCTTACCTTACCATAATCTACCTATTAGTAATAATGCACCACTTTACTTTAGTAAGAACCCTGCAGCCAGTGGCCTCCATTTCTCCTATAACTTTGGTCTGATATTTTCAGACATTTTATTTCTACATATGTCATGAAACTCTCATTATATTGCTATTATTTCTGTTTTTAGATAGTTGATTGCAATTTAAAGAGATTGAAGGCGAACAACAAGATTTGCATGTCATTTACATGTTAACCATTTCCACTGACATATGAATATCAAGATTGCATTCTGATGTGAACTTTCTTTTGAAGGAAGGCCTCCCTTCAACATGTATTAATGTATGGCGACAAATATATTCAAATTTGTACGCCCAAAAAGTCCCTTTTATTACTGTTTGACACTTGTTGACATTGTATGCCCAGAAGATTTTATTTTATGAAATTGTGTGTGCCAACATTGAGTGTTTATGTATTTATAATCATTAGTGTCTCCTGTTGGATTATTCCCTTTACTAGTATGTACTGGTACTTACCTCTTCTGACCTGTTCTGACTTGAAATCTCCTTTGCCTGAGATTATTGTAGTTTATCCTGCTTGTTTTGGTGCTCCAGCTTCCTGGAGTTAAAATTTTAATCCTTTTACTTTTAGTCTGTATATTTCTTTGTGTCTCTTGCAGGCAAAAAATAGTTTTGCTTTTTGACCCAATCTGCCAGTTGGTGTCTTTTGATCGGCAAGATAAGACCGTTAACATTGGGAGTTATTATTGTAAGAGACTTTCTGAGACCCGTCATCCTCTTATTTTTTTCAGTGTCGGTTCCTTATTTATTGTTGCTGTTGTTACACATCTGTTTTTGAGGTTTTCTTTCCTCTGAGTTCTTTGGTGTTGCTATTTTTTCTGCCTTTATCTAAGATTTTCTTCAAGTATATTCTGTAACGCTGGTCTAGTGGTCACATGTTTGTTTAGGGTTTCTATGTCACAATTTTTTCCTCCTAAGGGATAAGGGCCTAGCTCAGAAATAAGAATGCTTACCTAGCAAGCACAGGCCCTGATTTCCTAGCACCGCATAAGCCAGGCATGGTGGTATATGCCTATAATCCCAGCACTTGGGAGGCTGGGGCAGAAGGATTGCCATGTGTTTGAGGACAGCCTGGGTTACATAGTGAGTTCACTACCTGCCTGAATTACAGAGTGAGACCCTGTCTCAAAAGAAAGGGTAGAGTGTGGGGGTTTCGCCACCACACAAGGGCTGGGGGAGAGGAAAGGTGAGCAAGCGGTTGGGCCCCCTCATCCCAAGAGTATCAGACCCAGCTGGGAGTCTGTCGAAGCAGAAACTCACTTTATTCAGGAAGTACAGAAGCTCATATAGGGCAGAGAGAGAACATGGCAAGGAGGGGAGAGCAGGCGACCTGATGTGGTGTCTATGTAAGTGGGTGTCAAGCAGATCAGCGAGATGTCCATGCAGGCAGGCGCCGGGTGCTCGTAGCAGTAGTATTGCGATCCTGTGTGGTCCACAAGGGCGGAAACTGCTTGGACCAATCATCTTCCTTGGTAAACACCTGAGGTTCCCCCACCCCCACTGGGATTTCCGGCTGGCACCATATTAGATATCACCCCACAGTAGAGGGCAAATAGTAGTATAGCTTAGCGCTTCTCCAACAAGCACAAGGCCCTAAGTTCAGTTTCTCAGCACCACATAAGTAGTGCGTAGTGTCACATACCTGGAAATCCAACACTTGGGAGGCTGAAGCAGGAGGATTGCCATGAGTTTGAAGCCAGCTTGGGCTACATAGTGAGTTCAAGACTGACCTGGGTTATAGAGGGAAACTTCTGTCTCAAAAAAATTGTTTCTTCTTCACTTTTGAGGTGAAATTTACCAGCTGTAACAGCCTGTAAGTTTACACATACTTTCTTTTATAACTTGAAAGATTTTTTTTCAGGATTCCCTGGCTTTTAAGGTTTGTGTTGAAAAATTCACAGCTTTTCTGTGGGCTTGCCTTGGTAGGATACTGTCTGTTTTTCTCTTACTGATTTTAATATTCTCTCTTCATGTTGAATTTATGGGATTTTGATTATGATGTGGCATGGCAAGTTTCTTTGCTGATCAAGATTATTTACTGTTCTGTATGCCTCTTGTACCTCAATATTAATTTCTTTTTTTAGATGGGTAAAATTTTCTGTTGTGACTATAATGAATAGATCTTTTATACCTTTTGTGTCATCCTGTAATCTTCCTCTCACCTTCACGATACTGAAGCTGGCTCTCCTTGAGCCATCCAGTAGCTATTGGATCCACCTGTCTTCCTGTCTTCTTTTGAGGGTGTACACCACTTGTCTTCAAAGCCTGATACTCTTGCTCACGTGCTGAAGCTGGTTTCTCATAGTTTTAATTGAATTTTTCATATCTAGAATTTCAGCTTGATTTCAGATTTCCTACTCGTGTACCAAAATATTTCTTAATATCTTACATTATCCTGTTTACCTCATTTAGATTTTTATCTGTGTCTTCTATAAACTCACTAAACTTTTTATCAATTAAAGACATTATTTGTTTAGTAAGTTCCTCTTTAAGCTCATGAAACATATTTTGCATTTGTTTTAGTACATATTATTTAAACTAATTGAACTGTTTGGTCCACTTGTTTTTTTGACTTTCCTTCTTGTATGTTCTGCCCATGATGTCAGCCTCTGGAGAGTCTGGCATATCTGCAGTTGTCTTACTGCATTATAATTTTATTACTGAAGATTGCAGATAAGTTAGGATTAAAGAAACCCTGCCTTTTCTGTGGACATTCCTTCAGTTATTTTATGTCTTTTCTTGGTATTTCCTTGAGTTCATTTACATTTTGTTATCTAAGCCTGTTTTCAAGCTGGTCAGCTTTTAAGTTTGGGGGATCTTTTTAGTGACTAACCTCATATTGGTTTCTTGATCCTCTATACCTTTCAATGGGAAAAAAAATCACAGTGATTGTCCACAACCCAACGACAAGCCAACTATTGGCATCCAGGAAAAAAAAAAACTACAGTAATGGTATAGTTTAAAATAAACCAGTTATTGGCATGTCATAATAACCACTATTTCACCTTTAACATTACAAACGTGGTCTATTAATATAGCTACTTAAACAAACCAAATATTGAGTTATCAAAAAGATCCACTAATGGCAGCACTATTCTACTGCTAATAATAAAACAGAAATCTGTAATAATTACTTAAATTAAACAAAATAGCTAAAGATTACTCCTAATTCTTAATATGGTCCCATCACTAAGTCACCATTCATAATAAGAAAGGGATCTCCAACAGTGATTAAGATGAAGAAATTATTAATCTATTATAACCAGTTAAATGTGTGATCTATATTATTGCTACAAGTACCTAGACAAACAAAATATTGACTTATTAAGAAGATCAACTAAAGGCAACACTATGTCATTATTAAGGTTTTAGGCATAAATAAATAAGAAAAAGTTGTTAGTCTAAATAGATGAAGCTTGAGAGCTACATATTACTAGTACTTAATAGTAATGGCAATAATAACAATAACAATGGGCTGCGGATGTGGCTCAGTGGCAGAGTGCTTGCCTGGCATGCTTAAGGCCCTGGATTCAATCCCTGGTACCAAAATGAAAAAAAACCCACCAATAATAATAATAATAACAATACGAATGTTTGAGGTAAGGAAAATGGAGGCAGAAACAAAGGGTTAGTTTTGGAGAAAAAGGAAAGGAACGGTAGAAGGGATAAAGAAAAGTGGGATAATTTTTCATCAAAAACTAGCAAAATGTCAATAGAATTAAGTAAAAGGAAAAAGAACGAGAGAAAGAGATGAAAAATAGAGAATAACGCAAGTGCTCATCAAGAGCCTATTTCAAAAAAAGCAGAAAAGAAGAACTCAAAACTAAAGCAAAGAAGCAAACAAACAAAATGCAAAAGTAACAACAAAAAGTCACAGACCAAAGCAAAGACCCAGAACAATTGGGATGCTTCCAAAATCTTTCAGTGTGTTAAGACATTTGCATATGTACTCTTACTCAGATCACGTGGAATTAGCACCCACTGTCCCCCAGATACTGGGCTGGGTGTAGGAGTGGCAATTGAACACTACCAGCTACAGGTTTCTACTCAGGTTTTTGCTGTGTGTCCACTGATGAGACTGCCCTTTCCATCCCTGTGTCTGAATCTACAGACATGTGGCTTTCTGGAGGAACTTCACTCCAATGGCCAAACTGAGGCACTTCTTTGAATGCGTATGAGAGTGAGTAGGGGGAGCCAAAAACCCAGAGTTCCGAGCTAGGAGTAGGCCGCAACAGAGACCTACTTATATAATGGCCACCACCCTGTCTCTTGGCAAACCACTCCCTACTGTCCTGGTTTCTCTCTGCTGTGAGTGGGCCTCCAACCTCCTCGACCTCCTGTTACTATATATATTGACCTGAGCTATACAGGAGATTCCTGGTGATCTCTCATACCATTTCCTTTCCAGTCATTAGTTAAGGGCATCCCCAAAGTTCCTTGTGTGTGTGTTCTGCCATTGACCTCTGTTTCTCAATGCACTTCAGATTAGAGCTCTTCTCTGAATGGCTTCTGGCTAGATTACTTTCTAGTATGGGGCTAGAAGAATTGCTTTTTCTCCGGTGGTCTGCTGAGCTGCCGGGAGACCTTGAGAGAGCTCTCAGCACAGTCGCAGTTTGCACTACCCGTGGGTTTGCTCTTCCTGGAGGCTGGTGTTGAGGCTGCTATTTATTCCCATGGCTCCCAGCTCTCCGGGATTATGTTACACCTGTGGCTACTGGCCGCTCACTGGCTGCTCAAGGATGCCAGGGAGCCTTGGGGTAGCTACCCAGTGGCACGTTCTGTTTTTAGTTTCCGGAGCTCTTCTTTATCTGTGAGCTTGGTTGATCAGATAGGGTTTTTCTTTTGTTTCCTTTTTGAACGAACCTGTGAGGAGCCACTGAGTGGAATTCTGCTTAGCCGCCATCTTGTGTGGAAGTCCCTCACACATTATTCTTTAACTTTAAATGTTTTATTTGGACTTTATTATTTATTTATTGCAGATCCTGGAGCTGGAGAAATGGCACAGCAGTTCAAGCGCTTGCCTAGCAAGTGCACAGCCCTGAGTTTGAATCCCCAGCACCACATAAGCCAAGCATGGTGGCATATGCATATAAACCCAGCACTCGGGTAGCTGACACAGAAGATTGCCTTAAATTCAAAGCCAGCCTGGGATTTATAGTGAGGTCAGGACCCTGTCTCAAAAAAACCAGAAAGACGTTTATTGCAGATCTCTCTTGAGCATGTTTCTTCTACCTTTTTGTGGTACTCAACTTCTAAATAATATCATTTCGTATATTTTTCAGTGTATTGTTTTGATGGAAGAATAAGTCTGGCTCATCACGCTTGAGCTTACCAGAAATTTGTAGATTTTGCAGTGATCTTTTAATACCGAGAGTTATCTTAGCTTTATCTTTATGTATTTACATAGCTTCTATAGGAGTATATAAGTTGCTTCGGGGAGCATAGTATTGTTCACATAAAATCATTGAGAGACTCTATACTTATCCACAATCACTCGAATCTAGTACAAGGCATCAAACCATATTTTTTCTAAATGATGATATATTTTTTTAAAAAGACATTTTTACTCTGAAAGATAAGTAATTGAGAGTTTTTTTTAAAAAGTACTTAATGATAAGGTTATTATATATATGTAACCTTTTTCTAGTGCTTTTGTAAAATTGAATTAAAAATCAAATTCTTCAGGACACTTGTTCCCACTTTCTTTGTGAATAGAAGGTTGAATTGCTTTCATTCAAAGCTAAAAATTTCCAAGTGAGTTAAAGACACATAAATATAGAATTGGCAGTGCACTGTTAATGTCATCTTATCAAACACACCCACTAAACTGAACTTTCTGCAGCTGAATTTTTGGTGGATAAATTCACTGCTTAACTTGATGTACAAACACCTAATAAGATTTCCTACATAAGTTTTAAGGGAGGAGCTAAGACACAAATCATAAAGCATATATTCTTTATAATGTTTCAGAGAAAGCAACGGCAGTATTTCAACACATATTCAATAATACCTATTGGAAATATAAATGCAGTGCCCACTGATTGGCAATAAAAAAGATAAAAACCCTACAAAGTCAAAAATCTATTAAATTCCAACTTTCTAACCTTTACCAAAGAGGCCTATGATGAGGAGGAAAAACTGGACTTCAAAACACAGACTCCTTTACGCCTTTCCTGGAGGTCCTTCTCACCCATCTTCCCGGGGCTGATACCTGTCAACTGCCCTCACTGGAGAAAGGCCCTCTATGAAGCGGAAGGACAGGCCTTCTGAGACCACAACTTTAGATAGGGAATTTCCAGGCACGATTCGGGTTTTCTCAGAAGATCAAGAGGTGGCACAGGGCAGCACACAGATGACTTCCTCCAGAACCCTTTTCACATCCTCCAGTACTAACAAATACCCCAACCTTTCCACTCGCTACGTCGGTCCTTTTTTGAAACTCACTCACTGTCTCCCTAACAGTGTACCCTGCCCTAAATAAACTCAGCCCTGTCTTTTCCTCGTGGATAAATTCTTTCACCACCCTCCACACTGACACCACACTGTATGTGCCATCTAGAACAATAATAACACGTCCTAATTATTTTTTTAAAAAGAAAAACACTTTGAATAAAAGAAAGGAGAATAAAACCAACGTTATCTTTAATTTCAGAATCAGAAAAAATACGAGAATTTTGATATATTACCTTACAATTTATTTCTGTTGAATACATGTATATTTTAATGATTTTATTATAAAACAATAGAATTAAATCATAGTCATTTTGTCATCTTGCCTTTTAAAGAACCCATGTCAGGTCATAGCTTTTTTAGAGCCTCAGTTCTTCTTTACTTTGTTTTGTGACCTAAATTACGTTCATCTAAGCTTCTCTTTTGTTTAAATGCCAGATGGCAATCACTTCAACATTATTCTAAACCTGACGTAAAAAGGAAGAGAAACTAGAAGTAAATACAGCAATCATCATCATCAATTAAAGGAGAAAATAATACTCAGCATCTGTAATTTTAAACTTGTGTTAAATAAAGAACCTATGATAAACACTTAATCAAGAATTCCTAATCAACTATTTATTGATCCAATTATTTCATTTGCAATACACAAGTGTTATAAAGCTTTTTTGCTTTATCTCAAAAACTTCCTTTTTGGAATGTTTCATAAGGGATCGTAGGCATAGCTGAACAGTCGAAGTCCCTAGTGCCATCTCATTGACATATAGCCCCTTGGCCTCACGGCTACTAGCTAGGTGCTAACGGATAGCCCCAACAGTGGCAGGACAGAGGTCTAGGTGGCAGCAAAACCACCTATAAGAGGGAAGAAAACTCCTGTTCTTCAACACTATGTGAGGAAAAGGAGTGTTAATGCCATGCTTTTTAATCTGGGTGGGAAATGGGATGAAGAGAAATGCGCTCCCTTTGAATGTGTTACCCAACCATAATTACAGCACTATCCTGAGGCCTTTTGTTAAACACACAAATCTCTATCTCTGTCTCTATCCCTGTCTTTACTGAAACAAAAATTTCAAGATAGACTCCACTAAAAAAAAAAAAAACCCTCTCCGAGACAATTCTAATGGTGTGTCAACTTTAGGGGGTAAAACACTGCATGGGTGCTCTTTTTCCAAAATGATTCAGCTAATCAAGCTATTGCAAAATTATATTGTCGACATTTGTTTCAGCTGATTAAAAAAAATAAACTCTTACTGGCTCTTATGAACAATTTTTATAACAGATATGGAGATTGTTGAAAGAATAAATTTATGTGCTGTGAGTTCATTTTTAGCAAGAAATAACAATAAAAAGAATATAAATTATGATGGAATTACAAAGGTTTTAAGAATAGAATGTCCTCTTTAACTGATAAAATATTCTCACAGAAATTTCATGTACAGCTTATATTCAGGGACCTCAGGAAGTTTCATAGCGTTCATATTTGAGTTATGTTCTTAACAAGAAGCGTTGGTTATCAAAGTCCAAGTTATCTTGCATGAATGGATTAGCAGCAGTGACTGGAAGCCCGTGTTTTTGTTCCACCAACTCGATAACACGTGGCTTTTCTTCCTCGCGACTTACTTCTTTCCTGGGACAGAACGCCTAAAAGGAAAGTCAGCTTCACTGTCAACAGCGCTACCGTTAGCACGCCACAGCCCAATGCCAAGGGGGGAGGGTGGCGGGGGAGGGGACAAGTGCAGGTGGGGTCCCTGTCGGATCAAAAGTAAGGCACAGAAACGCTCGCCATGGAGGGGCTGTCGAGTGCCACTGGAGACCTCACAGGAGGGAGTCAGGGTATGCAAAACAAGAATCGGGAAAACGGTCTCTCTGAGCAACCGCGTGTCTTCAAGGTTCCCAAGTGGTGGCATGGGAATAATGTGTGCTGGTGGCCATAAATCTCCACCAGCCTGTTGCTATTTGCCTGGTTACTAACAACTTGGGCAAGCCTAGAAATCTCTGGTTGTGATTCCGTACTTTTCCTGTTTTCATTTTCCGGTTTTCATGCCTTCTCCTAAGACCACTCATTTTAAAATTTTAGCCTGTACATAATTACTTTCCATACTGACCCTTCGCATAATTGTACAGGTCAGTGTGTGAAATAGCAGTCACTCAAGCTCAGCACCTCTTAAGATATCTGCCTTCTGGCTTCCCCTCCTCATAGGAAGAGGGAGGAATGCGGCCTACAGAACTGCGGCCCACGAGGACGCCACTGCTCGGGAAGCAGCATCCCTGAGCAGCAGGGCAGAGCCCAGGTTGCATCAGCTGCACGTGCTCTGAGCAGCAGACCTTGGTGCTGTGCTTAGAGCACTCTACCCTTGGCTTCCTTTCTTTAATCACTAAACCGACTAAAAGCAAACTGCAGGTATTTCTCTGGAAATATGAGCCATGTTTTGAGACACTAGAAGGGCAGGGAAGGCACGTTTACTGCATGTCACTTATTTCAAGCTGCCATGCAGGTCAAGTCCTCTTGCTCTCAGGAATTACGAAGCATCAGTCCTGCTCTTGGTTTGGGAAACTCAAGCAGCCAAAGCCTCATTTTCATGACTGCTCACGCATCCTCCATCCCCAGCTGGACTATTTCTGTTATTTGTGCTTTTTATCCTATTGACTCTGCACAGCAGCCTCAGTGGCCTCGGTAGCCATGTTATCCCCGTGACACATGTGCTGACACATGATGACATATTAGCACATATGTGTCACTAGGGCATGTCTGCTCCATTACACTGAGGCTGCCTATTAGATTGTTCTAAGTGCCTCGGGGACCTCTTATTTCATCAGGTATAAGACTGAATGAACCCTGATGTGTCACTGGGAAGGTAACCTTTTTTTTTTTATCAGGAAAGGATAACTTGGGCAACTAATCCTTCAGCTCTATAAAACATTCTGAAATGAGACATGCTATAAATAATTACAATAAGTAACTCGTCAAACTTCCATAAAACCAACCACACTATGGAACCACGCCAGCATCTGCTCAGCCCCATGTACGAGTGACCGACTGCAGGGATGGTGGGAAAGCAGGAGGGGGAGGCTGGAGCAATGGTGAGAGGCCCAGGCAGCGGGATGAGTCATGAACGGGCCTTCGGGTACGAATCCAGCATGGCAGAGGCTCGGAAACGCTGGCTCATGTCTCAGTGAGCAGTTATCAGAAGGAGGAAGGATGGAAGAAGTGACGACAGGAAGGAGGAAAAAGGACATTCAAAGCAGGAGATAAAGAGAAGAGTAGAAAACCAGGAGGGCATTCGTGAACAAAGACAGATAGGGCCACAGGAAAGGGCCAGTCGGGTTACTTCTGCTTTTGTCAACATGCTCCTTCTCTTGGTCTTAGCTGTATCATCGACTTCATTGCAAGATGTGCATTGCTGATTTTAAAATTGCTACAGTGTGAGTAAGTATCCTCCACAGGCTCGTGCATTGAAGGCTAGATCCCCAGCCTGCACTGCTCTTGGGACGTGGTACACATTTGAAGTAGGTCAGGCCAAGTGGGATGAAGTTAGGCCACTGTGGGCACAGTCTTGAAAGGCTTGGGAGCACTCAGTCGCTTCCTCTCTCTTTTTGCCTCTTGTTCACGAAGTGAGCACGTTTTTCCTTATGCAGTTCACACCAGGATGTTCTGTAAAGCAACAGATCAGTGGTTCAAGGAGTAGCACCCTTGAAACCATGAGCCACAAAAACTTTTATTTTTTTATGTATGTCTTCATTTAATATGCATTTTTTAAAATGTAACTTGTTTTATAAATCCATGAATTCCAAATTTTGCAACACATTAGAACCATGGGGTCTGGGGAATTAGTGAGCATCTATTGCCCACCTCTTCTTCAGGGGTTCACTCTTTTATTTCTTTTAAAGTTTGTTACCTCAGGTATTTTACTCTAGCAACAGAACTTGCCTACTAACTACCTAATTCCTTTTGTGTGTATTAGTCTGAATACTTTCTGAAAAAGAAAATAGCTTATGTCATTAACTAGTAAGAGTTGGTTAATATGAAATCCTGTTAAAAAATGAAAAACTTAGAATTACATTTTCAAGATGTTTGGGCTCAGAAAGTTTTGTGCTTTTCCGACCTTGTAAACAAACAAAGCAGAATGTGCACCATTATTTCAAGTAAGCCATCCATATTCCAGCTGCTCTAGGATTACATTGTTTGTATTTGTTGAATAAAACATACGGAAATTTAGATTTTTTTTTCTTAAATATACCTTAGGTTTTAAGTCGTTGCCATACATGTTAAATTTAATGCAATTCGTCAAGAGTATAAAGTTATGCATTTGGCAAAGGCTATTGGGGGAGCTAAGTACACAGAGAGGGAATTGAGAGCCCTCACTCCCTTCTGGGATGTGCTTATCCCGAGGAGTGCCTCTCTAATTTATCCTTCTCAACAGCCCTCTGATGGGACAACAAGGAAGTAGGTACAGGTTAAGGGACACGAATGAGATCTTGCAACAGATAAATCGCACTGTGGGAGCTGAACCCGGGAGTTCAGTTCCGAAGGCCAGGTGGTTAAACACTGCAGTGTATTACAGTGTGTAGCTTCCCCCACCCTCCATTTTATTGATATGTATAAGTGAATATTTTAAAGTTTACATTGATCTTGAGCATTTTGTGCACATACATATCATGGCAAGGTTACAGGTCCTTCCCCTCTCTCGTTTGGCCCTACTCCCATCCACTCCCCAAGTTCCCATTATTTTCCACATTAAATTCCATGAAATAATTGTGTTCTGGGTTTCTCATAACAGAGAAACCATTCGATATTTCACTTCCTGCTTCTGACTTACATCAGTAAGCACGATGGTCTCAAGTTCCCTCCATTTGCCTACAAAAGTCTCCAACCTATCTGTCTTTATAGATGAGTAGTATTCCATTATGTATAAATACCACAATTTGTGTATCTAGTGGTCTGTTGATGAGTACTTTGAAATCACAGTGCAGATAAATAAAGAATCATGTAAATATACTCACGATGTTATTAAGGGAACAAAGCTCTGTAGAGCAGTTTTACATCAACACTATTGTGGTAGTTTGGATCTGAAAGTTCCCCTGAAGCTTCATGTATTTGGGTGTTATGAGATGCCTCTGGATTCCATATGCTGTTAGCATGTGGGCCCGGGTGGAAGGGCTTGACCCAGAAGGGGTGGGTCACTGGGATATGCCCTAAAAGGACAAAAAATTTTGCCTCAACTTTTTCTGGAGGCCCCTAATTCTTCCTCTTGTGGGGCTATGGGAAGCTGTTTTCTGCCAGCCCCTTCCTGTCACCCATAAATGGACTGAGATGCTCTAAAGCTATGAGCTAACATAAAGCTTTGCTCCCTTAAGTTGTGGACATCAGGCAATGCATCCCAACAATGAAAAAAATAAGTAAGACATATATTAAATAAAGGCACAGATTTGTTTTAAGTATTATATCTGATTATGTTTCCATATGTGGATATATAAGGTATACACACATATAAATGTAAATAAATATAAACATAAAAGAACTGGCAGGTTATAGTATACTCTGAAAGCTTAACAGAAGTTAGTTAGCCCTTGGTACTCAGAACACCATGTTCTTTCTTTATACTGTTGAACATTTTATACATCTTTTTTCATACATATTTTTCCAATTGTCTAATTAAAAAACCATTCAAAAATTTCCATGGAGTGTCCACATGCTCTTTTATTTTTGTTATTGCTTTAGATATGCAATTATGTAAATGTTAGTAGAATAATCAAATCATCTTTCTATGATAGTATAAAATCTTACTACTTTCCTTTCCAAACACCCAGTAATTTGCCAACTTAAGTGAGTTAAGTATTTTGTGGAAAGATTTCATGTGAAATTCTTTTCTTTGAGACTTGTCATTTCTACCAATAATTCTTACGCGTAGTTGGACTTTTTCATTTCTTCTCTTAGAATAAGACTTGCAATATCCTTTTCTTCATGGCTGTCTATCTCCAGCACTGAGCAACACTTCACCTCCCTAACTGGACAAAGGAATTTCACAGCCATCGTAGCTATATTACCTGATATGTTACCCCCCATCCAAACATGAATATTTAGATAGAGATTGAATTATCATTAGACAAAATGAAAAACTCAGTTCCTCAAGTCACACTGGCCACATTTTATGTTTCCAACAACCACGCATCGCTAGCGGGTGCCACACTGGACAGAGCAGACGCGAGCCTTCCAGAACTGCAGAGCCTTCTTTTTGCTAGTTCTGCCTGAGAGGTTGGTGACTTGTTACTGTCCTCTTTCTTCTCGTTGGTTCACACACATTCTACTGATGAAATTTTTGTCAAATTATGTAAGTATAGCTTTTGCCACTTATTACGCTAAGATACCATGTCTCTTCTATTGGTTTTGATTTCTTCATAGAGCATTATATATTTAAACTGTGGAAGAACTATGCTTATTCTTGAGGAAACACCCCTATACTTCTGATTTAAGCAATTGGAAAAAAAATAATGGCTTTGAGTAGTGCCTTGGTATGCAGGTGAAAATGAATTCCGGGATCGATAAACAAGATATTGGAGTTCACTTATCAGCTTTTACTTAATAGTAGAGACTGTTGTGACTGATCTTCTCATCTGCAGCAAAAAGAAGTGCCTCTGCCTTTATTGAATTTTGTAGAAAATAAATGACATGCGTGCAATTATATGCCTTGTGCATGATTTTAAAAAAGTGTTAAGAAGAAAATTTCTCCCTGTGTTGGTAAACAATTATGTTCAATAGTAAATGGCAGTGGTGCAGTTACTTATTTGTTGCTGGGATAGAATATCCAATATTCATGATTTACAGAAGGAGAGATTTATTTTAGTATACAGTTTCAAAAGGCCATACTCCATACTTGGGCAGCTGGCAATAGTAGAATCGCAGGACAGGAGAAAGAGCAAGAGACAGGCTACTCACAGGATGGCAGACACAAAGCCATGGTAAGGGGGAGAGGGCAGAGCTGCAATCTCCGGTCCTGCCCCTGTGATCTGCCCCTTCTGGATGGATGCCCAGAGTTCTGCCCTCTTCAGCCAAGCCCTGCCTCTCAACAGCACATGGATATTTTCCAACACCGAGATACATGAGGCTTTGTGGGCATTCTAGATCCAAATGATAACATTCCACCCTGGCTTCCAAAAGACTTACACCTTCCTCCTTATGTAAAATGCATTTAGCCCATCCCTAAGAACTTCTAAAGTCTTTCAGCACTGCTAAAAAGCCCAAATCCGAAGTCTCCTTTGAAATGTAATGAAAGCTCTGAGTTGTGAGTCCCAGTGAAAATCAAAAAGAAGTTATAAATTTCTGATGCATAATGGTACAGGGTAAACATTCCCATTCCAAAAGAGGAATAGGAGGAAAAATACAGGAACAAAACCCAGAAGAATAATAACCAAATCCTCTAGTTTCATTAAATTTTGTTGCTCTGTGTCCAGCACCCCAGGCAAGCTATAGTAAGATGTGAAATCCAAATGGCTTGGGTGGCCCTCCCCGCAAAGCAATGCCTCTGTGCTGTGTCTGTTCATAGCCTGTAGCCTTCCTAGTTAGATGATCCATGTTTCTGGTATCTCCAACTTTTCAGCATCTGCACTGCACTTTAGGCTCTCCTTCACAATTTCACACATTGTCCTCCCAGAGGCACACTGCCTGGCCTCCAAGGCCTTCCTCTGAAATATGGATGGAAGCCTCTTTGATCCCACAACTTTTGCATTAAAGTTACCTGTAAAGTCTGGATGGCATGGATGTCTCCAAGGTCTTGCTGAAACAGTAGCCTGGCCTCCTTGGACAATTACTGCCGAGACTTCTGAGTTCTTAGGTGGTTCAACTCCAGCACACCTTTTTCTCTTTGGCCCTAGAGGGTTTCCTAGAGTATTACTCTCAGAGAAAGGTCCTTTGCCTTTCCACCCTTTAACTGACAAAAGGTGAGAACTTGTCAATTCCTAACACACCTTCAGGGTATCTTTTCTAGAGTAGTGATTGCCAGTATTTGGCTTCTTTTCAGTGCTATTCTCTTTAACAACCACATCTGTTGTGTTTTTCTATTTTTCTTGCCCCAGTGTAGAGCTGCCTAAAAGCTGCAAACAGTATCCCATATAATAACCAGAACATTGGGTTGATTTGAAATTTTCATTCACCGAATTAAGTAGTTCACTGTCCTTAGTCTCAGTTTCAGTCAAAGTCTCTGGAAAAGGGCAAAATGTAACACACCTTTTGCCAGAGCATAGCATGTACAGTTTCTAACCCACTGTCAACTAAGTCATCTGTCCCATCTGAAACCTCTTGATCCCACCCTTTACAATCTTCACTCCTATCAACATTCTGGTCTTCTGAACTCCAACCAGAATCTCCTAACAAACTCGGATCATAACATTCTAAGGTGTCTCCAGTGAGGCTATTCAAGTATTTCCAAACTCCTCTTACAATTAAGTTCCAAAGGCTTCTAAAATACACTGGGTGAAGTCACAGTACTAATCCCACTCATGGTACCAATTTCTGTTTAAGTTATGTATTTGTGACTAGGACAGAATGTACAACAGCTGCAATTTAAGGAGCTTACATTTAGCTTACATTTTCAGAAGGTCACAGTCCATGTAAGGGTGGCTGGCATTGGTAGAAGCACATTTCAGGAGGAAGAGCAAGAGACAGTCTCTTCATAGCATAGAAGACACAAAGCCAAGATAGGGGAAGAATGGCAGAGACACCCCTCCAGGTCCTGCCTCAGTGGTCTGTTCCTTCAGGGTAAGTCCCTGTGTTTTGCCCCCTCCAACCAGGCCCCACTTCTCAATAGCTCATGATATTTTACAACCTTTAGACACATGAGGCTTTTGGGGGACACTCCAGATCCAAATCATAACAGGTAGAAACAAAAATACAGGGACTTGTGAACAATAGGGGTCATTTTCTTATGCAATTATATCAGAATTAGGAATTCCAAGGTTTGTTCAGCACCTCTATGATGTCCTCAGGGGGAAAGTTCTGCAAACTGTAATGTATCAGACTCATTTTCAAGGTCAAGATGACTGTGGGAGTTAAAATCATAGCAAGCATTGCAGGCAAACATTAAGGGTGCTCTGATGCCCTTGTAGGTTCTGCACCCCTTGCTTGAGCATGGGAAGTAACTAGGACTTGCTTCCAGCCAAAGAACATGCAGATGTGCCGAGGGCCTCTCCATCCCGCTAGTGGCCTCTACAGGCATCTTCCTCATTGGAATGGAAGAAGTAAACTTCAATGAAGGAAGTAGGCATATTTAAAAAGGTCTGCATGACAAACAGCTGTGTCATTGGAGCTGAGGGTCACCTCAGGAAGAACCGAAGCAGTCAGTCCCGCAGTTGTGAGGACACGAAATCTTCCAACATCCTGAGCAGCCTAGGAATGGGGTCCTTCCTCAGTAAGCCTACAGTGAGACTTCAGACAACTTCTAGATCGAAGACCAGTGAGTTGCTGAGGTGAGAATCAGCACAGCTGTATCTGGACTGTTGGCCCACAAACCAGGTGCTAATAAATGTGTATGATTTTAAGCAGATAACTTAAAGATAATTTTTATACAGTAAAAAACTAACATGTCATTGTTTCAGAGAAAGAGAAGCCCAAGGGAACGTGCTGCAGATGGGAACCTCTGATATCACTGCCAGTTGTGAAGATTTTCCCTTGATGTCCCTCTGAACATCTTTTCCTTATATCTCTTGGCCATGTTTAACTGCATAATGATCTATTTTACTATCTGTTTATCTGTCATTGCAAGTGGGGTTAATAATTATAATCTTACTAAGGGACAATGACTCAAGGAATAGATTCATCATTATGTATTTGAAGTAGAAAAGGGGTACGAACGATACTGAAGATCAACAGCCATATCTTACACAATTTCCATTTACTATGAAAGTCCCTTTATTATGGTCATTAACTGTGAACATTAAAGTATGACATCAAATTGAACAGATTAGAAAATGTCCAGCTGACCCCCAGGACAGAGCGGACACATGGGCCAGCAAGTTATGGGAAGAAGAGCCGTCCCATATGGAAACAGCCAGTGACTGCTGATCTGCACAGATTAAAGGGGAAGGAAAAAGAAAGGTGCCACTTAGCCTCTGGGAAAGCTCCAGCCTTCACCATCATCATCTTCAGACATGGTCCCTCATTGGTTATCCTAGAGGAAACATTATGACCTTTGATCTTGGACTGGTGTTTTTCCATCTTCATATCTGAGTAGCTACTGAATCCTCCAGTCTCTGTTTGGACTCTGTAAGCCAACCTAAAAAACCCATACACACACACACACACACACACACACACACACACACACACACACACATAACATAGTGTATAATTAACTCTGGTTTTCCAAGAACCCTAACTAACACATTAATGTTAGTTAGACTACTACTCCTGCACACCTCTGTTCTTCGTTTTCTCCTTCTCTAAGACATCAGACTCTCCATTTTCAGACCTTCATCTTCAGACTTAAAATTACACCACAGGGGTTCCTGGGTCTCCAGCTTTCAGGTGGCATATTATTGGACTTCTCAGCCTCCGGGATTATGTACACCAATTACCACAATTAGCCTTCTTTGCTGTGTCTATATTTATATAACTTATTCATTCTATTTTTCTGCAGAACCCTAATATATATCAACCTACTTTCCTAAATCCTACAACTATAATAATTTTCCTACTACACTAGTACTTTAACGTTATTGATTTTGCAAACTTTATATTGCCTTTAATTTTCTAATATTGCCACATTTGTTCTTACCCAAATTACCATCATCTGTAGCAATTAGTTATTTTCTTGAATATGTTTCAATTTCAATTTCCATCTCAGCTTAACACCGTTCTACACTTGTCTCCTGAAATGAGCGTAGGAAAATATGAAAGCACTGGCACTGGTCTCCTTTCATTTCATGATGTCCCTCAAGTAATATCTTCAGGTGAAATCTCTTCTCTGAATATTGAAGTCGATGAACTACTGGACTTTGCTGCTTGGGTTTCTCACGGTATCCCAGACGTTCTGAAATGAATGGATAGGCAGTAACCCAACCTCCACCAGACATACTTCTTCTTATAGGTACCTACCATTAGCTATGGTGTTCGTGATTCCAATCATTTAGCATAAAAACTTGAGGTCATTCTTGACTTCTCTCTTCTAGTGACATGCATGCTTAATCCATGGGAAATCCTAATGATAACAACCCCCAAACTTATCCAAATACTGACTGTTTCAAATTATCTTAATTTATGCTAACCAGAATACCTTCCCTACATTTTTGAAATAGTCTAATTGTTTTGGCTAATTCTTCCCTTAATTCATTCAATACAACAGAACAGTGGGAGGGATCCTGCCCCAGCAGAAGCCAAGCCTTATCATTCCTTTGCTCACCAACCATCCCAGAAGCCCTCGCTTGCCCCATGAGTGAGGCAACCACCTTCTGGCCCAGTCGATCTGAGCTCACCTCCTGCCATCCCCTGCCCCCTACCGCACTGTCCCCAGGCCATTAATGCTGTCTAGATGTGCCGCCTTTCTCAGCGTCGCTCTGACATCCACACTTACCTTCTTGTCAGGTCTTTGCACGTATCATTATTTAAGCCTCAAATCTTTTTCTCTTCAGTTTGTTTGTTTCCTTATTAACAAAAGTTCTATTCCAGGCCAACATTTTCTTCTCTAGCCCCACTGCTTATAATCCCTGAACATTTTCCTCCATAAATGTCACCATTTCTCACCATCTTACCCTGACTTTCTTTTCCCTTTTAGCACTAATTACAGTCTAACAGACTTTTTTTTAAAATCAATTTCTTACTTCTTTTCTATTCCTTCTAATGTTACTTAGGCTCCATGAGGCCAGGCTGTTTCTCAGCCCCACTACTTTGTGGAGCTCTGTGCTATATACTTAGATAATTTTACTCAGAGGCAAACATGAAAAAGACTTTAAGGGGCAGTAGAAAAATTATTTTATGATCTTTAAATGTAAATACATAGAATAGTGATTGTCTTAGTTACTGCTGGGACAGAACACTCAACATCTATACCTTAAGGGAAGAAAGGCTCATTCCAATTCAGTTTCAGATGGTCTCAGTCTATTCATGGGCAGCTGATAATGGTGGACGCACATGGTGGAGGCCCAGTGGATGGGAAGGCTGTTCACCCCATGGCAGTCAGAAAGCTGAATAAGAGAGGAAGGGCGCCACTGGAAAGATGTACCCTTCCCACTCAACCTTTGGTGATCCACCCCTTCTGACCAGGCACAAGGACTTCAGCGTGCACGGAAATCCAAAGATCTTCCACCACATTCACATACATGAGACCTCGAAGTTATGCTCCAGGCTCACACCACAAATAACAATGACATCAGATTCTACAATCACAGCGCAGACTGTTACGTATCAAGTAGTAATCTACAGAGCTATTTAGAAAGGCATGAGGTATAAGCCATATTTTAATGCTAAAAACCTCCATGCTTTCTGTCCTCTTTTTGATAAAGCCAAGTGTTGAAATGTTTTTGTCTGGTTTGAGTGAGATATGCACTCCTAGAACGACAACGAAAACTCAATGATTTGGTGAGGAAATCAGGAGGGGAGGTGCTCAAACAAAACAATGGCTTCACATCTCTGACTCACAACTACTGTAGTTGATATATTACTATTCAAGCTGAGAAACCCTGAAGGTCAGAAGAAAAGTGTGTTTTTGAAGAGTCAGAATTGGCAACTCCTGCTTTATGGGAGGCAGAGACACAGTCACACTGGGTGTGACTCTCAATGGTGAGCGATTCATAAGTTGATTACAAAGAGCCTTCCGAATCTTGATCCTGGTTTGTCTTCTTTCAATACTAGGTCCCCTCACCCAAATTTTTATTTTCATGACCCTATTCAAAGACTTTTGGTGTAATGTTAGAGAGGGCAGGGACATCTGAAGCTTATGATCAGGAGTGGCTGGCATGTGAAGTCATCTAGGACAGGTGTATGCTTCAAGTGTGCCCCAGCCGAGGTGAGCACCTCCAGCAGCAGCTGAAGCCATTCAGGACAGCCCCCACTGCCACAGCTGAATCTCTCCAGCTGAATTTTGGGGAAATCTGTTGGTAGTTCCCGTGTTTCTTCAAAACTGGTGAATAAAGTTAGGGCTGAATTTGGACTGCCTTATCTTTGAGAAACAACTGTCTGTGTTGGTGACTTCCCACTGGAGTTTGGGGACCTCTGGGAATATCAGCAATGGACTCTTCCCTGCGGCCATCTTTGCTTTTCCAGGTGTGGTATCCCAGCTGCCTCCCAGGAAAGGGCAGCAGCAGCAAAGCCTGGAGACCCAGATCCTGGAAGATGTATTGTAGCTGGGGCTGAGCGGCTTGGTGTGGAGGGCAGCCTCTGAAGCAACCCCCAAGGTGTTGGCAGGACCCCGAGGCTAACAGCCTGGGCCACCCTCCAAAAGGTGATGGGGAACAACAGGAAGTGATGTGATGGCTGTCTTTCCTTCTCACCCCGTTCTGGCTGTCAGAGAGTCAAGCAAGACCCTCTTTTCAGCTCCTTCTTTCAATAAGAACTTCTTTCTGGGTCATGATGTGATGAAAGGTGATGGAAGAGGTGGGAGAAGGCCGGAGAGGCCGAATGAGGGCTGGATGTGTCATTTTTAAGTGGCATTAATCCCACCTACTTTTGAGGACAGAGCACCCAAGGCTTTGACTCTCCACTTAAAAAAATCCTCCATCTTAGCTGGACCTGGTGGTGCGCGCCTGTGATCCCAGGACTCAGGCAGCTGAGGCAGGAGGATTGGCATGAATTCGAGGTCAGCCTGAGCTACGGAATGAGTTCAGGACTAGCCTGACTGTAGAGTGAGATCCTGTCTCACAAAAAGTCTTACCTTATTAAATAGCATTTAAAATGTGACATAACTGTTTGAAGTGACGAATATTCAAACATGAGTAGGCTCTCTTTTTCTTTGATCAAAAAATCTGCCGTTGTTCCCAGTGGGAAATGCGTCGCTTCGATCTCAGCAGAAGCTTCAGCAGCAAAACATCCCCTGACAAGGACATGCTCTTTCCCAACTGCTGCCTCTTTTCTTTCTTTTCCGAAAGAAGTTCATTTAAAAACAAGAAAGGCTTATGTCGGCTTCGGCTACTTAGCCCCACCCCCATTCCTGTATGGCTGTGGTGTGACAGCGTATCATGGCGACAACACAGAAGAAAGCGAGGTGCTCACCTCACGGCAGCTGAGAGTCACAGCCAGAGAGAGACTGGCATCCCACAACACTCTTCAAGGACACGCCACAGGTGACCCCTCGCTTCCCCCTAGGCTCCGCCTCTTAGCGCTCCCACGGGCCTTCCAGGAGTGCCACGCTCCACGCGAGCCTTGAAGACAGAGCCTTGCGGGATGGTCCAGACCACAGCAATAACATTATACTTGGTCTCCTCTCTCCCGCTCTTTCTCTCCCTCTTCCCCATCCATGTTTAGTTCCTCCTGTGCTCTCGCCGTCGCTCCTTGACGGCGTCTTTATTTTTCTGTTCCTTCAAGTCTCCGTCTCGAGTCTTTGTCACTTCCAGCTTCCCTTGTACTTACCTTTGGTTTTAACGGACTCTCCAGCAAAATATGGATCATCCGCGAGGCTTAGCATCCCATTCCGGATGCACAGAACTTTCTAACAAATCGTCTTTAGAGAGGGTACTGTTCTGTCTAGCTTTTCTGTTGCAATGGTGACTTCTGAAAATTAGAGACATTTCAGAAAAATATAAAGAGTTCAGTGTGAATTGTTCTATCAAATTGCCCAGTGTCTTCACATCGAGTGTATGTAAGTGAATTATACAAAATCAGCACAAAAAAGAAATCGTCTTGTGTATACTCTTGCTAGTCTCATGGTTGCCAGAAATTTCAGCAGCCTCCTTTATGGTTAAAAAATTCCCAGTTTCTCCAATTTCTATTTGATAATAGAACTGAGGTAAGTTAAATATAGAATTCAGTATTTCTTAGTGCTCTCCACCAAAAACAAAATCATGTCTTTCATTTCTTCATACTAAAGTTATTAATTTTTATCTAAGAACCATCTTTAGTTGTTTTAGACTCAATAAGTCAATTCTGAAAATTTGTTACTTCAGTGAGACTAATACAAAATACAGATGTTTTTCAGAGCAGCAACTAAATAAAACATATTAAAGTAAAATTGTACTACTTTTTAAAAAAATGAATGGCTGGTTCATTCTCATTAAATTGTGTTCCTACAGTCTGATCTTAACTCTAGTCACTGGCATGTCTAGGTGCTTACTGTCAGAGGACAGACCACAGTCCTTGCTTAGCAAAGGGAAAAATGTCCAATTCTTTCTAGAAACATTGTGACCTTCCTCAAAGAGGTTGAATGGGCTGTGGGAAAAACTATTAGCTCTAAATCAAAAGCACAGTTAATTCAAAACAGATTTAAATCAGGGCAGCTATACAGCATCGGGTTAGAACAAGAAAAGAGGAAAAATAATTTTTGTGTTTCAAATGTGTTTAAGAGATTTTGTTCAAATCTAAAAATGAAAACCAAAAGGGCCTAAAACTTAAATCCGGACAGCAGCACTATTGATCCTGGAAAATGAAACAATGCCTCTTGCCAATATTTTAATTAGTACGTATGAAAAATATACGAGAACAAAGAAGTTATGACATTTATATTGATAAATATAGAAACACATACAGCAACACAGGTCTTGGGTCAAAGTTGCCCTGATATGAGGTCACAGAGCACAGAGTTAACCTTGGAAGAGTTACCTTACTTTGTATCTGTCCATTATTAGAGGAGATAATGTCACCAAACTACCTTTGATTTATAAGGGAGCAATCACTCACAGTTTGTTTTCAATAACTTAGGTTATGAAATGATCCCTTTTAAGTTAACTTCCGAATAATCCCTAAGTATATGTCCATTTCAAGTGAAAAATATCATGTCTATAAACCATATGCTGGAATATATTATAATTTTTATTTTGTAAATATCTAAACCATTTGTAAGAAAAACTACTTCCTTTGGGTTTTGATAATAATCTATATCAGAATTCCCAAATTAGTGAAAAAAATAAAAGAAGTACTTGAAACCATAAGTTATATTTAGATGCTTGTCAAGAAGCCAGATTCCATGAGTTTTGTATATCTGACCCTTTGGCATCTTCCCACATAATCAGCCCTTTAACCCAGACTTGGAGTAAAGGGAATAACAGCATTTTTTCTGTTCTCTGTTTAACTTGGCTTAACTCTCTGTAGAAACTCCTCTTTCCCACAGCCTAATTCCAAACAAATTGTCATGCTAACAATACCCTAGCTGTGGTTAATTCAGTCACTTTGTGACTTAGCTTGATGAAGGTTCAATAATTAGAAACTGTTTCCTTTTAAGGTGAGAAAATAATTAGGAATTTCAACCTAAGATTGACTTTTATTTTTTAAAGAAATTTCATTTTTCTCCTCTTCCTGCCATTCTAAAAAGAAATTTCTAGTCATGAAGAGATCATAACAAAAAGTGAGAAAGATAATATCAAACAATCAAGAAAAATACACCTTTTCCTTCATAAATTACCAATAAGTAACTGAATGCTAGGAAATAAAATAACAGGTGCTAGGGAAAATGCTAGGAAATAAAAACCCTTAAAATGTAAATTTTTCATGGAAAATTTGAATTAGTTAAATACTTTGGTGATTTTCTTGTAGGCCATCAAGAGAAAAAATATGTATGGATTTAAAAAGTAAACACACTTCTTAAATCAGGAGAAAACAATGTAATATATTTATTTGTAATGTTCTTGATAGAAATTACAGAATAGTTGGGGTTAAAGAAGCAAGGTAGTCTACCCCTACCTAAGGGACTGGAGTGTGACATTATTAGGGGATGAGCTATTTCTGTCTTCTCAGGTTTGCTTAGATCACTTGATATAAGAACTATAACACGGACGTATTCAAAGGTGCTTTGTAATGAGGTAGGGAAGGCTGAAGAGGGACATATCTGCTGTACACAGCCCTGAACAGCAACTTCCTAGCCTTTATGTCAGCATTTTCTACATCGTGGTCAGTGGAACACTAAAGTCCCATAAAACATTTGGACGGCATCCTTTACAGGTGGACAGTTGTGGGTAGCAGTGTTATACAATTAACCACCAGTTAGAATTGCTACCAGCTTATTAATGGCTTAAAATTTTGATGTGCTAAATAGATGTGTTAATTTTATTTAACTCATTTACTTCAGTAAAGAATTCTCCTCTCCGTCTCCACTCCCAGAACCATACCTCAAGTCTTTCATTATTCACAGGTCTTAACTGTTATAAAAAAAATACACTATGGTAAATGTAACGACATCATTTCCAGATGTCTAGACCAAAGATTAAGTAGATTGGGAAGAGGGCGAACAGTGTGAGGGAATTTGAAGTTTCAAGATATATTCAGTGGTACAGCTACATTGTCAAATTCTGGTTGCTGTGACAAAACTCCTTACATTCAAACTTAATGGAGGAGAAATTGATTTTGGCTCACAGTTTTAGATGATCAGTCTGTGGTCTGCACCAAGGCAGAAAGAGCACGACAAAAAGGTATATCAGAGGAACATTGCTCGGCACACAGCAACCAGGAAAAAGAGAGAGAAAAGGGCGAACCGGGCACAAGACTATGCATGTTGTCTCAGGTCAAGCTCCTAGCGACCCACATCCAACAACACCAACAGCACACTTAGCTATTGAACTCATCAATGGACGAATCCACTGATGAGAATAACAGCCACACAATTCAATCACCTTCCAAAAACATGTGTCTTTTAGGGAACACTTTACTTCTAAACTATAACACTAACACCATTAAGGCTAAGTCTAATTTTCCTGGTACCTAAGAATAATTCACAGAGAAGCTTAAAATTCAATCATAGAGCGCTTATGTTATGAGGATTTCCGTTGCCACATTCAATCACTCAATCCTCATTCAACTCTGTTACATGCGTTCTTGGTGCACCTGCACATATGCCACGTTTGATGTTCTCACACTTCTCCCCATCGTATTTGTGATCCCTTATGTCACACAGAATCATGTTTAAAGACTCACGTTTTGGAATTTCTCAAACTTGTCTATATTTACTGCCTCCTCTAATTCATCTGTTAGTATTCCTTGGTAGGCTATAATGTAACACCTCAGGTTTCCTTGGCTGCTGACTTGATCTTTCAATAAAGACTTGACATCTTTCAACAAAGACAGTTTCGTCTTCAAATGCATCCCTGTTGTGTACTATTTCTAATATTGGTTCAGTTTATATAAATGAATATCTCTCTAAATCCAAAAAACAAAACAAAACAAAATCTGCATGTCTGATAAGATTGTTATCTTGTGTGAGAAATATAAGCTTTATCAGAATGAGGGATCTCACTGTCAGTGGGAAAACTGGGACCTGACCAGGAAAATGGTAAGTTATCTTGGCAGCAAAAATCCATTCACAACCAGGTTCCAGTGGCTAAATCAGTCTAACGTCCTCACACCATAGACACTATTTTAATTTATACTTACAACATTCTTTAGTTAGTAGGTGTCAAATCTCATTGCTCCAAGTCCTAGAGAGAGGGCATTTGAGTGGTTGAACTACTTCATACGTCTGCATTTCCTTCCACTTCCTGTCACGGATATTCTTTCCAAATTTGTGTATGGATTTCAATAAAGCATATCACTGCTTGTATTTGTTACTTCCTGTCGCTGGGGAAAAGTACCTAATATATGCAAATTAAAGGAGGAGAGATTTATTTGCCTAATAGTTTCACAGGGATCAGGACATAGTAGGCTGACTTTAACGCGGAAGCAGCATGGTAGAAAATCACGGCAGAGGAAAACTGCTCTATCCAGGCCAGCCAGGGAGCAGAGAAAGAGAAAAGCTCAGAATAAAAATACACTCTTGCAGGATTTGCTATCAGTGACCCTCCTCCTAAAGAGCCCAGCTCCTAATACCACATTCAACTATGATCTCATCAATGAGGAACCCACCGATGAGTACAGAGCATCCTATGACCCAGTCTCCTTCTGCAAGTCTGATCTCTGAACACATGAGACTTTGGGGAGAGATTTTTGATACAGAAGAACAGTTTTGACAGCCCCTGCCCTGCTTCCTCTGTTGGAAGCGCTAGTTGTGAGCACAAGCTCCATTCTTTTGCCATCTCCACATTCTCAGGCAAAGGATACCTCTTCCTTGTCTACATCAGGCCTAATCTTTTTATTCTATTTTTAAAATCCCCACTGCCTGATAGATATTTCTAATTAAATTACTGTCATCTCAGACTCAAAAAGTTTTAACCTGAATCTGTCATTTTTCCTCTTTGTCCTCAAAATAATTTTTTTTTGAGTATGGCATTTGCTGGTTTCCTAACAAGGTGAAAACCTGGATCAAGTTCAGCACTTTGTTGACCACCAAACTTCTTTCTTTCTTCTCACATTCATTCCTGTTCGATGTCAGCATCTTAGTTGCTTTTATTGTCGCTGTGACTCAATACCCGACATCCACAACTTAGGGAGGAAAGATTTATTATAGCTCACAGTTTCAGAAGGTCTCAGTCTGCTTGTGAGTGGGCAGCTGGAAAATGGTGGAATCACATAGCGGGGCTGCAGCTAGAACTGGAACCTGAGTTCCTGGGGCAGAGATCCTTAGAGCATGATAGAAGAGAGACAGACTGGGAGGAAGGGTGGAACCAGCACACACCAAGCACCCACCCCTTCCAACCAGGCCCCATATCCCAATCCTACACAATGTATCCATCAGAATACGAGGCTTTTGGGTGCACTCCAAAGCCATACCACCACAATCAGCATATTCACAGTTATGTGTACACAATCCCACTGGAGGCCTTCCTCTAAAACGCCAAGAGCTGTAAGACAAGTCAGGTACTGAAGCAATTTGGTGAGTAGGCACTGTAATAACATGCAGAAAAGAGGAAGAATGGAGAGAGGAGAAACATAGTAAGGAGAGATGAAGGATGGGAGGGAAATATTGAAAGAGAGAAGAAGAAAAAGAGGGGCAGAAAATAAAAGGAATGAAGAATGAGAGGAAAATATAGGCTGGAAAAAAATAAAGTGCACTTAGCAAAAATCTAGGAGGCTACCTTTATTTATTTATTTTTGAGACAGGGTCTCGTTCTGCAGTCCAGGCTGGTCTGAACTCACTATGGAGCCCAGGCTGGCCTTGGACTCACAACAATCCTCCTGCCTCAACCTCCTGAGTGCTGGGATTGCAGCTGTGTCCCACCATGCCAGGTTTATGTGGTGCTTGGGTACTTAGCGCTTGATTTAGCACTCGCTAAGCAAGTGCTTTAACCCCAGAGCCATTCCTCCAGCCCAAGGAGATCATCTTTATACATGATAGTTCGCACTATCTAGCAAGCTATAGATCTAATTAGCCATTAACTATTAAGCAGCCTCTGTCTTGAAGTCTTATTTTAAGAGGTGAAGTGGTTTTCTTGGGCCTGTAATCCCAGAACTGTGGGAGCCTGAGGCAACAGCCTTCAAGGTCGGGCAATGTAGAGACTTAGTAAGACCCTGCCTCTAAATCAAAACTAAAAAGTGGGCTGGGGGTGTAGCTCAGTGTGAAGGTTGTGGGCTTGATCCCTAGTATCACAAAAATCAAGAAAAAAAGAGATGAGGCATTAATCTGTATGACCTGAGACCATTTCCAGTCTTATCACTTTGTGGCTTCTATAAAGTCTGTTTCCAGATTGTGACATTCACACTAAATCCTCAGAGTCCCCTAGAATCAAACAGAATTTCCTACCAGGTCCAAGTTCTGGAGGTAGACAAAAGAGCATGTGATATTCTAATTTTTTCTTTCTAAGAACTGGAGTTGCTGAGCCAGAATTAGGGTGCAGTATCTGGACACCTGTGTCAGTGTTGACGTACACCGGGTTAGGTCAGATAACAGAAGCCATAAACTTTGGAAAAGATTAGGCCAGGGACATCCCTGGAGTTTGCACAAAAAGAAAAAACAATCCAGGACAAACCAACTCAGTCAACTCATTTAAATGACTTGCACGGTGTTATGGGGTTAACACAGCAGGCGAAGTGCTTGCCGAGTTATCACAAGGCCATGGATTCTGTTTCTCAGCATAATCAACATAATCAGGGCATAGGGGTACCTGTCATCTCAGAATCCAGAAGACCAAGGCTGGATTACTGGTTCAAGGCCAGCCTGAGCTACACAGTGAGTTAATGTCCAGTCTGTGTTACCGAGCAAGACCTTGTCTCAAAAATAAGTAAACAGACTAAATAAATAATTTTAGTGGGTGCTGGGCTCTCAGGGTCATCCCAAATTGCCAACTATCCACCTTAATCTAATTAAAGCACAGGAATGATGCCTTCTGGGTACACAAGACAGAGGAGGTCTGGCTCTGAACATGTTGATTTTCTTGTCAAAAGCAAACCTTGATGATTTCTAAAGATTGACGACTCCCAGGGAAATAATCTGTTTCTCCACCGCAAAGATTTTCAAGACATCAAAAGGTCATTGTGTACATAAAATAAAATGATATATTGACAATATAGATAGATAGATAGATGGAGAAAGGCGATCCTGAAAAATTGTCTTCGTAGAACTTTGTCACAGGAACTTTATGGCCTCTCAGAGAGACAGGGAGAGTGAAAAGGAGAAAGGGCAGTTTTATTAAGGCTACTAAGAACACATACTAGAAAATAGAGTTGGAAATCTACAAATTGTTTTTTTTATATTTTGGAAATGTTTGATAATGAAGGGGAACACTATAATCTATAGCAAAAAGAAGTAAATATCAATAAATATTAATCAAAATCTATTTCATGCACAATACTATTTTTGAGATCCAGTAGGCTAAGATTTCACAAACATGGACTTTGCTATGTTGTGATTTTAATATGAAACTAAAATTTTCCACAATCCTGGGCTGAAACCATTCTGCATAACTACATACCATCTTTTAAGAAAAGACATGTAATAGAACTGGAATGCAGCTTGGTAGCTTGGTGATAGATCAGTTTCTCTCATGTGGGAGGTCCAGGTTCAATACTCATTCCTGCAAACACACACACACATACATGTGTGTACATGCACACACAAACACACATACACACACACACATAAACACAATAAAGAAGACAACATGTATATAAAGATGCTAAGATCTGCCTGAAATCAGGTGATCTCCTTGCAGTCTCTCATTTATGCTCATATGATTAATTGTTCTTCACCCAATTGAGGCTAAGACCAGAATGAAATCGAGCACATTCAAAGGACTCAAAGAACAAAAATGTAATCAAGGCTACAACTTATTATTAAAACTTTTCAGAGCTCTGTAAATATTTGCAAATGTGTGATAACAGAAAGTAGGACTGGTATGTGTTAACAGAAATCAGTGGTAAGTTTTCCTTTTGGTGTTCCATCTGTCACTGTAGCAAAAAAACATTTCCTACTCCAGTTGTTGCTCATGACTCTAATACTGACAATATTTCACAGAATTTCAGGATCGAACAAATGATTTACTTTTGTCTTCTTTCTTGTTACTGATTTACTCTTCATTGATTCACATGGAGCTAGAGTTATAAAAAAACAAGGTGGCACCAGTCAAGGAGTTAGAAAGGGATCCAGCACTAAGTAAATGAAGTTTCAGCTGGGACCATGGATACAGGAATTCTGGGCAAAGAAGGAGAAGGCTTTTTCAGGCAGATGTGTCAGTAAAAGTAGGCTGAGTCGTGCTGAAACAATAGAAGAAGGCTCTAAAGCTTCAGTAGGTTAGAAATGCAAAGGCTTATTTTACACTAATTCCCTGCGTCTATCATGTGTTAGCCGCAGCCCAGTACCACACCCTTTCCCCAGCACATATATCGCTGGATTGTCCTCCATCTGAGATATTCCCTATTTTGTGGCAGGGTGAAGACAGAGATCATGTGGTATGCGGTGTCTTTCAAAGCCATCATCCAAAAGTGATGCATGTCCCTTCTGCTTCCATTTCAGTGGGCAAGGACTACCACCTGTGAGGTCTGGAGGGCAAGGAGTAGGAGGAAATGTCACACTGAGCTAGGCCATACTTGATAACAAAGGGGATACCATGGTCTGATGGTATAAACAAAGGATAGACTCAACAGGGAACTTATAGCCTAAGCCTTGAGTTTTCAATGCACCTTGAGCTCATATGGGGAAGCAGAGGCTGGTAAGGCATGAAGAGGGTTAGTAATAACAGTCATATTAGAAGGGTCTAAAGGCCAAATTAGAGTTAAACTTATCACATAGACTTTGAGTGGATCTTGAAGGCTAAATGTAGTGGGGAAACAAGATTTTAGACTGACCAGACTGTGGGAAGCAAAACCACTAAGAAAGTATAGGCTTTATATGAGATCTGATAAAGTCAGCATGAATGGAAAAAGCCAATAGGATCTAAGAAGTGCCCAGCCAAGGCCCTGGGTTCGATTCTTCAGCACTACATATGCTGAGTGTCATGGCTCACACCTGTAATCCCAGCGCTCGGGAAGCTGAGGCAAGAGGATTGTCATGAATTAGAGGTCAGTCTGGACTATATAGTGAGTTCAGGATCAGGCTGGACTATAGAGCAAGACCCTGTCTCAAAAAACAAGGAAAGAAAAAGACTAGAAATATGGCCTAGTGAAAGGTGATTAGTTTATGAGTTATCTTTGTTTAGAAGGGATGACTGTATTTCTCGTGGGCCTGGGTAAGTTCCTGTGAGAATGAGACCTTCTGGAAGAGCAAACTGTCCTATATAATCGCTCATGCACATTCTGAAACTTCAATGACATTTAATAAACTGCATGGCAAGAGTCAAGGACACCAGGTAGGCTGCCCAATCCCGCACTTAGGGTCAGCAGCACTGCGGGCCATCGAAACCTCTTTCACTTGTAAAATACCCAGCTCACAGTATTTTGTTACAGTTACACAAGGGGACTAAGATACTGATATCATACAAGGAGTCAGTGCGAAAAGTAATAAAGAAGGATAAACAGATTATGCTGTATTATAGAAAAATTTCCCGTGGAGGGATCTTCTATGGTCTTCATTAAGAACACATCTGTCTATAAATTTATTACTCTGTCAGTAGAAGAGTCTAACAGAAGAAGGGTGAAAGGTTGTTCTTAGGAAGGGTCAAAGGTTGTCCTTCCTCAGGGCCACCCACGGCATTCAACAGAAGTAATCAAAATAACAGGCAATGAGTCAAAGTTTAAGTTTTAGGGTCCAGGTTAGCCTCACAGTTACCATGAGTCCTTGGAGAACCCTTAATTAACTATGTGCTAATCCTTTCCTTTGTGAAACAAAGGTGTAAACATCTCCAGGCCACACTGAAGGAAATTTCTATTAAAGCTGCATAATTAGATGAAAGCCCTTCAGAAGCTGAAAAATACTTTAAAATGCAAGTTAGTGTTGTAATGTTCACTCTAGTGGGGGAGGGAGGAGGAATTCCTAAATCTATTTTGAGATCTCATAAATTATGGAGAAAATATAAAGTCTTTTGCCAAACTTCATAAAAGCAAAGTTGACAACATCTCTGACATGACTCCTTCTTCCTGTGACAACCAACAATCAGATAAAGGTCGAGTTATGTTATGTTAATTCTTAAGAGAAACTGGACTAAAAAAAGCACTCTTAGAATGATGCTGACCTTTATCATACTGCTCATTTTGCAGGTACACTTTAATTTCATGTGACTTAGTCCACGCACACCTCTAATCCTGAACCTGCTCTTAATCTTTGCATTTTTCTCTATAGATAGACACACTTAAATGTAATAAGCGTGACACCAAATTGACCATGCCTTTTCTTATGGAGCTTTTGGAATTAAACAAAGCTTAAATATTTTTATGATTATTTTAAAAATAAATTCCAAGAGTTATGATGTTTATAATACTGAAATATATTCCAGGAAAACTACATGGCCCAGTGAATATGTTTTATATAACTTTAATTTTCAAGCTATATTAGACTTAAGAATGGTAAGTTTTAGGTATATAATTAAAACTATCAATTGAATGTATTCCCCCAAAAACCCATCTGCTAAAAGCTTGGTCACCAGCTCATAATGCTTTAAGAGATGGAGGACTCTTTATGAAGTGGGGTCTCATGGGTTGAGATTAGGTCCCTTCAAGGGCACATTGACTCTGAAAATCCCTTCCTCTTCTCTCTCTCTTTGCTTCCTGGCCCCGTGTTGGAACCAGCGTCCTCCCTTCATGATTCTCACATGAAGTATCCACTTGCCAATGTTCAAAAGCAACAGTAGCAACTGACCACAGACGGGCAACTTCAAAACTGGGAGCCAAAAATAAAACTTGACTCTTTTTATATTCAAGTGTTTATTACAACAGAAGAAAGCTAACACAGGCCGTGTCCCACCACTTCCACCTAAACTTTAGTAGCCTGTAGTACACTTTTCAGTGAATCCTCAGAAACTTTTTGAACACAATGACCCAAGTTGTCACTTTCAAACAGTTTTCACAGTGAACACTCATTTGCCATCCTGAGGGTAACAGTGTAGAAAGGTGGTAAGCACTAATAAGCAAATATATTTCACCATATTTTATCGATAAAAACATATCTGTGTGTAAGTTTCATCTCCGAATCTTAAAAAATTTTCCTGTAACCCAATTTAAGCAACAAGTACTTAAAAATATATGAGTTGTCTACTTTCTACTGATATTAACACTATTTGTGTAATAACAAATTATTACCCTCCTATTAATCCTCTGTCACCCCTACCACCCAAAAATAATCTTTTGCCAATTATTAAGTGCTAAATTCTCATTTAGTGTTATCTCCGTCCTCTTTTCAAATACACTATTAATTTAGGAATGTAAAAGTAAAGTGATTTTTAAGTCCTATGCAAACTTTGTTTCATCATTTCCATGACTACAGCCCATTTTTAATATTTCTGCTAATCTTTTCACTATTGTTTGCAGAGGAAAATCAAAAAGGATATTTATTAGGCACTAATGTGGAAAATTATCATAAGTCTCTTGAAACATATCCTTTTGCCTCTTACTGAAAGATGCTCTTGGGTTTTTCAAAAAATTCTCTTTGACTCTGCTCTAATTGCCATGTAAAGGCACAACATGTCATCATTTTTTTTTCCACCATGAAGCCTTTGAAATCATCCAGATGGGAGAGGACAAAACAGATATTTCAAACATTATATACAACCTCCAACAATTGTCTTAATGACTGATTAGGAAGTGAAAGTCGCTAAAGAAAACAAGTTGACAGTCATCAGCTGTTACTGTTTTAAATGCCCCATCTGCTGGGCCCCTTGTATATCTGTCCCCTTTTCAAGTCACGTCATCCACAGATTCATTTTAATCATTGTTCACTTAAGAGGGAATGTCTGGTAGAACATGTTTTGATATCCGTGATCAGCTGGTCTGCAGGCATGTACCATATTATGTGGCCTTAAAATGCAATTCCCATTAATAAACATCTGAGAACATTGATACTTGAAGCTTTATGTGTTGTGGGACCCTGACTAGGCCGAAGGATAATGGAAGGTAGTAGGCGGCTCAGACCCTGATCATCTCATCCGGAGACCGGCAGGAGTGGAGCCGCTCCCTCTTATCCCAGGCCCAGGATGGCCTGCACCTCTGGTTTCACTCTACCCAAATTCCCAATTTTCCCCTACCCCGAGACCTTCGCCAGAAGTCACGTGATCAGGTTTTGAGAGACCCATCATCCAAATCAGGCAACTTTCAGACCCCAAACCTCCTCCAATCATTAAATGATCCTTGCCCTGTTACCCTGACTGACCCTCCTCCCTTCAACTGCTTATAAGCCTGGTCCCCAGGGACTATAAAGGAGCTGGCAACATTGATTCAGACTCCCAGATGTTGTGACATCCATCACACTCAAGGTCTCTTGAGACATTGCTTATCCAGACTTTGCTGATTCCTGATCGCAAGTGGCCAACGGACCCCAGATACTCCGGCAATATGTTCCATATAAGATATCTCTTTGTGGAGAGTCAATACTTCAAATTTACTTTGCATTATCCTGATATGAGCTTGCTATGAAAATATTTCGCAAGACTACTTGGAAAAAATCCCATCATATACAATGATGTTTGTGAAAAAGTAGTCATTAATATTTAGTCATCTGTTTAATTTTTCTTCTTCTTCTTTTGAGATAAGATTATTTTGTGCAATCCAGGCCACCCTTGAACTGGTTGAATTCCCCAAACTGGCCTGAAATTCCTGATTCTCCTGCTTATAGTCTCTGCAGTGCTGAGACTATAGGTGTGGACCACTGCACCCAGGTTGTTCTTGTCTTCTAATAACAGAATTAATTGAACAAATTAGTTTATTGTGCACCAACTGAGTGGGGAGAACCTTACCAATTCTTCCAAAGAAAATATTCTGTTACTACAAAGAGGTTCACAATCTCTAAGTGAGATCACATTTCTAATCTGTCTGAATAGCCTCAGAGCTCTTGTGAAATTAAAGTGATTTAGGTTGCATATCCTGTGGCCTTGAGATCACCAGATGGCCAAGAGGTCTAAACTCCATGTGCAAATCTGTGGATGGGAAAATGTGTGTTTCCTTATCAAAGACCAGAAACTAATGGCTTCATGGTTTTTAAATGAATTATATGAAATGCTGTTAAGATTTCATTGGCTAATAATAAAACTGGTGAAATGCCAGTACAGAGCAATCACTTAAAGAAAAATTTAAAGTGAAAAAATCTTAATATGCTCAGTGATGAATGTGAATTAAAAATGACCAATAATGGGATTTTTTTCTTAAATAATTGTTTCATAAGTACAAATCTATCCAATGAATGAACTTAAAAGTGCCTTGAGTCTTTTGTCAATAAATTAGTTGGTCAGTAACTTTATATCAGCATGCCATCTGATGCCCTGGTAAAGACACGCAGAGCCCCTGTGTATATTGTACTTAAACTGCTCAACAAGTAGGTAGAACTTGTTAATTAAGCTTCTAGACTTGTGTAATGTACAGCCTGCACCACAATACTTGGCCGATCTGACAGCCTGTAAGTGATGGGACATTAATCTTTTCGTCAATGACTTTGATGATAGAAATAAGAGCATGACCATGATGTGATTCACACTTACATCAAGATTAGTCCTGTAACACATGTCACCAACAGTTTACGGAGAAATTTTCTCTGCCCCTTCAAAATGAGTGTGTCAAATGAGACAGTTCAAAATTTTTTTTCAACCAAGTCAATTGTCAAATGTGTTGAGATTGTTGCCAATTTTAGTAAAACACTCAAGTATATGACAGTTTGCATAAAAATACATTAAAATGTATTCTAAGTTAGTGCTATAATAATGTCATTCATTTGCATTTCAAAGTGTTTTCTTGAATTTGAGATAAGGAAGAGTGCTCAAGTCAGTACTCCTCGACTCTGTCTCCTCTGCGCTGGCCCTTGTCTGTACCATAGCCCTTGACAGGGGGCACTCAGGGGAATGTGTAGCACACTGACACCCTTTTCTGTGTGCTGGGGCAGATAAGAGAGAGCAGCTCTGTTCAAAGAATGGATTAGAACTCTTAAGTACAGAGCAGCCACAGGATTTTCATACTTACTAATGAGAATAGAAAGATGGGGGGAGGGAGCAAAAAGAATGAAATCCTTGATACTCAGAGACCCAGGTAGCACTCTGGCACCTGGTGACCATCTTTCAGTGGTTATGGCGAGGCAAGACTACTTGCTAATAGATCATCTATCTTACACAAAGACTAAAGGGGGTAGTAATTCAACATCAAACTTCCAACTCCTGAGTGATTGCATGAGTTTTATTTACTCATCTGTTCCATAAGTATTTATTAATTACTAATAAATAAGATACGGTCGTTATTCTGAGAAACGCATAGTCAAGTTGTGTAGGTGGATGTAAATAAAATATGGTATACTAAGATGTAAGTACACATATGAACAGCACACCATGTGACCCACTATTGTGTAGGGACTAGGCATGGAAGGGGGTGGGGTGGAAGCTCACGCCTGGCTGGCAGAACCCAGGAAAGCAGTAACATCAGTCTCTCCGGAGGATGAAAATAAATCTCAAAAAAAAAAAAAAAAAAAAAAAAAAAAAGAGCCAGCACAGGGCTGGAGCTGGGACTGCTCACAGGGGAGGTAGCTCTGCTGACACCAGAGGCCACCATGCTTTCTAGGGAGACACAGAAGAATGCCAGGCTGACCAGGGGCCTGGTGAACACACAGCTGTGGAAGGTGACCACATACTGCTCTCTGGTGATGCATACCAGTGACAAAGGACGTTGGTCTTTCCATTGCTAAGGCCCCTACTTCTTCCTCCTTATAAGTTTTACTCCAGGTCTGCTCATCTGTTCAGTTCTTCCAACACTTTTTGCTCCCTGGCCTCAAGGCTCTGTGCCCGGGGCTCCTCTGCTTGGTACAGTCTCCCCTCCCCAATGCTGCCTTCGATCCCATGAGTCTCAGCTTGATGTTACTCTCTCTGGGAAGTTCCCTGACCACACTGCTACTTCCCATGTGCAGAAATCAGGTTCACCTTTGTCTTGATTGATTGACTGATTAATTTTTTTCTTTTTTGGTTTGGTTTGATTTTTATGTGTGTTTGTTTTGCGGTGTTGAGTTTCCACCTTGGCCTCTCAGAATGTTGGAATTACAAGCCTGTACCCCTGAGCCTGCCACTTATGATTATTTTGAAAAAACATTTTTAGCTATTTTTCCTTTCTCAATAACTATAGACCAGTAGCCAAAATATTAAACATGTGCTCATCACTGTATTTCTGTCACTCGGTAAAAAAACCAAGCATATAGTATGCTTTCAAAATACAATTGTTAAACTAATGAATGACAGATCCTCAAGCCCACTGTAGCAAGACTGTTTTTTTTTTTTTTAATAAAGGGAAGGACAACTTTTGTCTTTTTTAATTTTGTGGCACTAGGTATTGAGTACCACACTCAACTACTTTCCTAGATAATTACTATTGATTTTTGATTTTGAGACAGGGTCTCACTAAGTTGCAAATTTACCCAGGCCAGGGTCAAACTCCTTAACCTCCCATCTCAGCCTCCCAGAATGCTGAGATTATAAGCTTGTACAACTCAGCCCACTAGGAGTACCTTTTAACTTAATTGTTATGTTTTCTTAGACCTTCTGCTATGGTTTTTATCTGGAATGTCCCCCCCAAAGCCTCATTATGGAAGATGATTCAGTCATGGGAGATAATCCATTGATTTCTTGTGTTGCTAAGAGGTGGGACCTGGGACTGGAGGAATAGCATAGCGGTTAAAGTGCTTGCCTAGCAAGTGCAAGGCCCTCAGTTCGACTCCCCAGCACCGTATAAGCCGGGCATGGTGACAAATGCCTGCAGTCCCAGCAATTAGGAGGTGGAGGCAGGAGGACTGCCACGAGTCCAAGGCCAGCCTAGACTTCATAGTGATTCGACACCAGCTGGGCTAAAGAGCAAGACCCTGTATCAAAAAAATTAAATAAATAAATAAAATAAAGAGCTGGGGTCTAGCCAGAAAGGGTGGGTCTCGGGGTCACCACCGTGCTGGGTACACACTCTCTCTGCTTCCCCTTGTGATGCTGTGAAGAAGTTTTCTGCAGTTAGGCCTCCACCAGACCCTTCCCCCACTGCCAGTGACCCACAAGTGCACTGACATCTCCTGAAACTGTGAGCTAAGATAAGTTTTCCTCCTGTAAGTTACAGGTGTTGAGTAACGTGTCACAGCAATAAAAAAAGTAACTATGACATCGTCCACAGAATATTCTGTGCACTCCTTGGAAACTTGCTATGAATTCTTTTCTGTGACACTGGTGATTAAAGCCACAGTCTTCCACATGCAAAGCTGCCACTCCAACACTGAGCTACAGCTCTATCCCAGAATTAATTTTTAAAAATCTTAGAATAGTCTCAAATTCTCACATGTCCCTAAAACAGTTTTCTTTATTCTTTTCCTTTGTTTTGCATTCTTTCTTTTTTGTACCCAGTTGTTAACACCTACATAAGATAATTTATAACAAATAAACACACCTTCTATAGTTAAAAAATCTGTAATTTGTTAGAATTCTCTTCTTTGAGATGCTGAAGATTTAACCCACAGCTTTCCCAATGAGCTACATCCCCAAGTTTTTAAGTTTTCTTTTTTTTTTTTTTTCTTCTTTTGAGATAGGGTCTCATTGAGTTCCTGAATTGCTCAAACTGGGCTCAACCTTGTAATCCTCCTGCTTCATACTCTCAGAGCACTGGGGTTGCAGGACAGGCACACCACCTCACCTGACTAGAATTATAATTTTTGAGGTAATATATTTTATTTGCCCGAGGGTCCCACATTCTGTCATCAATGATTCTCAGACTTCCCTTGACGGTGGCAGATATCCCTTGTTCTTGCTGACCCTAACAATTTTGAGAAGTGCCGATCAGATACTTTACACATTCTGCAACAATTTACATTTTCTGATGTTTCTCTGATACTGGACAGGAGTTACTGGCATTGGAGGGGAAGCCACAGAGGGAAAGCAGTGGTCTCACCACACCAAGGGTACCCGATGTCTGCCCTGACAACCTGGCTGCAGGGGTGCTTGCCAGCTTCTCCTCTGCAGAGCTACGGCATCCACCACTTCCGTAATGTACTCTTGGGAAGGACTCGCACTCCGGAAGTGGGGGGTCACGTGCTCCCTGAGGCTCGGTTATTTACTTCAGTCAGGATTCTTCTCTGCATTTGATTTCCTTCACGTATTTGTTCATTCAGGAAACTATTCAAATCATCTGGAGACATGGATATTCATGTATGGATATTTAGGTTATAATCTAATACCATTTTTAAATATTTCCTTTCTCAAAGGCTTCCACTCTTGAGCACTGGAGACGGCTCCTTTGTGCTGTTAATACAGGACTCCATCCACTGTGGTCTTTCCTGGGCGCTTTCTACTTCCCAGTCCTGCGAGGCGCTACAGCCCTTCCTCTGCCATCCTCACCACGGGCCTGCACTCAGCCATTCTGCATGAAGCACTCACCCACTTTATTGGAGTGTTCGGAGTTAGAGACCCAAATCTGGAACAAGATGACAAAAGTATTTCAATGGAATTGAATTTCAGATTTATCAAAGTCAACATTGAAATGATATTTCCGTACTGTTGTAATGTGGAAATGCTGCCATCCTTTGTTAACGTGTATTTTGTCTAGGTTTTATTTAATAAGGACAAAAATGTGTGGTAAATTTAGCTGTAAAGTTACCCCAGACAAACTCCGTTGTTCAACCTCGGTAATGTGTTCTGTGTTTGAACCTCAAGTGGAATATTCACACCAAGTGGGCTAAATTTATCTCCCCACACCCTGAACACTATTGATCTCAAATCCCCCAAGGCAAGTGATCTTTTCTTTTTTTTTAAGACCAGAGGAGAAAAATCTTTAGCATTCACTTTTTCATCTTTGCTGTTCTTTTGATTTATCTAAGTTGTCAGATATAAAAATTTTCTTCTGAGAACGAAAAGACCTCTGACCCATTGGCCCTTCTAATGTGGGGCGTAGGAAATTTCTGTTATAAACAGAGGAAGTCAGATGTTTCCTTTTTTCTAACTTCTAAGAAAATTATTATTGCTAACAGCTACTCCCACCTAGCAATAAAAGTAACTTAATACAAATCAAAGAAAAATTTTTACTGTAGAACTTTATCTAGAGGAACAGATGTCAAGCAATAGTCTCATCAACTTTATGGGACTATTCGATATTTGTACATAGTGGAGATTAACTGTACTCCAATTATTACAGAGTTTACATCATTTATTTTTAATGCAAGCCTATAAATTCAACTTTAGAACTAATTGAAGTTTCTCAATAAGGGAGTTGGAGTGCTGCTCAATGGTAGAGGTCTTGCTTAGGGTGTACAGAATCCTGGATTTGATCCCCAGCATGGGATGGATGGGGGAAGGATAGATGGATAGACAGACAGAATGAGAGGCAATCAGCAATAATAACTATATAGGGAGTCAGAATCGGGTCAGAAAGTATTAAATTCAAGCATGTGTACATGGATTTATAACTGTAGGTGTCTGAGTCTTTCCACTCGTTTTATACTCTGAATCAACACTTCTCAGAGAACAAGGACATATAGACAAGTTATCGAAATTTTGTAACTTTTGACATGTTTTATTTTGCCTAACAAGATAACTTTAATAGTGAGGGTGTACATTGCTATTCAAAAAATTTTAAAAAATATATCCATTTTCAAAGACATTATCTTCTTAAGAAATAAAGGTACCAGTATAAATTTAAGGGAAAACATTTTAAAATTTTTGTGGTGTTTTTCTTGAGTCTAACATATACAGGACTTCTGGTTTCAGCCTTGCTGTATAAAGAGCTTTGAAAGATTTAATTCTCACCTGTAGCAGAAGAGAATATGAATAAACTGAAAAATAACTAATCTGGCATCTATCATAGAACTGAAGTGACATTGCAAATTACTACGGTAAAATCCTGAGAGAAAGAAAAATCCACATAGTTCCAGCCAAGACCTGTCTGGCAGCAGAAGATGCCCCTGGATGAAATCTTGTAGAAATATTTAAATGGTAATTGTGACAAATTGTAGAGTGTGGAATATGGTCTGGTTCGCCAATGAGAAACTGCCGTCTGCCCCAGTTATAGAATATCTCCACACTTAAGTGAGTGGTTACCTCCAGGGAGATCACCAGCTTTTCATTGGAAAAATCTCATGAATTTGCTAGGAGAAGAAAGGAGAGAGAAATAATTGAAAATAGCTGCAGTACCTACTTTCCGGGGAAAAGCGGCCTCCACCAGAACCTCATCCTATTTGTGGCAGTTGGCATTCCTCTCTCTCCAACTGTCTTAGTTACTTTTTTGTCACTGTGACTCAATACCCTAAACCCACAACTCAGGGAGGAAAGATTTATTGTAGCTCACAGTTTCAGAAGGTCTCAGTCTGTTCATGTGTGGGTGGCTGAAAAATGGTGGAATCAGATGGAGTCAAAGCTCTGGGAGACAGAGTTCCTTGTGGCAGCATGGAAGAACTGAGACCAGTATGGAAGGACCGGTGCAACCAGCACACACACCACCAGGTCAGGCCCCAAGCATCCACCCCTTCCAGCCAGGCCCCACCTCCAACACTACACAGTATCCATTGGAGCGTAAGTCTTTTGGGGGACACTCCAGGTCCAAACCATGACACTAACGTTGTTGCTTCGCATAAAGGAGGAACAAAAGTTAAGACAGTACTAGAACACTTGTGAAAGTCACAGCCTAGCATCATAAAGCCCACGCAGAGACTGAGATACTATCAAATCCCATCTCAGTCTCTAATAATTATATTAATTTCAGTAAAGAAGACTTTAGTACAAAGAACATTACCAAAAATAGAGAATTACTTGGAGAGTGATCACAGGGTCAATCTCCACAAAGATTTATTAATTCTAGTGGTAAATATGGTGGTGGAGGAGGGGTACGGAGCCAAATACATTAGAGAAAATGGTAGCATTGAAAGGGAAAAATAAATAAGTCCACTTTTTGTTGAAAATTTCACCTTGTCTATGTCAATAATTGCCATGGTTTGTATAGCCTGTCTAAAACATATTAAAATTCAATTATTGTTGTAATAGTACTGAGGGCTGGAATCTTTAGGAGTTGAATATGTCTTGGCACTATTTCTGTAAATAGATTAAAACTATTATCACAGAAGACCACTCCTCAAGAAAGGATAACTTTTGTTTCATTTTTCGTGCATGCTTGTTCACTGTGGGTACCTGAAGTAGAACATGGTGCAACAAGACGGCTTTCCTCAGAAGAGGCCTTTGATTTTCAATGTTCCAGTCTTGAAACCAAGTTATTTGCTTTACAAATTACTCAGTCTATAGTATGTAGTTAAAGCATTAAAATGCACAAAGACAGTAATCAATAGATTGATCAAATAAAAAATAAATCAACAAATAATAAGCTTTAGGTTGAATAGCACTATTCATCAATCCCTCTGAGTGATGTTTACAGAACAACCTGCAGCTTTTCAGTACATGTGGGCCATACGCGGAGAGAAACCACATTCTTTACCATTAAACACACATTGACACATTTAAAAAGACAGGAATCACACAGCATGTTCTTAGAAAACAATAAAATAAAAAATTAATAACAAAGGGCAATTGGTAACTTCTCCAAACATTGGAAAATTAAACAGCACAATTCTAGCTGTGATAAGTCTAGTCTCAAATAAGCTTTTTTTTGTGTTAAATGAAAGTCCAAATTCAAACTCTCCCCAAATGTTTAAAATTCACCAACATAATTAAAGATAAGTTTTGATGAAATCTGAAATGAGATTTTAAAATATTTTTAACTAAATGAAGTTAAAATTCACCTTATCGAAAGTTACGCAGTGTGGTAAGAATATACTTAAAGGGAACCTACAGCATTGAACTCATGAGTTCGAAAACGAGAATGGTGGAAGATAATTAACCCCAGCTTCCACATCAGGAGCCTGGAAAAATAAGGGCACTGATTCTTAGTTACATCAAGAAACACAAAAGAAATAATAGAAAGCAGTGCAGACATTAATGAACTTGAAAATAAATAACAGACTATTATGCTTAATGAAATAATTCAGAAACAGAAGGTTGAATATCATGTGGCCTCTGTCACGTGAGAAACCCAAAATATTAATAAGAGAAAGAATAAGATAAAAGAGTGACGGTAGGAAACAGAGAGACAGATTTGAGGAAGGGGGAAGTGGACATTCAGAATGGGGGGGGGGTAGAAGGAGGAAAGGGAAATGATGAAGATGAGAAGTGTTCTTCCGGGTTGAATGTGATTATTATATATTGCAAATATATACTAATAAAAAGTGTTTTGGCAAAAAGATGAAGCAACTGAGAAAAATCAATGAAATGAAAAGCTAGTCTTTTGAAAATATAAACTTGATAGATTCTAGTTAGAATAATTAAGATAAAAAATAGCGAAGACACAAAATACAAATCTCAGAAATGAAAGATTTTTGTCATTGATCCCTTGAATTCAATAAAAAGGCAATAAAGGAGTATCAGACATGACTCTGTACCCTTAGAATACGGGTATAATTTAGGGGAAATGGATCAAAATCCTTGAAAATCATAAATTGTCAAGTAGGTAATCTACACAGGTCTACACCTATTAAAATGGAATAAATGATAATTATTAATTATTTATTGGACCCGAATAGTTCATTTGGTGAATACCACCTACTTATGAAATAAATAATAATTTTCAATAAACTTTCAGATACTAGAAGTTGAAGACACTTATATTCTATGAAGACAGCATTTATTATCTTAACACAAAACCAAAGACATTAAAAGAAAGGAAAGCTACAGGCAAAAGTGCATGGGATGGAGAGGGGGGCGTTGGGAAGAGGATTCTGCATAAGAAATGGGGCATCACATAAAAATTAGAGGAATGAAGATAAAATGGGGAACTTGGTTAATGAAAATTTATCATTAATTGTTCTGAATGTACCAGGCTAATGTAAAGTGCTAAAAATAGGGAAACTGTTGATGTTAAAACTAGGGAAACTGAGTGTGAGAACTTCCTGTAGCATGAGATGGTAACCTCAAGTACAAAATGAGTACCCATGAGTCCTTGCTGACGTAAACAGCTGTCTGAGGAAATGGGAGAGGAGAAACAAATGTCTCACACGGAGGAACTCCAATAACCTACACAGACACCCAAGCCTAAGGGAATCCAGAATCTCTCCCTGTTCTAAGTGTGGGCTTCACATGATGACTGCCCTCCTTGGGCAGTGTGGACAGGGGGATTACAGGTTAGTTTCAATGAAGGAATGTATGTGACAAACACTGCCTAGCCAGATGATCGAGGCTCACATGGACAGTGTTCACATAGGTGGCCAGTGACTACCCCTCACACCATGTCATGAAACAGCACTTTCCCTCTGTGATCTTCCTTCCAAAGTGTGTAATTTCTGTTCTAACCATGAGTAACACATCAAACGCATCCTGATTGAAAAACACTCCAGAAAATACCTGCACAGTACCCTGGGAAACAGTCAGCAGCATCACCAAATGGAAAGTTTAAGGAATCATCACAGCCCAGAGACCTAAGGAGACATGATTACTAAATATAATATGGTGTCCTGGAATGGGAAAAAAGTGAAAAGTTAAGACATTGCTCATACTGTATTAACTCAGGTTCTAAGAACACATCAATACTAGTGTATAAGGCAAATCTGGTGTAGAGTGTATCGGCATTCTGTTCTAGCTCCACTATTTCTGTAAATTAAGAACTTTTAAATGAAAAGATTCACAAACAATGTGCATGAGAAACAGAACCGGTGTACTGTCACCTGTTTTCATCAATTTCTTATCTATCTCTGCTTCTGAATATTTTTGAAGAATTCACCTTCACAATATATACATATTATATTTAATTCCTCATACAATGTCCTACACTCCTCTTTGAAATAGCTATGTATGATCTGGGCACAGGCCTTCGCCAGCTGGTGGCTTCGTGCTTCCCTGATAGCAACATGTCAGTTATACTGTGCCTGAAATAGAACAGAAATTGCCTTCGTAGGTCCAATTAAAAGTCTTATTGCAACAGGGCGGCCTGGCAGTGGCTACACACATGGAGAATGGAGGCCTCTACACCTACTTTAACCATTGTCATGTAACTGTGATCTATAACATTACAAAAAACTTTAATGCTAACCCAGGTGATGTAATGGAACACCAGCCATAAATAAGACACAGATACAGTGGAGTATTTCTGGTAAGCCTGGACTTATCATCTCCTTATATTTTAATTAGTATAGTAGATGTAGATATGGACTCACACTTTCAAAATCAATAGCATTAAGACAGATAAACTGGCTCAAATATAATAGGGACATTATCCATTTTGTTTACTTAAATCCTAATCCCTCCAAGGTGAGGTCTGAAGCTAAATCCCTAAATGACGGTCCGACACTGAGAAGGATTCTGGTTGCCCTATGCTGAGTAATAGGGCAAGAAAACTCCCCTTGCAGATTATTCTTATGTTTGCCACTGTGAAATTATGGTGCTGAGTTTTGCTGTCCTCAGAAGGAAAAGAACACGAAGGCTTGCATGTTAATTGATAAGAACTCTGTCCTTGTTCGCTGATGCATGCCTCCCTGTGCATACCTGGACAACAAATACAGAGTTGTCTGAAAGAAATTGGGTGAAATTTGACTTCATTATAACCTGTGCTAAAGTTGTGGAAAAATGGTTAAACTCTACCCACATTACGTAAGTAGCTGGGAGGTACAAACTATCAAAAAGAAGAGGAAGAAAAAAGAGCAGGAGAAATTTACTACGGGAGTTTTAATATTTTATATCAGAATAAATGATACTCAGTGTATCTGAATACATGACTAATTTATTCAATGATCTTTCAAGACTGTACTGTTGAAATGCCTAATATGTATTTGCAAGAATTGAATAAAAGATATCATTCGGGTAAAATCTCACCTGCTATGACAGTTAACATGGATTATCAGCTTGATTGGCTTGGGCATTGCACAGGGGATGAGCAAAGCGCACTTCTGGGTGCATCTGTGTGGGTCTTGCCTACGACATCTGGTCCCTGGCTCCTTCCACTCCAGGGCCGTTTCCCTGCTCTGCTTTCTAGCAGCTAAGGAACTATGCAGCTGTGCTGTACCACGTCCTTCTGCCGTGATATCCCACCCTTGAAGACAGATGACTATGAACTGAATTCCTTGAATCTGGTGCCCAAATAAATAATTTGCAATCCAAATAAATAATAATCAGTATATCTGAATATGAGATTAATTTATTCAATGATCCTTAACGTTTCAGGTATAGGGTATTTGGTCCCAACAATGGGAAAGTATGAACACAGAAAATTAATCCCAGAGAAGTGGAGTCATTGCTGTGACTATGCCTCGCCATTTGGCTTGAAGAACTCCCCTTTGGCACTGGACCAAATGAAATATTTGGACAAGTTTAGAGAAGCTCTAGGATGCTATGAGCAGAGCCTGGTAGTTGATTCTGGTTGGAGCTCAGAAAACCCAAATGCCGACAGGAGTCTGGACAGTACGGGCCAGGCCCAGGAGGGTTTGGATGGAAAAAGAAAGGGCATTGACTTGAGCTGCCACCCTGAGATCATAGATGTAACAATCTCACTCTCCAGGTCTCCTACTCCTAATTAGAGACACCGTTTATACTGTACTGCAGCTGGATAATGTGCCGGCCATCGTGCAAAGACGGGGCTTAGTCCAGGGTCCTGACATCGCTGCTCCTTTGGTCACCTGGTGTGTAAAGCTATGTACTGAGGCAGGAGTCCCCCACCCTCCGGGGCACTTCCCATTGCCTACCTTCGCCCTGGGCCCTAGGACAGCCTTTTTCTATGCATATCCCCCAAGAGTTTTTAGCTCCATACACTAGGATCCGAGTGATAGTTTTCCTCAAATCTCTTCCTAACTTTCTTCCTCATCTGTCCCAGCTTCACAGACAAGGTGAATCAATGTCTTGTCTCTTGCTTGTTTTCGCACAAAAACTGTACAGATTCAGTCTTAGATTCTGATGTTGTTTAATGACATACTGTATAGACCAAGACCAACTTTAGAGGCTACTTTTGTTCTTTTAGACCAAATTTAATGCCAATTTCCCTCTTAGGTGCACAAAACTTAGAGATATTTAAAATCATTGTTATAGTTAAAACAGAGGAGCAAAGAATATAAAATTTAATTTAATAGAAATGACTGCTGTACCAAAATACTGTCTACAATGTCTGCTGCTGCTGCGGATGGCTACTTGAAGTGCAAAGCAAAATATTTGTAGTCTAGAGGAAAATGATGTGAGAGAAAAAAGGCATGGGTCTGGCTGCCTAGTAACGCATGTAACATGCTTTTAAACACTTGCAAACAATTGCCGCAAGAAAAAGAAAAAGGTTACTTCAATCAAAGTTGCAGAAATACACATGAGAACTCAGATGGCTGAAGATCATTTTGACAAAGCGTTGGGGAAGTTTCACATTTCATTAGACTTAGTGCTAAGCAAAGAGGCACAGATCCACAAAGAAACGTATGTAACTACACATATGCAGTTACACGTGTTTCATAGAAAGGATTTATATGTATACATAATGACTTGCTCAAAATAATATGTGTATACATGTAGAGATAGAACTCATAATTATAAGTCTTCAAATACTTTACTTGTAAACAGGAAATACTTATTAGTCTCTAGTGAATATGGTATCCTCAGTAAATTAATTTATATCATTTAAAGAACAGAAAATATGTCCATGCAGAAATATCTACCCTAGTGCAAAATAAGTACAAGTATGAAAGTAATCCCCCCCAGCCCCTTTCTTTTGTCCTTGGGACTGAATTAGGGCTTTAAGCATGCTGAGCACATGCTTTGCTACTGAACTACAGCCTGGTTCAGTTTCTCAGAGACAAATGTTTTTACTAATGGTTTATCAAAATTTCAAGAATTTTCAAATTAAGAGTGTTTAACCTAAAAGATACATGTAAGAAATTATTTATTTTAAAAAGTGTACCAAAAAATAAAAGCTCAGGTCCCTCGGATGTAGGACACAAGCCTATAACCCCAGCGCTTTGGGATGCTGAGGCATGAGGACTGCAAATTTGAGTTCAAACTATACAACTTAGTTACTTGAAGACTCTTTTGCTAAATACATTTAAAATAAATAAATAGTCCAATAAACGAATAAAAGCATTTTCCATTTCTTTAAGTCTGAGGATGATGCCCCTTTTAAAAACTTAGGCTCAATATTTAAAAAGTTTAGGCCCAAGACTTGGTACCATTATAAATTTTTATAAAGACCATTTAGAATGTGATTATGCTCTTTTCATTTTGAATGTTTACTTTTCAATAAGAGGTATATTTTAGTAGTTACTAGGTTTACCTTCAGCAAATTCTATCTTTTATATTAGCTTAGGTGTACCAGGTAAATAGAATCAATAAAATTTTTAAAGATAAATATGAGGTGATTAATGATCAGAGCTGGCCCACACAATCGTAGCGATTGGGAAGCCCTACAACAGGTCACCTGAACACTAGAAGGCCAGGAGGGTGGGGTGCAATTAACTTCAGATGCCAGGACTTGAGCATTTGAAGTAGGCAGGGGATGGCCCGGGCAGGAGAAGATGGATGCTCTGCTTACGTAGGCAAAGTGGATTTACCCATCTTCTGCTTTTTAAAAAGATTTTCTAGGGATTGGATGAGGCCCACTGACATTGGGGGTACCAATTTTTACTCACTCTGCCAACTCCTCTGGAAACACCAACAAATACACCCAGAAATAGTGTTTTGCCAGTTGTATAAGCCTCCCTTCACCCAACCAAGTTGATACGTAGAATTAACCACCACACCCTTGTGTTTACTGGAAGGTGGTTAATTTCTTTAAAATTGTGCACTTTAACAATAAGATTAGATTTCCTGGGAAGACACTGATTTTATTCAATAAAAAATTCAAGCTAAATTCAGAGACAAGGAAACAACAAATAATAAGTTTGTTTCTGTTTTCAGCACACAGGGCAGAGTTAAAGATGGCCCATAAATGTGAGATTCTGTAGTGCCTAATTTTAAGTGGCTGGAGTACGTGTGATGTTTCATTACCTGATAAAATCTCTTCAGACATTTATCTTGTTTTCTTCTTAAATATTTAAAACAAGATGCTGTTCCACAGGAGATTTCTAATTATCTTGAGGCTAATGTTCATTTGATTCAATTTATTTGACTAAGATGAATGTTGAGTATCTGGATGACTCAGTTTTGCTCTCTGAACGACTTAGGCATGCATATATTCCTCCCAGTTTGCATTGTGATGAATGAGCTTTGCCTCCCTTGGCTAGTGTGGGATGATCCAAGAAAAAGGCATAGCGTCCTGATTACCCCTAACACACACTCAGGGCCAAGCCTTTATGAAAACTTTCCGTAATGACTTTGGGTATTTGAATAGACACTTTTAATTTCTGTCACAAATTTCTGAACATGGAGGGGAAAACACACAGGAACCTTTTATTAAAGAATATTCAAACAAGTGAATTAAAGCTTTATATTTATTCCCTAAAATAACAGAAATATTATTTTTAATACAGTGTAAGATGAATTTTAAGAAAGTATTCAATTTACTAAAACATTAAAATAATCCCTAAGAAGATCCAACAGTAAGGAGGCAGAATGATTTAGAAGATTTTGTTTCAGTTAGTCATGAGATAAAAATCGAGGTTAAATTAAGGAACATCTAAAAATGAAGTTTATACTGAAAAAATTGTAGACAAAGCTATACATCCATTTTAATTAGCCTCACTAATTGAAGTTCATAATTGTTCCTATTCTTTTACTGATATATTATATTCTAAAGGAAATTTAAACTATGGTCTTAATATTCCTAATAATCACTGCTATTTAAATTAATGTTTCCCATGTGAAAGAGATGCATTAAAGGAGTTCTACGGGGCTTATACTGCATGCTGGAAGAAGTTCTTTTGAAGCAAGAATTACTTTCATGTGAAAGGATCAAATTATGAGGTAATTTTCACTCCATTAGTTTCATCCCCAAAGGCTTTCAAACAGTCATGGGAATTTGAGGTCTTATAATCTGTTACTATTCATTTAATAGAGTTACATAGAAATCTCCCTTTTTAAGAAGGAAAACTGCTGTGAGATATTTCCACGATTTTAGGTGACTCTTCATGGTGGTAGCGCTCTAAAAACAGAATGATGAGTTAAGAAACAGTATAAATTATCACAACACTGGTAAGCAAAATTTACTTCTAATAATGAACATAATAATTGTAATAGAATAAATAAAGTTTTCTACAGAAGATCTATATTCTCAAAGTGATAATTCAGAATTTTGAAAATATTTAAAGAAATATCTGCCATAATAAAACAGTATTTTCGTCTTTTGAAAATGCAGTTAAATTTAGAAGAGATGTATATTAAATTTGTTGTATTTACACAGACGTACAACTATTTTCTAACCCACATAGAAGGCACTGCTAATTGAGTTTTTTAGCTACTTTCTCATTGCTAGGACAGAAGGCCTGACATTCACAGTTTAAGGGAGGAAAGGTTTACTTCAGTCAACTCACGGCAGAGGTCTAATCAGATAAAAGCTTTTCACTGCATGGCAGATAGAAAGCCCAGAGAGGAAGGAGTGAGTGCATGTTGAAGGCCAAAACTTTCCCAGGAAAAGCTGTAACTTTTCTTCTTCCTTCCTTTACTTAGTTCAAACTGCCCGTCGGGCTAATCACACTCAGGGTGGGTGCCCCCCTCATTTCCTGGCCCACAGGTCAATAATACACACCTGAACTGTGCTCTGGGCATTCCCCAACCTCAACAAGTTGACATAATCCCTCCAGGTCAACCCTCAGGCATCTGCCCCTGTCAGCCAGGTCCTACCTCCCAACAGCACGGTGCTCCACAAGTATACCACTACATCGAAATCGTGAGGCCTCTGGGGGACCCTCCAGACTCAAACCATAACACGGAGAATGTCACTGCTCTCAAAAATCTGCCTTCAGCAGTTGAGATGCTCATCTGTTAGAGACACCCCCACCCCTGTTGTTTTCTTTTGAAGTTTTGTCCTTTCTTCTTAACCTGATTTTTTTCAAGGGTTAAAACATCAGTAGAAAACTTACTTTATTTGATTTGTCCAACACGGAAATTAGGTGAGATGATCAATACTTGTTCTTCATTTTGTGAGTATCTTGATATAGCCAAGATATTTTATCTACTCATGAAAACTGCCATGTTTTATTCCTTTGCTACACAAAAATGCAACCATGTATTGACAAGCTGTTTTGTATTACAAATTATTTCTAAATATTTCAGCAAATAGCTTTAAAGTTTCTTAAAAAAACATCAATTGGTCAATCCCACTTTGAGTGGAAGAGGAAAATTATGATGACACAACAACTTTACTGGACTGACTCTGCTTCACTGTCTAAAAACTGTTGATCTTCACAATATAGAATATTTAGTTACTTCAATTTACCCACTGTCACTTTCAAAACAAAACTATTTTTAGTAGAAAGGCATAGAGCTAACAAGATATAAATGTTCCCACTGCTCCACTATGATGAAAATAGGTAATACCCCTGGATATTTCTTTAAAAGTACCAGGACACTGGCTGTGTTCTTTCCATGATATGTGAACTAAAATTATTGTTCTGTAAAAGGAATAAGTATCATTTAGGAAGCTGTTAGTTCTTCTACAGTTTTCCCAGAACTTATAAGCGTCTGAAAAAAGCAGATACAAACTACTCAGGGATTTTAATATTTGTCAAATGATTGTATATAAAGTTACAATTATGCTTTTAAATGTAGATTTGCTTTAGATTTTCAGAAATTTGAAGATGTAAAGGTTAGAAAACTTGAATAAATATAATCATGCCCTTGTATTCTTTCCTCTAGACACCAAGTCACTTATTTCAGCTTTTAATCCACTCAACAAATATTGATATTAGAAACTTTTATCCTGTGTCAGGACCTATGTGGAATACTGCACAATTTCAAAAAATCACCTAACCTCTCTGAGCTCCAACTTCCTGATCTGAATTGTTGGAAAAATAATTTGCGGTTTGATTTAGAAAATGACTATAGGCAGCCTCAAATTCTCAATTCCAGACTCTAAACTTTTAAACTTATTTATGAATACAGTCCCCCAAAACTCCATGATCATCTCTATGATACTATTCACGTTACTACATTGCAATTATTTTCAAATGTCTTTTTACTCCTCCAGATTGTGAACTGCTTGAGAATGAGGACTAGATCATATTTAGTTTTTAATCTGATCAAAAAAACCCAATAAGTGAATAAATTCAATCATAAAATTACTACTGCACCAAGAGAGAAAATGTGTTTTAATATGTAAAATTAGTAAGTTAAACTGAGGTATAATTTGCTAACGTTCATACCACTCATGGGTCTTTCAAGTTAAGCAGCCTAACAGCTGATAAAGGGAATTGCAGTAGAACTTTCTGGTTTTTGGCCTCAACTCCTGTACTTTGTCATTCAGCCATCCTAAGTCTAATGCTGTTTCCCTGTGCTCCAAATTTCTGGTTGGTCAGTTCAAATTTTAACAACTGACAGTTTAATTACTGATCAATGTAATTATCCTTTAACAGGCATATTGTATGGACTAATTGGATAAAATACAAACTTATGCTTCACTTGCTATAGGAAATTTCTTCTTTAAGTATTGCTGTATTAGATCAATTGTTACCAATTCAGCATCATTCCTTCCCCTTTCTATCCTTTCTTTTTCTTTTTTCCAATGAGAACAGATGTTGTGTAATACTCTGTTAGAGACGCTGAACCCTGAGGCTTCAACAGGAAGCAGCTTCATTAGAGCCAGCACTTCAAGCCAGCTGGGCCCGGAACAACAGAGGGCTCCCCGTTATGTACAGTTCTGGCCCCTCTGTCTCTCCTATACCGTAACAAGTATTTGTGATTGGCTGCTTTAAACTTGCTAGGCATGACCCTAAATGTTACAGCCTAACGTTACCAGGCAATGCTGAGGTTATGAGGTAGCGCTCGAGTGCACACGGGAGCTGTGAGCTTTGCTGCTGCAAGGTCATGCTGCCTCCACACTGATAAGATCCTGCTGCCTGCTTGTTCTTGCAGGGGCAAGTCTAACCCCGAATACACTGTACCCCCTGCTGTTCATACCCCTTCCCTTGGTGTGGAGGTCCATGTCTCCACAGCGTCATTATACGTGTGGCCACGTTTTATCAATCACAGCCTCAGTAAGGCTACTGACAGTATAATCATGGGCAAAATTAGATAAGCTCCAAAAAATTAAAAGTATTAGAAGAGTCACGAATGCCCCAAAAGTTGAAAAACAGCCCCCAGATTTCTTGGTGGGGTCAGGGAGATCCCAGCTCCTTCAGGCTTGGACTGGGATGGGAGCAATTTTTTTCATTTGGTCTGTGATTTCTTCCATAGCTTTGCCCTGTCATTTTTTTTTTTTTTTTTTTTTTTTGAGACAGGGTCTTGCTCTGTAGTTCAGACTGGTCCAGAACTCACTATGGAGCCTAGGCTGACCTTGAACTCATGGCAATCCTCCTCTCTCAGCTTCCCAGTGCTGGAATAGCAGGTGTGCACCAGACACCTGGCTTACGTGGTGTTGGGGAATGGAACTTGAGTACTTAGCACTTGGCTTAGCACTTGCTAGGCAAGCACTTTAACCGCTGAGCCATTCCTCCAAGCCCCTTGTCATCCATCTGTAAGCAAAAGTTACTCAAGTTGAACTCTCCATAGAATCCTCCTTCACAGGCAAGCAAGTAATCTAGTGTCAGGAACTTTTGATAAATGACATTATGCATTTTGATTTATTGCCCAGCCAATATATCCAGAGCCTTTGTAGTTTCATTAGCTACAATATCAGCAACTGTCTGGAGTCGGAGGTTCTGGTTTAACACGTAGATGGGAGTACAGTACCCATAAAAACCATCTTGTGCCCAGGTGGCAGGGCCATAATAATGGGTTATATTTTCAGGGTCCATTTGTAATCCTTCTCACCTCCTATCTGTAAGGTATGCCAATATCTCTGGCTATCGTGATAGCCATTGCTCTCCCGTGGCCCATGGAAGTAGGAAGCAGGAAGATGGACGGTTCCTAATACACAAGACCTCGACCAAGGCCAAGGTAACCTGGTATAGGCAGCCCTCCCATATACCTGACATAGGCATCTTGGAATTTGTCACTCAGTCTCTACAAGGACACCACCCAGGCCTGCCACGAGTGAGAGAAATTAGACAAGGGGAGAGGATGTGGTTGGGGGTGATTTGGAGACCTTCACCATTGAGCTTTTGGGTAGTTGCATTACAGAACTTTTGCTCTAGGCTCACTAGAATTCCTTTATACATATTAAATTATCTTTCCCATCAGGCAATATAGTATTTTCCAATAAGTTACATTTTAACCAACCAACACCCTGAACAGAGCTGGACTATTTCGCCTTATCATGTTCTTCTTGGGAGTCTAGATTTCTTATTCTCCAAGGCAATTGATTTCCCACGTTGGTTTTCCCACACACACAGCCAGAAATAACCTTTAGAGAATGGGCTACAGTCTCTTCTAGGGATAGAAACAGGTTTGTTTTGTTTTGTTTTTATCATGGTAGAGTTGGGAGGAGGGGCACTTTCAATTTCCTCTTTAAAGAAATGAAAGACTCTATGAGAAGAGGCTTTATGGGTGACCATAACCCTCTTGAAGTACAGTAATGTTGCAGCAGCATTGCCTCATCTATATACCACACACACACACACACACACACACACACACACACACACACACACACATCTTGTGGTCCTTTTTCCATCTTGGATCTCCTGGGCCTAGGATAGTAAAATTAATGGGATTACAAGGCCCCATCTAACAGTCTAGTGCAACAATTCCCTTCTGAAGGAGTGCCACCCCTCACTCTTATCCTGCCAGATGGCCCATATAATATAGTTCCATGCAGAACAGTAAATCCAGCAAACACCATGACTTGTGGACTGGAGTGAGGCCTGTTCTCTCATACACTTATCACTGAGACTGTATTCCCATTCCCAGTCTAGGTTTCCACATGTGATGACTATCTAGAGTGTATTGCTCATGGCCACATAGACATCAAGAATTCCTCTATTGGCTCGTGGGGATTAGTAATTTGGTATAAGTTAATTAATTGTCCTCCATCTTGGTAGTGCTGAGCCTTGGGTTTACCACACGTTCCACACCTGGATCTGGGTTTACCACACGTTCCACACCTGGATCTGGGAGGCGCTGATCACTGGGATGACACCTGGAAGAGTATATAAGCTGCTTCCTGCCGTCCTTGGAGGACTACACTCAACTTGCCTTGACTTGGCTTCCTGTTTGTGGTGTCAAACAGCTGTCTCCACCTCTGCCTCTGCCGTGTACTTCCAATGTTGCCGGCTGGCTCTGAATGGACAGTGACCTTCTGAAACTGTGAGCTAAAATAAACCTTTCCTCCCCTAAATTTGTGGATGTCGAGTATTGAGTCACAGCAACAGAAAAGTAACTGAGACAGGGGGTGAGTATACTCTGGCCGCCACCCACTTCTTCCCCTAGAAGGTGGCAGTCACACTCAAAAAGGGATGGGATACGGACTTCTCATTCACTTATCACTCACTCACATTCAAACAACAGCTCCAACCCTCCACCACCACCGTACAGTTGTGGCTTTACCTCATCCATGAGGTCTGCAGAGTGACTCTGGGAGGTGAAAAGACTCCTCATCTGTGCCCCGGGGGCAGGTCTACCCCAAAGAGCCCAGCTCTCACCAGTGTGATGGGTGGGGCTCCTTTGGCTAGCCCCTGGCCTCTCAGAGTAGGGCCCCAGTACGCGTGTATGCCCCCTCTGCTTTGCCACCGAAAATGCCATGCTACCTCCAATGTTGACAAGGCCACACTGCCTCATTTCTTTGTTTGGGGAGGGGCAAGCCCAGGCCCCTAAAACACAGGGAACACTGGGGCTATGTGACATGGAAGTGACATATAAAATACTATTCTCTGTGGCAATAGGGAATACCTGCATAGATAGAGGGCCTTGAGAGTCCTACCTGCCTGGTAAGTGCTGCAGGTACTCGATGTCACCAGTAGTACTTTCCTCTCTTCCCTAGTTCCTTCTGCAGGTCTTCCAATTGTTCTGTTAGCACTCATTTATAATTGTTCTGTTAGCATCCCTTTTCCTCTTTTGTAATGTATAAATCTCTTCTGTTTTCTTGAAAAGGCTAAAAAACTAAAACCTGATATGGTGCTCAGAGATTTAAGGAGACAACTTACTGGCTGGACAGCTGACGTGCCTTCCGTCTGGATCTTATCATGCTCTTTCCCACCATCCTTTTCTGCTTTATTTCTTCTGCACACACGTCACCAGCTGACACCCTGTACATCTCTCAAATCTTCAGTCTACCATATTATATTGTCCTCTATCACAGTGGTCTGGTCCTCATGGTCACAGGACTCCTGTTTTATTATTTCCCAGTTTCTACAATTATAATATCATTGTTAATGTAATAGAAACACTTGAAGTAATTAAAAAATCTGACAGAATGTGTTTTTCTTCTCATTAGATGTTCATAAACAGAAAGAAAGGAAGGACTTTAAAAATGGTAGGAAGAAACAGAGCACACATACTTAGAAGTAAGTCTTTGCCTCCTTGACTGATCACCCACCCGTGTTCTTTCATTGTCCTATTGTGGTCACCACAATATAACTAGTCCTTAGTTAGCTCACAAAGGGTCCAGAACTGAGCATTGTTTTCTTTCATGACATCTTTATTAATCCATTTATGAGCTATGGTTTCTCATAATATTAATCAAAACAAATCCTGAAGTTCACAATTTTGGTATATCAGAAAAGTTCCTAATATATAGATTCCTCCAAATGAGTTAGAAACAATGTCATATCTCAACCAAGGGCAAATGACATGGGGTGACAATTCAAAAAATAAGTGTCATGGCAACAGTAGGGACCGAATAAACATATTAAGTGTTTAGTTCACCTGTGGAGGAAATAACAGCAAGATTTGCTTTTCATGAACATTATGTTTTTTAAAACATATTAGATGTAGTACATGTTATAATTAAAACTTATGAGTTGATAATTGATATAAGTCATCATTGAATTATTCTCTGAGATCCAAATTCCTAGAAATGTATCAGAGGAAACTCTAAGGTATATAAATCAACCCCCATTTATTTGCAGAGGGTTTTGTTTGCTTGTTTATTTCTACTTATATGTTACACATTACACTCTGTTCAGTTGACAGTTCGTTGTTTTGCTCTATTTGATGAACCAAAATTCTAGAATAAAAATAGTCAAAGTTTTTCTACCAATTTTTTAACTTACATTTAACTTAATTCTGTAAATTGTTTGCTTTTAGTTTTTCCGTACTAGTTTGTCTTGCTCCTCAGATCTTCTGATTGGAAATTATGTTTTTCTGTAGTATGTGTTTAATTCTTTTATTGAGTGTATTTGGGTTTTAAAATCTCTATCACTTCTATCTACTCATGATTTATACATTCTTAAAAATCAGTTTCACAGAACTTAAAATTCTGTATTTACAGGTGATTTTTTTCTCAGTACTTTCTAGCATTTTTAAAACAATAGCTTACTTTCCACTGTATTTGTCTCCTTGAAGAAGTTAGCAACACTGGCAATAACTCTAAGTGCTCTTCCATTGTACATGATCTGACTTTTTACCTTGCTTTTAGGACTTTTCTTTGGTTTAGTCATTTTGCCTAGAGAATTTGAGTGGAATTTTAGGAATTTACTCTCCTTGGGAATTGTTGAGCTAACAAGAGTATATATGGCTGAATAAAATCATGGAAAATTTTAAGACATTGCCATTCTGAATATTGACTTATTTCTAAATTTTTAGCCTTTCTCTGTAGCATCCCTCAAATTGTTAACATATCCTTTATATTTTCACTCATCTATATTCACATTCTGGAATATTTCTTTAGGTTCATTTTTCAGTTCATTAACATTCTCTTTAGCTTTATCTAATTTTCCATTTAATTCATTCCATAAAATGTTATTCTCAATTACATTTTCAATTTCTACAAATCCTTTTTCAAGTTTCAAGTGCTAATTTCTTTTTTAATATTATGATTACATTTTAAAGCACACATATATATTATATTAAGCTTATTTTATGTTGTTTTGAATAATGTTATTTATATCTTATATGTCTCCTGCATTAGCCAGCTTTCCCATCGCTGGAACAAAATACCTGACACCTGTAACTTTAAACGGAGAAGCTAACTTTTGGGGCATCATTTCAGAAATTTCAGACCAAAGTTGGGTAGCACCAGGACAGAGGCATCATGGCAGAGGGGTACCACGGAACAAAGATGCCCAATTTATGTAATTCAGGAAGCAGAAGCAGAGAAGAGCCAAAGGGGCCATACCCTGACATTGTTTTCAAGATCATGCCCTACTTCTTCCAACTAGTCTCTACCACCTAACCATCCATTCAGCTAAGAACTTGTCAGTAGGTCAACCCACTGGTGAGGCCAGTGCCTCCCAATCCAGTCACCTCTCAGCCGTTTCTTAGACTAGTCAAGTTGACAATCAAGATTAACTGACACGTCCACCAAGGATGAGTTTGAGGCTTCGTCATAAGCCCTTGGCACAACTGGGAAGTGGTGGCATATTTAGAAGATGGGGGTGGGAGTCAGTGGGGTCATTGGAGGCCAGGCCCCGTAAGAGGATAATTGGACCCCAGTACTTTCCTCTCCATCTTTTTTGCTTTCCAGCTTTCGTGAACTGGGCAGTTTTGTTCTTCCTTTCACCATGTCGAGCGTTTTAGGTCTCAGAAACCCAAAAGCAATGGTATCCAAGGGAACACGGACTAAAACACAACAACCATAAGGCAAAACTTAAGTCTCTCCCTAATTTTATTACCTCAGATGTTTTGTCACAAAGCAGAAAGTTAACCAACGATTTCTACTTACGTAATCCTTGTAGGACTGACTTTTAATGTCTATCAGTCAGATGGCTTTTTTACCCCTTGTGTATTGTATTTATTATCACTGGCCCATTTTTCTTAGAAGTTTATCTGCAGAAATTATTTAAGCTTATCTCAGGCAATTTCTAAAGTAACTATGTATGTTTGCTTTGGCCCAGTCCCTGAGGTATTCTTAATACGTGGCCACTTTTAAATAAATTTTCTGCTTGGAGGTTTCCATGTTATAGGATTAGTGGGAATGTCTGCATTAACTCATGAATTGCAAAATGTGGAAGTGGCAGCTAATGATCAAGAATTCTCAGGGCCGACTTGCTTTTTCTGTTGCTTTATTCTGAGCCAATCCCCTAAAGATACAAAGTCACTCATTTTCTTCCTGAGCAAATGATCTCCCCACCTGTCCACCCCGCAGGGTTTCTGATTTCTTGTTTGCTGGCTTAGTTTCACCTTCAGTGGCCCCGCCAGCTAACCCAGGCCCTTGCTCATCATGTACCAACCATGCCCTGGGGATTTTCTGTCTGCAGGGTTTGCTTATCCCCGATTGCCTTTCTTCCAACATTTTCCAGTCTTTGCTTCTTACTTCTTCTAGACAGTTGACCTGTTTAAGTCTTAAAAGCATGTTTAAATTTTTATCCTGTTTTCTTAGGTATTTGGCTCTGGGAAAGCTTTCTCTGCACATCTTCCACTGTGTTGGAAACAAGCCTCTTGCATTGACTTTAAAATTAGACCAAAATAGAAACTCTAAAAAGCAATAAGAGAGAGATTTGCTAAGGAACTATTTCTTTCAGGTAGTCATATTGTCAAGTGTTTAAACAAAGTATTTTTATAAATATGAGAGCTGCAGCCGTAACTGGCATTTTCATAAAATGAGGTTTCAGCATGTCAGGCTCTGCACAATTTGCCTTTTCTTTATGTCAAAACTGAGTTCTCTTTACTTTGAGACTTAAATCACTTTCTTTTTTATAGTATGGCTAAGAATACCACTCTGGGCCCTGCCTGGGTCCTCTTGGCTGCCTTCTCTAGTTCCGAGATCTGTGTGGTTTACTCTGCAGGAAGGAGATGCTTGCAAGAAACTCTTGTGAATGAGATTCTAAGATGTCATTTTGGCTTCTGAGAGAAAGGGAGAATTAAAAACAAAATCACCCTCCATTCACTAAGTACTCGGAAATACCTCATTGATACAAAGCATTCCCGGTGGGTGAGGATCCTTTGTAATGGGAAGTATCAGGCCTTACTGTCATTGGGGCGCTTAAGTTGTTCTATAGTATTTTTCTCATAGCATATTTGCAGCTTTAAATTGTAAAAGTACAACATAGAAGACATAAAAGATTCTCTTGCTACAATACGTAAAAATGAGAGATAACCTTTTACTTAAGTGTACTTTTAAATTTTTAATGATTTTTTGAAAAGTTAAAAACTAATTGTATTAGTCAGCTTTGTGTTGCAGACACAAAATATCTGACACACAACCTTTTAAAACACAGGGTTATGTTGACTCACAGTCTCAAAGGTTCCAGTCTATTGTCAGCTGACTCCAAGGAAGAAGCGTCAGGACAGAAAGAGTCAGAGGACCCGTGCTCAACGCATAGCATCTGAGAAGCAGAGAGCAGGGCGAGAGTCAGAGAAAGGGCCGAGGCGTAGGTGTGCTTCCCAAGGTAACTCCCCCAAGAAGCGCCCAGCCACACATTTGAAGAAATGGTAGTAAGTTTTCTGGGTGTGCTTTTCTTAATATGTTCTTCTATAAGTAACTTTATTGCTTTTCCCACCTGCTTCAGTAAGCTAAGCTTCCTTCCTTCCTTCCTTCCTTTTTTCCTTCCTTCCTTCCCTCCCACCCTCCCTCCTTCCTTCCTTCCTTTCTTCTTCCTTTCTGCCTCTCTTCTTCATTCCTGTTATCTTTTTCTTTTATAAACACATAAATTTAAAAAAAGAATGGGAATTGGTGTGTAGATCTGGGATTAAAGAGCTTGCCTAGCAAACGTGAGGCCCTGGGTTTGATTCCCCAGCACTGCATAAACTGGGCGTGGTGGTGCACACCTATAATCCCAGCACTGAAGAGACTCAAGCAGGAAGATTACCATGTGTTTGAGGTAATCTTAGGTTACGTAGTGAGTTCAGCACCAGCCTGGGCTATGGAGCAAGACCTTGTCTCAAAAAAGAAAGAAAGAATGAGAGAGAGAGAGAGAGAGAGAGAGAGAGAGAGAGAGAGAGAGATTCATATTTTCATATTATAACCTCACACTTTTAATGGCTTAACATCCCTGCATTGGGCCCCACCTTTTGAAGTTTCTATCACCTCTCATAATATCATAGTGAGGAAGGACCACAGAGACAAAAGATTTGGCATTATTCACATTATAGCCTTTTTCTTACTTAAGTAACTATTGAATTAGGAAATCAAGTTACTGAAATTCTTGTTTTCCACCAATCATTTGGCATCTTAAACTAATGTCAAATATTCAAGAAAATCAAAAGCGTTCAAAGTGCTAGTTCTAAGAATTCAGTCCTATTACAGATGGGCAACACTGGCAAGCGCCTGCCCAAGGACCTCCTCCATCACAACCTCGCTGCTTTTTAATTTTAAGTGAATGTGAGTGTGATTGTCAGCCATGAGGATGACCCATATGTGTTGATTACATGCTCATTCCTGGAGCATCTCAGTGCTCAGAGTCTGGTTTAATAAACCTGCAATGAAGATCTTTATTCTGATACTCTAAACCTTTTTTTTTTCAAATGATAAGATTTATTAATTCCTAAGAGATGTTTGCCAGACTGCCTGAGTTTGAGCCCTGGTTTTAGCACCTAGTCGCTTTGAAATTTTCTCAAAGCTGACACAGTATTAGCACTTGCCCTACTGTTTTTTTTTAGGGCCCAAAAATGTGATTTATATAAAGTGCTTAGAACAGTGCCAACACACAATTAATATTCAATGTTACCCATTATGTAATTACCCTTAACATTATAGCGTCAGAGGCACAGCAAATAGTCATTGGTTCTTGTTTTGATAGTCTTCACTTAGCAGCAGGCAAATATTAAGTAACAAACAATAAAGTCAAAAACTCAAAACAAAATCTCTCTTTAAATGACCAATATTTTAGTGACTAAAAATCTTGTAAAAAGTAGAGCCAGAGGATGAGAACAAAGCTAGCCAGGAAAAAATAATATTGAAAATGGAGAGGTGTGTGTGTGTGTGTGTGTGTGTGTGTGTGTGTGTGTGTGGCACTAGGGATCAAGCCCCGCACTTTCACCCTGAACTACATCCCCAGCCCATTTTTATTTTTGATTTTGGGACAAGGCCTCACCAAGATCCCAAGTTACCCTGGATGGGCTCAAACTTGCAATCCTTTGAACTAAACAAGAGAGCGTATCTGTAACTATCTTTCAAGGTATCTTTTCCCCCCTTTTTCAGTAGACAATGTATATTTATTAGGATCAACAGTTCCATTAAAACTGGCTAACTCTCACTGATGTGAGATACTTTGTGCTGAAGCACCTGGAGTTACACTCATAAATACTGTTACAGTTTGCCTTCCCCCAGAAGCCCCATGTTCGGGAGATGGTTCAGTTATGGGAGTTAATACATGGATCTCCCATGCTGTGAAAAGGTGGGGGATGACTAGAAGGGGCAGATCACGGGGGCTCACCTTCACAAATGTTTATTTATAATAGCCAGTAGCACATTCATCTTAATTTTTTGAATGCTACTGTATTCACCCAATGTTTTATTATCAGTCTTCCAAAGTCAATGAATTGTAAGTTACCCTAAGGATCATTAAATGTACTGGGACCTACAAGATGACCATTTTATCTTCTTCCAAATATGCAGAAAAATTATGGAATACTAGCACCTATGAAATGATATTAGTGCAATATTGACAACTACCAGTGTAAATATACATTATTTTAACTTTAAAATATAGATATCTTGTGTCAATACATTTAGCCAGTTTTCCACACAAGAATGGAACAAATGTCTCAGTGTTACCAAAGTATAAAACATGAGGCTTATCAGGACAAAGGATTACACAGTGTCTTCTGAAATCTGAGTAGGCTCTTTCCCAACCAGTCCCTCGCTATGACTTACTTAACAATTCCTCCTTCAATCTACCTCCTCTCATATCTTATAATAAATAATAAGAAGAAACTAATCTGCACCTTCAACACTTTGCACAGAATACCCAAGTGAATACCCAAGGTCACTATTTCCACGAGACCACAGTACAGCACGCAGCCAAGCTTTCTGCCGGTGTGCTCCAAGAACATTCTCTCAGCAAATGAGCACCTTCTTGCCTGTATCCTCAACGGTGTCACATTTCTTCCTCCTCCAAGAGTCATTTCGCAGCAGTACAAGTCAAAAACGTTCTTAAACAAAAAGAAAAATATGCTCAGCCTTTTACTCCCACACAAATTAAAATAGTTAAGTGAAAAATATAAATGGTTTTTTGATATCATTATATATTAATGCATTTTTGAAATCTAAATATTGCCATGCCATACACTGTTTTGCAACCTGCCCTTTCACTTAATGGAATGTGGTGGACACCTCTCACCTCAATAAATTCATGTCAAGATCATAATCTCTTTAATGACATAATTAATAACTCTTTTTTCCATTCCTTTATTACCTTCTCCATCCTTCATCTGTTTACAGCTGCTCCTCCTTGCTCATGCGGTTGCTGGAGCTCCGCCTCCTCTCAGATCAGAAATGGCATTGGATTCTCATAGGAGCTTGACTCCTGCCATTCGGGCAGCAGCAGAGGAATCTTAGTGGTGTGGTCATGAAGAGGCTCAAGTGCTTGATGACCTGAGGGGGATCTGAAGCTGTGATGCTAGTGCCACCCCACACTCCCCAGCTGGAAGGGTGGGCACCACTGCACTAGATCACTTCTCACAATAGGGTCATTTTAACGTAATAATTCTGTGAGTCCATGACCACAAAAGATATGTTGAATTTCTAGAAACTCCTTCAATTTCTTTTGTAAGTTTTCTGTAATTTTGTTCTATAAGTCTCTTACCCCCTTGTTTAGATTGATTTCTATTTAGTTATCTTTGAAGCTATTAAGAATAGAATTGTTTTCCTGTTTCTCAGCTCATTCATTATTAGCATATAGACAAGCTATTGATATTTAAAGTAGATTTTTCACCTATGTCCATATTTCTAGCAGCTTTCATGATGATTTTTGTATTTCCTAAAATGATAATTTTTTTCATCTACCATTACTACTCCAGAGGCCTCATTAGCATAATTAATCTCTGTATTTATATTAAAATTGTGAGGAGGTGATGGTGCATGCCTATAATCCCAGCACTCAAGATGCAGTGGCCGGAGTATTGCCATGAAACTGAATTTGAGGCCAGCCTGGACTATGTAGTGAATCCAGTCTGGAGTACAGAGTGAGACCCTGCCTCAAAATAGTAATAATAATAGTAAAGAAAATAAAGAAAATAAAAAAAGGTTTGTGTTCAAGAAAAACTAGGCTTTATAAAAATTGGTTCTATAAAATTCTTTCAACCCTTGTATTACATAATTCCAAAGAGATTTTCATAGTTTAAAGTACTTGTGACAGCGACATCCACTTCCCAGTTCCTACTGCTGCTATAGCAAACTACTCCAAACTATGCTTAAAACACACAAACTTACGGCCTTCTGTAGGTGAAAGTCAGAAGCCTGATATGTCTCCCGAAACTAAATCCAAGACGATGCAGGGCTGCTGTGCTGGCCACAGAGTCTGAGAGGATGGTTTTCTGACCTTCCCCAGGTTCTGGAGTCTGCATGCATTCATTGCTTAGATAACCCATTCCATCCTCCACCCTACAGCTGCTGCCCAGGTCTCTGTCACAGGAGCTCTGCTCTCCCTGAGCCTGACCTGGGCTCTTTAGCCTCTGCCTTTCTTTCACAAGGACCCTGAGCCCAGGAGGATAATTGGGGATAATCTTTGCATTTCAAGATGCACTGATCACCAACCCTAATCCTATCTCTATCCTTCCTTCTTGGCTCATAGCATGGAGCATGTGCAGAGGTTCTGAAGGCCGACGAGTGGCCATCTTTGGATGGATGTCATTGTGTATTGCTCTGCTGCAAACAAGTACCACCTCCTTGGCCAAACAGAGGGGACACTGTGTATGACACTATCTGGGTCTCTTCAAGCCCAGACTGCTTCATAAACATCTACCACAGAATTAGAAATGTATGGGCTCCAATCTCATACAACTGGCTATTCTTAACTGAAGTTTCACATTCCAAAGGAACATTTTTGGGTGCTAGGATGGTCCTAATTTTTGCTAGTTTCGGTGAAACGTTGATCTAACAGGATGTATATATTTTTTTAAAACTTGAAGATAAGGCATACTAACAAGAGGAAGAAAAGGTCCAAGGAGCTAATGAAGAAGTGGGCATTTGCCTTACTTGTCTTGTGTTTAATGGTTATTCTGATTTGGTAGCTAGCAAAGTCAGTTAACTATTTTTTATTACCACAGAGTCGCAGAAATGAGCCTATTAGTGTCATTGCTGCAAGGGAACAGATGTGGTGACGGTAATCCAGAAAACAGCACCAGGCCCATGATAGCCAGAGAACAAGCAGGCAGAAGAGTGAAGATGGCACTTCAACACCTTTTCAAATATAACGAGATTAATATAACTCATCTTGAGCTTTAATATAACAGAATGAATTTATTTTTACATCAGTGCCTCTCAAATTTTGCTATGCATAGGAGTCATCTGAGGATTTTTTACACAAATATTCTCAGTTTGTGAGGTGGGGCCTGAGGTTCCTTTTTTTTGAGACAGGGTCTTGCTCTGCAGTCCAGGCTTGTTCTGAATTCATTGTGTAGTGCAAACTGACCTTCAACCCATCAATCTTCCTGACTCAGCCTCCTGAGCACTGGAACTGCAGGCCTGCAACACATATCACCATAGCCAGCTGTAATGTGGTGGTGGGGAATCAAACTCAAGGCCTGTGCTTGTCTGGCAAGTGCTCTGAGCACACTTCCAACAAGATTCCAGGTCTGCAGATGTTGGTACAGTGCCAGCCACATTCTGAGGAGTGAGAACTCAGGTCACTTCTTGAGTACTCACTGCCACTTCACCCAGTGTGCAATCATTGTGCACCGAAGTGTATTGTACCCATGTGGAGTCTCTTTATGCCATTATTTTTGTGAATTTCAGGGTAGAAAGAGGGTAATGGACTGTTAAGGAAAGGGGTCAATCTCTGAAAATGGGTGAGGAGAAAGGCATAGTCCCAGGTAAGAAGGAAGGGAAAAGGCCAAAATTGGTGTGCATGGTCATTGATTCAGACCATATGTTTCTAATGTGTTTTAGAATTCATGTAGATATAAAAAATAACAAATAAAAATATGGCATTAGTCCCTGAAGAATAAGTTAATAAATATATTGCCTCATTGCCAATTGCAGGGCTGGGGAGAACGGACGCTCGCTAAACACCAGCATCTTTCCCGCCAGGGCCAACACTGTTTGGCAAGAGTTGCTTTATTTCCAACAACTGTCCCTGCTAACATTTGTGCTGTCCTGACAACTTTCTTACTCTTAAGGAAGTGAGAACAAGGTTTTAACCCGTATATCTAAACCATGAGGTAGAAAAAATGGACCTGGCAGAGGGTATAGCGCCCAGGTCCTCCTGCCCCCACTCTACAGTCTCTCTCATAAGCCACTTGCGGTGCTGGGCACTTAGGCTGCCAAGATGCTCTCTTTCAGGGTACTTAGAACATGGATGTGGTGCTTCTCAGGGAGTTTGGTGTCTTGTAACATTTGAGGATGGCAGAGGCAGAATGCAGAGGTGACAGAAGTCATGTTCCAGAATGCAAGGAATGTCATCGGGGAAGAGAACATCAGCAGGCTCACGAAAGCTAGAGGACAGGCAGGCGAGGGCACCGCGGCCCACTGGTCCCATCCCTCCACGCCTGCCAAATGCCTCAGTCCCCACCTCCTGGGCAGCGGGACCAAGCCTTCCCATTCAGAGCTCCACTCCTGAATTTCTCTCTGCCAGAGAAGACTGCGGCCTTTGTTTCTTCTTTTCCCAAGTAGGATAAAGTCCTTTAAGATGTGACCTTATTGGTATTCCACTAGGAACTATTTTCTTCCCAATCAGAATTTCTTTCTTCTCTGAACATTTATATAATTTCCATTACCCTGATAAAGAAAAACCAGACAGCTGCCTTTTATATTATGAGTGAATTTTTAGTGTATATCTTTTAAATTTTTCCTCCTAGGTCTTATGTTAGTTTTGAACGCTGTTGAGTAAAGAGGGCGTGATGTACTAGAAGCCAGGGAGGAGAAGATTCTGAGAAGAGGCAGGAGGAAAGCAGAGGCGTGCCCTGGCAGCCCTGAAGTGGTGCCGGGCACCGAGCCACCGGGTGTGCACGGCTGACCCAGGAGGCCCGCCCCAGGCTTACCTGGGTCCCGTTCTGCGGGATTCTGGGGGACGGTTCCGACGGGTGCGCACAGTCAGCGGGGCGGGGAGAGGAGTTTGTAAATGCTTGGAAAACAAGGAAGAGCGGAGAAACCGAGAAACCGGGATGAACAGCGGCCACAGGAGATCGGGACCCCTACAGCGCGACTAAGGTCGGTTGCTTGTTTTTGGTCAGAAGGGCAACTTAAAACAAGGAAAGAAAAACCACCAGAAACACACACACACACACACACACACACACACACACACACACACACACACACACACACGCACACACACGCACACACGCGCCCGCGCGCGCGCTTCCAGATGTCCGGAGGTTTGACCGAACCAAGCAGAAGCCGGACCATCATCAAAAGATACAATAAAATTCCCGCAACCATAGAATTACATTTGCCAGAACGCTGATGGACGTCGAATCTGAAAGCCGAGGCGAGGTCATAGTCCGGGCAACCCACGGCTCCCACGGGAAATGTTGGGGGGTTTTCTTAGTTGTGGGAGACCACAGTTTTTTCCGCACCGGTGCGCAGTACCCAAACGCGCTTGTGCTGGCTGTTAAGTGTGCCAACGTTCCCCCGAGTCTCCTCCCTCCTCTTCCTCCTCGTCCCGTGGGCCCTGCCCTTCCGCGCCTTCTGGAAGGCTAGTGCGCTGCTCCCGGCCCCGCCGCGTCCCCGGTCCCAGCCGGAGCGCGGTGGGTGGGACTCGGCGTCGGCCGGGGCTGTCCCACACGCCGGCTCTCGTCAGTACCCGCGCGCTCTCCCTGCGCGGTCCCCGGCACAGGCGCGAGCAGCCGGGGCGCGACCCCGGCCAAAGGCGCGGGCAGGGGCGCCGCGCGGCGCGGACCGGCCCGAGTGACTCACCGCGGTGCGCTTCGGTCGCTACTTTCCTTTTCAGCGGCAGAGGCCGAGAAGGGGAGGAAGCGGGCAGAGGTGTGCGCCGCGCGGCAGGGCGGGCGGGAAGGGACAGCGGGCCCCTGGGGTCGCTAGGGGGAGACACGCCGCAGAGGGGCCGCCAGAGGCAGAGGCGGCGGCGGGCGTGTGGCAGCCTGTTGAGCGGGTGGCGGGCAGGGAGCCCGGCAGGTGCCCCCTGCCCGCGCCCCCCGCAGCCCGCGCCCTCCCTGCCTCCGTCTGTGCGCGTTCGCAGTGCGGTTGCGAGGCGAGCCTCGGAGACGCGGGAGAGCGGGGAACGCCGCCCTGCGGGCGGGAGGCAGCCGTGTGAGTGGTCGCCGCGGGCCGCGCGGGTCGGGGTCCCAAGCCCGGCCGGGGCCGCGGCCCTGCCCCTCCCGGGGAGCCTTCCGGGCGCCCGGCTGCCGGCCCGCGCCCGCGGCCCCGTTCCCACGCGGGAGGAGCGAGCGAGCAGAGGTGGCGTCTCCGGGGCCGGCTGGGGCCCAGGAGACCAGCGGCGCCCGAGGGAGGAGCCCGGCCCGGGTGGGCGCTGCCTGCCGTGGGAACGGCCTGGCGCGCGGAGCCGCGGCTTTCCAAGCCCGAGCGACGCGGGGGCCCGAAAGCCACCCGGGGGCTCCTGGGGGCGCCCGGCATTGGCCCTCGTTCTCGGCGCTGACCGGTAAGCCTCCCCTTCCCCACCGTGCAGCCGAGCGCGCAGCGCCAACTTCCAGCAGGAGCGTGCGCGCGCGGGCGCGTGTCGCGGGTCGCGGGTGCGCGGGAGCCGCGTCTCTGCTTCTGTCAAGATCGCGGCACTTGGGGCAACCGGGAGCAGGGGTCCCGCCGTCTCCGCGGGTCCCTGCGGAAGGGCTGCTGTGCACTGCGGTCATGTGACCCGGGCCGCGGCTTCGGGGTCGCGCGTCTGCTCGCTGGTTTCCACAGGGTCGCCCCTGCCTTTCGCGATTCGTGAGCAGTTTGCCTCTGGTGAAGCGGCTCACGCAGGGTGCCTGGCTGGAAGCATCTCGGTTTCCAAAGTGAACTTCCGCTGGGATTTAAGGACCGTATTTTAAAATTAAAACTTCGTGTATAACATATTGGAGGTGGTGTGGGGACATCAGTCTCCCAGGAGCGTTTCAGTGAGCCGTCCAGGCCCGCGGTGGCTTCAGGGTACGCGTCTGCGCCCTTCCCGTAACATGCACATAAGCGTCAAAGCACGCGATGATTGATATAGATTTTGTTTTTATGTATTGGTTCTTGCTGTGGGAATAGTCTGTTGGTTTTTCTAAAAATTTTTTTTTTCCTTCAGGTACTCTGGTATGATGAAGGGTGAGAATTCATGCTAACAGTTTAACAATACAGTCTAGAATTCTAAAGGAAAGCTGTGTTTGTCACAAAGTCACATAAGGAATTACTTCCTGGGGGAAGTTGTCTGTGCAGTCTATACTGTGTTCAGTCGGTAAACAGATACGTTGGTTTATCTTTTCCAGTGATCAGGAAGTCTCCAAAATTATATTGAAACATTGGAGTTGCTCCATATTTTTAGAAGATAGAACAGTGGAATCCAGGACGTAATAGAAAAAAAGAAACACAGGGTTCAAACATGTAAGCTGGCTGTTACAACAGGCTGTCTCCCTGAAGGGAGCCGGGGTAGACTGGCAGGAGAATTTGTAGACTGATGTGAAACGAATTAACCATTTCTTGTACAATGGATCTATTAGTATGTTCATAAATATATCAGCTAGCAAACTTAGTTCAGTGAAGTTTATTCAGCGGAGATTTGCAATGAATAATTTGCAGCTTTGTTCCTTGTACTGTAAGAATGTTCAAGTGTATGACCATAAAAAAATACCTTTCTCTCCAGAAATCCAGCTCAGGTAGGAACTGTGTATGTTTGGTGTGATGTTTCATGGTGCATGAAGTGTGAATAGCTGCTGGAAGATTCTATCTCTGGATGTTCAGGTATAAAATAGTATATTTCAGATAGTTTCCTGTCATTAGAGAAAGAGGAAGGGTATGAAAAATTACTGTATTTGTATCTGGCAACAAAAAAGACTTGTGGAAAACTTCAGAACTTAATCTTTATCACTTATAGCAAAGGCTTATTAAATGGTCGTGTTTTAAGGAACATTGAAAAGCTATTTTAGTTAACATATTTTGCTATAAGCTTAAGTGATACGTTAAAATTAAATTATTATGAATAATACATCAATAAAGTATTTTAGGTTTGTTATAACAGGGAATCCAACTCAGATCCTTCGTACTGTGCTACATCCCCAGCCCATTTTTTAATTTTTGATCTTGAGACAAGGCCTTGCCAAGTCACCAAGATGCCCTGGCTGGGCGCAAAGTTGTAATCATCCTGCCTCGGCCTACCAGAGTGCTTGAATTAGAGGTCTGTGCCGCTGGGCCTAGCTTCAATAAAAAAAGTTTTGTGACTAAATTCTGAGATAATTTTCATGAACATGTTCACTGGTTGTGAACAACTGAATTCACTGGTGTTCATGTGACAGATGATTTTCAAACCAAATTCACAGGAGGGTTGAATCTTTACCTCATATCACTTTTGTTGACAGAGTAAGATATTGTGTGACTTTGAATTTTGTCAGAAATCATACAAAAATTAAATTTCTGAATTTACATTTTGTAATAAGAAATGAATATGCGTGAAAAGGTGGGGGAAAATATTGATTTTTTATCAAGATAATAATCAGCATAATGCGTTCTCCCCCCATCTCCTACTTAATCATTTTTTTCTGAAGTAAATATCAGGTTAGTCTGAAGAATTAATCTCCCCTCGTGATAGGAAATGGCAAGATAGAAAGAACAACATTTGGATAAACCAAGCCAAAGAGAATGCCACTGATGGGGACATTTAGGAAGGAAGTAGTGACCAAGAATGTCTTTTTTCATGCCAGATTCACTAGGAAGTTGCTTAACTTTTATTTGCTCAGATGTTCAAATTTTATGACTGGGTTTTTTTCTTTAATCATTTATTCAGAAATATTTACCCATACAACTTTTTTTAAGTATCTCTAGTATTACTTTCTTGCACAATTTGTAGAAAACAGTTTTTTTCTTTCTAAACCATCTGAAATCACAATGATTTTTTTTTAGACCACCTAGATTCATCCAGCAAGTGTTAAGTGGCTATAATATTTGCTTGAGTCTCCTCATCTTGACTGATCCAAAAAAGCTTTTGGCAATTTTCAGATCTTCTGTTGAGCCAGTTTATGGGCCCATAAACTAGCTGATTTACTCAAGGGTGCGGGAATTTCTTGGTCATTCTGAATCATTCCTCTTATCTTGTATGTTTCTGTCTAGTTCTGAACTGTCTTGGTATTTATTTTCCTCTCCTCTGGGCTCAGGTCAGTCCGCTTCGTGTTTCTCTGTCCTGAGGGCTTCCAGGGCAGATGGCTGAGAGTGATCCTGCGCAGTTGTTTGGGTGGAGCAAAAGGTTTTGGGGCCAGCTTCCCACTCAGCCCACAGTGGGAGAGACAGATTAATAAATACTTCCTTTGCTACAAAAATGTGATTCTCATCACTTGTAGTTATTAACTTCTTATACCTGGCATGCTCTCTGACCATGAATCATATCTATTTAAATAAACCCTTCCTTTTGCAAAATCAAAGCCAACTCAAGTTAATTAAGCCTCATACTAGCTCCTCTGTCTCCCCATAGTAGGAAGTCAACACAGGCTAATGACTTTAGGAGTGAATTCCCTGGAGAAAGAAAGTGAGGTGCGCTCACTCATGTTTTTGTTTTATTTTGGTTTTATTGTTCAATGCTAGGGTTGGACCCGAGGCATGCGGGGCGAGTGCCCAACCACTGAGTTACTTCCCCTGTTTGGCCCTGGAATTTACTTTCTGTGTCCAACCTATCCCTCTGTCACTTTTGGGTCTGCCACATGACATCAAAGCGATCTTTTTAAATGTCTTCTGCCAACTTCTCAGTCTCCCATCCTGGGAGTCACAGTGGCTGTCTAAGTATAGGTTAGGTGTCTACTGAGCTAAAAGTCCGTTGTTGTTACATAATTAAGGAATTTTGGGCCCTATTATCCCAGGTTATTTAGTTCATAGTACAATATAAGGCTCAGTGTTTGTTTTGTGTGGGCCTCCGTAGGTGGGGTGTTAGGGCCTTGCACACTGAGACCTTTCTGTGGTCTACTCTCCAGGACTTCGCAGTCTCTTCACAGTGGCCAGGGAACTAGTATCGCCCTCTCCACCTCCTCCCCACCCCATTACTTTCTGCTCTTGCCCCCTCTACATTACTGAGTGTTTGGACTTCCCCCCTCTTCTTCCTTGAGACTCAAAACAACACCAGAGGTTTTCCTTTGCATGCTTCAACCTTCTAGGTTTGACCTGGCCTTCATTCCTCATCCACACGTTTGACTTTCATGTCTCTTTTCCTTTTAGAACCTCTAGTATTCACCTACCCCTGGCCTTTCTCAACACAGAATTGCCCCCTTGAAAACTCTGAAATACTCTGCATCCCTCTTCTGAGCACAGCCTCTGTCCTTCCAGACCTTTCACTCATGTATCAACTCTTAACACCTCCTTCTTCCATGTCTGTCCCCTGAGGGCCACCATCTTTCTAGTGTTTTCCTCTTTTTATCATACCCACTTTTGACAGTAATCTCAACTTTGTGCCAACCCTCGAATTTCCTACTAATAAATCTATCATAATCTGACTTTTCAATTTTATCATCAGTTGGATATCAATTTTAACTTTCTAGGTGGGAATTTAATAATGCAACTGAAACTTTTGGTAAAGTATAAATGGATCCACTCCAATTTCAGTTCAAGACATGATTGAACTGCTAGACAATTATTTTGAATGTAGTAGGCATTTTTTAAGTTGGCCAGTTCTTAACATAAAGACTATTTTCTTATGTTGTTTATATTTGTCCCTACAATATTCATATCCTTACTTTTGGGGGACTTGTGTATAAAATACTTTTATGTAGAACAATCTCATGCAGTTGCCAAGCTCGTATTCAGTGCTCTCTGTCCACCCTTACTTGGCACAGGTCGAGACTCTCAGTCCATACAGGTGTCTTTTCTTTAGAACCTACTCTTCTTAGTGTGTTTTGATTTGTTTTAGTTTGTTCATTTGTTTGGTTTTGACCTAGTGGACTGTGCTAATGTCATTCTATAGATTGGATTATCTCCTCTGAAGTAAATCAACTGGAAATCTAATCTGTCCTTTTTTGGCAACCATATTACTGTATTTAATTGTTTTATTATGTCTCTCATTTGCATATTCTTCTGCAACTATATTTCTTCTCAATTTTATCTTTGGCTTCTTGATTTGGAACTGTTGGGAACTACTATTTCATTCAACTGTGGTCTTTATTTGTTTCAGAAGGTCAAGGTTTTTTCGGATTCAGATTCTGTGGAACAGATTGGCCTTTTCCCAATGTGGAGGCGTTCTCAGGTGTGATCAGTGTGTGAGTAGTGTCATCATCCAATGCCCAGCCTGACTGCTGAGCTGAGAGAACATGGGGCCCCTTCCTAGACACTTCCTTCCTGCAGCAGGTTGGTCTATGAGTTCCTCTCTTTAGAAGAAGATAAGTTATGGTTGATGAGTTGTGTAGTAAACTAACTCTTGTCTTTCGTTTACGTTCCTTATGTAGCCCCAGCGTACACTTTAGACCAAGCCTGGTCAAAATCCTTGCTGGAATATTTTTTCACTTTCTGCAAAATAGACATGAAATAACCCTATCAAAAAGGACTCCAGGTTAGTGTATAAGAGGGTGTTCCTGTGACTTCTCAGTGGCTTGTAGGTAGCAACAATTTCCATTTGCCAGCTCACATAGTCCATGGCTAAGAATGTGTTTGGAATTGTGCCTGGAATTAAAGGCGAGCTTCCTGGCCTGGAATCAGTGGCAAGCTCTTCACATCATTTGTAAAGATAACTTTAACAACCTTTTCTCTATAAGTGTTTTCAGTATTCCATAGTGCATTTCCTTAAAATGGATGGACTTAAACTCCTTCAGAACATGTAATATGGTTCTATATCTTTGTCATACATTTGTCACTTTTACCTTTTGTCCTATTTTTATCAATGAGATTACAATTTTCTGGTGAAAGGAAAACGGAACACACCAAGAGTAGCGTAGTCCCACTTGCCTGATGATGGACTTTCATTTGTATTTCTCCATCCCTGAGTAGCCAGTACCGTCCTCCTACACTGTAGAAAAATGTCATCATTACCACTTTCTTTGGCAACCACACAGGAATTTAAAAGACTTGTTTTTGTAATTTTTTAAAGTTTAAGGTTTTTAAGGGTTTAAAACACTCTCCTTAGAGGACCAGCCACTCTATTATATTTTTCTCCATGAAGTTTATATGGATTATGCTTGTCACTGAGGAAGTTACAAGCAGGGTTTATAACACAGCTGCTGACTTGCAGGAATTTAAAGTGTGCATATGACAGATAACACAAGCAAGAAATGGTTTCCAAATTCCATGTGTCAGGCGTTTACAATGAGCATGGCACATGGAGGGTAGTTTTAATGGGTCCTAGAGAATGTAGAAGACTAGACGCTTTGGTAGGGCGGAAGTGCTGAGGTAGGCATTCCAGGGAAGAGGAGGGATGTAGTCTCATCCCTTTCTATTTGTTTTCCTGAGTCAGGGCCTCATGCATTTGCTAAGTTGCCCCTGCAGGGCTCAAGCTTGCAATCCTCCTGCCTCAGCATTCCAGAGTGTTGAGAGCATCTTGCTTTTGGATGACTTTTTACAGGATGCTGCAATTCACAAGACTGGCAGGATGTAGAGAGAAAGAAAAGGAGACACTGTGGAGAGCAAAGTGTGCGTTGGGTGTGGGTGTGTGCATGCACAAGCAGGCGCATGCACCCTTGTGTGGACTCTCACATAAGAGCAGGAAAGATAACACTGAGCTTTTGCAAGCATCAGTTTTAAAGTACCGGGTTTTTTTCAAAACAGGCTCTTGCTGTGTTGCTAGTATGGCCTCAGTCTCAGGTGTAGCTGGTACTATAAGTTACAACATCACTTCCTGTCTCTCCTCTTCTAGCTTTTACTTTCCCTTGATCAGTCTTGGGGGGCTCACTTAGCAGTACCAAGGCATCAGGCTGAGTCTTTGTTTCAGTAGGCCATGTGCAACCAATTTATGCTTCTCAGAGTTTTGGGGAAGGTATTTATAGTGTATGACTTACCTTTAATTAAACTTTCATAAACCAGTTCAAGCTATGAGTTGTGTATAAACTGTAGTCCTCTGCCTTTTGCCCTTTGTTTTTTGAGGGAAACAGAATTATTACATATGTGGCCACGTATAAAATATGTAATATAGCTAATTTGCTGTGCATAGAGAGGGAAACTTCCATTTTAAACTTTTCATTCTAGCATTACAAAATCAACTGCAAAAACATGGTGGATGGTGGGCTGGACACAGCTGATTCAGAATCTGATACACATTTGTAAACCTAACTAGTTGTTTTGGCATCTTTATGTTGAGTCTTAACTTGTTCAAGAAGCTATAACAAATTGCCATAGATTTGGTGGCATTATACAATGGAAATTGGGGCTGGAGGAATATCACAGTGGTTAGATCATTTGCCTATCAAGCACAAGCCTCTGATTCAGTCCACCAGGATCATGTGAGCTGAGCATGGTGGCTCATGCCTGTATGTCCATCCCTTGGGGGGATGAGGGAGGAGGATTGCCATGTGTTCAAGGCCAGCCTGGGCTCTTTAATGAATTCAGGACCAGCCTAGATTGCCGAGTGACCCTCTCAAAAAAAATGAAAAACAAACAAAAAACCACCTGGAAATTATTTCTGGGAAGTCCAAATCATAGGGCCTGGTAGATTAGGTGTTCTCATTATATCCTCAGGTGGTGGAAAGGAGAAAGCCACTTTCTGAGGTCTGAGAGCATGAATTCCATGCGTGGGGGCTCTACCTTCATTAACTAGTCATCACATGAGAATTAGGCCTGACAGGTGAATTTGACAGGAGACACAATGATTCATTTTGTACCTTGGGCCTGAGCGTTTTCATCCTTGAAATTGAGAAAGCCTGTGACTTTAATTCTGCATATTTCTACTGGAGAAATTTATCTTAATAATCCAATATATATGAGGTATGATGAAGTGATATGATAATTGTATAAAAATTTAGAAATATATGACAGGAAAATACAGATTATCATTAATCCCCATAAAATACTCTCCTTTGCTTCGAACATACCCGCCGTATTTTTCTTTCCACTTTCTGGAGCAGTTCTGGAAGTCCTCCTTCGTGGCCACCTGTAGGTGTGCTGTTGCGGCTGCCTCAATGCACTGAAGTGATTCAAAAATGTTCCCAGCAATTCTGTGTGTCCCCGTCCACAATACTCACAGGATCTGGCACCACGCCACTTCAGGTTCTTCTTGAAAGTGAAAGAGAAGTGAGTAGTAAACACCTTGAATCGGTTCAGAACATCAAGGCAGCCGTGAGGCCATAACTAAAGACATTAATTAGAAAGTCGTCTCAGAACTGCTCCACAAGGAAGCAGGGATGAGGGGAGAAGTGTGCTGGAAGTGAGGGGCAGTGTTTTGTGAGGGACGTGGGCTGTATGTCTTTTGCTGTAACGAATTTTTAAAAATGTAAATCATATTTTTATTACACCTTTTGTATTCGCTGGCTTCATTAGTTGTGGAATAATCTCATTTATCTGTCATTTTGCAGCTTCAGTTGTGCAATAAGTAGTTGAGGGATACATTATTTCTTTTATAATAATCCTCCTTATACAGTGCTTTGTTTTCTATGGTTTCAGTTACGTGTAGTCTAATGCGATCTGAAAATCTAAAATGGAAAATATCAGAAATATCAGAACTAATCAGTTAAAACAATTTAAGTATCTTTTATGGCGGCATGTTTCTGTAGTTGTTCTATTTTATTGGTATTCATTGCTGCCGATCTCTTAACCTGCATGCTTTGCAAATTAAAATGTATCATAGCATGTGGGTACAGGGAAAAACATAGTGTATCTTGGAGTTGATACTCCGTGCAGCGTCAGGCATTCGTAGAATGTCTTGCAATCTACCCTTGTGGATAGCGGGATGCTATTTTGTTAAGTTCATAAAACATAGGACAACGAATTTCAGTATGAAAACCTCTAAGTCACGTAAGCATAACCCTTAATGGAGATCCCGCAATGTGCAAAGTACTTACAAGGTTACAAATGTAGCATGCAGTCGATTTGTGTAAGCACAACAAAGCTGCCAGTATTGGAAATGGCAGGCTTTGAAAACAAGTCATTCTGACACAACAGAAGTGATTAGCAAAGAGTCCTCCCAGAGAAAACTCTTGGAGTGAGGTTCTGTTCTTCAATATTTAAAATACTTGCAGCCACTAATTATGAATGATATCCCCCTTTTGCCGTTTGACCTCCCCTAGTCATTTAGTGTGGCTCGGCATCTATTCCTGGTCCTTGCCTGTGGTGGCGCAGAGTCAGCTCTTGCTGTGTAGACTCATGCTAGAGTCTCTCAGCGCTAGCCTGCAGGGGAGCCGTGATACTGGTAAGAGTTTGTTCTTTGCTTGGAGAATGAGTCCCCCTAACTAAGTTTTGGAGCTGCTCTTTCTTGTGTCCTTGTTTCCCTAACTCCTTCGAGGTGAAAACATCCATGAGTGCGTCTTCATTTAAATTGGTGGTCCCCGGTAGCTTGCCTACTCTTTGGTCTAGAGAACGGAAGTCACGTGAGCAGGTTGTCATCAGGCCACCCTGGCAGATTTTATCCCAGATTCTGTGCTATGTTCTAAACTCTTTAGTGTTGATGCAGTGTCCCTTTATTAGAAATTGATTCCCAATGAGCCGCATGGGGTTGATTGCAGTTATTTGGTGTCCCTGTTGTGCCTGTCAGGACCACACTGAAATGAATTTGTGCAGTGTTAGTCTGTCTAATCCCAACCCCTCCTTGAAGCACGCCTTAAGGTTTTCAAATTCTTGAGATTTCATTCTTTAGAATGTAATAATAGGTGCTTAGGAAGTATCTTTATAACACGTGAATGAATAGATGGATTGTTGAAGGTGAAAGACTGTACAGGAAGAGAGGGGAATAGGGTCAGTATGGAGAAAAAGACCTGAAGAGAGTGTGATTGAAGAGGGCCCACAGCGGAAGTGGAAGTGGAGGGGGAGCGCCTTGCCCAGTATCCGCGAGGAAGAGGCCCTAGCAGGCTGAGAGCCTGGGGAAAGCTAAGGCGAAGACTACAGAGAAGTTAAGCGTGACCCAAGTGATTAGTGAGATAGAAATTTAAGAGCATATAATCCCTAAGCAGTAACTGTGAGTAGGTACAAGGACCCAGAGTCATTGCACCATTTTTTCAAATGAAAGTAATGTTTTTAACATTGAGCAAATTCAGGTTCTTTTGTTGAAAGAATGAAAAAAAAAATCTAGCCTTACGTTGGTGCTTATGTGAAAAAAGAAGGAATGGTATTGTACTATACACCCTCAGAAAATTACAGATATTTGACATCATAATATCAACATTGAGAAGGGATCATTTCTTAAAGGTTTCCTTGAGATTCAAGACCACCAGTATCCATTGTTCCTGCTGTGTTCTTTGAGTGGTTAGTTTATTCATGCATGATGTCATACAGCATGGTCTTGTAACATAAGAAGCCTTAGAAAAATATGTCTATTGAGACTTACTGATTTTTTAAAATAGAGGTACGCTTCATTATATAGTAGCAAAATGCAGCATTAATTAAGTTCATAGTGAATAAATTGAAAAAAAAATTTACACTTCATGAAGCCACCAGGCTCACCATGACAAACACAGACGCTGCAGCTGGGGTGAGAAAATCTTCCAGCCTGATCTTTCTAAGCCAAAGTCTGTCAGAAATGTAAGAAAAAAAAGGTGAAGAGATTTTCCTTTAAATTATAATACTATTAAACACTAAAATAATAACAGTCTCAGTGAAAAGTTCAAATTTTAGAAAAGTTAAAACAGTTTAACATTGTCTTAAAAATGCTAAGTGTTGGTGACCTCTTATGTTTACATACAAGTGAAAGAAAGAATTCAGAATTTAATCTATTACTTGATTATACATGAATAGGATCGCACAGATTAAAGCACATGGCTCACTTACAGCCCGTGTGTTGACTTACTAGGCACTGACAGACCCACGTTACCTGATGAGGTCTCCAGGGCAGGGTGCCAGCTTGTCACTCTTACAGGTGGGGGAACAGAGGGACAGTGTGGAGCGGTAACTCACCTAAATGTCCTGCATTGCATTAGTGGTGGACCAACGTTTGTAGCCAGGATCCTATACAAGTTTTGTGCTCAAAAAGCTACAAGCTTTTCTGATGGTTTGTAAATGAGCCAGGTTGTGCATATGAACAAGGCCATTGCTGTATAACAAATGATTATGGGACAACCGTTTATATTCTAGTTTATAATCGGGCTTCAAGGATTTGTGAACATCTAAACAGAGTGCGTAAAACAGGAACACAATTCATGTTTCAAGTAATTTTGATAAAGATTTAGTTAAATTAAAATAAACGAGTCATCTTTAACGTTTCCCTCATTGGATGCTGCACACACTCACAATGTCTAGGAAATTCGTTTGTATTTCTCTTTCACTCTTTAAAAGTGTTTTGTTGGATGTCGAACGTAAGGTAGTAACTTTTCATTTTGATTTGCGTTTCTCTAATGGCTAAGGATGTTGAACATTTTTTCATGTATTTACTGGCCAGTAGAACTTCCTCATCTGAGAACTGCCTATTCATTTCTGTTGCCCAGTTATCAATCTGGTCTTTAATTATGAGGGTTCTGTTTTTCTTCAGTTACTTACATGTTCTCGTTATTAGCCTCCTGTCTGAAGTACAGGTGGTAAATTTTTTTTTCCGTATGCAGAAACTTTGTAATTTGATATAACCCCTTCTACTGATTCGGGGCTGTTTCTTTTGTGCACACTGTCCTATTTAGGAAGTTTTTGCCCACTCCTACATCTTCTAGAGTCTTTTCATTTTGTTTCTCTTTAGATTGTTCTGGTGAAAACATAGCCAAAATTTTTATTAATTTTATTAATTTTCCTATTTTCATTGTGTTCCTTTTCTTCCTCTGTCTATTCCTTTAAGGTTTATTGTGTTTGCTGTTGTCATTACATTTCATAAGTATGATTGTGGTCTGTCTCAGTGTGGTGTTTTCCTCTGTGTTTATTATCCTCTGGGAATTTGCTTAGCTTCTTGAACTTGTGAATTAATGCTTTCATTAAATACTTACTGAACAATCCTATTATCTGTTCTAGTGATTCCTAATTTTTTTCTTTTTGTTGTTAGGATCTTTTGGAACAATTCTTGGCCTGTTCCTACTATCTATTTCTACTCTTAACCTTGAAATTTTTTCTTCTTTTCAAGATGTATGTCAGACTGTGCTATCTACATATATATATATATATATATATATATATATATATATATATATATATATATATATATATATATATATATATATATATATATATATATATATATATATATATATATATATATATATATATATATATATATATATATATATATCTTTATGCATACAACATACATACCTACACAACACACATCCAGCACAAGACTGCATGAGTAAAGGAATGTGTCTAATTTGTAACTTACCTGGCACTAACTTTGTTGGTTGTAGCTATACTTAGATTCATTTAATACTGGCTGCAAATGCTTTGAGAGTAATATTAGGGCATATTTATACCTGGCTGTAAAAATCTAACACAATGATTCTTTTGTGTGCTCTGTAGCTCGACAGCCAGCTTTGTTGGGTCACTGGGGAGTTCTCTCTCCTCTCCTAACATTCTGTGCCCTGAGAGATCTTTTCTTGCTGTGCTGTCCATCAGTAGGTGGCCACTACCTTATACTTCTTGTGGCTTCTCTCTGCTTTTTGCCTGTTTACAACCTTCAGCAAGCCAGTGATTTAACTTGAGTAAATCCCCACAGATCATAGATCTCTCTCCAGTCTCTGGCTTGGCTCCAGGGGGTGCCAGCTCCTGCACTGGACGAAGGCTGCAGGAGGAGTTAGCATGTTGGTGGGCTAGGCACAGGCAGCAGCTGCAAGTCTGAGAGCAGTTTAAGTACCTTCTCTGGACTCTTGGCTATGGGAGAGTCTGGTACTGCCACTACTTCATCAAGGTCTGTAGAGCCCTAAATGTATCTGTCGTTGGATTTCTCGTTGTTTTTGTCTCAGAGTTCAGATTCCTTTTGGTTCTCAAATCTCTTAGTTTTTTTATTTTTATTTTTCACAACATACCTAAAATAAAACTGCTCTGCAAAGAACTACACAATAGACAGACAGACAGAGAGATCAGTAGATAAATAACATATAGTGTAATGCTTTGTGTCCAACCTATATTCCTATGAAACTACTACATTCAAGGTGACGACACTCTGTCACTCCTGGAAGGTTTTGTTTTGTTTTGGTTTGGTTTCTTCGGTATCCCTTTGCAAGCCTTCCTTTCTTCCTGTGGTTCGAGAGGCAACTTATTGGTCTTTATAGGTTTGTTTCCAGCTTCTAAATTTTATACAAAACTAATTTTGTAAAATGCTGTCTCTTCTTTGGGGTCTCATTTACTCAGTATAATGATTTTGAAATTTATACATCTTGTTGCATGTGTCTGCTGAGTTATATCCATGTGCATGGATGGACACGTGGTGTTTTATTTATGCTTTCTCGTGCTGTTAGGCATTTAAATTGCTAACATAAACATACTGAGGCCAAGGAAATATGAACCTGTATTTAGAAGCTAACCCTGCTGGTGCAGGCCCAATCTCAGAACTTGGACAGGCTAAGGCAGAAAGGTCACAGTTCACTTCCAGCCTGGGCAATTTAGCAAACTTAACAAAAATTTTTCTCAAAATCAAAACTAAAAAACAAACAAATAACAAGGCTAGGGAGATATCTTAGTGTGAAGACCCTGGGCTCAATCCCTGTTATCACAAAGTGAATCAACCAATAAATGAATAATCTGTATTTGGATTTATACTTATGTTTGTCTAGAATAAACATGTCAGAATGGCCTAGATGAGTCCTATGGTGGTGAATGTTTAGCTACTTTATGACTTTAACAGCTTCTTTTCCCAAGTGGCGTCTTTTGCCCTTCTCACTAGCAGTGTATGAGGGTTCCAGTTATCCCACAGTGTCTCAAACTCTGAGCCTTCTCAATTTTTGGTATTTTAGACATTCAAAAGAGATTTTTGCCTTAATAACTAGTATGCAAAGAAAAATGTCTTTATGGGCAATTCACAAATCTTCTTGAGCGAAGCACCTGCTCTGATCTCTTGTTCGTTTTCTGAAGGAAATTACCTCTTTGCTGTCCCCTCTGAGCTTGTCATTTGTGGTTTGATTAATGCAATGTTCTCTTTCAAAAGACAAGTTTGTTGTTTTTAATTTTAATCAAGGCCGGTTTGCCATTCTTTGTTTTATGTTTCATGCTTCGTTTTTATTTAAACTTCTTTGCCTTAATTGTGTTCATAAAGTAAGTTGTGTTTTTTTTCAGAAGTTTTATGGCTTTAACTTTTATATTTAAGTTTGTGATAACTGTAAAATAATTTTTGTGCATGGTGTGAGATCTGAGTAACTTCCTTGCTTCCCACATGGATATCCACTTGTTCCAAGGTTATTTATTGGAAATTTTTTTTCATCCAGTTGAATTGCCTTGAAATTTTTGTTTCATAATCTATAAAACCATTATGTAGATCTGATTTTTACCTCTCTCTTCTCCCTCTCCCTCTGTCTGTGTCTCCATCTTGACATGTTGTCCAGGTTGGTCTTGATCTTCTGGATTCAAATGAGCTTCCTGCCTCAGTTTCCTGAGTACCTCTCACTGCAAGTGTATACCATATGAGCCCGGTTCTAAGCTCTCTTGATTGCCATAGATGATTTATAAGTTTCAAATTAGATGTCTGAATCTTTCTCTGCTTTTCCTCTTTAATATTGATTTGACTACTTTGCATCTTTCATTTAATTTTAACATCATTTTCTCGGGACTGGAGAAATGGCACCGTGGTTAAAGTGCTTGCCTAGCAAGTACAAGGCCCAGAGTTCAATTCCCCAGCACCACATGAAGCCAGGCATGATGGCACATGCCTGTAATCCCACCACACAGGAGGCTGAGTCAGGAAAATTGACATGATTCCAATGCTAACCTGGGCTACATAATGAGTTTAGGACTAGTCTAGGCTACAGAGCAAGACCCTGTCTCATAATAATAATAATAATAATAATAATAATAATAATAATTAATAATAATAATTTCCTCGGTTTCTACTAGAGAGTTTCCTAGGATTGCAGTGGATCTGTAGGCCAGTTTTGGGAAAATGGATACTTGAACCTTGAACAATATTGGTCATGGTATATCCACTTTAATTTATCTTACCAGAATTTGTAATTTTCAGCATGTCATTTTCTAGTTAAATGTATCCCTAGGGATTGTACATTTGTTGACATCTCACAGGTCCTTTTTAAAAATAATCATTTCCCAGCATTTGCTACTTGTGCAGAGATGACGATGAGTTTTCACGTCTTACCCTTGCGTTCAGAAGTCTTGCTAAATTTACTTCTTCATCCTCGTGGTTGGTTGTGAATGGGCGGTTATGTATTTATATCACAAGCAGGCAACCTGCTTGCCTCATGCGGCTTCTTCTCCAAGGCGAAGTCTGACTCCAGCACGGTGCGGTGAGAATCCTTCCATCTTTCTCATCACGATGGAAGCGTGCTTGGCGTTTCATCCTGAAGTAGGCTTCAGCTGGCCTCTATTTGTGATGATTTCAGGAGTGTTTTAAAGCTAGGATCAGGGGGCTTGCCTAGCTTGTGCTCCCTGTCACAGCTGGCGTGGCGGTGCCTTGGGATTTTCTGCAACCTCTGAAGTGGAAGATCCTGTACTGTGACACTGTGAGAGCCAACGCTGTGTACTGTGTGGCGTTTCTATTTATAGAAACCTACTAATAAAGGTAGAAAAAAAGAGAGATGTGCTATCCTCGAATCTTTTCTTTCAAAGCTGCTGTTCCTCAACCTGATGGTCTTAACATGTTCGGCAGTTGACGTTGTGTCCCTATACCAAACTCAGTTCCTCATTTCTTCTCCCTTCCAGTCCACTGTTATTCCTGAAATTCCTCTCTTACAAGTCATTGCTTTTTAATCTAAAAATCAAAAGTTATCTTCTCCGTCTCCCTGACCCTCTTGCATTTATACCACTTTTTGGACATGTCTCCTCTTCCATGTTCCTTCCTACCATACTTTTCTCATGGCTGTTTGACTCTCTTAATCATAACATCAGGGCTGGAGGAATAGCACAGTGGTTGGAGAGCTTGCCTTGCAAACACAAAGCCCTGCATTCGATTTCCGTGGCATTGTGTAAGAAAGGCGTCAAAAAAGGCATACAGTAATATAAACATAAAAATACCAGTAGTACAAGAAAAGTTAGGTTAAATCTCCAATTAAGACAGCTGTAATTATATTAGATTTAAAAACATACACAAAAAATAAAGCTCTAAGCTGGTTTTCCCCCCAAAATTCATCACTTTCTTCTCTAGCCATTACACATCAATATTCTCTTTAACCATCACCTTCCTCTGCGTGTAGCACTATGATCTTGAACAGTCCGAATAAACGCTTGTGGCTTCCTCTTGTGCAGGACAGTTCACTCGCAATCACGGTCTCCTACATGCTACCAATACTCAACACAACTTTACCTAGGTGTCCTGGCAGCAGAAAAAACAAAACAAAACAAAACAACAACAACAAAAAAACTTCATGGACACAAAGCCAACGGCAGCCCCTGTGGGAGACCGTTCTGCTTTAGTTACCTCTTCCTATGAATGTCATCGCTGTCGCTCCAGACAAAACCTCAGAGCTGCTGCGTTTCTCTGATCTAGCGAGCTGCCATCTCACGCCAACTTGAATTCTATATTATCTGCAGCACCAGCCTTTCCTGCTCCCTCCCACAACTTCCTGCGCTCCTTGCCTTGTGCTGCGCTCGCTGGGTACATGCTCTCTTGACACGGTCTTTAGGTCAAACTATAGTCATTTCAGCAAAGAGCTCAAATTCTGTACCCTCCACGAAAGCTTTTCTGGTCACCATTTTGCAGCCACTGCCTAGAAGATGCATTTCTTATTAACATGGGAGCTCAATCTCTACCTGTTCATCATTTTTATTATAATAATTTCAGATAGTTCAGTGTGTGTGTGTCTTCTATATTAGATTTGAATGCAAATAAAGAAAATCACCATTTTTCAAAAGCTGAGGAAGTTGTTTCATTTTGATTGAGACAGTGTCTCGCTGTGTAGTCCAGGCTGGTCCTGAACTTACGGCATAACTTCAGGCTGGCCTTGATCTCACTGCAGTCTTCCTATCTGGGCTTCCCAAATTCTAGGATTACAGATGTGTGCCACTATGCCCACCTTATGTGGTGCTAGGGAACTGAACTCAGAGCCTTACACTTGCTAGTCAAGCACTGTAACTGCTGAGTTATGCCCCCATCCCCTGAATAAGTTTTTTATGGGATTGTAAATGAGTTTAATAACTCGCTTAAAACTTATTTCCAAGATTCAGTATATCTTATAAATGTGAAATTGACAATGACTTAGTAGCTAAACCACTTCCATGTTGATGCCAGATACGTTGAAGTCAGTTGTCCTGCCTTTTAATTTTAGAAGAAAATAACTCCCGGTGGTTGGTCCAAGGCTGAGGAAGTGAGGGCTGCACTATCCGCTTAGACCAAGCCTAGAAACACACCCAGCTTTCACTGAAGGGACAGACATAAGATGATGAATAAGTGTTTTATTTTTTTTTTCAAGTGTGCATAGAAATTTGAAAAGAAACTGTAGGTACCTTTTTAAAGAAAGTACCAAAGTTGATGAGAAATTCATGGAAAAAGGATCTGGAAAATTATATAAGAAACTGTAGACAACCAAAGCAATCTTACAGTGTGCAGTAGTATGAGTGTGATGTGCAGTGCACTGCAGCCCTCTCTGGATAGAAGCAAAACACTTATGGTAGCCTTCAAAACTTGCTGTGTGGAACTTAATTAGAAGAACTCAGTGGAGCCTGGGGAGGAGCTCAGGGTCGCAATGCTTGCTGGACGTGCGTGAAGCCTAGGTTCCACCCCCAGCAATGAAAAGAAGATAAATTCAATAAAATAAGTGTTAAAGGGTTTTTGAAGCAGTCAGTGCAATGTTTGGGGGCCAAGAAAAGGAGGGTTTTTCCTTTTCAGCTGAGGAGGTGACCAGGCCACTTTGGGGCTAGCTCTGAGGTTGTGGTCAAGTTGTCCCAGTTCTCGTCTCACCCCTGTGCTTCATGAGCTTTGGGGTTTGTGACAAATCACTAATGTGTGGACTTCTGTCATCTGCAAGTAGAAAGGGTTGGAATGAATAATGTCTGACTTCTTATTCTGAACTTCTATCATGTAAATGCCTGTGTTTTTACATTGTCTCTTCTGTAAGAAATATTGAAATAAGAAAGTAGGGTTTATTGCAAATAGGAAGGGTTTTTTTTAACATTGCATATTTGAATTAACTAGGGATTGTGACGCTGGGCATGGTGGTACACACCTGTAATCACAACACTCTAGGGACCTGAGGGAGGAGGTTAGAAATTTGAGTCCCACTTGGGCAACTTAGCCAGGCCCTGTCTCATATAAAAACTAAGAGGGCTGGGCTATAGCTCAGTCTGAAAGCCCTGGATTCAGTCCCAAATACTGCAAAAGAAAAAAAAAAGTCATGATTTCATTTAGAATGGGAAAATCCTCAAACTTTCTCAGTATGTTCTTTATGTTCTTTTCAAGTATTCAAATACATATCTGTGAAGCACATGTTCAAGAGCCAAAGTCACTTCTGGGCAATGATTTCTTCTAAACTGATTTTTATGTAAAAATTCAGAATGAAGGGAATTTGTGCTGGAATTTGCTGCGTGCATATCTTTTGACAGACTAGTTTCAGCCTAAGCGCCAGAAGTTTGTTTCTGATGTCGTCCCATTGTAGACAACAAAAAATCGTTTTGTCTCAGGAGTCACAAGGAGCTGTGCTGATGACTTGGAAATTTGAAAAGCCCCCTCCTTAGCACAGGGTTGTAGGACCCAGCGGCCTGGGCCTCTGGTGCCCCCAGAGAAGAGCCTCCCCTAGTCCCCCACCGACATGTTGCTTTTCTTGGTGTGCCTTTGTTGCTGTCCTCTGTGCAGTAAGGCCTGACCTTACGTTTTCTTGGTTTTACTAGTTTATGGTCCTTTCTGCCACAGAGCTTGCAGGAAGCTCCACAGTCTGAATAATAAAAGCATCAGTCTTGTCTCTTGTTCTAGAATGTTCCTTCCAAATAGAACAGGTTAGAACCAAGATTCACTGACTTTGTCCTTTCCTGCTGGGTGAGGTTTGTGCTTATGAAATTTCCTTTGCCTTCCAATCAAGGATGCAAGTTAAGCACTTGGATCCCTGTTGTTCATAATACTCCAGAGGTCGGGTGAACTGTGCTCAATTCTACTTCACCTGCATCCGGAACCTCTAGAGCTCTAGTATGCATAGGATTCTGTGTATTTCACAAATATCCTAAAATAAACACGCCAATTATTTTTTGATCTCTTGCTGCTCTTCTCCCAAACAACTTATACAGTATAAGAAAACATTGAGAAAGCAAGTAGATTCAATTACTATTATTGAATCAGGATTACAAGCAGTTGGCTTACAAAAATAGGACTAGAAACAACATGCTTTGTGTAAGAAATGCTGACCATTTTTTAATCTAACTTTCTAGAAAAAATTGGATCACAGAATTCCTGTTTAAGCTTGGTCATTGTGAGTTTTTTTTTTTTTTTAATTTCACATTGAGAATAATAAGAAATTCATAAAAAATAGTATGCACTGCAATGGCATAAGATGTATTTACATATCAATTTTGGTCTCATAAGTGGAACAGAGTTGAAAATCAAGCATTGCACACCAATTTTAATATTCTATTTTATTAAATGAATTTGATATATAGATTATTAGTTAAGAAAATTATATGGAATAAAACCAGTGTAGAATCTTTCTGCTCTGTGATGTGCTATAAACTCTATTATTTTGTCATTTGATAAAAAGGATCCTAAACTACTGACATAGATGCCATTTTCTTGGTGTTTATTAATGTTGCTCAGATGAAAATTATTTACTTATTGGGTACCAAGCACTTGACATACATTCAAGTTCCGTTATACAGGCTTTGGTAAGTAATTTTCAAAAGGTTTCTTAGGTACAAAACATTGCTGAGTGTTTGTGAGCAGATTAGGTTTATTTGCTAATTACTTAGAAGCCTCTGGTAGCATGTTTTTCTGTAGGGTTCCCAGGGCATTCACATTTGGTTGTGTGCACCCACAAAACTGATAATTTTATCTTTGGTATAAGGAATTGTCCAGAATTCTAGTGTGAGCGACCTCATATTATTTGTGAAGTAACAAATGACTTAAGACTAAAATACAAAACTGAACTTTTAATCTTCTTTTAAAATTGTGGACCTACCGGTGCCAAAGCCCAATGGCCCATATAAATTTGTACAAATCCATATTTGAACCCTGTTTATCACCACTTTGCTGTGCACTGGTGAGATAACAAAAGCTCAGGAAAATTATGAAACTTGTTCTGTGCCACTGTGCCACTAACTGTAATAATCAAAATGTAGTGGTTATTGTATGTATATACATATTTAAAAATGGGAAAAATAAATATAAATGCATGAAAAAATGTAGTTGTTGCATATTGGCTTTTCTAAACACTTTACATGCATTGCTTCCTTTAATCTCACAACACTTTGTTAAGATTGTTGCTGTCCGTGTTCTTATTTTCCCAATGGATTAAGTTGGAGGAAAGTTAATTTAAGACCTTGATTAAGGTCACAGAGCCCGTGCGTAGCAAAGGACCATCTGCTCTTACAGCCTACCCTGAATCCACTGTCTCCGGGCACTGCTGCAGCGGCACGGCATTCACGTGAACAGACCCTCCCAAATCACAAAGTCTCAGTCACTCCAGTTGCCTGCATTAGTGTAACACACACACACACACACACACACACACACACACACACACACACACACACACACGCACGCACGCACACTTCTCAGATGGGAAAAAAAAAACCTCTCCTTTGCATAAAGGGAAAAAATAAGTGTCCGTACGCACCGTTGTTTATGAATGTGATCTCAGGGAGGTGAAGGATATACTTCTCAGCTTTCGAGCATGCACAAAGCTTAGCAGAGACAATGGAGACATTATGGTGCCATGTAATTGTCCGTTTCATTATGTCACTTAAATGACATGAATCCATCAGTCAAGTTATTGAAAAGTCAGAGATTCACTTTTATTTTAAAAGCCCCGACAGAGAGAGACTCTGACTCAAAAAAAGAAAAGGTGCCATCAGGTGATACTACCTTACTCACAGATTCACATATGGCGTATTATCCGACGACGTGACCGCAGTCGGCAGATACGTCAGCTTTTTGCCTTACTCGTCTGTTTACGTCAAACTTTGTTGGGGTTGACACGTTTCTGATGTAACATGACGCAGATGCTTATGGTCAAGGAAAACCTGGTGTGCTACAGAGCTGTGCAGTAAAAATGACAAAGAAGCTTATAGGAAGATTATTTGGCCGAAATTTGTGGAGAATAAGAGAAGCAGTAACAATCATAAAAATTACGCAAGCTTAGCTGGGCCTCAGCGCTTTTGTTACGAAAATTTAAGTATCTTCTACTCTTTTAAAAAGTATCTGGAGGCAGCTCCCACCTGCACACAGATCCAGTCTGTGGGGAAGGTGCATGCTGTGCCCGGAAGCATAAATTGGATGGAGTCGGCTCTTCGGTGTCTCGGATTTTGAAGCCGAAGTTCCTTTACAATACAACGTATTTTAGCAGGCAAGTTAAAGTACCCCAGCTCCCACCACTTCGTTTGCATAACACCGAAAGCCTCACATCTGGACATTGTTATTCTCACATAAGCAAAGGCTTGGGAACGGTGCTACTCGCTGCTTTGATTGCTCTCCATGGTCCCTGGAGGTTGTCTGTGGCTGTGGTGGTGGTGAGAGGGAAGTCACAGGAATGAGCCCCCCTCCCTCCGCCCCCACATCCAGTGAGTGTCCAAGGACTGTGATTCTCCACCAAAACCCTCCTGTGGTTGGTCTTCCTTGTCCGCCTCTGAGTCACCATTTCAACCCAACCAAGATCTGCCCCTCTGTCCAACTTTGTTTTTCATGCTACATCTCAGTAATCTTTTACACATGCAGCCTGAGTTGTTCATGATTTCACTTCTGGCCCTCAGTTGGTTGCGCGTGGACTAGAGTCTGCACTTGCTCGGTGCGATTTACCGTGCGCTGCAGTCCTGCTGTGGACCTGTTTTGCCTCTCAGCCCGTCCCTGTTCTCCCAGACACCACACCCTAGTGACCCTGGAGTTTACTTCAGTTCCTCAAGGGTGGCTGGGGCTGTCCACATCTCCAAGGGGCTTTGCTCTCCAGAGCATTCGTTGTGTGGCCCTGCTCGGGTGTTTCTCTGGGAGCTAGGTCTGTCATCCTGATTTTCTTTCCCACAGCACTGTGTGTGCCCTTGTTGTGACACGTGCCACACTTTTCCTGCTAGGCTGTAAGCTCTGTGAGAGCAAAGCTTGACCTCTTGCACCGCTCTGCCTCTGCCACTGTGTCTACAGGAATGCAAGGCCTATGGCAGGACTTCGCTAAATACTCAGCGATTAGAATGAGCCAGGTAGAAGGTAACCCAGCGATTTCAACAACTGTTTGGGAAGCAAGATTCTGAAAAAAAAAAAAAAAACAATTCAAATTAATGCAGAATTCAAGCGTTGAAACTAGGACAGTGCTGAGTTCTGACGTTAAGCACTGGTGAGCTCAACAAGGAGAGTGCAGTAGCATATTGGAAGCAAAAGCTGCAGAGTTAGCTAGAAGAATGAATACGATTTAGGGAATCGAACCCAACCCAACGGCTGCTCTTTCATGGAGTATAGCAATAGAGAGATAACGGTAGCACTAGGAAAGAAGAGACGTGAATGGGTCTGAGGTTGGTTGGTTTGATTTTACTTAGAACCTGGATGAGCTCACCAGTTTTTCTCTGACTTTGCCCTTTCCTGATATATGACAGAGAAAGTTCTATAAATAATTTCAAGCCAGGCCTGGTGGCTGAGGCATGAGAAGCAAAAGGTCACGCCTGTGCTGGACAACTTAGAAACTTAGTGAAACCCTGTCTGAATTCATTAATTAATAAAGAGTTTGGAATGTAGCTCAGTGAGAAGAAAGGATTCCATCCCCAGCACTGAAAAAACAATTCTTACTCACATTTTTAAAGACTTAGTGATGAGATTTTATTTAATACTTTTCCAGTTTTTGAGGAAGAGAAACTTTGTAGGTTATCGGTCTATTTGAAAATTTTTGTGTTCTTCTTAACGTTTGTTTTTGCAAATAGTTATTACAGTTTGTCCTGGGGTATGCAAATGTTATCTGGTCTAATTTGATTTTCAGTTCTCTCCTCCTTTGGCTACTTTAAAAAATCTAGACTTAATGATTTAATCTTAAAACATGTGAATCTCTTTAGTCACAGATATTGACGTGTCTAAGATCTAGTCTATTATATGTTAAATACTGCTATTTGCTCTTAGATTACAGACTTGTCTTTTTAAATAATGGATACATTTATTTTCATTTTATAATTAATATCCATTAGTCTTTTCTACCCATCTTATTGATATTTATAAGAGTAATACACAAAGTTGAAGACTTTGAAGACTTGATTTTCAAACTGTCTCTTCCTTCCAACTCCACTTCTGATTTTGAAATATGCTTTTTCAAGATCCGATGTTGTGAAGGAGATATTCCGTGTCCGCGAATACTTAAGAAATCTTTTCCCCTATCTATCTTGCCTTGTTTCATGTTGTAGGCAAGGTGTTCATGCTTCGTTTAAATCTTAGTTTAAATGATGAAAAGTCCTCTGGCCAGAACAATAATCGTGCCCACATTATTAATATGAGGCCAGTAGCTGGGTTAATATTCTCGGAACAGCAGGTTACTCAGTGGAAAAGAAAGTATGCGTGTGGTATATGGGGAGGCTGTTTAACCATCAACTTTTTGGATAATAAGACCTGGAGTTGTCTCCTTGCCCGCAGAGGCTTTGCCACAGATTTATCATTTTATTTTATCTCTTATGTTACAGTCACTTCTAAAATGAGTTATGCACAGAGTTCATTGGCTATTCAAAACATTTCTGAAGTAACTGCTGATATTAGCTTGAACATGGCCCCGGTTTGGTGGAAGCATTAGTATCGTGTCCCTGGTATGAAGATCCAGGACAAACATGGCTTCAACCCATTGGCCCTTGTGTGCCTTTGTTTCCCAGGGAAATTTCATCAGTTGAACGAATGCCAGTTAGTTTGTTTATACGTATGTGACTTACTGAGACTAAACAATTGATCTTGAGTTAAGCACAACATGCTTCCCATTGCTGGTTACAAGTTAAAGAAAAAAAAAAGGGCATATTTTCCGGAAATTATAGTACTATGGCAATAGAGGACAAGAGCTCGTTTCAAGGAAGCTTCACCAGTCAGTGTTCGGCTGTAGTCAGATTGAGTAACGAGGTAAGAATTAAAGAAGTTTGGTCCCAGGATTGATCAAGTTCAGTGGAAGTATTTCTATATTGTATTAGGCCAAATCTCTAAATCTAATACTAAAAATCTATATTTGGGTTAAAAATGATTCTTTTAGCTTCCCCTTGTCTAACCAAGTTCCCTTGGAACACATCCATGCACATTGGTCTGTGTATGGTAGGTGAGAAAGAAGCCCATTTGCCCAAATTTTCCAAGGATGGACAGTGAGACTCGGGTTGCTGAGGGGGGTCTAGAATGACCTTGTGACCTGGGTGTCTGCAAACAGGCACACACAGAATAGCCACAACAGGCATTTTGTTTCTCAGTGTGCAGGTTACCTCCACGCACCCTGGTCTCCCATTGGCTGGGTACTTCAGAGGTTACAATCTTTCCCTGACACCACCTCAGCAATTTTTAAGAAACACTTTTGTCAGTATTGGCTCAGAGGACAGAGGTCCCTCAGAGGTGACGCCATGACTAAATCTCCCCTCCTTCCTTTGTGTGGTGCGTACTCAGTGAGAAGTCCATGAAAGTAAAACTGCCAGGAAATTCTCAAAGGAAATAATGAGACAGAGATGCTCAGAGCAAACGAGGTGGCTGTTCAGTCCCCATGTTATAACAACTTTGAACATGAGTCCCCTTCATGGTCTTCCTTACTGAGGCTGTTTTCATGTTGCGATTGTGGAACAGAGTAGTTATAATGGAGGCTGTGTAGCCTGGGAGCCGAGCTTACCTCTGTGCTTTAATGGAGCAAGTTTATTGATCCCAGCATGATTTGAAACACAAATCAGAGCAGGTGTAGTAAAGACTGAGACGTGCACTTCTGTTTCATTCAGTCTGAAAAGAAACACAGGTGAAAGCCTTTGAGTTTAGGTTTTTCAAAATCCATGTAACCACGTGTCTTCCAGAAGCCACACTTTCCATTTGGCCCACCTCAGTGGACTTTCCAGATGGACAGGTCCTCTTCTTTTGGAAGATCATAAAGCCTGGAAGAACAGGTTTTCTACTCATGAGGATACCGTAAACTTGTAAGCCATGTTTTAAAGATGAACTCATCTAAGTCTGGCTATGGAGAGACGGAAATAACTTGGAACGAGTGTGAAGAAAACACAGTGGCTCAGGAGTCACACGGCGTACCTTTGAGCCCTGCAGTCTTGGGCTTGGACATTTCACATGAGGGCTATCACCTTTGGTTATCATAATACGTGTGTTATATGCATGCTGTGAGGACGAAATGTACATCAGGAGTTTCCAGCACTATGGGTTCTTTTCTATGCTTTTTTTGTATTTTTTCTTTTTTTTTATTGTACAAGAATAGGAAATAATCGGTGAATCCAGTCAGTCAAGATTATTATTATTACTATTGTTGATGAGCTGAGAGCAATTTGGACATTACCAGTGGCAGATAACTTATGAACAAGCAAGTTGGGAGTTTGTGAAGATTTACAGGCATCGCGTTGACAGAAATAAGTAAAGGGAGCACATGGCGATGGCGTTGTTGGGCTCGTACCTAGTGTCATCCCTGCCTGGATCCAGATGGCCTAGCAAATCCCATGGGGTGTTAAGGATCAGGAGTTCTTTGAATAAAAAACAATTTTCATGATAACCTTGTAAAGTTATTTTACTCTTTATAGTGATAAATGCTTTCTTTGGTAGTAATTTTTCATTGAATATTTTTCACCCCAAAGTCAGTATTGCCAATCTAAAAAATATATCTTGGGCACTCTGTGAGTGTGTGTGTATTTTCTTTTTCTTTTTCCTTTTTTTTTTTGAAGGACACTGGTTTTATGCTCTTCTGATATTTCAGAAAGAACAGCACAATGGCGTAGCTGCAATAGCACTACTGAAATACAGACTCAGGAGTGGCTTCTGTCAGAGTGACAGACTGATCCAAATGGACCACAAAAATGGAAATTAGTAGTTGTGTTAAGAACATTTTAAAGAAAGTAATATTTTGTTTTTAAAATGTTGAAATACTAAGAGTAAGTGATTTACTATTGTGGTATGTGGAGATGTACACACTTATGAGCCCCTACAAGAGGTTCTGCTGACGGTGTTGCAGGATGCTCAGAGGCCAGTTGTTAAGGTCCCTTTGTTTGCAGTCTGCCCAAACCCAAGCAGGTCATTGATTGTGGAAATAGAAAAAAAAAAGGTTTATTCAAAGCCACCATTGGGGTAGATGGCACAAAAACTCCCCACAGCAACCTCTAGGTTGCTCTCGTGTACTAGAGGTTTTTATAGGATGCACCAGAGAAGAGGAGGAACCACAGATTTTAAATTTGCAAAATAAACTTACTCTATTGCTGTCTGGCTAGTTTTCCAGTTGCTTACTCTTCACCTAGCTTTTTGCACCTGGGATTCTTCTGTTGCCCTCCCCTTTCCCTCCCCCACTTTCCTGGAGGTCCATATCCTGCCCTTGAGGGGAAAGGGATGGCCAGGAAATTTTTAGTCTTTTACACCACTCTTAGAAGCCTTTGAGGTCTAGGTGGTGTGGGAAGACTCCTTAATCTGGAAGGAACTGTTTCTCCCTTTTTGGCTGGCACCTGGGATGCCTTCTTGTTAGATGCTAGACAGGCTGGATTTGTTAGCTACAGGGGGAGGGGATAATTCCCTGGAGAATGTGAAAAATGCTGTCTTGTCAGTTTCAAATTCTACCTTCTGGGTTTGTTTGTTTGTTTGTTTTTCCTTCTTGTTTTTTGGAAGTCGCTGCCTGGTGGTCTGTAGCTTGTTCCCCAAGGTCCAGGAAGTTCTCCAGGTCTGTGGGCTCTGTTCACTCCAGACTAGCTTGTTGGTCCCACATTAAGGAGAGTGACATCATAAACCCTTTGGGCCAGATTTTGAGCAATATCAGGGATTTAGAAAGAATGGCTCTCGGCTTGGCTTATCTGAGTCCATGGTCAGTCTATTTTTATCTGTGTTTTAGTCAACACTTGAAAACACCAGGATTTGACAACTAAGAGTTTTAAAAGCTGGTAGTCAGTAAGTGCAAATTTAGTCAATAGAAGCATAGATTTGTAATATCAAATTTAAAATAGAATGTGCTCATTTACAGAGATATTTCGTAGGCTGCTAATGTCTAACCTAGTAATTATTGCAGCGACAAAACTGTGCTCAAGCACATATGGATATAATGCACTTAGGAACACAGTATAAACTTAAAAAAAGAATTCAACAATTTTGATAGTGATTTTAAGGCTCGTACACTTAGAAAACATAACTTTAACATATCAAGAATTTAGCAATAATTACTGTTACAGCTGTAAGTTTTTTGTACATATGTATTAGCTTAGTTTTTACCTTTAAAACAAAATTTAGAATCTAGAGCTTTGTTATAAAGTTATAATTATGAAATTTTATATTTAACAATTCTGCGAAGTTCAATGGCACTGACGACGTACACACGAAAAATTCTCTCACTTTGGATCTTTTAGCTTAGGGAACACTGTTATTGACCAAAAATAAATTTATTACCAGATATATAAGTGTATCTCGTTTATGCAAGAACAAAATGCTTGTTTAGTTGAAGCTAGTAAACATTGATTGTGTTTATAAGTGTCAGGACTGAATCATACTAAACGCAGGGAACAGAGATGCTAGAAAGTTTATATGTTTGAAGTTCAGGAGTAATTTATTTTGTATGACAGAGAACAATTGCCAGTAATTTTGCACGCTTTAAACTTATGCAACTTTAGCTCTGTAAACAATTGTAGAGAAAGCACAGACCCACGGTGTTATTTTCTCCTCAGATGTATCCATATTTCTAGTCCAGTGCATATATGGCATGTTATAATCTGAGATAGTAGTTGTTTATTTAACCAGTTTTAAACAAATTGTTGAAAAAATTTTACAGCATACTAATAATTAAATAAGCTTTCTCTTAAAACTCAGATTTTTTTGATAATCAAAAGCTTTATAGAAGAAAACAAAATAAAATACTGGTTATCTTGAATTTTTTTGAGACAGTCTTGCTCATTGGCTCAGGCTGGTCCTGAATTCACTGCAATTCTCCTAACTCATCCTCCCAAGGGTTGGGATGACAGGTGTGCCACCACACCTAACTACTGTGAGGAGCTGGGGGATCAAAATCAGGGCCTCCTTCTTTCTCAGCAAGTGCTGTAATCACTAAGCTCTGCCCCCAGCCCATTTTGTATAAATTTTTACCAAGAGCGAAACGCTTTAAGAAATCCTTATTGAGAGATGGTAAGGCTCTGGTTTCACATCAATGTATTATGCTTTGAAGTTTTAAAAACTAATCAACCTCTTAATTATAACCAACTGAATAATACATTTTTTAGCATTAACAAAATTTAGGAAAGCAATCTTAAACTTTTATGTATATTAATAATTTTTGATAACTATTTAGTAGCTCCAGTTTTTGAACCTGTAGGAACTGTGCAGACTTGAATTTAGTAGCCAATGACTCAGATATTATTGTTTAATATTTGTAGGCATTAATCTCATTTACACTTGTAACAATTATGACAGATTATGTATCAGAACCAAAATATTAAAATAATGTAGTTAACATCTTAGTTTATCATTTACTTTTAAAGTTTCTGTGCTTGAAACATAAGGGACAATTGACATCATACCTTTGAATTTTAGAAAAGATAAATATATTATTTTGATTAGTTAATAACTTAAGCAAAAATATGTTAGTAATTTTAAAGATATCTTTACTTTTATTTTACCAATCAACTTAAATTAACCTAGTGTAATAGGCATTTGGGTTACTTATTTATATTCGTGTCTATTTATTTACAACCCAAAGTAAATAGAACTCTGAGGAAAACATGCACTCAAACATTAGCATACGGAGTCACACATAGTAACTTAAATCATAAAACTTTTATGTTACCAAACTCTAAGGTTTGTATTTATGTCTATGGGCTTGAGCCTGCAGTTTTAATATTTTAATGTCTATAACCAGTCTTTTTTCTCTTCTTTCTTTCTTCTTTCTTTCTTTCTTTCTTTCTTTATAAAAAAGGAAATTGGTATGAGCTCAAAACAAAACAAAAAAATAAAAATGAAATAGCTAGTTGTTATAAATGTGGAGCAGCCAACAGGTTGACAACGTATATGATGCGTAATACTACAACCTCAACTGGTCAACACAGACAATGCATTTAACAACTTAAGCCTTCTCATAAATTAAGGTCCACTCTTACAGCTCATAAATCAGTCTGGTACCGTCTGAACAATTTCCAAGCACAGAAACAGATATCACACACACATATACACTCCATGTACAACATATGGTCAAGCATTCTGATTTATCACTTGCCAGCTTTTAAAATATTATGGTATTACATTTTCAAAGTTAGTATAGTCTGGAGTGATACTTAATCCTCAATTTGAAAGTCTAAAGTTTTATTAAGGTAAGCCAATTTACATCAAAAAAAATAGCTTACCATTACATAATAGGCTTAAGGATTTTTTGTCTTAATTAATCACAGACATTAGTCAATTTAAAAATTGGCTTTACTATTTGACATTTTTTTATACAGTTAAATCTTAGATATAGCTTTTATCCTGGCTCTATTGCTCAAGGTTCCTATTGTGAAATAAAAAAAGATACCAGCTCAGGAACAATCTTTACCGAACAGGTAAACCATTCGTAGGTAATTTTATTTTCCTCTCCTAGACACAACCAGAGAGCAATCAACTTCTAGTACACAAGTGAACAGAGACAGCTTCCATGGCCAGGATAGCTCAGTCTTGAGGACCCCAGACATCAACCCTAGGGCCTGCAGTCTGCATCCCCTGCACACTTTTCATTACTAAGCAAATCACAACAGAGTCTTCAAAAATACTCTTCAGTGTCCCCAACCTCTTGAAAGACTTTTGATCCAAATTTTCCTGCCCAAGAGTTTAAGAACCTTGAACTCCACCTTGGCTCAGGAAGCCCCTGAAGGCCTAGGGAAAGAAGGACAGGCCCGTGGAGGCCCCCTGCAGGCTAGATTTGAAACTTACCTGCCTAATCACAATTGGGAAATCTGACTGAGCGCCTTCCTGGTCCTTCTTAAAGAGTAAAGCTCTATTTTCCTTGCATTTTGTCTTGCCAGACGTAGTGTGGCTCTGGCCCCTTAGGTTTCTAGGTGGTATCAATATCTAAAAATAAGAAAAAGAAGAAAAAAAAAACCTCATCCAAATGAGTACTCGACCAAGCCCAGGACATCCACATCTTAGAAATGTTCCTTTTCTGAGTGTCTAGTCACCTCAGTTGGTAGCCCAAACCAGATGGGCAAAGATGGCAAGTGTTCTCTCATGTAGACGGTACTGTTCCAGCATGACCGAAAGAGGAAACCAAAGTAGTAGAGACTCTCCGGGCTGCTTCCCAGGGGCCAGCCAGGGTCAGGCTCCGGCCCTTTTCCGGAGGCTGATAGATGATGTTAGGGCAGATGCCACAATGGTGATGGGGGTGATTCTTGGTGTGAAATAGGTAATGCTGGCAGCTACTAGAAGCTCTCTGGCACCCCAGCAGTGGAGTCATCAGAGGGTGATCTGGACTGTCTACCTTCCAGGTAGAATGTCAGGAGACCTCTGGCTTCTTGGGGTCAGGACTGAAGTCCCACCCGGAGTAGGAAAACTCTTACTGGCCACTTAAAGTTTCTCTTTCTGACCACCGGGTCCACATCAAAGGAGGCCGCTCACAGTGATAAAAGGGAAGAAGATTTATTCAAGGCCAGCTTTGGGACAGATAATGAGCAGTTCTCCACAATTAGCCTCTCTCCAGCTTGCCCCAGTGTTTTACAGACTTTCATAGAATGTGCTAGAGGTGAGGGAGAAATCCCAGATTAAAAATGATAGAACAAATTTATAAAATAAATAAATTTTTTGCTCCAACCACCAGCGTTTGCTTAGCTGAGCTCTGAGATTCTTTTGTTGCTTCCATCTCCCTCCCTGGAGGCCCACATTCTGCTCTTGAGGGGAATGGGGTTGTTGGGAGGTTTTAACTCCTTTTTTTTTTCTCCTCTCTGGCTGGTATGTGGGTGGCTGCACAGTGTGTTGTTAGATACCTGGGGAGTGGGTGAGGCATTCCCTGAAAGGTGTGTCTGTGTGTGTGTGTGTGTGTGTGTGTGTGTGAGTGTGTGAGTGTGTGTGTGTGTGTTGCTTTTCTGTCAGTATCAGTCATCAAATTTGCACTTCATTAAAATTCTCTCACTTGAAAATTATTTAGAACTGTGTGTTTTTTCCTTTTTTGCATCTACCTCTTTTAGGTTTTCTCAGCATACAAAGTTAATCCTCTTCTTCCTCTTTTTGTTCTGATTCTTTGTTTCTTCAGGCACCTAGGCCACCAGCAGCTCTGAGTTGCCTGTGGCTGCTTCTGTCGAAGCCACATCAGACCACTGGTGGCAGAGCCAGCCAGCGCCATGTTCTGCACGAAGCTCAAGGACCTCAAGATCACAGGGGAGTGTCCTTTCTCCTTACTGGCCCCGGGTCAGGTTCCCAATGAGCCAGCAGAGGAGGTGGCCAGAAGCTCAATGAGCTGCCAGGCCACACTGCCTGTCTGCCAGAACCTTCCTGAGAAGAATGTGCCAGGAAGTCTTCCTCAAAGAAAGACCAGCCGCGGCCGGGTCAATCTCCACACTTTGACCGAGAGTATCTGCAAGCTGATTTTTCCAGAGGTAAGCGCAGAATCTCAGTGATATATATACAAGAGGAAAAAAGTTTTCTTATTGTTAGGGATACAATAAATTTAGATTATTTTCTTATAATATGACCCGTTCTTTTAAAACAATCATGTTTTAAATTGTGTTGAATCTTAATGTCTTAAATTCTTGTCCAAAGGATTCTGCAGTCTAACATACTTTATGATGTTGGACAATGTGCAACTCTCTTTTGCCTTAGCTTCCTCCTCTGTGAGATGCTAATAATGACAGTTCCTCCTCAAAGCTTAAGAGAGCACAAATCAAGTCAGCCATAGCGCTTCCTATTCTGAAGAACCTCATTAGTTCATTAGTTAGTCGGTGCCTATTATTTTAAAATTAAGTTATTTGAAGAATGGAATATTTTCTGCCAAGCTCTCTTCTTCTGATCCCAAAGAGAGACATATCAATATATTCCTTGCCAATCTACAGATGATGAAAATCTTTGCTTTTCTACTGGCTCTGTGCTTGGAGACTCTTCTCAGCTAGGCTATACCTGTTCTGATGGGTCGGGTCAGGAGTCTGTGATTGCCAACGTCTATGTGATCTTGGCTCAGATATTCGGTGATATTACTCGGAAGTGCATGGCAATGTGCTACTTTGAAATCTGGGGCACTTCATTTAATCAGCCACTAAGAGAACTCTGGGAACAAGAGGTATCCTCTAGGAGAGCAAATTGGTAGCAACAGAGGGGCCACGCAGAGCCCATCTCTTGCCCTGCAGAGTGAAAGAAGGGGCAACTGAGAGCCCTTCTAATGCCTTCCGCTGTCAGGGTCACACAACGTTATGTCAACTCAGTCTGTCAGGGTAAACATCAATCGAATCAGATTTTGGCTGTCTTAGTGCACTGATCATCTTTACAGAACCAACTGTACATTTTATGCAAAGCACTGAATACACTTACTGACTTCTAGGTCTAAATGGAATTTCAGTGAAACATCATATAGGCCCCAGAATGAAGTGATTTGATCACATTCAGGTAGCTTTATATGGCTAGAATGGTAACTGCTTCCATCAACACAGGCTGCTGTAGTTGAGAAGGAAGAGACTTGAACTGAAGTTTGAGTTTGGAAGGGTAATTCAGAGCTCACAGAAAGATGAAGGCCAGGGTTGCAAATGTGATCTAATCATAATAGTACTTTGGCTAATGACGTTTGGAATGAACATCTTTAATTCTGCTCACCCACTCTGGACGTAAAGATGACCATCTTTGGCTGACATGGGGGGTGCAGCCCTTGTGTGGGAATTGGAGTCCATCCCAGTGTAGGAAGTGGTTAGTGGTCACATCGAAGGGCACAGTGAGACACACAAGGAAACATTGGTGGCAGTTTTGGGGAAGCTGAGTAATTGCATGCTTTCCTTTAGTCTTGTCTTTACCATGGTAGCTTTATTAATTTGGTTGACTTCCTTAAAAAAAAGCCACATAAATGTTGTAATCGCCTTAAAAACTTTCTGGTTCACATGGCCATATCTTAAAAGGACCATAGATTTTCTTCACTCTCACATTCTTTTTCCATTTGCTCTTCTGACTGAATAATTTCAAATGACTGTATTTAGGTCACTGCTAACTGGATGAATAAGTCTGCTCTTGAAGCACTTTCTTGATTTTATTTTTGTGCTAAGGTAATGTATTAATCCACTCCACATTTTCTGGATTAAAAAAAAATATTTCTATTTCTTTCTTGCCATTCTGATTTTATGCATGCGTAGTTCTATTGACTTCGTTCAGCTGTCTCTAAGTGCTCTCTCATAGCATACTGATGTTCAGTAAGACTGTTATTTTGAATGTCTTGTCAGGCAATCTATAACTTCTCACTTGTGTTGATTGGTTTTGTTCTTTTGTTTGTGCCAAATGTCCCTGATCCTTTGTGTTCCTTATAGCTTTTCTTTGGACTCTATGCATTTGAAAAAGCAGCCAGCCCTTCCAGTCTTTATGAGCTGCTTTGATACTGGAAATCTCTTCACCAGTGTCCCCATCTAGAGATGCTGGCATCCTCTGAAGTACTTCCCATGGTATGCACAGTAACATGGTAGCCTTTTCCCTCCTTCTCTCTAGAAGAGAACTCATAAGATTGTATGCCTTCTTCTCATCTTTAAGAGACAGGCAAGGCCCTGGGTGTGCCCTGTGTTCTCTTAAAGAGAGTGCACTGAAAGGTGAGGATAGAATAGATAATATTATATACGTTTTCTTTTACTTTGCTATTTACTTAGAATAAGCTTTATTTATTTATTTATTTATTTATTTATTTATTTATTTATTTTGAACTACTTAATATGGAATCTGCACCCTCACCACTATATTCTTCCATGGACTCATAAGAATAATCACCAAGATTTGACTACAGTGTCATGTAACAGAGGGGAAAGGGCTGTAGGAATTGTAGTAGGGGAAAATACATTTGGTACTTGTGATTAACACTCGTCTCCAACTGAAGTCATTTCTCTCATGGCAGTAAATGTCCCCATGCTGCAAACATTTGAAACATATAGTAATAAATCTAGATTACTTCAACCGTGTCATACATCTGCTTATATTTGATATATGCTTTCTATTTTTCACTGATTCTTTTTGAGTCAACAGATTTATTTCTTAGTGCACTGTTTGCTTCAGTTCTATCACCAATTCAAAGGAAGCGGCTCAAAAAAGAATTGATGATGTGATAGTTACTTATTTTAGATAATCCAATTTAACTCTCAAATTATGTTTTCATAAGAAATGGCAAGTTTTAAATGTCATTATCCTTAGCATATACTGGGAACTGTCATTCTAAAGTAGTGGAATATTTGAGCTTAAAAAGGTCTTCTTGATGATCTAATGCCAACTTGTCATTTCTACTTGAAGAAAAAATTAAGGGACATAAAGTGATCAGTTGTTTAGAACAAAAGAGAGAACTGGAGTGATGAAAATCTCTTCTGTATCTCATTAGTGGTGTGTCATTGCTCTTTTATACTCTAATCTTGTTGTATAGTTTTCCATAGATCGTCCTGTAAGCTCCTCAGGCACAGAGTCTTTCAACGGCTTGTAATGGAGCACCACCCACAGCTGTAGCTAATCAGAATCCACTTAGTGGATTGAGTCAACTGAATTGTATGCTTACACAAGTGATGTTAGCTTGAATCAAAGAACCAGTAAGAGTTAGAGATTCTGAATCGAGTTATCAAGTTCTAGATACATTCTGGGGTACAGAGTTATAAGAAGACAAAATAGAATTATAATTTATCTTTATGAACTAAAATGTTTTCCTTCTAGAAAACATTAAAATCCCAACTCAAAGAGTGGCTGATCTGTTAACCATGAAAATCCACTAAAATACAGAGTTCACAGGATGTTGCCTGACACAGGAATTACCCCTTAAGTATTAATATATTGTATCAGCGATGCAGGAACTGGTTTGAACAAGGAGTACCTATCCATCATTAAGCCAACAGTTGTTCAGTGAAGAGAAACAAACTGGAATGTAATGTCTTACGTGTAAGGTCAGCTCTTCCTTCAGTAGTTGGGAATATCTATAATCAACAAAATTTCAAAGTTCCAGGGTACAGATATTAGAAAAACTGATTTCATCCAAAATTCCAAATGGAAACATTCCCAAACATAAAGAAGTTTGAGTACTTGACAACTAATCTCCAGAAGACACAATACTTACATTTGTTGGATTTTAAGTAATTGATATTGAAGGAAATATTGGGTGTAGTTCTAAAGCACAACACTAAACTGAAAACCAGTGTGTACCACAGTGGTACACACCTACAATCTCAACACTGTGGGAAGGTGAGGTAGGAGGATCACAAGTTAGAGCCCAACGTGGTCAACTTATAGAAATTCTTTCTCAACATAAAAAAGGGATAGGGATGTGGCTCAGGGCAGAATCCCTGAATCCAATCCTAAGTACCTCAGTATGAAAGAGAGAGACTGGACAAAGAGATCGCTTCTCCTCATGTATGTTGGGAGAACAGAACATTTTTCTGGCTCGCAGTAGGAAAAACCTGAAACACCAACAGGAGGCCAAGGGTGAACCTGATGGTTTAATAGGAAACACAAAGAGAATGCAATAATGTCTTCAGAAGCACTGGGGAGGAGAAAGAAAAAAATTTCACCAGAGCAGAATTAGCTGGGTTTTTTCCCCCAGCTCATCAAAGTTTCTAATTAGGAACTGGAGGTATGTCTCTGTGAGGACTTGTTTGGCATGTACAAAGCCCTGGGTTTGATCCCCAGTACTAGCAAAAACTGAAATTCCTAATCAGAGTGATATGTCATGTATAAACAAATACAATTCAAATTTGTTTAATTTGGAAGCAAATTATAAGCAAACGAGAGAGAAATAGCTCTTTATTTCACTATGATACTTCTTTAATAACAACTCATAAATCAAGGCTTTGAATGCCAAACAGAAGACACGGCGTTCATTCACTCATTCATTGATTTATTGAATAACTATATATTCAACATCTCCCAAGAACAGGAGATGTTCTGGGTCCAGGGCCTCGAGGATGAGCAAACCAGGACCTCCTGCCCCTTTGGAGCTTCTAGCGCAGTGAATAACACAGATACCAACAGAAAATACCTGGACAGCCAATGCTATGAAGGGGAACTGAGCGCTCGTACACATCTCAGTAACCCTCATTTTATTGATGGCTGCTTTTCTCACGTGATTGTTTCTTGAGAGGAACTGACTCCCAGAAGGCCATAGCTTCATGGACTTGTATTCTAGCCACACTCCAGCGCTAGCAATGCCAGAGTACCAGTCTCCTGCACAGAAGGTTCTGGAGGAGTTTGTCAAGAGCCCTGTTAGATCTGTTTCATTCAGGCTCAGCAGTTAGCTGTGCCTTTTTCTTGTGGAAGACTGCTAAGATGAAGGCATGCCCATATTTTCTTTCTAACCCCATCCCTCTTGGCCAGCCTCCCTCTGCCTTTAGCTGTCACAAAGCCTAACAAGATTTGTTCCGAATTCACCCTCTGGACCTGCCTCTTCCATGGATCCTCTCTCCTATTCTTAAATAGTCAGAAACATCATTCTACATTATAAATTTAAGTCCTTTTTCATTTCTTTTCATCTCCTGCATTTTCTTTGAGTACATTGAAATGTCTTTCCAAAGCTTTATGTACATATTTAAAATTCAAGGTCCTTTTCGTGACTTGTTGCATTAAAGCAATCTCTTGTATTTGGCTCAGTTCTACTGTCTTTCTTGACTTGTGGAACCTTCATGATGGGCAGAAATTGTTATCAAGGAAAAGGAAGGTATTTCTCCACTTGGAGCATAACCAGAAAATCCTTCACTTTTCTCTGAGTAAATTTTAAAAATCAAAGGATTATTTCTGCACAAAGAGATATATATGGTTTTTATGTCGAAAGTAAAAATTTTCAACATTGCTTATCAGTGTTTTATTCCTGCTTATCAGACGCAAAAAGATATTAAGAGATATCACTAGTTAGCAAGTATTTATTAAGCATAAATGCTTATTTACAAATATCTTGAAGAAAGGAGAACTCATGAAATACTCAGGAATCAGTGAAAGAAGATAAAGCTATCAGTATTTGATGATGATTCTTAGCTCAAAAAAGGAAATCAGTCCATTTTAAGATAAACCCCACAGGCTCACTTTGAATAAGCAAACAGATGTCGATGAAAGAATTGATTTAAGAGATTTTTTTTAACAGAGGAAGAGACAGAGATGACTACAAAGTTTTCTGGTCTAGAATATAGCAAACACGATATGGATGTGTAGTTAAGAGGGGTAAGGCACTAGTGTAGAATTTATGAAAAGAACCAGAATTTGCGTGGCTTGAGCTGTCCTGACCCAGGGTTTGCAGGGCATCAGGGCGATTTCCTTATTCCTGGAGGTGCTATCCATGGATTCCTGTATTGTAATGCACCTGCCGTTATCAAGCTGGGCACTTCTGTCTGGAGTCACACTCAGCTTGATTCTCTGGTGACTGTCAGTGAGTCTACAGGCAAGGACCAAGCCTGTGGGCCACCACAGGCCAAACTCACATTGGTCTAAGTGCCTCGTTTCTTCCCAAGCTCAAAAAAACAGTGTTTGTCCCAGTTTCCAAAGTGTAATCTCAGTAGACATAATCAATCCAGGAATAATGTTTCTGCTTCTTATTCTTCAGAAGTCTCTAGGTTGAAGCTTTAAAATCTGTATCTTCTACTAAATTGTTATGCGTGAATGTGCTTGAAACATTTCTTTTCAATTTCCAGTTTGAACGGCTGAATCTTGCGCTTCAAAGAACTCTGGCAAGGCATAACATGAAAGAAAGCAGGTGAGCAAGCTGCCCCACCTGAGTGGTGTGACCCCCGTCCAACTGCTACAAGTGTCTCTCATTGCGAAAAAGAACCCTCATTGTTGAATATTGGCCTTTGGTCATTTGAAAGCCACGTGCATTTATTTTTCACATTTTATCGATGATTAAGCTCAGGCTTATACAAAAAAATATTCAAGATGTCATAACTGTTTGAGAAAAAGCAGAGTGGAGGTTCCAGCTGGAGGTCTTGGGGGTCATGATTATAACCTGGCACTACCGCTCCTTGAACAACCCCCTAGTTCTTTCATACTCAGAGAAAATGCCCAAAATCTTTAAAGAAAAGTATGACAAGGACCCCAAAACATCAGAACATCAAAACATCAGGACACCTTGTCTGAAGGATGTTACCCGAGGTCCAAGTGGGGCCCCACGGGCAGTGTCCCCCAGCAACACTCACATCTTAAACAGCTAAACCTTCAAAAACTGCCTCAGGAGAAGGCCCAGGTGCCCTTTTTTGATTCTTTGAGATTTTTCTGAGATTATTTAAGTTTCAGACAGTGGAATAAATACCCGAGTACGAATTTGCAGCAAAGACCATTGGAGTTTCGTAGACATAGGAAGATTTTATAAACCCATCCACCTGCGTCACCCCCTACATGGATGATCTACCCTCTGGATTACCTGTGCCTCATTTCCCTCCCCGACAGACTGGTCAGCGGGACCAAGCTAACAAGGGGTCACGGGTGGGCCGGTGGAGAGTGCGGGTCCTAGTGTGACCGAAGCTGTGTGCGCAGCGGTGACAGGAGCAACATTCCAGACTCCGGCCCTCGTGCATACGGCAAGCTGATATCATAGCCACCCTCGCTCCTCTGCACTGCGGGGCCTGTCTGCTGGACATTGGCAGCCAGTTCACTCACAATGTATTCCCAGGACTTTGTGCTCTGGAAGGCCCCTGGGGCACAGGCAGAGGCACAGGGAGGATGTAGTCCTGTGACAAAACCTTCACACTTACTAGCAGGAATCATCTCACTTGGAAATCTTGAGAAAACATTTACCACTTTTCTGATTCCTTAAAAAAAATGGTTATATTTAAGATGATAGTTACTCAGTCATCGAAATGATTTTTGCTTCTAGCCGGCCTGCTCCCTGGCCCCCCTCTGCTGGGCTTGCGTGGATTCTTTGACATCCTCCCTGCTTGCATTTCTCTCTGTCCCTTGTGCTTCTGCAAGCCCAGTACTCTTCCTACTCTTATTTTTGTGCTGCTTGTTTTTTCTGAAACTTGAAAAAAACAAAAACAAAAACAAAAACCCACACAAATCACCACCACCATTTTTTTTTTTTTTTTTTTTTGATGTATGGAGAAGGCAGTACTAGGGTTCTAAGTCCCGATGCTTTCACACTGAGTCACATCTGTGGCCTGCTTTTCAATTTTGATTTTGAGACAAACCCAAATGAACTTGAGATCTTCTTGCCTCGGCTTTCCAGGGTGCTGGAACTACACTATTGTCCCTGGCTCTCACCACCTTGTTGAAGGAATGAGTTTGAGCTCAGTCACTACATCTCTGGGGATCTGGTTGCTCAAAGAGCTTTCTGCTTCATCTATTTTTGTGGGAATTTTGGTTCCATCCGCCTGTATGGTAGCATGGCTGTGGGTGTGGGTGGGTGTGGCATTCACATGCAGCACATGCACTTGCTGGTGCACGTGCAAGTGTTTATGCCTGCTTGCATTATTTTTGGAAAGTGAAAGCAGGAAAGAAAAATATCTAGCAAAGGATTTTGGGATCTCTAGACCCAAGTTGGATAAGAAATTGTGTAGTAAATCTCAAATATTCCTGTTCTTTTCAATAGTTGTAAGGAACATTCCTGCATGCGACAAAGTGGTGGACTTAGCAATTTTCCTTGTCAAAAAAATCTTCCTTGGTGAAATGTCTCAATCATAATAAATACTATTGAAATTTTATTTAAAATTTTATATGTATACCTGCTTGTAAATCTGACTCCTCTGGTGGTATACTGAATCATAAATACAACCTTGGGGGGTCTACATAGCAGTTTGGCCAATTTGGACGTAATTGGTCGTAAGTGTCAGGTATTAGCCAAAAACAGTTGTGCATACATACACCAGCAGTCCAGTAGAAAATATTAAACTTTCTGTCAATCAAAATATATATACTATTATGTGTTAACAACTTCTTTGCTATAGAAATGAATACAGTGGGCAACCCACTCAAGACCCCTCCTGGAAAGTGGGAGCTTTTTTCTCTCTGGCTTTTGTTTCTAAATAAAGATCCATTCTATTTATTCTACACCTTGTCTCCTCCATCTGAGATTTCATTCCTCATCATTGTGGGACACGAAAAAAAAAAAAAAGTGAGTACGGTAACATTAAAAAACAGGTTTCTTTTGTTACTGAATTTTTATACAAGGCCAAGTTTAATGTAGTAATGCCAGAAAAATAATATGTGAATTCTAAACTCAAAGGCAAGAAATATTATGCATTTGCTATTAAAGAAAAAATTTTAAAAACAGTGATACTTGAAAGTAAATTATATTTATGTGTAGATTTTTCCTTCTTGAATTGGATGGTCCAAATGCTCCCGAGGATTTATTACTTGTTACCACACTTTATTATTATTATCATCATTGTTATTGCTATTGGTGTGTGTGGGGGGTGGGGGGGAGTGTGGAGGATGGGACCAAGGATCTCTCAGAGCATGTACTGGGCAAGTGCTTTACTGAGCCGTACTCTCTGCATCCTGCCAGTGTGGGTTCTTTACCATCCATCTATTTAAAGTGAATTTCAAGCCAGCTAGGGTTGGTGGCACATGTCTATATTCCCAGCACTCTGGAGGCTGAGAAAGGAGTATTGCAAATTTCAACCCAGCCTGGGAAACTTTGCCATTCAGGAAGATGTTGTTCAAAATGAAATTTTGAAAAAGGGCTGGGGATGCAGCTCAGTGTGAAGGCTCTGAGTTCAATAATCTCCAGTGCAATATATATATATATATAATGAGCTTCAAAGGGAAATGTGCTAACCTAGTGCCAAAAGAAGAATGAGGAAGTACTATATTTTGCACATATGTCGAATTTTCCAAGCTTCGTTTGGTACTGCAAGTATCATTCTGCTGCCCTGTAAAATGGCAAGTGAAGGCCTCTCCCTACAAAATTATTAGCTGACACTATTTCTGTATGTGCTATATAATTTGAATTTTTACCTTTCACTTACCAGTTTATAATTTAAGATAATTGAATTATTTTTAGGATACCTTCGGAAAAAGAAGAATTTGAGAAAGTAATTGCAGATGAAGCAGTTGCAGCAGGTAACTCAATTAATGTGGAATTAGGATGTAACAGAACTAGTATTATCTCTTCAAGTGTTTCTACTTATTTGTGGGGCACTCCAGCAGGAAATATTATTTATTGTGTTAATATAAAGAGTAACTCTTTTTATGCTGCTTGTTTTTGTTGGACAGCAGGCAAGCGTTTCCTCTCCTTATCATGCTCATTGCTAAGGGCTAGATAAGGCTGGATGGGAAAATGACTCACAGACCTTTCTGAGCTTGGGCTATGTTAAGTGTTCCTTATTTACACACGAAAACTCCTGCTCAAGAAGGTAAAGATTACTACTAAAGGTAGTAAGCACTCCTGGTAAAAGGGCCAGGGGTGTTCTACACATCAGCGATCAGCGGGGGGCAAGAGTGGAGGGCTCAGAGTCTGAGTACATGGACCAAGAAATTCATCTTCCTAACAGTGCAAGCCTATTACTGCTACTATTATTTTCTCATTTCTACCGAACCTTTCCTAGAGGTCCAACAGTACTATAAACATAATCTCCACATATCACAATATTACCTTAAGGAGAGCAATATTATTTTTCCACATCATAGATAAGGAAAAAAATAGTAAAGGAAACTTTGAAAGGAGAAAATGTTTAAAGCAAATACTCATTAAGGTAACATGAAATAACAAGAGATTTATTTTACTCATGAGAAAGAGTTGGTAAGTTTATAACCATCTCCAGACAAAAGTGAGATTCAGACTCAGCGACTTTAATTTTCATGCCTGGCACCCTGAAGCCTTTTGGAGAGGCTTTATAGGAAGATGTGTCGTTCTCATTGTCAACGGAAAGATGGGAATCCTTTAAATGAAGCGGGTTTAATCCTGGGCTTGCAGTTTTTACTCTTTATTTTTGGCCTTGCTGGGGATCAAACGTAAGTCTCCCAAATGCTAGGCAAATTCTCTGCCACTGAGCTACAGGCCAGCCCTTTATCCTGGAATTCTCTTTGTTCTTTTTTAGTTGTTTGAGATTTTACAGAGTGAGCTGGGCCCACTGACACAGGCCTGTAATCCCAGCATTCCGGGAGGCTGAAGCAGGAGGATTTGCAAATTTAAGCCCAGTGTGGGCAATTCGGTGACTTAGCGACTGTCTCAAAAATAAATACATAAATAAAGAAAAATTTAAAAATAAAATACAGAGAGGAGCTCAATGTGAAGGGCGCTGGGATTGATCTCCAGCACCACAGTGGTAATCATAATAATATATAATAAAGAGTGTTCGAGTGTATTGTACTCAATTGGTTCTCTAAAAGTCGGCTGGGATTTTTATCATCCAGGGTTGCTGGAATTTTAGAAGCTAAGCTATAGTGATCATTTAAGTGCAGCTCTTTGACTCTGGTGGCAGCTCTTGTGAGCTATAAAAAGAGCGGAGTAGGCAGATGGAATATGGTTGAACACGGGAGTCAAAGCTCAGCTCCATCAAGTCGTCACGTGTCACTGCGGCCCGCGTGCTGTGTGTTTTCAGGAGTTCCCGCGGAGGTCATCAAAACATCTCTGGGCGAAGAACTGTTTAAAATCTGCTACGAGGAAGATGAACACATCCTGGGCGTGGTCGGAGGCACCCTTAAAGAGTTTCTGAACAGCTTCAGCACCCTTCTGAAGCAGAGCAGCTACTGCCAGGAAGCGGAGAAGCGGGGCCGGCTGGAGGACGCCTCCATCCTCTGCCTGGATCAGGACCCCGATTTCTTGAACGTGTTCTACTTCTTCCCCAAGACGGTCACGTCCCTGATCCTCCCCGGCGTCATCAAGGCCGCCGCCAGGGTTCTGTATGAGACCGAGGTGGAGGTGACCCTCGCGCCCCCCTGCTTCCACGGCCAGTGCCCAGAGTTTGTGAACCAGCCATGCCTGCTCTACTCCGTGCACGTGAAGAGCGCCAGGCCATCCCTGTCCCCGGGCAGACCCCAGTCCTCCCTGGTGATCCCGGCGTCCCTCTTCTGCAAGACCTTCCCCTTCCACTTCATGTTCGACAGGGACCTGACCGTCCTGCAGCTGGGCAACGGCATCCGGAGGCTGGTGAACCGGCGGGACTTTCAAGGGAAGCCCAGCTTCGAAGAGTACTTCGAAATCCTGACCCCCAAAGTCAAGCAAACCTTCAGCGGCGTCTTGACCATGTTGAATATGCAGTTCGTCATTCGAGTGAGGCGATGGGACAACTCGGTGAAGACATCCTCCCGGGTAAGGGCGGCGTAACCTACCTTTACCATAGGACAGGCTGCTTCACAGTTAAGAACTAGAAGCCGGAAGGGAAGTGCGTATGCGTCACTTCCGACGCTCTGATCTGACGTGTATGTTCAAAACGAGGCTAAAATAATTTTAACCCTGGAATAAACCTGAAACTTTCTTGTATTCATTTGCTTATTTGATAGGTTACTTCACTAACATTTATTGACCATGCTTCTGCTTTTAAAATCGTTATGCAGTATTACATAACAAAAGTACCTACATGTTTATATAAAAGCTATTTTGAAATATTATCAAATAGTTGACTTTCTTGGGACAGTCAAAAGTAATGTTTTACAATAAGCAAAGAAAAACTTTATGCTGCAGGAGGCACTAAATGGATTTTTGATCAATATTTAAAAGAAACAGAGAAAAATTTACTTAATTGCATGAAATATGCTTAGGGAAACGTTCTGTCATTTCATAATAGGGAATTTTGGTAATTATTCTTAGGAAAGGAAGTTCACTAACTCAGCTGATAGTGTGAGCAGAGCTGAGAGACAGGCTTCAACACATACTACCTCTCTAGAAGCAGTGGAGTTTTTTTTTTCCTCCAAAATGAAAACAGCTTCAGCATTTTTAACCAAAAAAAAAAAAAAAAAAAAAATCTCTAAATGTTTAGAAAATGGTTGATATACAAAGATGTTCATTGCAACAAAATACCAAAAACATTGGTAACATACATTTTTGTTTACAGCACAAAAACTCCTCATTCACAACTGCTTTTTATCACTGAACAACTTATTTTGACTAAATTTTCATACCATTTCGTATAGATGTATTTTACTACTTTGGGACCATTATAATGTTCTACTGCATGCTTGTATTCTACTTTAAGTACTCTCCTTTTGGAGAACCTCTGGGTTGTTTTTTAACTCTTTGCTAATACTAGCACACATGTACATATTTGTCCATATGTGTGTGAGTTAATCTTCTGGGGACAATCACTAGAAGCCCCCTCTTTTCTAGGTCCCCTTTGTGCCATCCTTCTGCTGGGTGGTTTGTGTTACTTAAGAGCTTATGGTAAAGTTGAAGTAGGGCCTTAGCTGGTTCTAGGGGATCCAGCTATGTCACACTAAAGTTTCTGAAAAAGTACCAGTGTTCAAAAGACAGCTCTGTGGTACTACTCAGGTGGAAAGAGAAGGAAAGAAGGAAAAAGATTTTACCTTTGGAGAGATTCAAACTTCCATTCCTGCCAAATGGAGCAAGAAGCTCATGGGAAAAGGAAGAGACGCATGTTAAGACTGGAAAACAGAAGGAGGAAAAGAGGGAAAGGAGGCAGGAAGGGAATGAGAGAGAAAGGGATGGAGGGAGGGAGGTAAAGGAAGGGAACAAGGGAAGGACGGAGAGGGAAAGAAGTGTGTGTCTTTTAAGTGTTCCACAAATTATACAAATGAAATCTAACTCCAAATTGACCAAACGAGCATATGGAACACCACCACCAACAAACACAGAAGCAACGGCAGCAGCGGTGAGCTGGGCCTGGTGGTGCGGGCTTATCATCCATCCCAGCACTTTGAAAGGCTGAAGCGGGACGATTGAAATTCAATCCCAGCCTCTGTAATTTAGCAAAATACTGTGTCAAAAATCAAAAATAAAAATGGACTGGGTTGTAGCTCAATGCGGAGAACTTGGGCTCTAACCCAAGTACAAAAGAAAAAAGGGTGAAGCATTTAGTAAAAAGCTTTGAAGCAAGACGGTTTTGCATTGCTCATTGTCAGCTATGATTTTTGAGTAGTGCATATTTCAGAAAGAGAATTTAAGCGCAAAGCAGTTATCACTGTTTCTGTTTGCTCGTTCTTGTGAGAAAGGTGTTGGAAACTAGAATAAGCCGTTCGTTTGGGTCTTCTTTGCCCCGCAGGTCATGGATCTCAAAGGCCAAATGATCTACATTATGGAGTCCAGCGCCATCTTGTTCTTGGGCTCACCCTGTGTGGACAGACTGGAAGACTTCACCGGCCGTGGGCTCTACCTGTCCGACATCCCCATTCACAACGCACTGAGGGATGTGGTCTTGATAGGGGAGCAAGCTCGGGCTCAAGATGGCCTGAAGAAAAGGCTGGGGAAGCTGAAGGCCACGCTGGAGCAGGCGCACCAAGCCCTGGAGGAGGAAAAGAAGAAGACAGTGGACCTCCTGTGCTCTATATTCCCCTCCGAGGTTGCTCAGCAGCTGTGGCAAGGGCAAGTCGTGCAGGCAAAGAAGTTCAATAACGTCACCATGCTTTTCTCAGACATCGTGGGGTTCACGGCCATCTGCTCCCAGTGCTCTCCTCTGCAGGTCATCACCATGCTGAATGCCCTGTACACGCGCTTCGATCGGCAGTGCGGAGAGCTGGATGTCTACAAGGTAGGGCCGGGATGGGCCAAGACCTTCTTTCAGGCAAATGTCACTAGGGAGAAAGGCTGTGCCTAGAACCCGAATTGTCATACGAATGAGAGGCTTTTGCTGCAGGGTCACATAGGCTGTGTCCTGGGAACAGACATAGTGTGTTAATTATGTGAGTGTTCTCCAGCCAGAAATAGCTTCAAATGGGCTCAGGAGCAGAGCTAATTGTTCCTGGAAAGGACTGCCACGTTGTCTTCTCAAAGGAGGAGTGCAGAGTGAGGGAGGAGAATCTAGTGCAAGGCCCAGAAAAGGTGGAATGTAAGTGAATGAACAGCCACCTCACTGTGGAAACCGAGTTGAATTCCTAAGCATGAGGTAACTCAAGGGAAATGTTAGCTTTTGTTTCTTTAATAGAGACATAAAGAATATTAAAAATACCTTTAAGCAGATGAATTCAATACTGAGTTTACAGGATACTTTTCATCTCCAGTTACTAGTCATCAAAATCATTTACTGGAGGGGGGTTTTACAGTATGGCCAACAGCAGAGACATTGGATTAAGAAGGACTTGTCCTCAAATTTTGTTGTCTGCCTTACTTGATTTGTAAGTGGACCAAGTAAAATGACTATTATCATTGCTAAAAGAGGGAATTCATGACCCATAGCATTTTTAAGCATGAATGACACAGTGCCCCATAATATAAGTGAGACGGTTGCAAAGACAGGTTGAGTATGTGAGGTGATCAAACATACATGATGAAGACTTAAGTTTTAAATATTGCTGTGACTCCTCCTCAGCATACCCTCGCACTTAGCACGTAGTTCACGCCACTTTTGGAGGCAGTTCAGAAGTCTTCTTTTTCGTCTTTCTAAGGTAGATTCCAAATACAGTCAATGCCATCTAATGAAATACAGGCTCCTACCTTATTCACCCAGTCTGGTACAATGTGACTTCTGGCTCTTCCCCAAAGTCAAAATTGCCATGAAAGGTAAATATTTTAACTTTATTTAGGACATTGAGGCAGCCAGGACAACAGCACAAAACTAACACACACACACACACACACACACACACACACACACACACCCTCCCAGAACTGCTTCAGACAGTGGCAAGAGTGGTAAGTGCATGGAAGAGGTGATGGAGATGGGCATTTTGAGGGGGTGCAAGGCGATGTGCCTTTTAATGCAGTGAAATTTTGCAATCTTTTAAGTATCAGCCATATTTTTGATCATACCTCATTGTTTATGAATCAGACATTCAGGATTTTTGAGTCCTGTGATCAGCTGGGCACTGAGAAAACAAGGACTCTCCCAGACATCCAGTAAATTATTTCTCAAAATATAACCATCATTAGGAAGAGAGTGAATGAGTAAGTTTTAATTTCTGCCTACTTCATTAGAATTAAAAGCTTTTTACTGATTTAAATTACTTTGTCTTGTTTTAGATGTTGGCATTAAGACGAAAGCTTTCATAGTATTTGCCTGACTAGCATTATCTGCTTAATTTGCTATATAAAAATCTGGCATTCCAGGGCTTAGCCCAATATGAAATAAATAAATGGTTGAGGAAGAAACAAATATTATTTATGGAGATGCACAAACCCTTGTCTTGTTTCATTTGAGATGCTAGGAGCAAAACATTCCTTTGTAAAATTTCTAACAGGAAATTCCAGTCAGAGCCATGATTCCCTTGGGAGGTGGGGGAAGAAGTCCATGTAGAATCACAGATAAAATAATTGGCTTCTGTTAGGATAAGCTTGATGGCCTCTTGTGGAATTTATTTTTCCAGAGTCATTCCCTATCTTGAGAATGTCTCCCTGCTCAGAACTGTCAGCATGAAGTCTTTTCACATTGCAAACATCTGTGAGGAGACTTAACCCTCTTCTGTCTTGAGTGAGTCCTATCAAAGGCTTATGGTGTAATTTCCAAATACCCTGTCAAGGGTTTGGAGCCACAGAGTTCCCTGACTGATCCTAACATGGCCAGAGGTCCTCTTTTCTACCTTCCATTTGCTCCTCATTCTCCATGAGAATACTTGAGGACAGTTGACAGGTAACAAGTATGGTTCCTTGCCCAAATGTGTGATTACAGGCTGACCCAGGAGAGCAGTCGTTTCTCAAGTATAGTCTACCAGGCCTATTGGTGAAGGCCTGGACTCCTAGCACTCTGGGAGGCTGAGACAGGAGTATCCAAAGTTTGAACCCAGCCTTTGGTGACAAGACCCTGTCTCAAAATCAAAAGCAAAAAAAATAGGCTAGTGTTATAGCATAATGTTAATATCTTGGACTTGATCTGTAGCACAGAAAACAATTGTCCACATTACTTTTTCTAGGACTGGCCTATACCAGGGCTGTATTTAACTTCATTTTTTAACTCTTCCAATCTTTTGGTCATTTCCCTTTTTATTTCTATTCTCTCATCCATTGCCCTAGCTCATTGTCAGTAGTTTTCCAGTCTTGACCAGCATGAGTGGGTGATGAATGTGGAAATGGAAGTCACAGATCCTGTGAGAAAGGATCACACGTGAGGGGAGAGGGAGAGAGGGCGGGGCAAGCAAGGTCCCGATTCCTGTGTGACAGGATGGATGTCCATCCTATTCCTGTAGGTACAACATGCCTCAAGAGCAGAGCGTGCAGGCACCTAACTCCACACAAAGATGGTGGTAGGGCTTCTCGTGAGTGGTACAGTGCACCTGCAACATGTCAGTCATTAGGAGAGGCTCTTTTTACATATCCATTGCTGAGGAAAAGCTTATGGGAAGCATTGTAGCCTGCGCTTTTATTACTGGGGTTTAGCAATGGAATACTGAATATAATACACAAAGTCAGAGAGCTTAGGTTTCGTGGGAAAAAGAAAAATGATAAACAAATGAGTGCATTTATACTATTTCATCTGGTGTAATATTTTAGAAGCAAAATAACATGGGTTAAGGGTAAAAAAAAAAAGAGCAGAGGGTAAGAAATGACAGCAGGTAAAGAAATAGACCTGTCTGAATAAGATGGCGATTTATGAGAGATTGAAGGAAGGCAGAGCCTAACCCAGTGCTGTGTGCGTAGTCTGTCCAGGAGAAGAATAGCAAGTTGGATCGTGCTTGAAGAAGACCAGTGTCATTGGAATGACACGAGCAAGAGACACAACTAGCCGGTGAAGCCAGAGATGAGCAGGAAGACGGCCTAGGAACCGTTTCGGAGACACACCAGGGCCTTATCACTTACCCTAAGAAAATGGGAATTGTTAAAAGTACTCACCGATGGCTGCCCCTTGCTCAGCCATGACCCCTGCATAATGGAGGCTGTGATGACCAACATGAGCTCATCTGTTATAATGAATATTTAAAAGCAAAGAAAAACGCAACTATTAAAATTAGGGAAATTACTTATGGATCTAAATTAACATACAGAGAGAAAGAACTTGCTTGTCTCTGGGAGGGTAAGGATTGCAAGTTGAAGCCACACCGGAGCAACCGAGGGACTTGGAGAGGCCGTGTTTCAAAATAGAGCCATATAAAGGGATGGAAATATAGCTTAGTGTGAATGCACTGGGTTCAGCCCCTCAGTTCCAGAAATAAAATTGCTTGTGACAGTACCAGTATGACACTCAGAATAACAACCTGATTTCCAATAACCTTCCAAGCTTCATTGTTTTACTCTCTGAGTTTCACATCCTTATTTTTATCCTTTGTGATTCATACTTGCTAGGTATTTATATTGGTGGGAGATCTTGAAAGTCCTTTAGAAAATAACATATTTCTTTTATTCTTATGATGGTTAGTGTCTTCATTTTGTATTACACATTTCTACTGCGTTCACATGATACTTGGTGAAGATGACTTCATACGAAGACCAACATTAGGAGGGAACAGAAAATGAGCTGGGGACTTCAGTATCTTAAGAGATTTGTTACACATTCAAAAGACTTCATCTGCTTCTGTGGTGGGAAAAGAAAGAGGCTAAGTGACACTGTGAGTTAGTGGCAATTGTGGAGTAGAAACCACTTGATTCTGTGTTCAGAGGATTGTGCTGCCTCTGAGGGCTAGCCTGATCTAAGGACCACACCCTGTGAGTGTCTGCAAGGAAAAGGCACTTCTGAGAGTAACTGATGTATCCTCCTTCTCCTTGGGGTCTGAGTGCAAAGTTTCTGCTATGTGTTTTTTGTTTATTTCTGCTGTATTCCGTGATTTTTCTTACCAAGCTTTTCTTTATAATATGAAAATACCTTATGTCTAGGTGGAGACCATTGGTGACGCATATTGTGTAGCTGGGGGTTTACACAGAGAAAGTGATACCCATGCTGTCCAGATAGCTCTGATGGCCCTGAAGATGATGGAGCTCTCTGATGAGGTCATGTCTCCCCACGGAGAACCCATCAAGGTAAGGCTGGAAGAAGAGTCCAAGAGGTGTTATGAGAGCAGTGCTTACTAGCTGACTGTCAAGAGAATAATAAATCAGTCAGGGTGTCATTGTAAAGGGCCAAACTTCTCAAACTCATTAAAACAGCCACAGTGGAAATCTTGGCTTCCACATCTCAAACAAATACACTTAACTGAATGAAGTGCTTCTAGAAGCTTCAAGGCAATTTAAGAAATGCAGCCTTTAGATTTCCAGAACCTAAGGTAGAGGACACTGTGTGAGAATGGATGTTGACTACCACGCCACCAATAGTTCCCAAGGCACATAACATTTTTAAAATTTTAGATGAGCCAGATCTGAGAATAGTGTCTTAGTGTAGATAAGGAAATATAACTAACAGGGTAGCCATTGGTTTAATAGATAGAGCAAAGTGAAATACTTTACTTGTCCCACTTACAGTGAATATTTGCAGAATAGTCCTTGCTGAATGACCTCCATACACAGGCTCTTAAAGTAGTATAGAATTCCATATGGGATATTATAAAATATTTTAAAAAGAAAAAGAAACCCCAAACTGTAACCATTAGATGGTTAAGCTTCATTTTCTTTGGCACTTGCAGAAGCCATCTCTCGTAAGTCCTAACAACCCTCTTCTAAGCCCGCTGTTGTCCCATTTATAATACATTGCTGTGTAATATATTCTTATATTTAATGGTGTAAAACCACTAAATATGCATTGATTCTGTGCACCGGGAATTTGAATAAAGCGTAGGAGGGTTTTAGTGCCTCTGCTGCCTATACCTGGGTCTTAGCTAGGAATACTGTACAAGTTGAGGGGGTCTGCAACAGCTGAGTTTGCGCCTCTTGGACTGAAGGATCCAGTCCAGGATGGTCGCCTCACCCACATACCTGGTTAGTGAAGGTGGTTAATACCTTAGGCTTACCCGGGACTGCCAGCTTAATTTTTACACGTGCTTCTCCAGCATGGCAGTCTCAGTAGTATTGACACTTCTTGTATAGTGACTCAAGTTCTTGTGAACATGACGGGACCAGACTGGTGGGATATACGTGACCTTTTATGACTTAGTCTTAGAAAGACACACATTCAAAGTTCTGCTGCATTCTGTTGATGAGAGAAATGATACGTCCACTCCCGGTGGACAGCAGGTTTAGCCTCCATGCCTCAATCAGGGATGTGTGAAATAATTTGCAGCTGTGTTTTAAGAATATCGCAACATCTGACTTTTCCAGACATACTTTTCTAATTGGATTTTTAGAAAAGAATTTTGCATTCTTTCCTAATTCTTGATAGGTAATCCATAACATCAAAGAAATTACTAAAAACAGACCATTAACAAAACTAATGATTTCTGCATAAATGATTTTTTCTATTTAAGATGCGTGTGTTAGACGGTTAGGTGGGAGCAGGATTAGTGGCATTTTTTTTGTGAAAATGGTTTCCACATTTATGCAGTTGAAAGAACTATTTATAGGTATACTTAAAGGTAGTACCTGGGTAATTGTAGGGTAGCTTTACTGACCCGTAAAGTGAGACATTAAGTATATGTTTCCATGTGTACCCACCAGTAGTCTCAGGCAGTATCTGAGGGCATTACCAGGACACAGCACAGAAACTAGGAGATACTGTGACATACACAGAAGCAGAGGACAGAGCAGGGGGTTGTGACTGGGCACCAGGGAGTGCACTGTGATTAGACATTGTCTCATTTGCAACAGGTAAGAATATGGTAAAGAGAAAGCCCACACTTGCTAAAAGAGGGCCACAGTCTTTTAGGAATCAGGAATTGGAATTGGAACATCTCTGTGGCTGCGGAGCTTCTTCTAATTGGTACCCTGGTGTCTCATGGAACAGGGAGAACAGAAAATACTTGACTTTCTTCTTTCTAACCTCTACTTTTCTCCAACATGTCACATGTGCAAATCATTCACCTGCTTGCTTCTTCTGATACTTCACTAACACCCATCCCCACAGGCTGAGCAGCCTGCCAGTGAACTGAGGGTCAAGACCACAGCACTGTGTGTCACGGGGAGAGGCAGTGTGTCGCAGTGGACAAGGGCGCACACTTCTGAGTCCCCTCTTTCTCCACTCCCAGAGCCTAGTGGGAGAAATGAGCTGTGCCAAAATGGATTCCTACATTCAAGACTCGCTGGTAGATTCCCAGTGGAGCCATATTGTTTCATATAGAAGTCGGTTTCCACCGAAGGGAGGTTCATTCAGAGTGTGGTGTGCATTATGAACCTTGGTTCATTTCCTTGTTCGTGAATATGAAAACTTCTCTGAGGAAACTTTGGGGCTAGATGTCAGATTGAGAACTAGGGAAGGGGAAGAAGGGAGAGTTGGCCCTGGGAGGAACGGAGAGCTCCCCCTTTATCTGTAAGGAGATATGTTACCTACTAGTTGTGAAATGCTATGGTAACCTTCTCATAAAAAAGAAAAAAACCTAGAATAACCCTACACATGCAGGGAGAGAAACTGCACGAGTAGAGATTCATTTCAGGTGAGATAAACCAAAGTGCAGAAACAGAGAGGAGTGACGAGATGGGCCTCACTCGTGTGTGAGGTGCAGAGAGAACTGTTCTGGCTGCAGTTTGGGGGAAGGGTATCAGGTGGCAGGAGTTACTGGTACAATAATGTAAAGCCAGACATTCAGGCAGATCTGCCAAGTGGAAATCGGTTTCCAAGTGACCCGGAGTATTGCCACCTTTTTCTTTCAGATGAGAATCGGACTGCATTCTGGATCCGTTTTTGCTGGAGTTGTGGGAGTTAAAATGCCCCGTTACTGCCTTTTTGGAAACAATGTCACTCTGGCCAACAAATTTGAATCCTGCAGCGTGCCAAGGAGAATCAATGTCAGTCCAACCACCTACAGGTACTCATAGCATTAAGCATCTGGAGTCTGTTGGTGTAATCTATCCATAACTATCATTTTCTCCTATTGATTTGATTCACTCTCCATAATTCTTGCTTTGCTTAAATAAAACGCTGAGCAATAAATTTCATCATCTTTATTTTAACTTGTTTCTAAAATACTCATTATATTATGACATATTTGCAGCCCAACAGCAATTCTTAACAGACATAACTTTGTCTTCCATATTCTTTTAAAGCTTTTAGTGATGCTCTCAGTCAGGCTTTGTTCCATCAGCTGATGTACTACTATATAGCAGAGCACTAACTATGCCAGGTAGCATAGGTAAAACCATAGGTTGCAGAGCACAGTACCCGAAAAGCCTTTCTTTTCTTTTCTTTTTTCTTTTTTTTCTTTTCTTTCTTTCTTTTTTTTTTCTTTTTGAAACAGGGTCTTGCTGTGTAGCTCTGACTTATCCTGAGCTTGTCTGGGCTGGTCTTGAACTCATGGCAATCCTTTTGCCTCAGCTGGGATTACAGGCCAGCTTATGTGATACTAGAGTCCTGATCTGACGGCACTGTTCTGGCTAAGCAAGCTCTTTAACCTCTGAGCTATTCCTCCAGCCCAAAAGCCTTTCTTTAATCAGATGCTGGACACACATCAGGGCCCTCAGCACTTCTGACCAATTGGCTACAAATTTGGATGTTCCTATGAACCGTTCAAGTCAAATAATTAATCAAGATGGCTCAGCCCTCGGGCTAGTTTTATACTAACCATTAGAGTTTCATTATAAAGGTACAAATTAAGAGCTGCAAAACAAAGAGTCAGACCAAGTGAGTTTGAGAGTTTCAGGTTGCAAAACTTCTGTGTCCCTTCCCCATGGGGGTCAGAGCATGTCACCCTTTAACCACGTCAGTCAGAAAGTGTCACTGACCTTGAAGCTTTGGTGTCTGGGCTCATCGGTTTCATGATGTACAGATGATTGATCATCTCATTGGCCTTCTGATTGAACTCAAGTCCCAGCGTGTCTCTCTTCCCTTGGAATCAGACTAGCCCAGCGACTCAACTTTTCAAAAATCTGGTTGATTTCTCTGGAGTTCTGCCCCCATCTTGAGTCATCTCGTTAACATAAACTCAGGTATGACCAAAGGACTCATGAAAAATAAGAATATTCCTGTAACTCAGAAAATTCCCAGAATTTAAAAAGCTTGCTCCTGGCAAGGACAAGAGGTAATCCAATTCTCTTTTGTGTCACAATAGATTAGAGTTGACCAGAAGGAAACCAACAAGTCACTGAACATTTTCCCAACTTTTCATTCTTTGGGACTAGGAGCAAATGTTCACATAGTGAGAGAGGAGCTTCCTGTCCTCTAGCATCAAGAGGAACTCTGTTTTGCTGGTCGCCTTGGTAACAGTCAGTGGGTAACATGAGTGACTAAAATCTGCCTTTATGGCATCTTATGGAATAAGAAAGATAAACCTATTCATTCAGGTATAAATATACTTGCTTTTAAAATGTTGTCACCTTAAGTAAAGGTGGTGGGAGCTTTTAAATAATGTCGTTTTCCTGATTTATGTGGTAGCTAACTTACACAGAGCAAATTATCTCTACTGTACTCGGAGAATTCTTTCGGAGAGTCTCCTTCCTCCTCAAAGTTCCGTTTCCTTTCCAGCCTAGTCTTAGTTGATTGCATTGCTCATATTTCACAGCAAATGCAGAGCAGGAGATAAGAACTATCTGTAAGCCATGGATTGCATCAGCAGCCACCCCAGTGCCTGTGTCTCTGCTTTGCTCCTTTGCATGAGCCAGCTGCCTTGCTCTGCCTGAACAGTTTTGCTCTGAGCTCTATTACTTCCTATCACTTTCTCAAGAATGGTCCTACTTAACAATAATTGCTTTCCATCCAGGGTCAATTTCTTTTGGATGAAATGATTATTCCCAGCAGAATCTCTTCTTTTCCATCTCCTGCTACCGCCTTATATTTCTGACCATTTATTCAGCAAGCCTGACATGAAGAGTCCATACTGTCTCTGTTGTTTTCAACTCGTTTGCTCTTGAACAGTCCAGTCAGGAGTGTCCTTTTCACAACGCTGAGCTGGTTCTTACCAGGGTCGCATCCCCTTCATGCCCAACCCCTTTCCTTGCCAACACTTCCACACCACCGTCCACCCCACCTCAGTAACCGCTGCACGGGCTGGGCAAGTAGTCCTGCCTTTCCTGTTTTTCAGGTTTTTTGATGCCACACTCACGTGGTGTCACTTTGCCCTAAGGCCCCACTACCTTACTGCTTTTTGTTGATATTTCTTTATCCTCCAAACATGTCATTGTTGTAGAGTCAGTACACCCTCCTTTCCTGTGTCTGAGTTTTTATGACAGCAGAACAACACAGAAAAACCCTTTCTCAAAAAAGTAAGTTAATAAGATTTAAAAATAAATTTTTATGACTCTCACTTTTTTAGCATCTAGCCCATTTCACAATTCTCCACAGAGCTACAGATTCATGTATATGTGTGTATATGTAATATATATATATATATATATATATATATATATATATATTCCATATTTACTTGGTGTTTTGTTTTGTTTTTCTTTAATAGAATATGTTTTTCAAAGGCTTTTGTTTAAGTCTGCAAGTCTATAGCAGTAAAAATTTATGGATATATCATCTCTTGTTATGAAAATGTCAACATATATAGTGGTTCTTTTTTCCATTTTATTAACATGCATATCTATCTATCTATCTATATGATACATAATGTTTACATTGAATTGAGTATGTTGTGCATATATATATATATATATATATATATATATATATATATAGTGTCAAATTTACCAACCCTTCCTCTCTTTCTTTTTGACCCTCCCACACTCTCATTATCTTCCCCCACCATTTGTTTCTATGAAATGGCTATGTTCCGGGTTCCTCCTATTACAGAAACCAGTCAATACTTTCTAGACATATACAAAATACCACAATTGAAGCAAGAAGACAAAACCCTTGAATAGACCCATAACACAAATACACACACACACACACACACACACACAGAAATTGAGGCAGTAATAAAGTCTCTAACCACAAAGAAAAGTTGAGGACCAGATGGATTCATAGCAGAATATTTTTCAGTACTTCAGAGAAGAGTTAGCTTCAATGCTTCTCAAACTGTTCTGTGAAGGTGAAAGAGAAGGAACACCACAAAGACCATTTTTGGAGCCTCTCATCATCCTGGTACCAGTAGGAGACAAAGAGTTAACCAGGAAATAAAACTATGGAGCAATCTCTTCAATGAATATAGATACAGAAATAATCGTTAAGATTCTGGCAAATTGAATCCAGATAGTAAACAGACAGATCAGACACCATGATCAAGTAGGTTTCATTCCTGGAATGCAAGGTTGGTTTAACACATCTAAATTGATTAGCGTAATAGACCACATTAACAAAAGAAAGAACAAGGGGAAGGGAAGGTTGTAGAAGGGTTGAAAACATAGAGGGGACGAATCTGTAATTTTGTCATGATATGTGTATGCACAAAATACTCAAGATCAATGTAAATGTTATGTACTCTATCTATACATATCAATAAAATGGGGGGGGGGAGAACATAGGTTGTATTTACATTTTCTAAAGTTCTCTTCAATCTCTTTAGAGCTTTATAGTTTTCTTTGTATAGGTCTTTCACCTCTTTGGTGAGGTTTATTCCTAAGTATTTTATTGATTTCTTTATTGCTATTGTGAGATTGAAGAGCAGTTTAGAAAATAAAAAGGCATCTCATGTTCCTGGATAGGAAGAACTAATATTGTCAAAATGGTCATACTCCCACAGCTACTATACAGATTCAATGCAATACCAATCAAAACACCAACTACATTCTTCACAGAACTAGAAAAAACAAAATTTATATGGAACCAGAAAAGACCCAGAATCTCTAAAGCAATTCTGTGTAAGAAGGGCAAAGCTGAGGAAATCACAATCTCAGATTTCAAAAAAGAAAGAAAGAAAGAAAGAAAGAAAGAAAGAAAGAAAGAAAGAAATACAAAGCAACCATGATTAACTCTATATGGTACTGGTAGAAAAACAGACAAGAGGAGCAAGTGAACAAAATTGAGGATGCTGAAACAAACCCAAACACCCTTAGTCACTTGATCTTTGACAAAAGGGCCAAAAAAATTCACTGGAGAAAAGATAGAATCTTCAACAAATAGTGCTGGGAAAACTGGATCTCCACATGCAGGAGAATGAAATAAGACCCATATCAACCACCATACACTAAAATCAGATCAAAATGAATCAAAGAGCTAGATATCAAAACAGAAACACCGAACATACTGGAAGACAAAATAGGTAAAATCCTAGAAGACATAGGGACAGGGAAGGATTTTCTGAACAGATCACTAACTGCACAAGAAATCTCAGTGAGAATCCCTAAATGGAACACATTAAAGTAAAAAGTTTTTTCACAGCAAAAGAAACAATCAACAAGGTGAAGAGATAACCTACAGAGTGGGAAAGATATTCACAAGTAACACATCAGACAAAGGATTAATATCTAGAATATACAAAGAACTCAAAAGCATAAGACCCCCTAAAATAAATGATCCCATCAGGAAGTGGCCAGCTGAAATGAAAAGAACTTCCTCAGAAGAAGCGCAAATGGCCAACAAGCATATAAAAAAGTGGTCATTATCATTGGCCATCAGAGAAATGCAAGTAAATATAACTTTAAAGTTTCGCCTCCTCCCAGTGAGAATGGCCTACATCAAGAACTCAAAAAACAACAATTGTTGGTGAGTGTGAGGGAAAAAAATGACCTCTACTCCACTACTGGTGGGAATGCAATCTGGTACAACCATTTCGTAAAGCAGTCTGGAGGTTCCTTAGAAAGCTGAGAAGAGAAATTCCATTTGACCCACCTACTGCTCTACTAGACATGTTCTCAAAAGAAATAAAGTCAACATACCAAAAAAGACATCCATGTTTATAGCAGCACAACTCATAGTAACCAAATCCTGGAAACAACCTACCTTCCCTTTCATACAGCAAGGTTAAAGAAAATGCAGTGCCTGTTCACAATGGAATATAATGCAGCCATAAAGAAAGACAGATATGAAGCTTTTGAACAAAAATGGAGCCACCTTGAGTCAATAATGATCAGTGAAATGGAATAAGCACAAAAGGTGAACTATAGACAGGTGTCCCTCTTATGAAATGCACAAAATAATGGCATAAAAAGGCCCCAACTTGAATGACGGGAGAAAGAGAGTCAGTGGTCAGCTAGGAAAGGGGTGAACCTCTGAAAAAGGGGAGGGCATGGACACTCACTGGTTTCCCAAGCCCCATGTCTCTAGTGTGTTATAGAATTTGAAATTAATGTATTTACAGAAAGAAAAAAGAACAAAAACCACATGACCATCTCAACTGATGCAGAAAAAGTCTTTGACAAAAATCCAAGAAAATTCATGAGGAAAATAGGTATAGAGGGCCATTCCTCAAACTCATAGAAGTCCTATATGCAAATATCCTTCTGCAAATATCATAGTAAATTGGGAGAAATTGAAAGCATTTTCTCTTAAATCAGAAACATGACAAGGGCATCCATTCTCATCACTCTTATTCAACATAGGCCTTGAAAACCTTGCCAGAGCATTCAGGCAAGAGAGTGAAATATAGGGAATATGCATCAGAAAGGAGGAAGTCAAACTCTACTTATTTGTAGATGATGTGATTATCTACATAGAAGACCCCAAAAACTCCACCACGAAACTCTTAGATACAATAAAAAATTGAGCCAAATAGAAGGATACAAAATCAATACTGAAAAACCAGTAGCATTCCTCTACACTAACAATGAACTCACTGAGAAAGAGTTCAGAAGAGTAATTCCATTCTAATAGCCTATCAAAATATTAGATACCTAGGAGTAACCTAAACAAGGAAGTGGAGGACCTCCACAAAGGAAACTATATTATACTGAAGAAAGACCTTGAGGAAGACATGAAGAAGTGGAAAGACATCCCCTGTTCTTGAATCAGTAGAATTAATATAGTCAAAATGACTATATTGCCAAAACTGATGTACAGATTCAATACAGTCGCTATCAAAACAACAACTCCTTTCACAGAACTTGAAAAAGCTATCCTTAAATTCATGTGGAACCAAAGGAGACCTAGAATAGGCAAAGCAATTCCAAGTAACAAGACAAAAGTAGGTGGCATTACAATTCCAGACATCTGGTTATGTTAGTTTTAAATAACTAGTTGACATATAATTTGATTGAGCGATTTTCCACACGCTGTGACTTGATAGCACCCACTTCCTATTCAGCCTCGTTTACTAGTCACCTACCATGTCACTGCTCTCTTCACGACTCCTGCTGTTGACTTTTTGTAGACTAATATAACATAGCTTTTGATTTTGTAATATTAATTTGAATCAAAATTGACTTTCTTTTTTTTCTTACACAGTAAATACTATTTTCTACCTAAGGGCAAGCAATAGTTGGTATGATTTATCTAGACAAGAAATAATGTGAAATACTTTTGATATTTTAAAATCTTTCCTCTGAGTCGTACATTATTCTGTCCATGCCATAGGAAAACTTAAAAGGAGATTGACAATCTAAGTTTCAATCAAATGTATGGGCTCTGTAAAATTTAACTAACTATAGGTATAATTTAGTTGTAATCAAAGTTCAGTACACTCGTGTACTCTGCTGTATGGCATGCAAATATAAAAAATAGTTATTTCTTGGAATACCTGTATTGAATTCCAAAATGGCATTTATCATATAAGAGGTTATTTTTATATCAAATGTATGTAGTGTCTTTTATATATCCATGACGTGTATGTAAATTTGTAATACAGAATATGTACACATACCCACCCCCCAATCCTTACCTTCAAATTTCAGCTTCTGGGTGTTAATCAGTGGCTCAGTGTAGTGATTTAATAACAATTATGCATTACTTTCTTTTACATATGGCAAAGAATTATATTTTCAGTGGCAATATTCAGCATTTTTGTTTGCTTATATTTCATGTAAAGAAAACTAATAGAGCCAGTACTAGATATTGCTGAAGTTACATGTCAGTGAACGACATTTACGGTGGACGTTAACATGTTATCTGGGTTCATTAAAGCTAAAAATAGAAGTGGGTATAATCTGATGTCGGCCAGGGTGGAATGGATGATGTTATTTGTAGGGGAGCTTTAAGAACACAGTGAGAGAGAAGCAAGATTTGAATTCCGTGAGAGGAAAAATCAAGTGAATAAAAGAACACAGGTAAAAGAGATGTATACAGAAGAGTTGGTGCTGACTGAGCCAGGGATGAAGGAGCGATCTTCAGTCACATAAGGACATTTGAACTATTGCTGCTTTTCCGCGGCCTCGGTGTCAACAAGATCCTTCGAAATGATTTTATTTTTCCAAACTGTTTTTTATGTGTTCTGATATTGGTAAAAACATGATTTAGTGAACGTTTTTTACCTCCATGACACTCTAATGATACTCATTTCTTTAACACTGTCCTAGGATTTTTATTCAGAAACTGCTGTCTTGCTGCCTGCAACACAGATCTCACCCGATGTGTTCAAGTCTTCAGCAGCGCACTTAACAAGTTCAAGTTCCATACTTGCAAACCTATTCTAAACACTGTGCATTTGCATAGATGGGAATATGATCATGATTCTAACTGTCACGTTTAGTGGGAAATGTTTGGTTGGTAGAGATAGGAAATACATTTATAAATCACCTGTGGCTTTATATGCTTTATTTACTAAGCACATCATTTCAGAGATTTTGATATTTAATTTTAAGCATATAGAAAACATTGTTAAACACATACAGGAAAAACATCGAAGACAACGCCCATGTAGGCAATACTGACATCTAACACTGGGCCAGCACTTGCTGTATTTATTTCAGGTTCATATGATATAAATTAAAATTATGAAAATATATAGCAAAAAACTGTAAATATAAAAGAGAAATAAATGTTACATGAAAATATAAAAGAAATATAATATCATATACCCATAGTCTTGCTCTTTTACACAACATAGCTTGCGTCTTTTATAATTTGTGGCAGCAGTGAAGATAGGACAATGAAACCAGGGAAAATAGGTTCCCACTCAGTGTGTTCCACGTCCTTCAGTGACCTTCTTTTGGATCCACTGTGTTTTTTTTTTAAAGTCATGAAATGTAGAGCTAGCTCACATAAATCGATTTGATTCCTTTGACTACTCCCATTGCAGTGACTTGCTGGAAAGTCAGCTCTGGGGGACAAACTAGAGAACCTCTGATTTCTAGCATTTGCCAGTTGCTGTGGTGTTAATTCACTGGCCCTGGCAGACTTCAGTCTATGGGTGGTTGAATGTCTTGCAAAATTCCTGAATGTTTAAAATTTGTTCACAAAAAGTATGAGACAAATCCAGCCCATCACTCTGTGTGCTTGCTGTGTCTGAGTAGACAGAGTGTGTCTTCCACCCATTGTTTACTAGAGTGGATTTACCAAATACTGTGCCTTATAAATAACAGTCACACAGGGGCTGGAGGAAGGACTCAGCGGTTAAAGCACTTGCCTAAGTCAAGCACTAAATACCTGAGTTAGATTCCCCAGCACCACATAAGCTGGGCGTGGTGGCACACACCTGTAATCCCAGCAGTCAGGAGGCTGAGACAGGAGGACTGCCCTGAGTCCAAGGCCAGCGTGGGCTCCATAGTGAGTTCAGGAACAGCTTGGGCTACAGAGTGAAACCCTGTCTCAAAAAAGTCACACAAAAACACTAATATTCATGATGAAAATGTAAGTGACATTAGTTTTATTATTTTGCAAAGTACATATTTATTTATGCACTGATACAAATAGTTAATAGAATATTCACATGTTCTATTCAACTCAAAGATACCTTTCTCAGCCATGGGCTCTATACAGTTGTTTTTTAGTATGTAGAAGAGCATCAGAGTACCAAAACCGAAGCCAGCATCACAGCTCTCTGTCATTTAGATATGACACCGCAGGCTGGCAAGCAGAGGGCCCTTGTTTGGCAGAAGTGGTAAGTGATATTCTGTAGAAGTTGGTTTAGAGCCCAGAACTATCCAACGTTTTCTACCCATACCCTGACTAACATATTAGAGAAAATCCTTATTAGGTCTGCATTTGATGCAAGGCTAGGACAGCAAGTGGAAAGCGGAATCAGAAGCTTAATCAGTAAGGTTTGGATTTTAAAGGAGCTTAGCATCATGGGCACATAATAAGTAACAAAGAGTCTAATTTGGAGGCACAGATAAATTTTAGAAGACAAATACATACTAACTGCACACTATGGAGTCAGTAGAGACCAGCATGTACAGGTGCATCTCCTCTGAGTCTCACTAATCTCCATTGAGAGATCCAAAAATGATTTTCATGTAATTTATCATTTCACTTTTATTTCACAACTTCTTATCTGCAATTTCTTCTGAGTAATATTTGCACAATTAATGAATTGCTGAGTGGGCAACACCCTAACACTCTGAATTTAGACAACCTTCTTCAGTAGCATTGTAATGATCATTGCAGATTTTTGCTATCAGTAGACTTCAGGGTTGTTTTATTTTTGGTATTTTTAATATTGTTAATTATACTGTCAAATTCTACTGCTAGTGATTATATTTTCACAAAGTCTTTTGAAATATTTATCCTTTTTTATGTGCGTCAAGTACATAAGCTAGAGGAATTTTCTCATGCGGTTGCTGGAAAGTCCATTGCCTTTGTCTGCGAAGGTGACTGTTAGCGCCATCCAAGCTTGTCACTTGTGCTTGAAGTGGCTGGATTAATACTCACTCATTCAATTACGTGGCCTTCTTTTTCCTGAGCGGCCTTTTATGTCAGTATTAGAATTTGACATTTTCATTCCAATTGTTTCAGATTACTCAAAGACTGCCCTGGCTTTGTGTTTACCCCTCGGTCAAGAGAGGAACTTCCGCCCAACTTCCCCAGTGAAATCCCTGGAATCTGCCACTTTCTGGATGCTTACCACCAAGGAGCAAATTCAAAACCAAGGTTCCAAAGAAAAGATGCTGAAGACGGCAACGCCAACTTTCTAGGCAAAGCGTCGGGGATAGATTAGAGAGCAGTGTTTGCTTGTTACTGGGTCTGTCTCCCGTGAGGATGTGCAGAAGCTGAAAGCACTTTAGGATGGCAAAGGCTCATGGGTAATAATATTATAGTTTCATGAGCAAAGTCACAATCTACTCTTTATTCCATTTTTCTTGACAGAAAGTATTCACTTCAATACTTCAATTTTCAGGAAAAACAAACCTGAAAAGGAGACTTTTAGGGGCATATGTCTGCTCTATAACAATCATTTTTTAACCTGCACTCAAAATTCAGCACATTGTACATATAGATCTAGTCATTGTAGTTGACTGTAAAAGTGGGGCAGTCTGCTTTCCTGTGCCCTGGTGTGCAACGCCATGGTCATCAAGGTGTATTTGTGACAGAGGTCCCCTAAAAAAGCTTCTGAATACAAAATGCAGTTCTTAGTACTGTATATCCTTTCTACCTTTCAACTCAACATTTTGTTATATTTTTGCACTTAACTGTTAGCATTTATGACAACCTAGGCTGAGGTATTTTTGCTGTTGCATCTTTTTGTTGTGGTTACTTCCTTTTTTGTTTTTGAAGAAAATAAACAACTAGAGGTTAGACGAAACAGGATATAGAAGTTTTTCTGTAAATATCGAAGAATATTTCTAGTGTTTGAACTTAAAACATTCTCTGTAATACCATATGTCATGTCATAAATATATGCTTTGGATTGTCATTTTTATTCTACACAGAGTAAACTCATTTAATTCAAAATTACAGCTTAATTCCTAATAATTCACATAAGCAGCTTAATTGCAAAACTATTCAGGACAAAAGAAGCTGAAGCCTATGTTTAAACGTTACTCTGATTTAAATTAGCCAGAGGTAGTAAGTGACATGGGGTTGAAGTATGCGCACAGGGAACTGCCCTAGCACAGTAGTGGCGCGTACGCACACACTAACCTGAGCCTCCTTTGCAGACACCCTTTGTTGCCATTCTGGACCATATAAAGTAAAGTTCCAACCAGAAAATCAGATTTCGAAAGTGGAATAAAACTTTCCCTACCTTTTATCTTTTTCTTTTTTTTTCTTTTTTTTTTTTTGCAGGGGCAGAGCACTGTTTAAAAGTACTTGTGCTGAATATTTTGGTGTACCTGTAGAAGAATCAACTTTTTGTCTTATTAAGTACATAAGTATGTGAATTTTTAAGATTCTTATTGAAATATATTGATAATACCTTCTACATAGATAACCAATAATGGTGGAGATTTCTCAATATGTTTTGGAGGCTTGAACTTTTGTGCATACTTATAATGGAACCCAGGACTTCCTATGTGCTAAGCAAGTGCTCTACCACTAAGCTATCCCCCAGTCCTGGAGCTTGAATTTTTTATTTTTAATGATGTGAATTTTAAGTTCTCAATGAAATAAAAAAGTGCACATTTTTGTTTGAAAAATAATTTGATTTGAAAAGAAATCAACATTAATGCATAAGAAATAAGAATCTTATAATTTTAAAATCAGTATTAACAGAACCCCGGATCGGCTGATTTATTTGGAGTTCTGAAAAGTAGTTCAGTTTAAAGGTTCTTTAACTGTATTCTTTAGTTCCAGCTAACCCCTAAGGTCATCAGGAATCAAAATTATTAGTTTTGGTTGAGCTTTAGAATTTCAAGAGTACCAAACTACTAACAGATAATTGGATGTCTTAAGGAATGAGATGTGTCCCCTTAAACACATACATTGTTATTGGGGAGTGTCAAGGACCTTGGGAAAATATATTTACAGTCTCACAATGATATGTTAAAAAGTCTTTATGAGGAAAATAAAATATAAATACAGTAATTCTGGAACTGAATGTTTTATTCTAAGGAAGATCACAGGACCTAAAGCAAATCAAACATAAATTGGAATGCTGTCTTTTTCAAATACAAAATAGAAAAGAAAAATATTTTTGTGGGGTGAAATAAAAAAAGATTATTTCAGCCAACAATGAATTGCCTTTAGTCTCCTTCAAAATACTGCACTCTTGCTTTGCACACACTTATCCTAACATTCTCACAACTTCCAGAAGCAGTTCTCCGAGTCCTCTTTCCCGAGTGCCTTCAGCTGTTCTGACATGGAAGCATCAAGGTTCTGAATTGATTGGAAACACTTACCTTTCTTGGTCACTTTGACTTTGAAGGAGACCCGGAAGTCACATGGTGCCAGACCCGGCGTATAGGGTAGATGAGGGCACATCATGACGTTCTTAGAGGCCTCCAGTCTATGGCAGCAGCATTCACTGGAGTTTTGATCACATCTACTGAAGACTCCTAGGAATGAGGACTTCTAGATCTACTTCAGAAGCACAAAGGAAAAGTGTGCAAGAGATATTGGGGAGTTTTTTGAGAAACCTTAATGGCGAAGTGTCTTTTACTGTAGTAAGTTTTTCTTTTTACTTAAATGCATTCTGATTAAGCCTAATACGTATTTAAGCAAATCCCCCTATATCTAAAAGTTTTAAATTAATTACAATTCAACTGTATCATTGAAAGTTAGCAGTGTAGCTCAGTGGTAGAGCACTGCCTAGTATGCACAAGACCTTGGGTTTGATACTCTGTGTCTGTGAAAGAAGTTATCTCTCCTGTGTAAATGATGGAATGGATACTGACACCATAAATAAATTCGCTGAGGATAAATATAATCTATATGGGATATCCTTGCATGAGTCCTTCATCTTTTCTATAAATTTGGCATTGTTATCCAAATAAAAAGTTACCAAAACTACCAAAAATTTTTTTTGGAGAAATTAAATCATTTGCAATAAGTTCTCCATACCAGCCTGCTAAGGCTATTGTGAAATAAATAAATAAATAAACAAATAAACAAATAAATAAAGGAAAAAGCAAATCAAAAAACAAAGAGCCCCATTTGTCTCTACCCTTTCTCCAATAGTTTTAAAGCTGCTAGACTTGGAGAATATCAAAGGAAGAGAGTGATAAAACCAGATGAGCTTCTTAAAAGTGAGTTTAGAGAAACACATGAGTAAGAATAGATATTTATTCCAGGTATAGTGGTGCACTCCTGCCATCCCAGCACTCAAGAGGCTGAGGCAGGAGGACTGCTATGAACTCAAGGCCAACCTGGGCTATATAGTGAGTTCAGGATCAACCTGGACTACAGAGAAAGATCCTGTCACAGAAAAAGAAGAAATATTTACTTGCACAGTGAGTACGTGAACATTTTCTCTGTCTGAGAACAGGAGTGTCTTACCTTCTGACATAACTGGACCACATTGAGCCTTATATTAATCATCTAATACAGTTGGTTGTATAAGCATCCAAACTTTTTTTTTTTTTAATTTCAGAGGGAGAGTATCACTCTGTAGACCAGGCTGGTGCTGAACTCACTGTGTAGTCCAGGCTGGCCTCGAACACATGGTGATCCTCCTGTCTCTCAAACTGTCTTTTTATAACTGTTATTGAAGTGTTTTTAAAAATAGGGAAACATAAACATGAAATGTTTGATCACATTTATGTAAAACTAATGCATTACTAAGTGCACGCAAGAAATTTCATAATATTTTAAGAAAGTTGATACGCTTGTGCTGGGCTGGCTTCACAGCTGCCCAGCCCGCTTTGCTGCCCCTGGGCCACAGGTTGGCAAAGCGTGTCCTAGAGGAACGTGACTCACGTGTCTTCCTGGGTATCTTACTGTAAGTATAAACAGGAAGCTGGGACGTGTGGCAGCGGATTTCACCTCAATCTCAAGGCCATTCGTCCTTCAGGTCTCTGGTGGGCAGGAAAGAAGAGTTGCTTGGACTTTAAGTAACCTGTCTTCTCAAAGCTTGCCCCTACCTCACCAACCACACTGAGGCAGAGCCTGTGCAGGCCTGTCGGTGTCAGGAGAGAGGGCATTAGAGGAACAGGATCTTCTGCGGTGGCGGAACAACAGAGATGGCGCACAACACTGTGTCCTGCAGGTACTGACTCGGAGACCACATTCCCCCATCCCGCCAGGACCACTTAGCCAGGACCCTGTCTGTCCAAGCAGAGGCTCACTTGCAAGGCCATGGGGGAGCTGGAGGCTATCGAATGCTTTTTTCTAAAAAGTTTTATTTTGCTTTTCAATTGACACATATGTTTGGGTTTGTTTTAAAGTAGCTGTTACAGCTTCGGAAGGAATTAGTAAATGAATGACTGCAGGAGTCTAAAGTGACCAGGAATCCTTGTGTAACTGCTTTGGTAGGGGCTTGCTAAGCTGTGTTTGTCACCTGTCTAGTACTGTAACAGGTATATGAGGTGACTCACAAAAAGTTTTATTTTCGCTCAAATTTCTGGAGGTTTCATTCTACAAATGGGTGGGTCGACTTCACAGGTTACTTAAAGTCCAAGCAACTCTTCTTTAGGTTGCTGGCTGAGGGTAGGGAAAGTGCCTCATGATGGCCACCCAGCAGAGACTGACACCCGAGCCTCTGGGGAAAGCTCCGGACACGGACCAGTGCAGGTCACGGAAAGGTGAAGCATAGACGTGGTTTTACTTGTCTCTGTTCTTCAGTGCTAATTCACTCTTTTTGACAGTGGGACTTGGGTGAATGATTTCAAGGTGTGGGGATGGGAATAGGACACCATGAGGGGAAAGAGAAGTTATTAAAAAACTCTCAGCAAGACACCTTGCCATTGCTGAAAACGGGATCTCCTATCTCCTAACAGAAAGGAAGCACGACAGAGAGAACTAGGGGGTGGACCGCACTCGTCCACACACAGGCTGACAGGAGGGCAGCTTGTCCTGTCAAGAGAGAGCGCCAAGCCTTCTTTTCAACCAAGCCTTCCGGTGCTAGGGCTGCGTACAGTCGTTCACGGGATAGATTCAAGTCCTAGGGATCTGGGTGCTCCTCTAGATATGAACGCTGGGAGCTCCCACTGGGGAGAGCAGCTGGCTCCTTGTGGCTCTTGGTAGGACTAGTTTCCTTCTGCTCCTACCCATCAGTTTCTATAGGTTTTTGTTCCTCTAAGCACTAGGAATTTAACCCATGCAAACATGCTAGACAAGCCCTCCTGCCATGGAGCTACATCCCAGGCCTTAGCATTTAGATTTTGATGAAATGTTATTCCTGTAAGTTCTTCTTTTATTACATCAATAATAAACACTCACTAAGTACTCTTATTCTAAACTGCTTTCAACATTGTAGTATTATTTGAAGCAGGTTTGCTTTTATTCACATGCATGATTGTCACTAGTTCTCCTAGTTCCCAGGTTTCTTTTTTCTTTTAAACCAAAGCCATCCATTTATCTTCTTATCTATACCCATTTCTTCCCATTCACTGAATGAAAAAACAAATAAAAGAACAAAAAATAAAGCAGTAAGATCTTCATAAAATGTATATTTAAATGTAAAAAGTAAAAAGAAAGCAAACAGTAATAATGTCGAAAAGCTATACTTCTTTTGTAAGGTCAGGTTCATTATCAAAATGAAGTCTTGGCTTCCTTTGGGGCTTTTTGTTTTTTTAAAGTACACAATGTCAGAAAATTAAATTGTAATAAAAATCTGAACTATGAAGGAAATTTCTTGGCAGGAAATGACTTTGCACAATACTCAGATCCTAAAGGATCTGCGAAGGTGTGGAGCTCAGTCGGAGATACTGCCACGCTTGTTTAGACGGAGGAAATAAATACCTCTGAGGTGGCTTCAGAGTAAACTAAGACACAACGGAGCAAAACACAGGGCAGTTGCAACAATTGAAAAACCAGTGTGCTAAGGACTGCACACATGCAACAAAAGCCACAAAGCTCAGGCTTTTTGGAACCTTGTTCTGTCGGGGTAACAGAATTCTGTGCCTTTAGAAGTATTGGAGCAATTTTCAGTGAGGAAGGCTGTGCAGCATCCGGGCACTGTTTCATTACACGCGCTCGCTGAATAAATTGTTATCTTGTAAAATTACAGTGAATTAAAATATATTAGCATTTGAGAACGTACTGTTCTTCCTTCACCTCCTCCCACATCAAAATTAAAAATGCCCTGTGAATCTTTGATATTCACTGACCTAGAGGAGTTCTACTGGATTTTTTTGCATACTATTAATGAAATATTTCAGCAGCCATCTCTTGCCTCTCTTCTGTCCCTCTCTCTGTGCATATATGCACAACTCATAAATGCAATATGCTTCTCTTGGTATGTTACATGTTAGCATAGCTCGTTTATCTTTAGTATGAATATAAATAAAAATTAAAGTTTTCCTTCCCTGTTCCTGGGAGTCATCACTATTTGTTACTTTGGACGTTGCTCCAATCATCCAGGGGCTCTTAATCTTTATTGAGCCAAATACCACTACTTGAGAACAGAAGAAATTCAAAGCATTCAAAAAGAGGCATTGAATATTCTACCCCAGATATATTCCTCCAGAGTCCTGGAAGTATCGGCTCCTGGACCACTCTAGTGGGGCATCACAAGCATTACTGGGAAGAAAGGGCAAAATGGGAAGTTTTGGCTAAGAACTTAATGTCAGAAAGGGAAAATAATAAATCACCTTGTGCTTAGAAGGGAGTGGGAAACTAGCAAAGGTCTAGGATTTTGGGTTAGATGAGACCGCTTTTGACTTTTGAACAATAATTACTTTTTTGGTCCTACTGTCCAGAATGACTCATGGGCTTAAAATTTAATGGTTTTTTTATTCAGCTAATGTCTAAGATTCATCATAGTGTTTTTCATAAGCTTTAGGTAAATGTGCATACTAGAGAATCCCCCACTCTTCTCTTCTGCATTCAGTAATTCTTTGCATCTTTGCTCTGGGCAAAGGAGGCTAGCTCAAAGATACTGAAAACTTTCTCAGTGTTAACGATACTCCTTTTATTATTACTTTCACTGTTGCTTTAAATAGCACATTTATTTTTGAGTTCTACTTCTGGCAGAGTTGCAAAGTCCATCAATATGTTACTCCACACCTCAGAGGTTTGTTAAATATCACTGCTGCATAAATACTGTAATAAAAAGTGTTTAAATAAAAATCCTTTTACAACTTAAAATGAGTTGTTTGAAGAGAAAACTGAACCACTGAATCAAGTACAAACAATTCTGTTCCAGGTTATACAAATACATTTGTTCCAATGTAGATCTGGCTGTTACAGATGAAGGAAATTTCTACAACACCGTGTGAACAAACAGGATCAGCCATTATTAGGTCAACCACTGCTGAGTGCAGGCCACTACAGCCAAGATCCCTTCCCAGAAAGTCACCGTTCAGTCAGGTGTTGATATGAACAAAAGGCATGTCTTTAGGTATGAAAAACTGCTTGTTTCCACCAAAACTTATACATTTTTTTTCAAATCCCATATATCAAAATTTAACAAAGCTAAATTTAAAAATAGCACTATCTTTGTCTTACCCAAGGGTGATAGTTGCGTAAGTTTGAGAAACAAACTTTGTTCCCTTCGCTCTCTAGTGGAAGATGATTTTCCACTGTCTCCTAGAATTTTGAAGTAAAAAAGGAGTAATGGTTGATGTGACGCAATACTCTCTTTCCAAAGGTGTCCTTCTAGCAAACACCTTTAGGAAGTAAAGGTAATGCCCTCCACACACAAACCTAAGCAAAAGGGACACTTGCTTACTGCCTCATGTAGAAGATGTATTCTTCTACTCAGGGTTTCTGCCCTAACATGTAGTCCATTGCATGATGTGTGGTTGTTGCTTGTTCTTGTCACATTGCCTGATGGAACCTGGGCATTAAGGAAGCAGGAAAGCATCACACTGATACCCTCCCTCTGGTACTATTATTGCAATTAATCCTTTGTCACTGAGCCAAGCGTCTTGTCCCTTCTGTGGGCAGTAAGGAACCTATGACAGTCTAACTTTCTAACTTGAAAAACCTTGGGACCTCCACATTTTCTGAAAGTTCCTGAAGTGAGGATGGATGCTAACAAACCTGGTTTTCTAGAATAGAAAGGGTAAAGTCTGGTCAGCTGACTAAAGAGAGGGAGGACAAAGTCCATAGAAGTTAGTAACAAATGTAGCAGCCAAATTGTATATTTTTCAGAGTAGTGAGTGATTGTCTTACTTTCTGCTAGTGAAGGAAAAGGAAGAGAAAGTTACATGCGAAGTGACAGACAGAGTGCTCACAGATGTCCCTGTGAACCATGGCCTGGTTACTTTTGCCTCCTTTCTGGGTGAACAGCTTTATTTTTCATTGTGGCTGCTCCATTACGGTAACAATTACACAGAGTCATCCTGGGTTAGAGGAAGGCTTTCACCAATTCAGACAACAGTTTTAAAGATGAGCAGCTACAAAATAGTTAATTACTTGGCAAATAAAAGTCTTATATATTTATGCTATGTTTTGATACACATACAGATTGTAAAGATTGTAAATTAAGTAAATCAGCATATCAATTACCTTTCTGATATTATTATTTTGTAGTTAGAATATGTAAATTCTCCCCTTATGGCAATTATCAAACATATATATATATATATATATATATATATATATATATATAATTTTTTATTAGCTATGTGGTTATAGATGCCTTTTTTTGAGACAGGGTCTCGTTCTGCGGCCCAGGCTGGGCCTGAATTCACTTCAGAGCCCAGACCAGCCTTGGACTCACGGCAATCCTCCTGTCTCAGTCTCCTGAGTGCTGGCATTACAGGTGTGTGCCACCACGCCCGGTTTATGTGGTGCTGGGGAATCGAACTCGGGTACTTAACGCTTGGCTTAATGCTTGCTCAAGCACTTTAACCACTGAGTCATTCCTCCAGCATATATATATATATATATATATATATATATATATATATATATATATATATTTGAAATTTAACTTACTGTACAAAGATCTACTGAACTTATGTGTCCTGGGTGAAATACATTTACATTGATAATAGAGAAGAAAATGAACAGCAACTGTGAACAAAACCAAATATACTATTGGAATTTTGCTAGTTCACTTGAGACCGTGAGGACTCTAGAGGCTCTCATGTCCAACGATGTCCTCGTTTCCATCTGGCCTCATCACCCTGGCCTTTACTGTCTGCATTGCTTATTAACACTCTGACCGTCACCGTTAAGGTATTCCAACTCTTCCCCATTCTCTTCGTCTCTGCACCCCCACCAGAACCACTTGTAAGGCTCTTCTTATACTAGTTTAGGGTTTTTCAAACCTGCTCTTCCAGATTCTCTCAGCCCTTACTCAACCTCTTAATTTCTAAGCTGCTTCCACACTTTCAGGAACACAGTAAATGCTCCACTCCTTGATACCAGTTTTCTAAGTCTATTTTTCATTGCAGTAACGAGATTCCTGAGGCAGGCTAACACTGTGCAGAAGGAGGCTTGGAGAGTTCACAATTTTAGAAGCTGAAACTTTAAGCAGCGAAGGTTTCTCTGTGCCGCAGGCTCCAAGGCTGATGCTGGGAACGAGTGTAGGACCAGGAGATGTTGCCACAGAACAGGAAGTCGGAGAGCTGAGTGAGAGCTTGCTCTTTTATAACAACCTTTTCTCAGAACTAACCGAGGTCTCATGAGAACTACCTGAATCTCTATGGTAGAGCCTCTAGTATTTCAAGGACCTCTCAATGACTCCACCTCTCCCATTGCCACAATGAGATCTAAGTCCCAAAACAGGGACCATTGGGGAGCAAGCCAAAATCAAGATGTTAGGTTTTTCTTTGACCTTTCCACGTGGCCAGAGGCATTTTTCCAAGTATAAAGAGATGTATCAACACTACATAGGCTACCTCAGCTCACGGGAATAAAATCTAAGACAACTGTCCTTCACACGGACACCATCCAGTGAGTTGAATCTGGGCTTAATCCCTTCCAGGTCAAGATAGTGTCTTTGATCCTTGCTGCTGACACCCCCTTTTTAAAAAATCTCTGTTATGTCCTGAGGTGACAAACATGTCATCAGATCTCATTCTGTGAGCTGGACATGAAGATATGGCTAACCTCACTGTTAATGGTAGCGGGAAGAAACGGGGATGACTTGGATGACCTACACACTTCTTGCCATACGATGGATTGCTCGTTTACTCATTACCGGGCAGTGTTCCACACTGTGCACAGCCTCTTCTTCCAGAATTCTCCTTAGTCACAAAATTGACAAGTTTTGTTAAGAAAGCCTATCATCAAGCCATTAAGCCAGATAGCTTGGAGAATAAGTGGAAATGAAGGAAGCACCTTAGTGCGGCAACCCACCTAATCTCCTTTCTTAATCCGCAGAAGAATTTAAAGTTCCTTCTTCTCTTTCCAAAATTCAGGAAAGCCAGTGATGCTTTCTGGGTTGTGTCCATCGTTTGCTGCACCTACTGAACCACAGCCTGGAATCTCTTAGCTCAGGAAAAGATAAAACATACCTGAGTTGGGAGCAAGAAGTGCCTTCCTTACACACCCATGAGGACACTCCCAACAGGACACACTGAAACAAAACTTGTTGTCGTTGGACAAAGGCTGGGTACTATCTTTCTGACAGGAGTAAATAAGGGAGGCATCTTTCACTGACTGCAGGATGGGTTAAGAAGGGACTACAGAGTTCCCTCCTTCCTGTCTCCTGTCTATTTTTGGAAGAAAGTCTGATCCTGGGCAATCATTTCTTGCAGTCCCATTGTCTCTCTGTCTGAGAACTGCACCCTGACAGTAGCTTCTTTCCAGAAGGAGTTTGTACAAAGAGCAGGAATATGGCCAAGGAGTTGCTAAAAGAAGCTCATCACTGGCAGAACTGGAAATAGCTTGCACAGAACCTCTTGCAGTTAGCAATCTAGTTATGAATCTTGTGCAAAATTTCATGAACAGTTCCTACCACTGTGACATTCACTTTTTGACCCTGAGCTCAGGTAAAACAGAGAAATCACATAGGAAACTTTACCTGGAAACTACACAGTGACCCTCTGAATGTGGCCCATCTGCTTGAAAATCACTGGAGTAGGCAGTGTATTTGCCAAATTTGCAGAATTCTTAAAAGCAATTGTATATCCAGCAATTAGACTAGCAGGGTTTAGTTAGAGGGGTCTATGTTGTAAATAAATTTCCCAAAAGATTTCTGTTTTCAGTTCCACAAACTACCTCAATTGCTCTAAAAGAGTTAAAGTTACTCCTTTAGTACTTGCCCACTGGATGGCAAGCTTTACTAATGATGAACATTTCTCTATGTGGATTGGTAGGGAAGCATTTCAGTCATAGCTCTCTGTTTCCTGGACCGCAGGCATGGTCAGGGAGAAAGAGGAGCATCAAAATGCCTAGGATTCTTTCCGTCTGGTTTATTCCTGACTCCACCAGGCTAGCTAGGTTAGGGTGGTGATGGCTTCATATACTAAAGCTAGATAAACCTGAAAGACATACATAAACCAGAAACAAAAAAACAAACAAACAAATCAGGCTATACAATGGAGTTGTACCTGGGGGCAGAGGCAAAATGTTCTCACAAGAATTTGTATCAAGAAGTAGTAGCTGAGGCACAGACTAAAAGAATATCGCAGAGGTTGGGATCAAGATTGGATTACGGATTTCTTTACTCAGTGTGTAATTGATAAGTTTTACTGCAATATAAGAAAAATAATATATTTTATTTTCACTCACAAGTTTATCACTGGAACTTAATTCATTCCTGGATTGTTTTCCTGATACCAGAAATGAATAGATGTATGTGGCCCTCCCACTCCTTCTCCCAGATTTCTATCTTTATTGCTGCTTTTTCTTAAACCTAATGATCAACTCCCAAGGTGAACTACCTCCCTCTACTCAATCCTGATGCTCAAGCACAGTGAAAAAAAATTAGTTTTAGGAAGTATACAGATGATTTTGATGATGTTGGGGATGCTGTGGGAAAACAGGTAGGAAAAAACAGCTTTGTATTGTGTAATGCATTTATTGGCATAAAGAGCAAAGATTTTTGTTTTAAACTCCCCAAATACAAAACCACTAAATAATGCTATCTTATAAAATCACCCCAAAACTTTATTCTTATATAAAAATATACAGCACAACAGATCTCTTTATTTTTGCATCACTTTTCATATGGTTTAAATCTGGAGTGTCATCTGAAACCCAAAGTCTCATGCGTTTGGAAAGAAATTGGATCACGGGGCCTAACTTGATCAAATGGATTATTCCACTGATTACTTCCCATGCTGTCAAGAGAGAGGGATTGGTCAGGAGAGGCAAATCACTGTGGCTGTGACCGAGAAGGATGTGTTCCTACTCTAGCTTCTCCCAGTGACCCCCCTTCCTGTCTTGCCATGCTGTGAACCCCTTTCCTCTAGCTAGCCCCATCACCAACCTCCTCCTTTTCTTACCAACCACCCCAAAATGAACTGAAACCTTCTGAAATGTAAGCTAAAATAAATCTCTCTTCCCTCAAATTGTGAGTGCCAGAGATTGTGTCCAAGCAAAATGAAGTGACTAGGGTGTGTGTGTGTGTGTGTGTGTGTGTTAAGGAAATGAGTAGATTTTTCACACAGTTCATGCTTATTTCATTGCCTTTTTAGTCAGTACCTCTCCTGGATTGTGAACTTGTAATAATAAAATTTCTTTTTTGTGAGGGTCTTACCACCACACAAGGGCTGGGGGAGAGGAAAGGTGAGCGCGTGGCTGGGCCCCCCTGTCCCAAGAGTACCAGACCCATCCAGGAGTCTGTCGAAGCAGGAACTCACTTTATTCGGGAAGTACAAAAGCTTATATAGGGTAGAGGGAGAGCGTGGCAAGGAGGGGAGAGCAGGCAATTGGACTTGGTGCCTAGTAAGCAGGTGATAAGCCAATTAGCGAGATGTCCATGTAGTCAGGTGCCAAGTGCTCATAGCAGAAGCATTGGGATGCCGCGAGGTCCATGAAGATGGAAACAGCTTGGTCCAATCATCTTCCTTGGTAACACCAGAGGTGGTAACACCTAGGACTTCCGGAGGGTGCCATCTTTGATATCACCACAGAGGGTCCCCCTCTTTTGTTTATAAAAGCCCCTGAGATCTTTGGTCTCAGCCTGTTTGTGATCCCATCATTAGGCTGGGAGCCATGGTGCATGCCATGACACTGTTGTCCCCAGGCCTGGGATGTCCTCCTGGCAATGCGCCTCTCTTAGGTTGTACTCGCTCTGAGGATCTTACCCATTACTGGCTTCCATCCCAACTGCCAGAGGAACTAATAGGTGGAGGGGTTACCCAGATTGATGGAGGGGCTCTAAGAAAATTGTGGGCATTTGTAGGTAGGGCCACAGAAGTAGAGAGTGATATATGTGGACACCTGTTGGACCTGGATGGAATCAAGGCAAACTCTGACAAATGAGAAAAACTTGTTAATAAGGCATGAGCCAAATGTTAAGACAATTGAAAGTAATATCAATGGTCTGGCCAGGGCAGAAATAAGAGTAGTCAGCCATGGTGATGCCAAGAACAAGGATTGATGTAGACATTCCTGGACAAAGGTAAAACTGCAGAAGTCAGGCTCACAGGCAGGGAGCATGACACCCATAACCAGATGAATAATTATCAATGGCAGTTTGAGCTTCCCAATAAGTCACATAGGTTGAAGGAAAAAGAAGGTAATGTAGGTGGTGTCCGGGGGCCCTTGGTATAATTAACTACAACTATACACCCGTAGCCACGTCAGAGAGGACCCATGTAAAGTTGTCAATCATGCGAGGAGAATAGGGAGCCGAAAACATGGGAGGGAGGACCATCAGTAGGGCAAGGGTGATATACTTCTCCATCAGAAGGCACAGGTGGGTGTCCTGTGAAGCCCAACAAAAGCATGGGGTGCTTTCCTTGAGAAGAGAGAAGGGAACAGGCCATAACAGGGTAAGTAAAGGGTCATTTGTCAGGGAAATGCTTTTTTCACTCTCTGGGACCACAGTCTCTGGAACCGTGGCACCTTGTGGTTGTGTCCCCGTTGAGGCGGCATCGCCCTCTCTGGGAGGAGCGGCTGGAGAAGGTACTTTAGGTTCCTGGCTGGTATCCAGAGGGGATTAGCTTGGCCTATAGGGAAAACACATCCAAATCCACGGCCTATCGTTAGGAAAGTGTTGGGAGACTCCATTGTCCCGTGAGGGGATCCTTCCATTTGACCATGAGAAGGGGTTGGGCCTTTATATTAGTCCAATGTTTTTGAAAGCGGGGGAGAGATTCTTCTTTGTGGGAGTTAAGGACAGTAAGTGTGAATGAGGCCATGTGGAACTGTTGATGGGGAGAGGCTACCCCCTGATGTTGTCTTTGTAGCTGCCTCTTAAGATTTTGGTGATTCCTTATCCCTGTGGATTGTAGGGGATCCCGGTTACATGTTGGATCTTCCAGCATTGGAAGAAGGAAGAAGTACTAGAACTAACAAAACAGGGCCCATTATCCATCTTTGTCTGGAGAGGGAGCCCCCAGTTGGCAAAACGCTGTAAAAAAATGGCTTTGGGTATGTTTGGATTCCCCCCCCCCCCCCAGTGGGTGGTAGCCCAGCAGGCATGGGAATAGGTATCAATGGAGACAAACATGTATTTAAGTTTTCCAAGGGGGGAATAATGAGTGACATCTGTTTGCCACAGAGAGTTGGGCTTTAGTCCATGAGGATTTACCCCGGGTTCCTGAAGTGGGGAAGCCTGAAAAAAAGGTTGGCAGTCCTTGCAAGTTCGAATGATCTTGTTAATCTCCCAGGTTGAGACATGGGGAAACCGGAGGTGGAGTCCCCGCCAATTGATGGTGAAAGTCCTGAGCCTCCTGTAGGGGTCGAGATTGAGCCACCCAGGGGCATTGAGAGGCGAGGGTGTCTGCCGAGGCGTTGCCCTGAGAAATGAAGCCGGGAAGGTTTTGATGACCCTGATGGTGTTGTAAGTAAATGGGAGCCTCTCTCCGGCTGAACAGAGTTCTGACCTGAATCCTAATAGGGGTGATAGGATAGGCGAATCTCATGCTCTACCGACTGAGCTAGCCAGTCTTTGGCTTCCAACCGAAGGGGATCACCTCTTTACAGAGGACTGTCCTATCTTCCCCAGGATCAATGAGGCAATGGAAATTTTTACCATTAATGCAGATATCCATTTTAGGCCTAAGGCCTTTTACCAATGGCACTGTCCAATTGGCTTGAATCAGGTTTTGAGGACCGCCTTGGGGTAACAGGGCTGGAGGTTGGCCCCTCCTAGTTTAAAGGCTTCCCGTTCCTGTCAAACTTTGAACAAAAATCCTTGAGCCAAAGAAAGCCCTTTTTACAACGGGAGCAAGGAGTTTTAGGTGGTCGGGAAGTGGCCACGGGTGAAGGACCCGGCAGAGGTTGGTGGGAGGGGCATAGGACATTTCCTCTTGAAATGACCTGTTTGGCCGCAGTTGAAGCAGGCCTTTGCTTTCTGCCTTGCAGCAGGGCCGAGAGAGAGAGCCTGTGAGAAAGCCTGGGTTTGAGCTTGCAATGCCACGGTGAGGGATTGGGCCTGGTGGGCCTGTGTTCCCACATCCTTAGCCGCAATGATCCACTTTTCCATTGACCGATCTTTAAGGCCGGCACACGCCACCTTGTGTTCCGCATTCATCCCGTCCCAGACCAGAAGCTTAACAAATTGTTCTCGGAGTGGGCCAATAAGCAATTTTCTTTGGAGGCTTTTTCCAACCCAATTTATGAAGGAGGCCAGATCCTCCCCGGGCTTTTGGGTTATTCCAGCTACAAGGGCCTCCAAGGGCCCTTCCTCTAATTTTTTCCAAGCATTCAGTCGTAGGGCTATTACTTGATTGGTGTAAGGTGCAAGAATGGTGGCTTGCCAAGGGCCGGTGGCAAATTGGTCATTTGTGCCTGATAACATGCCAAAGGTAATTGGAATGACCAGGTTGGTGTTTTGGTTTCTCTCCGCTTGGTCATGACATTCCTCCTTAAAGAAGGCACACCACTTAATGAGGAGAGGACCAGGCAGGACAGCCCTGCACAGGGAGTGCCAGTCCTTGGTGGCACATTGTTGGTGTGCTAGGCCCTGGAGGATGGTTTCAGCCCAAGGGGAGTTAGTCCCATCCTCCGTGACCGCCTTTTTTAGTTCCTTGAGTTCTGCTGGTTCCCAAGGATACCAATGGGTGGGTCGGTTGCCCCGGTGGGCAACATTTAAGTGAAAGGTGTGAGCGGGGGGTGGGAGGGAGGACATAAGGAGGCAAAGTAACAGGGGAAAGGAAGGGATTGGTTGGTGCGGGGGAAAGAGCCTCTGGCAAGGATATCCTTGGACAAGCCAGGATGTCAGCCATCAGGCTCTGGGAGGGTCAGAGGACTCCTCGGAGGGAGGGGTGGTAGTGTCAAGAGGGGGTGCCAAGCAGCTTTGAAGGGCAGATAAGATAGGATAGAAAGTAAGTGGGAGGGTGAGGTCTCCCTGAGTTTCCCTGCTCTGGGCCATCTCATGAATGTGGCACCAGGTGTCCCAATCGAAAAGGCTCATGGAGGATACCCAGGGGGCCACACCCAGACCATAGCTGCCTTTTTATCTGTAATTTCCAGGCCTCTAGGAGGCATTTTAGTGCTTTAAGTGCAGGCTTGTTTTGCTTAGAAGTTGCAATTCCCATTTAGGGGTCACTTACCCTGAAAGACCAGTTGGCCTTTCCTCCAATGGGTCGGGTTGGTCGGGGCCCACATTGGGCACCAGATGTGGGGGTCTTACCACCACACAAGGGTCAGGGGAGAGGAAAGGTGAGCACGCGGCTGGACCCCCTTGTCCCAAGAGTATCAGACCCAGCCGGGAGTCTGTCGAAGCAGGAACTCACTTTATGAAGGTAGTATAGAAGCTTATATAGGACAGAGGGAGAATGTGGTAAGAAGGGGAGAGCAGGTGATTGGACGTGGTGTCTGGTAAGCAGTGTTAAGCCAATCAGTGAGATGTCCATGAAGGCAGGTGCTGGGTGCTCGTAGCAGTAGTATAGGGATCCCGCGAGGTCCATGAGGTTGGAAACGGCTTGGCACAATCATCTTCCTTGGTAAACACCCGAGGTGGCCGCCCCGGGATTTCCAGTGGGAGCCATCTTAGATATCACCCCATACTTCTTTGATTAAGCAGCAACACCTGGTGTATGTTGCTTGCAAAGTAGAACTATGATTGGAGAGACCAACAATTTTCCTAGAAATCCTGGGAAGACATACCTACTGTCAAAAGAGGTTATTACTATCTGTAAAAGAGGGTCCTGTCCTGTATATGTGTTACATCAATATGGTCATTTGCTCAGTGAAACTCAACATGGCCAACAAAAGAATAAATATATTAATACACACAATAATAAAATATGTGAGCATTTATGGGGGGACACTATTATTATTGCCATTTTTGAAAGATGAACATAGAAATGGATTTAATGGATCTGTTCTGAACAACTTAAATTGCTATCACAAAATCCCATAACTATAAGGGCTTAACCAAGACATTCACTTCTCATAGTGTGGAGGGCTTGGTATCCAAGGTCATAGTGAGAGCAAATTCAGTTTATGGTGACAATTCCCCTCCTAATTTGCAGATGGCTTCTTTTAAGGCAGACATCCCACTTCAGACCCCATCTAGTTAGTGGAGGCTTATGCCCCTCTGTACTTATCTTTTCAAATAAAATACCCACTTTGCATGTTGCCTCCTTCATCCATGATTTCATTCTTTGACATTGTGAGACACCACCCTAGCATGACAGTCTGGGGACTCACCCGGGATCTCTCTGAGAAGGTAAGGGAGATCTATGCTCTCTTATACCATTTTTTTCACCACATGACTCTTTGCCACGGACAAAATATCAAGACCCTCTCTGTGAATTAAAAATTCCTAGAGTGGCTGTTAAAATTAAGACTTGGGGACAGGTTTCACTGGGATGGACCTGATTAGTCCCTCATTGCTCCTGGCATCTGCTGGTGAGGAGGAGGCCTTGGTGCCCTCAGCTTCTTGGCTGATGATCCATGGGTGTCAAAACTCATTATGGGTGTCACAATAGACAAATTATTCTTTCAAGAAGTTTTACTATCAAATTTCTCCCATAGATCTTCATTTTCTTATTTTACTTCTCAGGGAATATTTGGAAAGCTAAGAGAAGGGAAGTTGCTATTAGAGAGGCAGGACCTGGCCTTGCCTTTAGTGTGTACTCCTAAATTGATCTTTTGACTTGGTGGAGAAGAATCCCTGGTCCATGGGTCAAGAGTAAGTGGAGACTTTGCTCTTGGACCTATGACTTAGATCTTGTATAGAAAGGCCTAAACAATGAATTTAGGGGATTCAATGTGAATCTGATGGAAAACAGGCATGAAGACAGTCCCTGGGACAACTATCCTCCATTGCTATCTAGCCTTCGGGGTCCTGCCCTTCCTTTTTATGATTTCCTTCCGTAGCCCTGCAGCTGCATTAGTAACTGAGTTCCAATTTCAAATACAAGGTCATTTCAGATGGACATGATCCTGTGAGAATAAATGCTTAGATGGTGGGGTGTCCTATAGGCAGTGACCATATTGGGTATGCTCCAGTCTTAAGGGAAACTATGGAGCTGAAAGGAGCGTCTGTCTCTCTTAGTGTATCACAAATAGATAACAAGGAGTCTAAGAGTGCCACAGAGACAGTCCCCTGGGATGGATCCTCAGGAAGCGGAAAGAATTTGACCCTGAAACGATAAAGCTTCTTCTGTACTCAGGCCAGTTCTCACAACCCATTAGGTGATGGAGAACATCTGCATCTAGAGGGAAGTATAAATTGCAACACCATCTTCCAACTAAAATTATCTTGTGAAAGGGAAGAAAAGTGGGTAGAAATATCTTCTGTGCAGTTCTTTTTCACCTAGAGAGATGATTTAAAACTTTGTTGCTAGATATTAGAAAACTACCAGAAAATAAAAGGACTTTGGCCCCAAGTTTTCATTGATAACCTAACAAATTCTGCTAATTCTGTTTTCTATAATAGGAGTGTACAGGAGAAGCAAAGAGGAAAAAGGAAACTAAGGCAAAAAACATGTAGAACTTCTCACTACACTAAGGTGACCAGATATACTGGGTAGCTTTTCTGCTAAGGACGATTAACCAGCAAGTGTCCTATCTATCAGCAAATAGGTCACTGGAAAAAAATTGCCTTAACATGAGTTGATCTCCCAAGTAAATTTGACCTAAATATAGAAATTACAGACATTTCTCTTTTATCCTGACTGCCCATTCCTGTACAGGACAACGAAGCGAGGGGTTGTTGCCCCAAGGATTGAATGAAGCCCAGGTCCAGAGCCCCGGTTGTATATCTGTAGTGAGAAAGCTCAAGCTCTGCTCGGCTCCCGGTCTAATCCACCCTCATTAGACCTGAACTTCAGGCAACACTGGATATGACAAGTAAAACAAGTTTCCTCCTTAACAGCAAGTCCTCTTGTTCTGTTCTTACCTCACATTCCAACTTCTGACTCTTGTTGGGTTATGGATATCAATTGAATTCTGGTGACCAGACCAGACACTTCTCTGCTCCTCAGTGATGCTCATGGAATGCATTTCTCCTTACTCATTATTTTTTGGTCCTGCCTAAATGGCCAATCCCTGTAATCTGGGACAGGCTTGAGATAACATAAATGATCAAAATTTGACAAGTGAGGTCATTAGACATTATGTGGAGGATCTTATTTGTTCTCCTTCTCTAACAGAAAGCCAAGGTTGGTTGGTTCAGACTTTTAATTACTTGGTTGATGGAGACTAAAGTTCAAGTCTCAATCACTTCCCCAAGGAACTTACTGCTTTGGATTTATTTTAACCCTAGGACATTCAGCTATTTCAGAAGAGCCATCAAAGTCCTACCAGTCCCTTGCACCAACAGGCAACTTTACGTTTTCATGAATTTGACTGGCTACTGTCAACAACAGACCCCACGAGATAGCCTAATAGCTAAGTCCTTATTTCAGTTTCTAAAGGAAAATAAAAGACTGAATTTCCTTTCCTTGGAAGCAGAAACAATAAATGATAAATTAAAATCCTGTCTCTCAAAGCCCGTGCTTTAAGGACTGCTATAACATGGTACATGGTTATGGTTATATATGAGCAGCAAGGTGTGGCTCTCAGGGTCCTCACTCGGGCCTAGGGCCTAACCAAAGGTCGGTAAGATAGTTATCTAGTCACCTACACACGGTAGCCCTGATATAGCTAAGGTACATCAGAGAAATGGCTGCCTCTTTGCTTTCAGTAGAATTCCTTCAGATTACCTTAGTATTTCTGCTCTCTGTCTACACCTCTCATCAAGCTACTTTTCTGGTAGATTTTGAAGGATCTCATCTCAATCCTGCTACTTTGCCTCCTTTTCCTCCGCTCATTTTTCTCATCAGGAGGGAGATAACACTGGGGTTGTTAATGATTGTCTTGATATTGTCAATTGATTTATACTAGCCATTGGTGCTTACCAGGACCTGCAAAACCAGCCAATTGATAATTCAGATGTAATCCGGCAACTGACTGTACCACCTATATAATAAAAAGCAAAAGATGAGACAATTATGCTATTGTTTCTCTTACAGACTTTACTGAATTGCAATCCTTGCATGTAGGAACATCACTAACAGGATAGTCAACTGATTGAATTGACTCTTATCTCATGCTTTGGAACTCAATAAGAAAAGACTAATTTTAAATGTGCTTTTCTAGTATCACATACCCATGCAATATCTGAGAGAAGGAAGCAAAACAGAAAGTAACCAAAAAGTAGAAAAGAAAAACAAAGAAAGATATAGATATGAGGAATTTTTTTGAAAAAATAAAATAAAAGGAAGAGAATACTTTGACAAAGAAAGGACTTCTGAGCCAGGACTTGTGGCCTAGGCCTGTTCCCCCAGCATTCTGGGAGATTGATGCAGGAGGATTACAAATTTGATCCCAGCCTGTTCAACTTAATGATTTAGTGAGACTCTGTCTCACAATCAACACCAAAAAAATGAAAAGGCAGAATATTTGTAGATGAGATTTTGTCCTACTAGAAAAATGAGAATAAAGAAAAAGACGGTACAAGGATGTTGCAGAACATATGAGTTACGTAGCAGAAGGTACGTGAGGAATGATGTTTGTAAAGAAAATTAATATTTATGACCAGTCTGCTTGTTTTGCTATTGTTGGTTTTATGACTTAAGAGTTTTGCTTTTCACAGCTCTTTTGATCACAGGTAGCTAAATGTCTATAACACTGACTGTCCTTTCCCAATTCTTTCCCCTGAAACCAGAAACCTGATAAGATCTCAAGCATTTGTTCAAAAAGGCTAACTCTACAGTGAGACATACAATGTGGATAGTGACATTGTATTTGTGAGATATGGGCTATTTTTTTACCCAAGTTCCAGGAATTGCCAAAAGGATCCAGTACTTGGAAGTCAAATCCAGGAAGGGACAAGCTCCCTAGAGATTCCACCATCCTGAAAAAGTCAGCCACTAGAAAACTTGAAATACCTGTTCAAGCCCCTGTTAGTTATGTAAATACCTCACTATCTCTGCCCTACCTTTCAACAGAGGTATGAATATAGGGTGATACAGATATGATAGGTATATCTATAGAAAGATTGATATAGAAGATAGATAGATAGATAGAGAGATAGATAGATAGATAGATAGATAGATAGATAGATAGATATGATGCAAGGTGCTCCTACTCTTGGGACCCATCACTGTGGTGCTATTGGTACCTCTCATCAGCTCATGTATTCTTAACACAATAGTAAGACAATTTCTTCTCACTTAACAGCATAAAGCTCCAAATGGTGATGCAAATGAAACCAAAATAACATGATTCCCAACTTCTGCTGATGCCCCCTTGATTGCCCCCACAGAGTGGACCCATGACTGCCTTCAACATTCAGAAGTAGGAAGAGAGGTGATTGTCCCTGTCCCCTATCAGCAGGAGGTAGGAGGCCTGCAGGTAGTAGGGAGGAGGGGCCGCAGAATGAAGAATTTACAGGAATGCAAGATAACATCACTCCCTGAATACAACTTGCAGTTAACCACTTCCTAGGACCTTTTATGGTTAAAATATGTTAAATAGCAACAAGGGCAATGAAAGTGAAGGGCCTTAAGGGTAGAGAACCTTAGCAACCAGATGGTTTGGTAACATTTTGTCCTTTATTCACCTAGTAGACAAGGAGCTTCTTTGGGAGCTCATTTCAGGATCCTTTGCGGTAAATTGTGTCCTTGAGGTGTTCACCTACCCAAACAAAGAAAGGAAACAAAAGCATGGAGGATAGAAAAATGAGGCTTTAATAATTAACTTGCAAGGTGGGTGTCTGCCCCCTAGGCAGGCAACAGTTCATGCCAAAATTGTGAGTGAGCGAATGTATTCTTAGTCTGTGGGTCCCTCCCTCTACCTTTTTTATTGGTAGAGTTTACAGTCCCCCAGATAAGATCTAAAGGGTCCCCCTATTCAATTAAGGCACAAAAGTAAGCTGGATTGGTTCAAGGCTAACCGTGTGGCAGTGATGAGGCATTTATTTTCTTCCCTCCCCCTTCGTTTCCTTGGTGCATGTCTGGTGCAGAGCACACAAATATAAGACTCTGCCAGGGAGAAGATAACGGGGTAAAACCTCCAGTCACCATTATACAGCATCGTATGAACATGCCCCACTAGCTGCCACTCCCGCCCTTCCAGTTATCAGAAGCTTAGGTCCTTCTGTCTTCTGTCCTTAAGTCTTTCCAAATACTCTATCCACTTTGTAACTTGCCTCTCCCACCATGGTTCCATTCTTCAATGATGTGAGACTCCAGCTCAGCACTACAGTACCACCGTCTTGATGTGTCTTCACGTGGCAGTGAGAAAACTATGGTTTCTCTTTCTTCGTACAAGGACAAAAATCCCAACCTGGAGTTCACATCTTCCTGTTTGGAAAGTAAATGAAATTACCTTCTGTCTTGGTTACATTTTTGTTGCTGTGACTCAATACCTGACACACACAAATTTAGGAAAGGAAATGTTTATTTTAGCTCACAGTTTCAGATGGTCACAGTCCTTTCAGGGGTGGCCGGCAGCAACTGAAGTACATGGCATAGGTAGAGAGGTGGAGGCAGCTTCTCAGGACATCACACACAGGCAGGCAAGTTGAGACATGTTGAGATTAGTCCTAGTCGTAGTCCTCCAAGGAAGGCAGGATGCAGCTTATATATCCTTCCAAGTCTCTGCCCAGTGATCAGCCCCTCCTGCATCCAGGTGTGGAAGGTGGGGTCACTACACACTGTTAATCCTAACCCACACGCTTTTAATCCTAATTTAACTGTAATCCACCCCTCCAGACTAGACCCCAATCCACCAACAGCCCATGGTTCCGTAGATAATCCATAACATTAAAATACATGAGACTTTTGGGGGACGCTCCAGATTCTAACCGCATCTTCCAACACCCCAATTAGTGTCACATTTCAGTTAGGACTACAACATGTGACACCAAGGGACACCAAGGTTCATTCCATAACAAGGTCTCTGGGAGATCTAGGAATTTGGTTTGGAAAGGAAAAATGACATACTATATTACTGTCCTATTACTACTGCAACAAATTGCCATAAACTTAGCAGCTTAACACAATAATGGAGCAGGAGACGGTGGGATTGTTAATAGTGAGAAAGCAATGCTCCCCAGAAATGGAGAATTCACCGACAGAATGACTGGCTGTCCTATAAAATGAGTTGTCAAGACAACAGAGAGAGAAGTTTGTGGGATGTCTCTTTACTCAGCTCCTATCACTGGTCAAAGACACGGGCAGATTTTCTTTAATCCCCTGATGCTTCACAGAAAGCTTCTGTCTCCTTCCTTTTTCCTCAAACTTCTTCCTAATAAAACATCCTCTTCAAAACATGCCTCACTTCATCCATGATCACATTATTGGATTTTGTTAAGACATGAACCTGGCACCAAAGCCTAGCGGAGTTGGGAGCTGGTAGCAGAACTGCAAAGTAACAGGAATTTTTTTTATCTTTTTGTTTTGTAGGTTAGAATACTCTAAACAGGTGTGGATAGAGGTACTTCCCTCTGGAAGATATGGAAGACAACCAATTTCTTTCCCTTTCCCAGCGTCCAGAGGTTACCTGCATTTGCTGGTTCTTGGCCTTTCCCCCTTCATTCTAGCCTGTTTCCCTGACTTCCGTGTTCATACTTCTTTCCTCTAAAAGCCTCGTGATAAAATTGTGATAATTCACATAGTGCAGGGTAATCACGCTACAATGGGGTAGGGTAGGATAGATTAAGAGAAGAAGAAAAAGAAAATCATTTTGTTTAAAAAATTGTACTCTCAAGAAGACTGCAACTTCAGGACACAATAAAGTCACCCAAGGTTATCTGTTGGTTTGCTCCTCCTCCTTTTCTTCCTTTCCCATCACACCCAAAATGCCTTAAAGATACACCAAGTCCATAAAACAACTTTGCTGTTACAGTAAAAGCCAGGAATCTGATCTTAAGCAGATTCAAAGAGACCAAAGAATGGTTTTGGGCAAGATATATTAGCTCCATCACCTTTCAGATAAAGGGAACTATAGGTTGGGTGGAGCAATAGACTAGACTTCCTGCCTTCCTTCTGTAAAATGGGTCATCCATTCACCTGTGAGATCGGCCGTTGTCTTTCTACTTTTCGGAAGGACCAAACCCAAGCTTCCTATAGATTATAGATTTCAACACTACCTCCTAGTCCCCACTGTGCTTTGCAGGTGAAATGTCCCCTAAAAGTCTTATGTGTTTGGATACTGTAAAATGCTCATTGCTGTGGAGAGGTGGGGTGTAGTATACTAGGTGAGAGCACTGGGGCTTGGGCCAGAAGGAACAGGTCACCGGAGCAGGACCTGGAAGGGTGGCTCTGTCTCTCTCTTCGGAACCTGGCTTCCCCGTTTGCTATGCTGCAAAGAGCTCTCTGCTGGTGCCCTTGCCATGTTTGTTCATTATTGCTGGCCACCCTTGTATGGACTGTGGTCTTCTGAAACTGTGAGCTAAAATAAATCTTTCTTCATTTACGTTGCAGATATTGGGTATTCTGTCCCAGCAACAAGAAAGTAACTAAGACAGAAATTGATACCAGAGAAGTGAGGTCATTGCTGTGACTTTACCTGACAATGTGATTTAGAAGCCTTGGGAACTGATTTGTGGGAGGAGTTTGGAAAGATTTGAAGATGCTGGCTAGATAAGCCTTAGAATGCTGTGAGCCAAGATTGTTGGGAGATTCTGGTCATAGCTCAGACAGCCAGAATGCTGCTAGAAGTGTATAAAAGCCAAGCTCAAGAAGTTTCTGATGGGAAGGAGGACTTCATTGGCAATTGGTCTAGAAATCATGCATGCTATGCTGTGGCAAAAAGAGTGTTGACATTTTTCTCTTGTCCAAAGGCTGCCTGAAACTGAGATTAAGGGAAGTGGACTATTTAGTGTGGTGGAGGAAATCTCAAGGCAACCTGTTGTTCATGCTGCCACTTGGTAATGCTTGCAGCTTTTAGTAAACTCTACGGCAAGAGATAGGGAAAAAATGGAAGAGAAAAAGGATTTAAAAAGTTTTCAGACTGAAAGGACCTGCACAGGTGGGGAAACAGAGCACAGAGAAGTTAAGGATATTAGCACTGGAGAAGCCAAGTACTTGGAAGCAGGACTGTAAAAATCATGCCTTGAGGGATGTCAGGGATCTATAGGGTCCCACCTTTTACCAATTAAAGAGTGGAGAGACAAAGGCTCTTGCTCTGAGAATAGTATCCCAGGGCATTTTGTAGGGCCAACCAGGAGAAAAATGTTTGTTGGGAGTTCAACCATTTAAGAACTCAGAAGTCTCCACAGTGGTTGTCCAAGGGGACCAGGCTACTGCTCAAGCCAATGGTAAACCTTGATGATATACATGTGGTCTTGGATTTACAGGCTTACAGAGTGCAAGAGTTGTGTGTCCAGATTTCAGAGGAAGACCCTGGAGGTCAGGCAGCGTGCCCCTAGAAGAGCGATGTATGTAGTTGTGAAGAAGAAGCTGAGGTACAATGAAGACTCTGGAAATTTAAAGATGTGAGAAACATGGATCATCTGCTGAGAAAGGCTGTAGGCTGTGAGCAGATCTAACCAAAAGGAAAGAAGGTGAAGCTCTCAGCCAGAGGCAACACAGTAGGAATGGGGCTCCCCAAACCCACTGGACCTCACATCTTGCTGTGAAGGTTGCTGGACACAGAGCTACAGGATTTAATCTTACCCCCACTGGGTTTAGAAATTGCTTAGGAGGAGTAGGAGGTTTCTATCCTCTTATTCCTCCCTTTTGGACTAAGAATATTTACCGTGTGTCATTGTACACGGAAAGTGACTAACTCTTTGATTTTTCACAGGAGTTTGCAACTGAGAGTCTGCCTTGAGTCTCAGAGGAGAGTTTGAACTTGGATATTGTAGTGCTGAAACTGTCCAGACTTTGGCAACTCTTAAAAAGAACTAAATGCATTTTGCATAAGGAGGTAGACATAAATCTTTTAGGGGCCAGGGGTGGAATGTTATGATTTGGATATGGAGTGTCCCTCAAAAGCCTTATGTGTTTAGATGTTGTAAAATACCCGTGTGCTTTTGAGAAGCGAAGCATGATTAGAGTGGACAGATCACTGAGGAAGTACTTGAGAGGATGACTCTGCCCCTTTCTCTAGGGCTTGGCTTCCCCTTCTGACATGCCATGAAGAGCTCTCTGGATGTCCCACCGTCATGTGTGTTCACCACTGCTGGCCATCCATGTATGGACTGAGACTCTGAACTAAAATAAATCTTCCCTTTTTGTCCCAGAAACAAGAAAGTAACTAAGACATGCCCAGAATACATAAAGTGTCTAACGTTGGCTAGAGAGTGTCCCTCCATTGTCATCTTAGGATGACCCGCATTCTGTGTGTGCTCTTTTAGATTTTATGCACCTTGGCAAAAGGACCCTCATTCCCTGAGTATATACTTTTAAATGTCTTAACTATACTTTCCTTGAGTGTATACTTTTCAATTTTGGTCTAATAAATATTTCCTGAGCTTCTTACTGACCAGTCTTGAAAATGCTTTTTTTGTGATGTAAATCAGGGGACCTATTCTATGAGTAGGGTGGGCATGGGCTTCCAAGTCCCTTTTGAGGATTTACATCCTGTCCTACGACCAATATTAATGTCCTTGACTTAACCAGATCTACAAAGTTCCTTTTGCTATGTAAGGTGACATATTCACAGGCTCTGTGGGCTAGGATGTAGATATCTTGTCAGGGTGGGGGTCACTGTTCTGCCTATCACAGCATGGCTATGTCACACATGTGGAAAGAGTAGGATGACCCAGGTCAAAGCCTAGGTTACCTTAACTCAGTTTAATCTATCATTTTTTTTCCACATGAGAAAATATCTTTCTTCAATAAAATCCACTTTACCTTGAATCAGACTGGAAAAATCAACAATTCCTATAGTCTGCCAAAAATGTAAGTCTAAATTGTTTTGGAAATTATGGGTGTTGATGCAAACATACAGCTCTCACCTCAAAGAGAATAAGCGTTAGTTTATTCTAGAGCCAAACATGAGTGACCGTGGCCCTGGAACAAGAATTCCGGTTTCTCTAAAATACCACATTTCAACAAATTAGCAGTTACTAGCAGTATTCATAATTACAGAACAAAAGGTCATAAAAGTACTTTTTAATAGCAGATTGGAGCATCAAGTAGGTGGGTCACCTTGATGGGGAGATGGAAGAGTGAGGGTTGGAGGTGGTAAGGGGTGGGGTGGGGGGAAACCTCGTCCATAGGCCCCAGATGCTACCTGATGTTCTTAGATGTTGGGTTGGTAGAGATCTTCTTGACTGGAAGATCTGATTTTTACATTTCCAAAGGATTTCTTAGTAAACACAGGAATATTACTTATCAAAGGAATTATCATAGGATGTTAAGTAAGATACAGAGTTGGTCAATAGATATGGCCATGAAAAAGGGCCAAGGTAGCCTGTGATAATCTGGCTATGGGAAACATCCTTACCTCTCCACAAATACTTGGGAATCCAATTGCTGATCACAGCCTGCTCACGGTGAGTGAGGCTATTTGGGGGAACTTCAGGTTTTCTGGCCCATTGTTTGAGAAAGTGTTATTACTCTTGTAGTAGAAATGAAAATGAAAGTAACAACACAAAAGAAGGAAGAAATAATAGTGCAATGATCTGGATGCACGTCGTTTTGGGGATACAGCATAGAAACACACCCTAGGATGGCTGGTTTGCATTCTCGGTGGGACCTTGCTCTCCGCTGCCTTTGGCTCCTGTCTGTGGAGCTGGAGCTATTACAGAGGACGGGGTCAGGCGACCTGGCCTCTCGTCTCTATAATACCAGGCCTGGATTTAAGCAAGTTATTTTAACTCAAGCACAATACATGTGAAAAGACAGTATTTATATTTTTATAAAGACGTTGCTTAAATGGATTAGAAAACTCACATTTGATGAGTATTTATCAAGTGTCAAGTGTTGTAATTGTATCCTTTACAAATGTTATCACATTTAATTTCTGCAATTGCTTATTTTTAGAAGTGGAAAAAGAGGTTTACAGAGGTTCAGTAATTTATCCACAGTCAGGCCGAAGTCCAGCGCTCTTAAGAAGCACCGTCTTCATAGTATTTTCTCACTTGAGGAGCATTCAAAACATACAAACATATAGCATAACTCAACATATAACATAACTCAAATGTGCTCAAATTATACTATGTATAAAATGCTTGTGTTTGATCCTCATCGAAAACACTCCAATAAATAATAGTGTTACTTTAAGACTCAGTGTTCTGCCGTGGTTCGCTGAGGCAAGCAGTGCCTCCTGCTAATGTACGCCTCTCTCACTCCCCTGGGCTCCCGGTCCTTAACAGCAAGGCAAAATTTCCCAATCTCTACCTTATAGACAACCAGAGCAGGAGATAAACCACATAAAAGCATTTTATAATCTGCTAAGGTTATGTGGAGGTGTTTATTTTATTTTTATTTTGGTATGTGTGTGTTTTAAGTGAATAGCATCAGAATCATTCCACTGGAACAAATATTGTTTCACACATAAATCTTTTTCATAAGGTATGATGGTTCTCCAGTGAAACAGTATTAAGGACTCTTTGAATCTGGCTACACCAGTTTAGAGTTGTTGTTGTTGCCTTTCTGTCTGATGTACTTAAGCACGTGGGGGCATAATCCTATAGTGACAGTGGAAATTAAAGTTAAAGTTCATTCAAAATGAACTCTAAATGACATTCTACTCCATAGGTATGTTTTATAAACATACTAGAAGCTGCATTTGATGAAATTGTATTGAATGTCAAAAAATCTGTTAATAATCATATGAGCATTTGATAACTTCAATTTGTGTGCTACTTAATAAAGCATTCATTCAGAAAAAATAATGTGGTAGTGCTCTGTGTAAAGAGATCAATAAACAGTTTGCCTTCTTTTAATTATTTTTATTCCTCTTATGCTATATTTGTTAGAAAATTGGAAGTTTAGTCGCATCATCTAGCTAGATGTAAATTTTAAACAAAACTTAAAGAACAGTAATTTGAATGTGAAAAACAGGAGTAGCGAACACATTTTGTAGTAGCTGTCACTTGTCACTGATTGTCAATGATTGTTGTTCAATCATACTGAGTAAAGGAAGGCTTGTCAGGGCCATCGGGATAGGCAGAGGAGCATCCCAGGTTGGGACCTACCAGGGGGAAAGAAGATTGAGCTCAGCTCTTAATGCAGCATAGATAATTATGTGAGAGCTAATAGCCGTGGAGCTAAGTGAGGGATCAGAGGGTAAAAATATTAAGTGGAGACAACAGGAATAAAGGAGAAGTCTGGTTGAATCTGCCTAACAAGACTATTACTGACGGCGTCATCTGAGGGATGTGAAGAGAGAGGGAACCTGGTTCGGTGTCCGGAATAGTCAGGCATGGGCAGAAGGATTCTAAACGGTGCAAATCCTGAGTTTATAAGGAAATGCTAGATGGGCTTAGCAGAAGATCTAGAGGGCGTTCTAATGTTTGGCCGAACAAAGGATCTTTGTCTCTCCATATGTGGGTCCTCGGCTTATTGTTACTCTTTAGTGACAGAGCCACAGTTAGTTGGGGAAAGTGAACCAGGCAGTTATCACCATTAAAATGCAAAGCTCCAGGTTCTCTCAAGCTGAGTGGCCAGGCCAGAAGCTAAGGAGGAAGACTCAAGCCCTTTGACCACGGCATCCCAGCCCTTTCCGTGATACACTTGCCACCAGTGAACACATTCTAGGTCCACAAGGTAGACCAAGACGTTTAGTCAAAGCAACAACTAAAAATAGTGTTAGATAACAATTTCAGAGTATTTAGTATTTGCCACTCACTGCCATTATGCATCATATCTACCTTAAAATATTTGCTGGCAGCCATCAACATGAGGGGTAAGTATGTGACTGTATTTTGAGTTTTTGTTGTTGTTTATAAACACAATAACAAGACAAAAATTTGAAGAATTTGGTGTGGAAAAGAAAAAGTTACTTCATTTGATTGGCCAGGGATATAGGTCTTGGTAGAGCACTTACTTAAGGTGTATAAACCCTAACTTTGATCTTCAGCACTAAAGAAAGTATTTCTTTTAATATTCATTTATGCATTTTATTGGGTAACATAGTAGTTAATTTGCAAATGAAAAAGAAATCTCAGTATCATTTCTTAAATAATAAATATTATTATTCCACTGTTTTTTGGTACAGAGTCTCATTCTGTAGCCCACGCTGGTCCTGAACTACGTAGCCCATGCTAGCTCTGGACTCAAGCAATCATCCTGCCTCAGCCTTCTGAGTGCTGGGATTACAAGCATGGGACACCACACCGGGTTTATATGGGGCTGAGGAATCTAACTCAAGGCCTTGTGCTTGCTGCCTGCTGTGCCATTCTTCTAGCTCTATGAATAATAATTAGTAATAGTATTGTTTTGTGGTGTTTTAAAAGCCCAAGGGCTTCCTTGCTGTGACAGAACACCCAACGTCCAAAATATAAGGGAGGAAAGATTTAGTTAGCTCACAGTTTTAGAAGGTCTCACACCATCCACACATGGGCAGTGCAGCGGGCGATGGTGGAAGCACATGGCAGAGGCCAGAGAGCTGCTCACCCCAGTGCAGACACAACCAAGAGAAGCCGGAGCTGAACTGAAGGCTGGAGATTCAGGGAAGGCCAGAGCTTTCCCAGGAAGAAGCTGTAACAATATTTCATCTCCCTTCCTTTACTTAGTTCAAACTGCCTGTTGGGCTCCCACCCCCAGGGTCGGTGCCCTTTCCCCACTTCATGGTCCACAGATCACTGACAAATATCTGAAAGCTATGCCCTGGACAATCTCAACCAGTTGACACAGTCTGTCCATTTTAAGTCCCCATCATCCACCTCTTCCAGCCAGGCCTCACCTCCCAATAGGAAACATTCCCACAGTTACCTTACTGTCTCCAAATACTTGAGGTTTTTGGAGGACACTCCAGATCCAACCTTAGCAGCTACATACCAACCCACTGTTTAGTGTAAGTTGCCCAAGCTGTGCTTTAACTTGGGATTCTCTTGCCTCAGGTCCCCAGAGTGCTGAGATTACAGGCCTGCGCAATCAGGCCCAATTAAGAAAGAATTATTGCATTTCTCTTTCCATTGATTCAGAAGCATATCACAAAAACCAGTCATTTAGAATACACTTTTCCCTTCCCGGATAAGCAGCCCAAGTTCCTTGCTTCATGTGTGGAGAGACTTTTAGCAAAATTTGAGAAAAGAAATACGGTTATTATGCACCTCTGCAATGCAAAAGCTAGAAGCTTCATGAAAAAACAAAGTAGGGCTCGGAGTGTATGGATTAAAGAAGCATACATGAGTATGGATTGGAAGCAAATCATTCTGTAAAGGATTGTTGAAAAGAAAGAACAAGTTGTCCTATGGAATGATCCACAATAGAAATCCTAATTCCATAAAAGAACAAAAAAAAAAAAGGCAAAATGTAAGCTTTGAAAAAAATGCATAAACAGGCATGGATGGTACCCCCTCTCCCCTGCCATTTCCTTTTTATCCTTAGAGTTTGTTGTTATCATATTGGCTGGAAAAGCTTTGCAAACAATGGTTGTAATACTTTAATATTTAACTTAGCCAACTAATTTATTAGCTGAAAATGTGAGTCATTTCAGCTGACATTTCTCAGCGCCACATATTGCCTTATATGTATTTGTTCTTTACTCATTAGACTACTCGTCAAATCGTGTTCACTGTAGGCCTGGCTGAGCCATACCCTCAGCTCCTCCTTTTCCTCTCTAATTGATTCTCCTCCGCTTGGGACATGCGAAGAAGAATGCAATAAATTGTTCCTGGGGAAATTGGCATAATCTACTTCACGACATTATTTCTATGGTCTTTGATCAGCAGTGGTGACAATGGTAGGGAATTTTCAGGAGCATGGTGACCCCCTTCTGGCTCTGCCTTGGTAGGTGCCAACCCTCGTGTCCCTGAATGTCATGTCTTCTTTGGTATATTGAAAGCCAAATAGAATTCAGAGATGACTTGGTGAACTAAGTTGCTTTAGATTCAGAATGAGTACAAGATAAAGTAGAAATGGATGCAAATCTATGCTAAGAAAAAACACAGGAGTTCCAAAAAGTTAAGTTACCAGGGAAAAGAAATCAGGATGAAAGATTGAAAGCAAGCGGTAGAGGAAGAGGGAAATATATATATATATATATATATATATATATATATATATATATATATATATATATATAGAGAGAGAGAGAGAGAGAGAGAGAGAGAGAGAGAGAGAGAGAAGAATTAGCAGAAATACTCATCCTATTTTCATTGTATCTTTTTCCAGGAGAGCCTTATGCAAGGCGAAGGCCATCACGGCATATTTTAGACTGAGACAACATGGGTACATTACTGTTCAGGGGAGATAAATGGAGACATGGTTCTTAATCTTTAGAAGTCGAAACATTATTATATCTTTGTAGAATCAATAAAAAGTAAAAGGCTTGGCCCTTCCATCTGATAAATGGCGGTTGTGCTGACGCCTCAGGTTTCCTTCCAGGGGGTGATGCTCACATCAATATGGATTGTGTGGATTGTGTGGTTTTTTGACCCAAATCGTGCCTACTCTATACAACCATTTAAAAATTGAGGCCAGTTCTAGTCATACATCTTTTGTTTACCTATTGATGTATCATTGTGTATCTAATCTTGTTTTTACCTTTTCATAGTTGTATAGTGAGACATTTTAGTGGTTTGCAAAAAAGCTTAATATTTTAAAAAGTTTAATATTTAAGTCCTATAAAGTTTTAAAATGAAGTTTAATGTGAAGTAACAGCTTAATATTTTAATGGTATAGTAGGCTCAGTGTTTCATTTTATGAAAAATTGCAATTTATTTAATCATAGGATAGAAAGTTTTTAAGTTGATATCGTCTTTTGTAGCACTGTGCACCGATTATAATCTAACACATCTCTGAGCACTGATGTCAGTGCGCTTTTTATTGTTTTGATACTTTTTGCTAGCTACATGCAACTATTCACATCTTAAAAAGGCATGGTTTCTCAGGTCCACATGATTCTGACTTTTTACGGCAGGAATGAGTACCCATGTGGCTCAGGGCATAACCACCCTTCATCGCTACATGCTCCTGTTCCTCCTCTTACCTGGCAGGTCTCACAGCGCTAAGGCAACTGCCTGTTAGGAGTGACAGACTCAGTGGAATTGTGATAACTGTATGTGTCATGCTGGGGCTTTTCTAGCTACCATTGAGAAACAGCATCAACAACTATCTGTAGAGAATTAAAGCCTCCCTGGAGTCACGATTCCTGCCAAGGTGTAGCATCCGGTGTTCCGTTGGGACCAAGCCCAGTGCCTAGCTGCATCCGATCCCTTAGTTCACTAAAGGGCAGAGAGAACGCTAACGGGCTGTTTCCCAAACTACCCTATGTCACCAACAATTTCCGTTGGTTCATTCCATTAGTTGTAATGGGTAAGAGCAAATTGTATTTAGCTCAGTATTATTATTCTTCAATTTGCCCCCCCCCCCCCAAAAAAAAAAAAACCCACAAAACTTTTGTGGGACCAAGCCACAGGGGAAATGTTTTTTTCTACAAGGCCACGATAAATATGAGATGAGGCTTCTGATCACCATGAGGCCATCTCTTTTAAGACAGGATTACCCTTTGCTCTGGGAGTGTAAATTCAGCACTCTTGGGCAGGCGCTGAGACAGGAGGTTCTCAAGTTCAAGACCAGCCTAGTAATTCAGCAACTTGGTGAGACCCTGGTTCAAAATCAAAAATAAAAATGCATGAGAATGTGGGAATGTAGCTCCCTCTGCTTGGTCCCCACAAAGAAAATCACCCTTTACACACACACACACACACACACACACACACACACACACACACACACGGGCCAGAAGACCCCCCCCCCCCCCCCCACACACACACACACGAGTTTTGCTGTACTTGAGGACAGACCTGTGGGTAAGAATACATTTAGTGGACTCGCAAGGGCCGCTTTCCCGTTTCACCCGGCATGGTCTAGAGTGGCCTAAGCCTCTCCATCATCGGCACTGTTACAGCCTCAAACGAGGGCCTTGTCACCAGACGGGGGCGGGAAGGCACAGAGCGCCCCGCACAGGGCAACCGAATTCCCTCCTCTGTCGCTGATTGGCTGAGTACCGGGAAGCCGCGACCGGCCCCCCGCGGCTCGCCTCGCCATTGGCTGGGAAGCGGTGGCAATCAGGGCGGTCGGCCGAGCGCCGCCCCGGCTCGCTGCTGCCTCCCCTGCCCGCTGCGGTCGTCGCCGCTACTCGCCGCTGCCTGGGTCCTTCCGCCCGCCCCTGCGTGGAGGCTGCCCCGGGCTCCGCCGCGGACACCATGGTGAGTGCCTGCGCCGGCTCGGGCCGCGCGCGGGGCCTCGGGGACCCAGGGAACCGCGCAGCCCGTGGCCCGCGGCCCCGCCGGCGCCGGGAGGGGAGGTGGGACGCCCGGGCGGCAGCGGGAGGGATCGGTGCCCCTCTTCCCTGCGGGGTGCCCACCGCGGCACCCGCCTCCCGGTCTCAGGCCGGGAGGGGCGGCCGAGACTCGGGGTGCCCGCGCCCCGCGGTCCCTGTCGGGTGGCCCCGGCGCGCGTCTCGCGCCGTCCCGATGCTCGGCTCAGCTCGGAGCGGTGACAGGTGAGCGGGGTCCGCGGACGGGTGGGGGCGGTGACGAGGAGAAGCGCCCGGAGGCGGGTTGCCCGCCGGCGGCACACCCCGTTTCGCGTGGAGGACCCCGCGGAGCCGAGCCGGCGGGCGGGATGCGGGCTGGAGCGGCGCGGCGGGCGCAGATGCCACAGCGTGGCTTCCGACGCTTCCCGCCGCCCTCCGCTCCTGACGCTGGCTTCTCCGCCCCTACAGTACGGATTCGTCAACCACGCGCTGGAGCTGCTGGTGATTCGCAATTATGGCCCCGAAGTGTGGGAGGACATCAAGTGAGTGCGGGTCTGGGGCCCGGCGGGGCGCGCGCGGGGCGTGGGGCGCCCGGGCCGGGCCCCGCGCTGGCCCTCGCCCTGGCCTTGTGCCCGCCTCCCGGAGGGGCCGTGGGTGCGCATCCTCGGAGGAGTGCCTTCCCCCGCCCGCCGCTCGGCAGGCAGCGCGCTCCCACGCTCCCGAGCTGGCCCGAGAGGAGGGGCAGGGCCCGGGCGGGGCGGGCTGGAGGGGAGAGCCTTGGACCGCGGCCCCTTGGGGTCAGCGCGGCCCGAGCGTGGGAGAGCCTGGCGGCTCCAGACGTCAGCTCCCACGCGCCTCTGCAAGGTTCCTGTTACCTGAGGCCCTAGCCTCACAAGCAAGACCTAGGCTCCTTCATGATTTACACGCCTTTGGTCGTGTGGGTGCACACACACACGCACGCACACACACACTCACACTCACTCTAACACACACGAGAGATAGGCCTTTCGGCGTTGCCAAAATACTCTCAGAGTATGTTTCTTGATCAAGTGCATCAACTGCGTTTAATTATTATGAAAATAAAATGAGGTTGGGTCACTTCCTCTTTAACTTCCTCCGATTTATTATTTATTTATCTATTTATGTTTATTTTGTTTTCTACTGTGCTGAATTCCGGCAGTTCTAGAGAGCATCCTGGTTTCAATCTAGAACACTGAGGCCAGGACCCCAGGTATGATCACCACACCCACCTGTGAGTTTAAACCTGCTCAAATTAAAGATCCTGGTCTCCAAGACCCCGACAGCATTTCAAACTCTCTCTGGCCACTGCCAACTCGTAGGTCAAAACCATATTTATGGATTTTCATCTTAGAGTGACTGTATCTGTGACAATCTAGTGCAGGTGAAGGAATGAGCCACCAGAGTCGAGGGCTGGAAAGACCATTTTTGTTATTTATCTTGGTTTATTAGTTGTCTCAAGTGGGTGAGGAGTCCTTGCTGCTTTTTTATAAGCACACGGCTATTGTTAGTTATCATTGCTAGCAAGCCTTATTATATGTGCAATGACATAATGACGATTTCTTATAATTATGTTTCCACGGAAATGACCATGGTTATAAATTAAGCACTAGAATGTATCACTGTCTGCTGGTTCTGTATCCTTAAGAATTTCTTTCATATTCCTCCATAAGTAAGAACTATGTTATCCACAGGGCATAAAGTCAAGATTTGGCAATTGCATAATTATGTCATTGGGAATCTAGGGAACAAAGGTGTTTTTAAGCTTTCAGTTTTCTTTCCGTATAATAATAATATCTTCACAATTTTTGCTTAGTAGTTACAGAAAAGGCAACCAAGAAGACGAACATTTTAAATAGTGCCACTTACGTCTAGGATTACTTTTAAGGCACTTTCTTTGTGAGCATAGGAAAACAGCATACGTAGTCCCCATAGGATGTTTTGTTTTCTCAGTTAAAAACAGAAAACCACAAATTTTCTTGTGGCTGTTCTATGATAATGGATATATTTAGAATTTTATAATTGGAGATGGCTAATAGCATTCATAATGTAGCCAAGTTTAGAATGTATGTCTTGTTCCTTGTCAATTTAGTTAATTGGTAAATATAGAGATTAAAAATATATATCTAGAAATAAATATATCAGAATTAAAAAATAAATTGAAAATTTTTATTAAGTTGGCTGTGTTTCTCTGGAGGAGGTCAAAATCTAAAAACATATGAATTTAATTTATAAGAACTTAGCTGTCCAATTCTACAGAGAATATTGGTGCATCCTACTTGAGACAATTATCTCTTAACTTTGATTTATCTTTTTAAAAAATTTATCTTTTTTTCCTCTCTTTTTCACACTGGGGATTGAGCCCAGGGCCTTCATGCTGTGGTACATCCTAGCCCATTTTTAAGTTTTAATTTTGAGATAAGGTCTCATTAAGTCACTCGGTTGCCCACATAGGGCTCCAACTTGGCACACTCCTCCCACAGCCCCCAGAGTGCTTGGATTACAGGCTGTGCCGCTGCACCCGGCCTGTTTTTTACTTACCTTTAATTACTTGGAAAAGTATTTTTAAGCTGTTCAAGAGATAATTCCAATTAAACTGAACTTTTTTGGGGGGTAAAAATGAAGCAAATCATATGCATATTTTTCTTATAATCTTACCGCAAAGATTATGCACTTGCAAGAAAATACTGCTAACGTGTATTACTGGTAATCCAGGGGTTCATTTTCATTATTTGTTGAACATGGGTTTTTTTTTTTTTTTTTTTTTTTGGTAGATCCTAACTGTTTTGGGTGCACTGTGGTATCTGACCCACAGAATAGGGTTCAGTTGTCTACATTAATGAGTTTAAAGCTGTTCGTTGATCCCCTAACCAGGACCTCAGGGGGACTATTAAATGCCTTCTGAATGACCCTTTACTTACCATACTGGAGTCTGGAAAAACACAAAACACAATTTTAAAATGCTGCTTAAGTCATTTCTCCAAGACATTTTCAATTTTAGTTTTTTTTTTTTTTTTTTTTGAGACACAGTCTCACTCTGTAGTCCAGGCCGGACCTAAATTTACCATGTAGCCCAGTGTGGCTTTGAACACATGGCAATCCTCCTGCCTCGGCCACCCAAGTGCTGGGATTATAGGCATGAGCCACCACGCCCAGCTTCAGTTTTAACTTTTTTATGAAAAATTAAATACATGAGAACAAGTTGTCTCAAAAAATCAACTTTTTATCCTTTTTCTTTTGGACTGTGAAAAACTATTTAAATGAATGTTTATAAAATTTTATATATTTTTTTTTTAGTTTAGCAGGAAATGGCCATCCATTGTGCATGAGAAATGATGCCAAACATTTCATGACAAATAAAATCCTAAGTGACAGATTCCAGACAGAAAAGTTTTAATGAATAAGAGCCCAGATGCTTCATGGTAGACTCAGTATCCACTTACATGCTTACCGACAATGTAACCATTTCACAAGAGTTTTAAATTCTTCTTTGTAAGAAAAAGAACAATTGTCTGGACCAAAGGCCAGCAGACTTTCTCTGAGAGCGCCAGCTAGCATATGCTTCAGGTGCTCTGGACTGAGTCAAAAGGGAGGCTGTTCCGTAGGTGTCTGTGTAACTGTTCTGATGCAACTGTTAAGAATGTAGGAGCCATTCTTATTTTTAGGTCCTTGACCAAAAGAAAGAACACAGTGGGTTAGATGTGACTCACTGGCTGTAGTTTCCTCACCTCTGGTCTATACAATGGGAAATGTGAGGAAGCAAGAGAAACCTTCGATTCCACTGCACATCTTGTTTTGTGGATTTCCTTTCAGTTTTCAGATGGTTCTATTAAGAAGCTGTGGTTCTTAAAGGAGGAAAAGAAGTCAGTCATTGACTCAGAAGACAACACAAAAATTAGGATACAAGTGTATGAAAAAAGCACCTAAACACTTGATATAACCACGTCTGTTATCCTCGTGTCCGCCCTGGCTAAGCTAATCATTGTGTCAAATCACCGATTTCAGTTTTAGGTTTGTTACCTTCGCTGGAGCATATGGATTCTAGAATGGATTCAAGCCCTGAGAACTCTAATATGATTCAAAGTATTAAAAACAAGTAAACAAAGACTGAGAATTTAGCCCTATGGTGCTTAACACATGCAAGGCCTAGCACCCAGCAACATGCAAAAACACATCTTAACGAGAACAGTAGTGATCTGCCTGCAGCTTAGTAATAGACAATTGAATACCTCCCCAACCCCAGAGTGCTATGCAGAGTATTAATTGACTCTCCTTTGTTTTACTGAAAGATAAGAAATAAACAACTGGATCCACTTTTGTCATGGGAGTTGTAAGTTTGATAACACTTTGATGACTTCCAGTTAGTTCCTCTAGCAGGCTTTCAGTCGTTCTCCTACCTCTAAAGAGTGCATATTAGTTTACTGTGGTTTTATCTGGTTTACTTAGAGCAGGGCGGCACACTTTTTAATTCACTGATTCATTCTTTTTTTTTTAACTTATTGTTGCGCTTATCTTTAATGAGCATAGTTTAGTGTTTAGACACCCAGCATACAAAAGCAAGTGATGTAGTCCTCACTTTCAAAATGTTTAGCTATATCAGGGTATTTTTATTGTTATAATAATGTTAACTTTTGTATCTGTAACTCTAATATGGAAATACTTAGATTATTGAATAATGCATAATGATTTTTCCAGTTTTGAAATTCATGTGTCTATAATGTCTCACATAAGCACACACTTCACTGTTTTACTATAAACTTGGTATGTGCCTTAGTATAAACTTATTATAAACAGGTTGCCCCAAGTTTTCAGATTTCCATTGTGTAAGGGAAATGATAATACCTACTTTATGGGCTTGTTGTAATACCTGGAATAATGTCTGTAACATGCTTAACACAGTTCTTAAATAGTTGCTTAGTAAATGGTGGCTGTTGTTTTTCATTTTACAGTAGAATCAGGATCTTTTGACTTTCTTCTTGCCCACATCTTTATATATCTTTTCTGTGAAAAATATTAAGCTCCTATTTTGTTCCAGTAGCTTGGGGCTGAGGATTTAGGTGAGTGATAGGCCAGTTGCTTTGTCATGTGGGAGGCCCTGGTTTCCATTCTCAGTTCCACCAAAAAAAAAAAAAAAAAAAAAAGTTGCTGTCTGCATACTTCCTCAGTGTAAATGTTTGCTTGTCACTCTCAACGTAGAATGACTTCACTGTCTCGTTGCCTTCGTCATCCTTTTTTGTCCTTCTACCCAACTCCAACAGTACTTCGGGAGTGGAGTGCATCGTGGAGTGCATCGTAGACCCTGTGTGCTTGTGTGATCACACCTCTCTCTGTTCTCACAGGCCCCTTTAGCCCGTGGTGCCCGCAGGTCCTGACCTCCATGTCTGTCCTGCAGACTGTGGAACAGTCTTCCTGGCATGCTGTTTTCCAGCTGAGGTTCACCTTTGCCACCCAACTTACATTTTTCATACTATGTGCCTGCCTCCAGTGCGTATGATAGAAAAATCCCTTGTTTGTGTTTAGTACGTATTTTATCAAAACAAGTAGTGCATCATCATATTTCTCCTTGCTTTGGTCAGATTTTCCTGTTTGTGAAGGTAGAACTTAGATTCTCATACCTTTTTATACCTGTTCCTAAGCAGGAATAAACATAATGTGTGTTTTCAGGTGTTAAAAGCACTTTCTACATTAGAAAGCTGTTGAAAATTTCTAAAGTCATTTCCTCTTTATAATTTCAGTTGAATGCAACATCTATTTCAAATACAAAAGGACTTTCTAGCTCAATTTTCTTTTTTAATACTGAAATTATGTTTCTAAGAGACTAAGTAAATAACTGGAGAGTTATATATGTGATGCCAATGAATCAGAATAGTAACTTCTGTCTGACACCGTGTGTAATATGTCCTTTAAGATATAAAGAGGAGAGCTGGGTTGGAGCCAGTGACAGAGCATTGGTCTTGTAGGCATTAGGCCCTGGGCCCTGAGTTCAGTCTTAGCACTGCAAAAATTAAGTTAGGGTCAAGAGTCTTTCTGTAAAAGAGAATCTGCCAGTTAACTTGAAAGACAGAGGAAGGTAAAATGAGTTTGTCGACAAACTCACTGATGTTTAAAGTAATTTTGGAGGCTACCACACACCTATAATCCACCACACACCCATAATGCACCCCTCCAGCGAGGCCCTACACTTCTGAGAGCACATGCTTCCGTAGACAATCCACAACATCCAAACACATGAGACTTCTGAGGGACATTCCAGATCTAAGCCACAATTCCTGGATACCCAAATATAAACCCCTCGCATGCCTGCTGGTGAGCTTGAAAGTTAAGCAGAGGGTGTTAGTTGATAATCTCAATGATATTTGAAGTAATTTTGGGAACCTCTGTGCCTGCCCCATGCCTGCCTGTGGGCTTGTTGCATGAGGCTGCCCAGAGCCTGAACCATACTGGGAAGCAGCCTAGCACCTGGGAGATAGGGCAGGTCACGTATCTCAGCTGCTTTTGTCTTGTTCGTTATGTTCTGAAGTAGTCCCCCAAATTCAGGTATTTGAGTTCTTCATTTTTCTTGCATTCTGCAATTTTTGATAATTAAAAAAAATAAGAGAAATACTTGATCTAATTTGGTGGCTAGAGAAGAACCAGGGAGAAACAGAAAAGAAATCAGAACCTCTGTGTTCTTGCTCTTCACTGACCCAGAAGGGTGAGGGCAGCACCAGATAGACATGGCCCCAGTCGCAAAGATAGCACTCTTTCTCGTCTCCCCTTGTCTCCGGAACCGGGGCCCAGCTGGCAAATGTTTCTCCTTAATGTGTTCGGAAAGCCATAGTTAAAGTTTGAGGCTGTGCAGACATCGACAGGAAAGCACAGTTAAGGAAATGAACACTAAGCAGGCCAGCTGGCCCTTGTGGACGGTGACACTCAGGCCAGGTGAGAGGTTGCAGCTTGTGCAGCAGTGGCTGTGCTGCCTTGCCTGTTAATGAGGAAGCGGTGGGGAAAGTGGCTTCTTTATTGTTCCAGTTTAGCTAATGGACTACTTTGTTCCGTACAAACTCTTTCAAGAGGTGTTGTAGTCACAGAGTTTCTGGTCAAAGTGAAAGGTAAACATTTTGGAGTTTGTTTTGTTCCTCTTTGGGTTTGGTGTCGATTCTACTATTACAGATCTCATCTATTGGCCATTCCCTGTTGAATCATGAAACAGCTACCATTTGTTACCATGCTGATGATTTTTATAGTTGTTCTTCAAATTACCCACACACGGAGATCTTTCAGTCCACACACCCTTCACCCTCCGGCCTCATGGGCCAGTTCTGAGCTTCTCTAGCCTGCTGAGCTTTTAGCTTAATCCCAGAATCCTGTGGCCTTAAAGGAGCCTCTTTCCTCCAGGCTCCACATCGCTCCTGTGAGTGGAGGTGGCACTCAGCTTTGGGACTTCACTACAAATGTCACTTCTTAAGGGAACCTTCCTTCATATTCCAGGTCCTATTTTCCTTTCATAGTGTTTGCAAGAGTCCGCGCTATTTCATTACTGTCCGTCCTGCCTCACTGGGCTTTAGCTATCCTTTTAAGGAGAAAATCCTGAAAAACCTGTTCTGTCTCTGTCTCTGTCTCTGTCTCTCTCCCTCTCCCTCTCTCTCTCTCTCTCTCTCTCTCTCTCTCTCTCTGCTAGGCTCAATACTCAAGCAGGTTGCAGGTTCTTTCTCTATGACGTAAGTATTTTTTACTCAATCAAAAATTATAATGTCAGAATGACGTCTTCAACCCTATTGGATAATGTATAAATTCTTTTCAAATAGATTTTTGTTGCCACCCCTCCAGCTGTACTGACATTATAATAGAGGAATAAAATTTGTACATGTTTAACATATGCAACTTGATGTTTTGATGTAGGTGCTTGCTGTGGTTTTAGTCGCTTTCTTGTTGCTGGGACACACTCCCGGACGTTCACAACTTAAGGGAGGAGAGATATATCAGCTCGGTTTCAGGAGGTCTCAGCCCGTTCGTGGGTGGGCTGCTGGGAATGGTAGCATCACAGGGTGAGGCCAGAGCTGGAGCTAGAGCCAGAGCCAGTGCTCTGCAGACAGAGATCTTCATAGTGTGGTGGAACAAGACCAGTGTGGGAAGCACACCCCCTTGAAATCAAGCCCCAAGCATCCAACCCCTCCAGCCAGGCCTCACCTCCCAACAGGACACAGTACCTACAGGCACATGAGGCTTTGGGAGACACTACAGATCCAAACCACAACACTGAAATAATCACCATAGACAAGCTAAGTAACACTCCATCAGCTCCTGTTCATTCCTTTTTGGTGGTGAGAACACTTAAGGGCCTATCAAGGATGCATTACCTTCTTGTTATTAGTTACTGTGATCCCGTTATCAGATGCGCCTATCAGTACAAGCAGAATCCTACCCCTCCTTTGGTATGTGTAGTGCTGCTGTTCAAAGGCTTGAAATTAAACTTGAAAACCAGATCGCAATGTGCAGTGTGTCAGTCTGTTTTGAATGCAATATCTCATTTATATTGGACAGAGACCATATGGCTCTGCCATCCCAGTCCCAAGTGCTTTATCCTGGCTGTCTTACTTAGGTCTCAGCTACTGTGGAAAACAGACTGACTTCTCATTCTCATTTTACAAATAGGATAACTTAAAACACGTGACTAAAACCACGCAGCTGAACAATGGGACAGTGGCTGGGGCACGGCCAGGTAGATATCGCTCTGTCCTTGCTTCCCTGCGGTACGAAGTGCCTATGACTCACTACTTTTCAAAGACAAGCAACTGAGGAAGACATAGCAGTGGATGTGTTAGCCTGCTCCACTTTGTGTTTCCCCCAAGAATATTCCTGCACCTGTACAAGTGATTTTGGTTCTAATATTTTTACAGGTGCTTCTGTTTACCAACTATGCATCTGCTCAAGAAAATAAACACCTCCAAAATGGTTGAGGAAGTTATTTATGTTGAGAAGAATTTGATCAGCTGTGCTACCTATGCAGGTTAAGGATGTAGTGTCACATGGTGTCTCAGCGGCAGCATCCGGCTCGTGAGGCCACTGAAAAGACCTACTTTGAAGTGTTTCCAGAGCTAGCTAAATTAATGTCAAGTCTTGCATAGTAGGCTGGTCACAGGAAAAAATAAAGAGTGATATTGCTGTAATCCTCGCACTCTGGAAGATTGAGGCGGGGGGTCACAAGCCCAGCATGGGCACCTAGTAACACAGCAAGATGCTGAGGGCGGGGCCCAGAAAGGAAGCTGGCAATGTAGCTCAGGGCAAAATGTTCTAGATTCAATCCCTGGAACTGCCCCCCCCCCCCCCCAAAAAAAAAAAAAAAAGCGATTCTGCTTTTTTAGAACTAAGATATGATTTTCACTCAAGGCATCATAGATGGCTTTGGTTTATGGGGTCTGAACTTTGCCAACAGAAGGGATCCGAGCTGATTCTGGTTTTAGAAAGCCTGTTTCTCCCTGTGCAGCTCCCTCGAGCTGCAGTCGCCCCTTGGTGTGCAGACTTATTGGAATCATTAGATTTGGGTAATGGCACAGAGCCTATTCATGATTCCCAGCAATGAAAAGTTCTAGATTTTTAGATATAAGGCTTGAGGCGTGTAGCTCAGAAGTGACAGTGCCTGCCTAGCAAGTGCAGGGCCTGGGATTAGATTCTACAGCATAGCACCTGAGCTGGGTATGGTGGCATACATCTGTAATCCTAGACCTTGGGAGGTTGAGGCAGGAGCATTGCCATGTGTTCAAGGGCAGCTTGGACTACATAGTTCAGGACCAGACTGGTCTACAGACTGAAACCCTTTCTCTAAATAAAATGAAGTTTTAGATGTGTGATTTGTAAAGGGAAATTTTAATTTTAATAATGATTGGACTCGATGGACACGTAAGTAGCTACCAACTTTCTCCAGTAGCCACCCTTGGGCTTATATTCAAGGTGATATCTGTGTACTGTCTTTTAATACAACACATGCTCTGAAGACACTTGCCACAGAGTAAGTGTCCCTGCGACTGTCATTGGTTAAGGTGATTAACTGATGTTTGTTGGCCCTTTTTCCCTGAGATCAGACCTTACTTAGTTGAGAGTGCTTTTGGGTGCCTGTCTTCAGGCTTTCACATTTCAGAGTACTTGCTTTTATACCTTCATGAAAAAAAAAAAAATGTTTATCTGAACTCAAGCAGTCCTCAGCATGTATCCCATAGAGCAGTGGGCGGGGTGGGTCCTCAGATAATTCGGAATCTGAGGTCATTGCTTCCATGTGCACAGGCAGTCATTAAAGGGACATCTCCTTAAGGAAAGGGTTATGAGAACTATTGCTTGGACATATCAGACAAATCTTACATCTAATTTTTCAAAAATAAATAATATAACATATTCTTTTCAGTTGTTTTATTTGTTTTTGAGACAGGGTCTCATCCTGTAGCCCAGGCTGGTTCTGTTAGAAATGGCTTGCAGGACATCACCTTCCAAACAAAGGATGGACGTGGAAGGTGCGGAGGGCAGAAACATGAGCCTTTAATTATCTTTTTGCAAAAAAATATGACTTCCTTGCACACAGGTGAAGAACGCACATTGGAAGTATGGTGGGTGGAGATTCTAAATGCCTAAATCTCAAGTCCCTCCCCTTACATTTTACCTATTGGCAGGATGCACAATCTTTCCAGTAAGATTGAAGGTATTGGGTCAGGGTCAAGTCAATCACTGGGCATGACCTTTATCCCTCCTCCCCCTTTCTCCTCTGTCTAGTCACCTGGTCAGGTAAAAGCACATGGAGATGGAAAGACCTGCCTTTTTTTAGGTGGTGCTTAGCCTTGGGCTTACAGCAGTTCTCCTGCCTCAGCCTCCCAAGTACTGGGATTACAGATGTGTACCACCACATCCACTTTATGTGGTGCTGGGGAATCGAGCTCAGAGCATCATGCTTGCTAGGCAAGTGCCTTAATCATGGTACCATTCCTCCAGTCCCAAAATATTCTGAATTTTGATAACAAACTATACACTTTTGCCATTAATATCTGACTGCTTCCTGTTTTAGTAGACAACATTGTTTGGAAATATGTTGGTAAATATATTTAATTAATTCGTTCCTTCATTTTTGAAACTTCACATACTTATTTAGCACATGTCACTTTCAGCACATGCATGAGACACTGGTGATTAATTTCATCCACCCTCCTCCACCTCCTGCCACCCAGATGTATGTGTGTTCCTGTTACCTTTCTGGGAAAGATAATCAGGAGAAATAAAATACCAGTTTAAGTTTCATCAAATAACAATGTCCAAGAGTATACAAGAAATAACTTGGTATTGGAAAAATGTTTTATTTTTACAATTCAATATTAAGCAGTTATTGTGGCTACAAATACATAGACTATGATTCTCTCTCTCTCTCTCTCTCTCTCTTTCTCTCTCTCTCTCTTTGAGACAGGTTCTTGCTCTATAGTACAATCTGGTCCTAAGCCTTCTGTGTTAGCCTTCTAGCAAGACTCCTGCCTCAGCCTCCTTAGTACTAGGATTAGAGGCATACACCACCATACCTGGCTTATGTGGTGCTGGAGGATTGAACTCAGGGCCTTGGGCCTTGTACTTGTGTTTTAACTGCTGAGCTACACCTCCAGCCCCAGTTTCTCACTTTTCTTCTCTGGTGAAAATTTGATCATTATTTTCAGGCACTTCCAGGGGATAAAGCTTGCAATTGGCTGTTTAACTTAATAAGTTCTATCCTCCAATCAACAATGTGCACATTTACTTTTATTACTGAGATACTAAATAAACATCCTTGTGTTTTTCTCCTCTCTTTCCTCCTGTGAATTCTTCCTGCTTTCTGTCTTCCTTTGTTTTCTTCAACTGCTTCAACAGATGACTCTTTTTACCTGTTTGATGTCTGGACATTAAGTGTGTGAGAAGCGCTATGTGATCTTGTTACTTACATTGATTTTGTTAACTGGCACAATGACTGTGGCTCAGTACTGCTGTTACAGTGAGAGAGGGAAACACTAAGAAGCGGACTTGCCCGAGTAAATGTTATCTAAATATGTGCTCCTGCCTTCTGACCTCTTTCCTGAGTAATGTCCTCAGTAGAGTTAACGCTTCAATCAGAATCCCTGAGTATATACATAAAGGCAACAGAAAATACTGCAAGTCACATTCTTCAGAAATAATAGAAGTTATGTTCATGTGAGGTTACTCAAAGGATTTAAAAGAAATCACAATAATGACAAGAGTGGGGCCTGCTGCTTGGGCCTGTTATCTCAGCACTGTGAAAGGCTGAGGCAGGAGGATTGTAAGTTGGAACCCAGCCTGGCAACTTAGCGACTTAGCCACTTAACGATACTCGGTCTCAAAATAAAAAACAGTCTGCCAGGCAAAGAAGCAGGCAAACCAACCAACCAACCAACCAACAAACCAACAAACACCAAAGAGGCTGAGGACGTGAAGGCCTTAAGTTCTCTTCCCACTACTGCAAAGCCAAAACAAATCCAAAGTGTGAAAACAGGAAGCAACAGCATGCAGTCACACAGGTCAGGACACGAGGTGGCTGCTTGGTGGTGCCCCTCATTAGCTGTCAGTGCACCTTCAATGCAGTGTGCCTGTCACGTGCAGTTTTTTGTCATCTAAAAATTATTGACAAGGAAGAAATGTATTCAGAGTCTTTCATTTGGGGAAAATTCAACATGACAGTTCTCAGAAACACCTGTGGTTTTCCTCACATGTAAGCTGAGTCTAATTTAAATAAGGAAGTCACACATAAGAGTTTTGGTAATGCAATGCTTTAAACAAAGTACATGTTCAAAATATAATTTTGAAAGAAGGAGTGAGCGTAGATGATGTGGTTAGAGCATACGGTTGGATTTGGATAACTCAAGGCGTTTATTTATTTATTTATGTAGAAATGGGATCTCACTCTGTGGTCCAGAGCTAGTCCTGAACTCACTCTGTAGTCCTGGCTGACTCAGCTTCAGAACTATCCTCAGTCTCTTGAGTACTGGAATTATAGGTATGCATCACCACACCCAGTTTATGTGGTGCTGGGAAGTCAAACCCAGGACCTTGCTCCTGCTAGGCAAGCCCTTTCACCTCTGAGTTATGCCTCCAGTCCTGGATAACTCTACATATCAAGAAAATAAATTGCAAGTTATTATACATGCTATGTATAAAACATATATGTATATTTTATTCTTTGCTTTTAAGGAAAATTATAATAAGAGATAAAATGTGGGAGCTAGTGTTACTTGAATTTTGTCATCTTAAATATTCACATACTTTCTAAATTTTTTATATTTTCTGGCCACCCTTTGTGATTTCAAGTATCAGGTGAAAAAGTAGCTCCAAAACTAAGGAGGGAAAGAAACGTGTCACAGAGAAAGGAAGGCACTGACATTTCCCCGAAGCAGTAACAGCATATGCATCTTGAAGTGCGCCGGGCGATGGTTATGGGTGTCTGGAGGCCAAGACATGTGATAACATGAAGTCTGTTCACGGCTAATTTGCTCTGGAGTTGGAAAAGGAGCAGTCCGGAGACCTGCCGGCTCTGTGTGTTCCGGCCTTCCTCTGGGGAGGTCCCGCTGGCGTCACATCAGGGTTTCTGCTCCTTCCGCACTGCGTCTTCATACGGGTGTGCTGATTCCCTGATCCAGTCTACTCTAAAAGGCTCCTGATGTCTCCAAGGAGCTTTTCCTTTCGACACGAGGCAGATGAAGAAAGGGCAGAAAGAAGGGAGCCCGGCCCAGAAGGAGGAGGTGAATGGTGCCGGGAGCAGCTTTGCTTCCTCAGGTCTCTGCTCAGGTGCTACCGACCCCACGAAGCCCACCATCTGTCATGAGCTGTGTCTTGTTTTGTGGTACTAAGGATCAAACGCAGGGCCTGTACCCTGAGATACATCCCCAGCCCATCTTTTTACTGTTCCTATGAGACAGAGTCTCGCGAAGAGGCTAGATTGTCCATGCTGGGCTCAGTTCTGCCTCAGCCTCCCAGTGTGGATCATGGCACTTAATATGACATCATATCCTTTCTTCCTATGTCTGGTCCCCTCAGGCTTTTTTTTCTTATAGCATTTATCATTTCACACATTATGAACTTAATATTGTATTATGTTTATTACCTACTGCTGATTCTGCCAGGTAGAATATAAGCTTCATGAAGCCAGGGATCTCTGTTTGTTTCCTTCACTCACACATTAAAAGTGCTTAGAAGCCAGCGTGGATATAATAGGCATCTAAGTACATATGATAAAGCTCCCCCTGTAGACAAAAAGTGAAAAAACAAAAGGATTCACCAGACAGCCCCCAAGATTTCGAAGATCAAGGTAGATAAAAAGAGCCAAGTATTTTTTAATAAGTTGGTGTGAATTTTTTAAGAGAAGGCATTTCCTACCTCATGCTATTGTTTAATTCAAATCTCAGTTTTCCAGTGAGTGTGTTGAGAGCTTATTTTAATAAACAAAAAGGAAAGAGGAGCATTGGCTCATAGGTTAGGGATTTTGAGTGAAATAGGGCTTCCTCTAGTTTGTGCAAAGGGACTGTGAATTCTGTTTGTATCTTGTTCACTTGAGATTTATTATGGACTGGTGTGTATTTCAGAGAGACAACATACTGCAGAAATTTATGTAATTTTATTTATTCAATTTGGAAGGAAGAGAAAGTGTGGTGAACATACAAGTTAACTTATATTTTCTTATGTATTTAAATAATATATGTGAATAGTATATTCTAAATCACAGGCAACAAAATTCTAGTCTGTTTACTAGCTCGGTTTCATAGCACATTTTAAATAAATGCCAACAAAAGTTAGGATATCCCTATCCTTTAAAATATGAATTCCATTCTGAGGAACTATGTTTTTACGTAGCAATACAAATAGCTACAAAGATGTCATCCAAATATTGCTCCTACTTGTAGGAAAAATCACGTAATCTAAGACTGTCTACTAAGACTTCAGTATGTCTAGACAGTGCAATTTTAAGCTGTCATGTAGTAGAAATATGTTTATTGGCATAAAAAGATACTCATCGGATATTAAGTCAGCGTGTTTCATATACACAAGTACATTCAAGCATCAGCAATTTAATACAGTATGAGGAGTGGTCATGGCAGGATGAGCTTTTCTTTTCAATTTTTCCAATTTGTATGTCTGTTTCAATAACAAATTAGACTACATAAAATGAGTAGCATTTTGTATAGGGTAAGTCAGTATGCATTGCATGCTTATAACTTTTGTATATCTCACTGATGTTTGGCGTTAGCAAGCTCTCAGTTCTTTGAAAAGCTGTATTGCTTTTGATTAGTAGCCGTGAGTGTCTGAGGGAAAGCAGGACAAATTCACGTTTCGTATATATGTAGCTCTACAAGTATACATACAGTACAGCATAGCCTTTAGCAATATTTATATAATGCTTTAACTGGTGAGAACATAATTTTGCATGCATTATCTCTCTGCTTAATGATGGTGGCATATTGTTATTGTTGTTTTTATTGTTTTTCATTTTGAGAGGCTTTAAGCAGGGCCTGGTGGCACAGGCCTGTAATCTAAGCAACCTGAGAGAGTGAAACAGAAAGGTTGCAAGACTGAGTCAAGTCTACGCAACTTAGTGACTTAGTAAAACCCCACCTCAAAAACTGAAACCAAAATTGGCTGGAGTTACAGCATAGCGCAAAGGTCTTGAGTTCCATTTTGAGCCCCCCCATAAATCAGAAAAGTTTTAATGCTCTTGTGGTATATTTTGCCCGAATTCATGAATGCAAGTAGATTCCAGGCTCTGAAGTTCAAATCACTGGGCTTATCCAAACTGTATATTATTGTTTTGCTTCTGTGTTTTCTTGCTTAATTAGTGTGTGGTGTGGGGGATGGTAACAAGAACCTTGCACATCAAGGCAAGTTCTCTATCACAGAGCTAACCCCAGCCCAACAAATCATCATGAATGGCGTGCATGAAGAGCACAGGTGTCTATAGACATAGCTGCTCGCTGACACGGTGACGTAAGACAGCCACTGCTTGGAATTTGTCTCTTGAGCTGCAGCGGTGACAGCACAGGGGCTGAGGGGAGCAAGTGGCCATGGCCTGCCTTGACGTGCGTGTGCTACAGTGGCTGGCGTGTGTCAGTCCTCCTGGCAGCAGACAGTGACTTGGAAGAGAGGGGCTGGGCGTCAGGGTCTCGTACCCAGGTCTTCGAGCGAATGTGAAACGGGAAAAGGGAGCTGGAAGCTTCTCAGCTCCTTCCTCCATCCTTTAAATGATGGCTTCCCCTCCACTTTGGACACTTGTTTGAGAAAAGTAATCCAAATCCTATCAAAATAAACGTATTTATAGTATCATGTGACTGCTAAAAATAACTACAATTTCCTTCTACTAATGCTGTGTGTATTCTGAGCTACTGTGTTTATTAAGTGAAGGATCTATTTGAAGATTTTATCAGTCCACTCGGCAGCTCACACTTAGGTTTAAAACATAACTCTTGGTCTAACCCCAGCCCCTCCGAGAGCTCCCCATCCGCTGACTACCCTATCCATCCTCCTGCAGCTCTGGCTGTAATCTCCTGTCGCCCCAGTCTTCTCACCTCCTCTCTGGTTCGTCGTATTTACCGTCAGCGCTCACCCCTTCCCCTGCTCCTGCTCAGCAGCTGCATGTCACCTGCGTGTGGCAGAGCCTCTGCCCTTGGATCTCCCCTGCTCCTGCATGCTTTTGCTACATTCTCACTGTAGCAGCCAGACTGATGAAGTCAGCTCAGACCATGGGAGCCCAGACCCTACATCTGTCCTGGGCAACCCGTGTCCCAGGGTCGCAGCAAGAACCCCGCACCCTGGCTCACAGCTCCTGGCCCTGCTGTGCCCTGGTGCCCTCACTTTGCTGTGCCTCCCGCCCCCTGGATGCCCGGGTCTGGCCCTGGACATCTGTCTGTCCTCTGCCCCATCGCTCCCGGGTGCCAGCCCCACAGGGAGGCCTCTGCTATGCTGTCCTTGTCTACTTTGCTTGAGTTTTCTATTTCTCATGTTTGTTAGTTGATGTCATGTCTGTCTCTCACGCGAAAGAGACCAGAGATTTTTACTAAGTTTGACTGTTGCACTACAGGTTGTACCCTTGGTGCCAGGATTAGTGCTTGGTACATAAAGGGGCTCAACTGTTGCCTGAATACTTATGAAATGAAAAGTTGGTTCTTTTCATTAGTGAGAACGTTGTTGCTGTTCCCCAGGCTGTCCTTGAACTCCTGGGCTCAAGTGATCCTCCCGTCTCATCCCCCTGAATATCTGGGAGCACATATCACTGTACCTAGTTTGTAAAAAGTGGCTTCTTGATTATGTTTAGTGCCCAATATTGTATTGTGCACTGGCATGTCATGTAAATGACAGTTGAACCAAACCCACCATTGTGCCTTGGGGATTGGGGGCTGGCATCATTTCTGCATAGTCATTAGGTTTTTAGACACGCGGCATTAAGAGATTTGCCAAAAGCAATTCCTATTTCAGAAATAAAACCACTGTGTATGTAATCACCACAACTACAGCAGCCGCTCTTTTGTTTCAACTTTTCCACCCATCACTCTGACTTGTTTTCCAGAAAAGAAGCACAGCTAGATGAAGAAGGACAATTTCTGGTCAGAATAATCTATGATGATTCCAAAACGTACGATTTGGTTGCTGCTGCAAGCAAAGTCCTCAGTAAGTTGGACGCAACTTTTCTTCTTTGTCGTGTTTCCGTGTGGCTGCCCACAGGAACATGGTGTTTCAGGATCACAGTGTCTGGTCATGCAAGGTGTGCACCACAAAAACCTGGCGGAGAGGATGTTAATGTGTCAGGCTCTGGCACATTCTCTACAAACGCTGTAGAGAATGAAGAGGAAGCAAGTGCTCTGTCTTTCTTCCAAAACAGCATGGGCTGGGGAGGCAAAAAATATTGAGAATTTATATTAATCACTTCCTTGAGAATTGGGAAACAGACCTTCCTCATACGAAGATCATTTTTAGAAACGATCGCTCAAAAATCTCGTGAAGAGAAAGTTGTTCCCAAAGTTTTATCTGTTATTCCCAAGGAGTTTGATTCATACCAAGGCAATAGTTTGCACAGAATAGAAGGAATTATGTAGCTTTATTCTGCAGAATAAAGAAATTGGGGAATGACTGGTAAATGGTTAATAAAACGGATAGTTTTTTAGTAATCAAAACACAAGCAAATACGAAATAAACTTTAAATGTATAAACTTGAAAAATTTTACAATAAAATATCTAGTGTAGTCAACAGTAAAGGGGTTATCAAATATTTTTAATCTGATGGTGAGCTAAGAAGAGTTTTGTTTGAAAAAAGTTTTACAACATTACAGTCTTTTAACAATATGTTAAAACTCCTATGGCATTTTTCCTAAACAAATACTAGAAGTTTTTACACTAAGATTTCTATTATAAATGCTTTTATTTTAGAGGCACTTATCAAAAAGAAAGCCTGCATTTCTAAAAGACAAGATTGTTGCATCTGTGTGTTGACTAATGCAACAGTTAAAACTAATAAAGAAAAACTACGGAAAAATTAAATTTATAAATTTACATATTTCAAAAAGCAGGATCCTTGCATAATCTTGTATGTAATCAAGTTCTTAATTATTCATATTTATATCAAAATATATCAAAATTAGTTTGCACTAAAATATTGTCATGTATATTCTTGATAATTTCTTAAAAACTCAGTTTTTCAGAAGAACTATATTAAATGTGTACTTTAAAACGTCAAAATTAAGTAGGTCATTTTGTAAGCTGAGAAAACAGCTGCTTTGCTAATAAGTATAAAGTTAACCATCTTAACATGTTAATACATTGTTGTCAAGTTTCATTATATTGTCCTGGGCAGAATTCTTTTGTTCTGATCTATGGTCATTTTTTCACAAGATTATAGATATTTTAAATTTTCTTTTCCCTCTCAAACCTATAAACCAGACCTCAATGCTGGCGAAATCCTCCAAATGTTTGGAAAGATGTTTTTCGTCTTTTGCCAAGAATCTGGTTATGATACCATCTTGCGTGTTCTGGGATCTAATGTCAGAGAATTTCTCCAGGTGGGTAATTTGAGATCATTGAGTAGAAAGTTCTGAATTTGTGGCTCGTACATGTAGCTCTTGAGATATATTTGTCTACAGTGTCTTTCAGCTAGAATGGAATCATAATGACATTTTCCTAATTTACAGAAAGTCATGTTTATTATATAGATGTCACTTTTGCTTTCTATTTTAAAAATGTTTAATTGCAGACACCGTATATGCTAGTGGTAAATTAACATTCTCTTCCGAAGTACACAGGATCCACTTGGATCTGTGTGGCTTCCTTTTGTTTTTCTAAGGATATGCAGGCTTATGGTTGTGGTTTTAGTTTTTTGACATATAATATGGTTTTGTTTTTCTGTTTGTAAAATAATCTTAATTCATAAAGCCTATGTAATCAGTGTATCAATCTTTATGAATTTATTTATGAGTTTCATCCTGGAGCTTCTACTTGGGAAAAAAACATGAGGGATTACAGATATTTATGACATACATACATATGCATGCATTCTTGTACATGTAAACACACACACAGACACAACATAGCATCATTGCTGTGGAGTCACGTGTTAATGAATCCATTCTAGGAAGGAAAGTAGGAAACCTTCTAAAGTCAGTGTAAGGTGAAGGGGCTAAATCCTGTCACCAAACAACTTCGTCTTATAGTCTCATAAAGAAATACCTGAAGATTTTTACTAGTACATTACACAGGAGATGGGCGCGACTATTTCTAGATGGGCTGTACTATCTTAAGCCCTGGCATTTGTGATACCTTCTTGTTGAAATGTGTTAATGCTGAAAATTATGTAGCTGTTTGCAAAGAATATTTCTCAACTGGCGGCTAAGAGCAGCCAGATCTCGCTGGAAAATGATGTCAGTGTGGGCCCAGCTGGCCCAGAGCCCGGTTTCAGGGAATGTAAACTCCTTTCTGTCCAGCTGCATTATTGATTTAACAGCCAAAATAAGAGCTTTAGTGTTTAATCAAAATGTCTGTTGTTTACACAGGGACATTTTTCTTATAAACTTAAAACAGCACTAAATCAAGATGGAAACTGGTCTGCAATCTCCTGCCTCACATTTACTAAACTACTGTGTCAAAAAAAAAAAAAAAAAAAAAAAAAAAAGCTGCCACTTCCAAATGAAGTAGCTGCTGGGAGAACTTGAAATTAAAATTGAACAGGTGGTATCTGAGTGGATTATTTGATATGGATTGAAGTTTGACACTTAAAAGTGTTTGGGGATTCTTAAGTTTTGAATATATATGTCATTTAAAAAATACTTATTTGACTACTGTCTCTCGTCAGCACAAAATTTCAAGATTTCTTTACTCCATCTGAACTCTAACCTGGTTTCTTGACAGCTATGTCAACAGAACTAGAATTCAAATTCAAATGGTTCTACTATAGTGTGTGTGTGTGTGTGTGTGTGTGTGTGTGTGTGTGTGTGTGTGTGTTTGTAACTATGGATTGAACCACAGCCTTTACATTGAGCTACATCCCCAGCCCACTTTTTGATTTTTTGATTTTGTGATAGTTCTCAAGCTTGCCTCTTCCTAAGTTGTCCAGAGTGGACTTGAACATGTGATCCTCCTGCCTCAGCCTTCCCGAGTGCTGGAAATATAGGCCTGTCCCATTGGGTGGGCCTCTCTGGGCCTGACTCTAATCTTGTTTTGAACCCCCTCTCTGTTCACCGTAACAACTGGCTAACCTTGTTGTGTTGTAGTGAGGGAGCCAGGGTCTGCTGGAGTGTCCTTGTCCTCTGGACCTGCCTTCTCCAGAAGGACAATGGCCAGGCACTTGTGGCTTCTCAGGGTCTGAGATGAGATGTGCCAGAAGCCTAAAGTGCCAGGCAGGCTCCAGAGACGTTGCAAAGAGAATGCAGAATAGCTCATGAATATTTGTGTATTAAAACTTAGCTAACATCATAAAATTGCAAACAATTTTATTTCATGTTCCTTTGGAATGTGAACAAAGAGGAAACTAGAAAACTATAGATTGTTCATCAACATTGTGTACTTTGATCAGTCATTTATTTTTGTGGTTTTGTTATTATCTATTGTCATAGCAAATTAATATGCTAAAATACTGCTTTTCTTAAAAATATTTCTGTCATGGTTAGGTTAATTACACAGACACCAAGTGAAATTTTTCTATAAGTGACCCTAAAATAATTGATTTTCATAAATTGTTTTGAGATCTTAGCTTAGGCATTGGAATTGACACTAATAAAGCATTGTTTGGGTGGGCTTCCACCCTTCATTGAACAGTAGCATATATTAAGTCTCAGTTTAAATAGTTTTAAGGGCTTTTGCTTCTCACTCCTCAGTTTGAACAACGACTAGATCTTTAAGTTGTACTTCCTAAATGCTAAAGTTTTGAAAATTCCTCTGCTCTTTTCTCCATTGTCTCAATATCCCCACAGGAGAATTAACTACTGTCTAGAAGTTGGTGGTGTTCCCGCCCTTTTTCCTGGCAATTCCGTTCTCTTCTCCATTCTAGAACCACACGGATTGTTCCCAAATGCACATAGACCCCCATCATGTCATTTTCTGGCTCAAACCCTTGAGTTACGCTCCACACTCATTGGAAATTGTCAGTATTAAAGCCAACTAGAACCATTTCCCTGCCTACCCATCTGTTCCCTTCCTGTCCCGCATCATAGCCAGGCCTCACCCTTTTGGAATGCTTGTGTGTCTTCGTCTCTCTGTCCTCAGAGCTCTTCCCTCTGCCTGGAACGTGGCTCTGCATCCTTTCCACCTAGATAAGCCCTGTTCACCCTGAAGATCAAATTGCTTCTCCCGGGATGACCTCCCTCGCTTGTCCTGTCTCTGCCCTGGATGACTCAGGGTAACCGCCTTTCTCCAGCTTCCTAGCTCCCTCTCTTCCCCAGCTGCAGTCACTCTCCCACGGCATTGCCACTTCCTGCTTGTTAGACTGCACAGCAAACTTCAGGAGGCCAGAACCATAATCTCTTAATGTTGTATCTCTAGAGGTGCCATCTGGGAATCCCAGGATGAATATCTTTAAAAAAAAAATAATAGTTAGCCAAGCCCAGTGGCAGGCCTGTAATCCAAGCAGTCCGGAGGCGAAGGCAAGAAAATTGCAAATTAGAGCCCAGTCTGGGAGATTTAGCGACTTAGCGAGGCCCTGTATCAAAATCAAAAATAAAAATAGACTGTGGATGTAGTTCAAGGTGAAGGCCCTGGACTTGATGCCCAGTACCACAGGGAAAGAATTATTTGTGCAAATATGGGAAGAAAAAACACTAATAAGGTACAAGGTCACCAAGAGCTGAAGAAGATTTTTGTAAAGGATGACCCATATAAAATGGGATTCTATTACTTTACTTAGAGATGAAATATGAATTGAAATATAAATTAATGGTGCACACTGGAGCAATTTCCTTTCCGGATAAACATGGTAAATTACTGATCATTATGTAATGCTGCTCATTATTTAATTTTCAAGGTGCATTGCTTGTGTCTTTCGACATCTTTTAAATGATCTTTCTGATATTTCCATGTGCAGCTGTCAGGGAACAGTAAGATAGCAGCTGAAGACGACACTGGCGAACTGTTTGTGTTTTAGCCGAGCACACCCAGAGGGTTTGCATGCGAGCTGTTGCTCAGCTGGATATATTATTAAGAATACTTCTATATGTGCATATGTACATACATAAATATATATACACATACAACACCTGTAGATATAGACATATATTATTTTTTACTTAAAATAATTTTAAAAAGTTTTCTGAGCACCAGATACAGCATGTAATACACAGGTATTACTTTCTGAATAATAGTTCAGGTAATTGTGAAGTCTTCTAATATTTATAAATTTGGATATTTTCTCAGTAAATAGGAATTTTATATTCAAGGGCATACTCTATAGATGGTATCTGTCATTTAGTATGCCCAAAAATGTTTTCCTTTACACAAATTTCTACCAGTTTCTTTGATTAATTAGCTGTCGACACTTATCTGTCTTCTCCCTTTGAGAGTCTTTGCTTCCAATATCAGATTTTGATGTTGCCTACATAGTCTTTCTTGAACTCTCAAGTTCAATTTTAAAATTTTTATATTATGATCTTTTCAATCCATTTTGAGATTTTAGTACATAGTAGCTAAAAAACGTAAGTAAACAGAGAAGGAAAATAGAGACCTTATTTGGAACTGAGCTAGATCAGTTCCTTCCTGCCTGCCTTTCTTTTCTTCTTTCTTTCTTTCTGTCTGTCTGTCTGTCTGTCTGTCTGTCTGTCTGTCTTCCTGCCTGTCTGCCTGCCTGCCTGCCTGTCTGTCTGTCTTTCTCTTTTTTATTTTTGTGGTACAGGGTGAGGACTGAGCCCAGGACTCACTGAGATACATCTGAGGCCTAGTTTTTATTTTTTAATTTTGAGACAAGGTCTCAGCAAATTGCTAAACTACCCAGGCTGACCTTAGACTTGCAGTCCTCCTACCTCAGCCTCCTAGCATGCCAGAATTATAAGTCTGTACCCCTTGACCAGCTGGAATTGATTTTCTCAGTTCTTCTGTAAGAATTTCTAATTTTTAGAATTTGTTCTTCAGTTGTTTAGTATTGAAAATATGATTTATCAAAGGTGAAAAAATAAGATTTTTGGGGAGGAATGCTTGGATTTTACATGTTACTTGAGTGTGTTTTAAGACAAGGATATATTTCTGCAAGAAATTTTTATTTTCTCTATTTTCCACTTTCTTATTCTTCCATTATGCATAAAATGTGTGAATTTCATGCTGGTGCTCTAGTAAATTTCTATGTGCGGTTTCTGGTATATTGATTTAAAAATGCTGCAGAGAACACATGGAATTTGAAAACCCCATAAGGAAACATCTGTAGAGATCGGCCACTTCAGATTCCCACCCTCCTCTGTGCTTATCTCCATTTTCCCGTGTCCTGTTGTCCCAGAGCTGCTTCTGTTTCCCAAAGGGCCCTGTAGTATTGTCTCTCGTCCACTTGCAGATCCGTCTGCCGGGCCTCTGCTGAGGATGGGCGTAACTGCCCTTCAACATGGCTTGCCTGAGACATTTTACAGCTTCCCAGGCTGCAGTATCAGAAGTTTAAAGGCTGCATCCTGGTTATCTTGGAATGTTGCTCGTGAGCTGTCCCTCTTCTAACATGGAGTCATGAAAAGCTAACCACAAACCACAAAGGCCACATGGAGATGCTCAGACCAGAAGCCTAGCTGAGTGCTACGCAAAGAGCCAGCCACAACTGCTAGCCAGTTGTGGGGCCCATCATAGAAAGCTAGCTGTGTCGGCGTTCTGACCGCGCCGGCCCAGTTTTTTTTCACTCCAACCCAGGTGAGACTGTCCGTCCTCTGGCGGATGATCCACAGACCTGCAGAGATAGTAATAAATGGTTGCCTTACGCAGGAGGTTTTGGAATGATTTGATATACAACGTGGACAGCCAGAGCAGTAGGCTGTGTATTCTTTTTCTCTTTAAATTTTATGATTGTGTTTGTGTGACACTTATATAACGAGTCAAGAGCTTTGAGTAAGCCATGTTTGAAGCATGACATACTACCTCCTCTGAAATGGGACCCACGACAATCCTAAACAGGACTGCCCACTCATTTTCCGGGGCACACTGCTACAACAGCATATGTTCTTTAACTTTCCTAGAATTTTACAGTTAAAGTGAAACTATAGTGAGCACCAAAGGCTGCCAGGTTAACTGTTGAAAAATGATCGGGCAAGATGCAAGTTTAGAACCCGGTTGGGAGTTAGATTACGGGCCTATGCAAATGTGCATGCAGGCTTCAGCTGAATATGTCAACGCCCTGTGATGGTTTCCCAGGACATCCACCCCCGCACCTGGCCCTGATGTGGTGACAGGTTGGTACTGTACTCAGTCACTCAGTTGATACAGATCTGAGTTCTCCAGGCAGGGCTCCTCTTTAATCTGCACTGGGAATTTCTTCAATTTTAGTTGGCGCTAGGATTTTGGCTTTTAAAATATAACATGGTGATTTGGCCAGCTCACCAGCAAGTCTGGGATTGATGACTGATCTAATTCTTAAATGTTTGTACAAAGGGTTATTTTGGGAAATATGAGGATTTTCCTGAACAGCTGTAAAATTCTAATACTTGCCTAAACTATTTATATTTCTTAGAAAAGAATACATTATTCACTTTATTTTTAGCTTGAATTTCAAAGGAAACTCTTCTCAGCATGTGAAATGCCCACTTCTATAACTTACAATTTTAAAATTGTTACCTAAGAGTTTTGTTTTATTTTTTAAAAATTGTGAAGAAAGATAAGCCGTGCTTTAGAGCCAGAAATCTTTTTGTCTGTGTTGCCTCTTTTCCCAAATTAGCAAAATACTGACTTACTTTCAAGTGTAGTATTACGTATGTGTGTGCTTTTTAGAATGAATTTAAAAGCAAAACAGTTAGTGGAATATTTTGCACAGGTATACTTCTTTATTTTTACTGTTTCCTTAATTAAAATATTTGAGGAGCGGTAGTGATAAATATATGCACATTTTTAAAGCTATTCTTGTTATGTTGTTACGCTCTCCTGTGGCTAAGATGATAGGCATGACACATGCACACTAAAGAGGAAATGGTTTATTTGGTTCACGGTCTTCAGAGATTCGCATCCTTTGTTGGCTGGTTCAAGGCAGGGCCATCATGGGGAAGGAGTCTGTGATCTGGAGCTGCCCACTGCACAGTGGCCAGAAGCAGAGCTCCAAGAAAGGGCACCGCGCACTACACCCTCTGAAGACATGTGCCGTCACGGCACGTTCAGCTACAAACCTCAGTGGGTTAACCGGCTGAGTGGAGTCACCCCTCTGGAGTCCCTCACTTCAGTCATTTGACTTTTAAGATTCACAGCCCCATCTACTTAAAAAATTGTAGTGCTCTGCTGTGATTTCTTTCCAAACAGGGCTTTCTGTTCTTTCTTTTAAAAAGAATTCTCTATCTTTTCAGTTAGAAGACAAGGCAGAAAAAGTATCATCACAGCATTAATTTTGTACTTGCTCTGGTCTTGATGCCATTAGCTGTGAGCTTCTGCTTGTCTTGGTTAGGTTGGCCATTTGTTAGACTGTTTACATTTTCAAAACTCTCAATTAACTTTCTTATAACTTGTTCCTCTCCCTCCCTCCCTCCCTCCCTCCCTCCCTCTCTTCCTTCCTTCCTTCCTTCCTTCCTTCCTTCCTTCCTTCCTTCCTTCCTTCCTTCCTTCCTTCTTTTTTTCCTTCTCCTTCAGTCTCCTGACTGCTGAGATTATAGGCTGGCGGTACCTGGCCCAGATAATTTTATGGATGCTGGGGAGTCAAAACCAGGGCCTTGTACATGCTAGGTTAGCGCTCTAACCACTGAGCTATACCTCCAACCCAACAAAATGTTTTTCAGGTTACATGAGTCTCATTTAAAAATACTGGCATTAGTCTTGTTTTTCAGAGGTATGAGGAATAAAAGAAAGGAATTGAGGTGCCTTGTCCTCCCTAAACAAAGAGAATTAGAGAAAGGTAGAGAGAGAGCTGGAAATAGCAATTTATAATTACTGACTTAACCTTCTTTTTAGATATAAACTGCAGTAATGTTTTCGATACAAACAATTTTTGTTTCTATGAGGTTATACAGAAAAATCTCTTTCCTCAAGTCTTCCCAGGTGGTGCCCTACTATATTCATTTCTGTGCATCATTTATTACAGAAATTTCTGCTGAGATGTACCAAAGCAAGGAGAAGAATTAGTGAATTTCTTTAGACTTTTTTTTTCTGATTAGCATGAGCTTATTTTGGTGTGTATGTCACAAAAATAAAATCTGCATTTATTTTGAAACATTCTAATGTCTTAAAATAAAACATTGGGGTATTTCTCAAAGTAATAAAACTGACATTTGCTTCCTAGTTCTGTGAAGTATACTGAATCTGGGACTCCAGGGCGTGTCCCAGGATACCAGAGCTAATTTTTTTTTCAATGACTAGTGCCAGGTGGAAAGATGTACTAAACATACTACTGGTAGAGACATTCCTGAGAAGAAAGTATATTCATTTTTAGTTAGAATCTGCCCCTCCAAAGAATACATATGGATGTAGCTTAGTGTGTAGGTCAAAAAGGAAGAAAGAAAGCAAAAAAAAAAAAAAAAAAAGGAAGTATAATGGCATTAGATTAAAATCTCACAGTTACTTTTGGCATTTCAGCACAAAATGGATATATGTATTTTTAGATATATGCATTTGCTCTGGCTCTCTGTCTTTCTCTTTTAACTTTTTTTTTTTTTAAGAATGAAACCAGAAAGAATGAGTACAGACATAGTTGAGGTTTGCCCCGTTTCCTGGAAATCTGCTTGTCCGCAGGGTCTCGTGTTTACTTTTTCCCATGGCCCTCTGGCTTTCCTGCGCATGTATGTGCTGCTGTGTGGCTGGCCACACAGCGCTTGAGCAGCTCTCGTCCTTCTGTACTTGCTCCCATGGGTATGTTTAGAAATAAAACTGAGTATCAGTTTTGAGATGAACATCTTTCCCAAAATATGTTGCTACAGCAATGCAAATGAAGATTCAACTTTGTTTAGGAAACATCAAATCTGGAAATTATTTCCTCTTGGCTCTTTCAAGAATCCTGTGTATGTCTATGTGTATATGTGGCTTTTTTTTCTTCTTCTTCTTTCATACTGGGGATCCAGCCCAGAGCCTTCACCCTTAGCTACCTCCTCAACCCATTTTTTAAAATTTTGGACTGAAACTTGCTGCCCTCCCTCCTCAGCCTCCCAAGTGCTGGGATCACAGGCCTGCCACAATGGGCCTGACTGTGTGTAACTTTGGTGAGGCTGCTACAGTTATAGTTCCCTTTATGAAAATAGTACATTTATTATCAATGTGAATGTATTCAAATAAAATAATTTATTTTTAAATCACTAATCCCGTGCCTTAGATTACATAAGATATAGTCATTGCTATAATTTTGAGAGTTAAGCCAAATAAGGAAAGCTGTAACCAAAGAAATCTCAGGAGTATTTTTATGTTAGATGCTATCTAAAGCAAATCAATATTACATTAAGTGGTGTTAAATCTTTTATGCTCCAGGAAAGCTCTTTAGTTGTCCACATAATTAATAGTAAATTCAATAAAACAGCAAATCTCTTGAGAATTGGTTGCCGCAAAAAGACATAAAGGATGAGTATGCTCGCTTGGTGGTTTTAGTATGCCACTTGCCCTGAAAGATACATTTAATCAATATTTTATTAATATGAATGTCTCAACTTATCTATACCTTTATTTAAATTAAAATGTCTTTTCCTACACTTAAGATGCTGTGTTTGTCTTTAGTCTCTTAAGGAATACTGGACCCGGGCCACCAGGCCCTGATATCTGACATGCCTTAGTGTCCCCTGTGCCACTCAAAGAAATATTTTTGGGCCATTTGTTATTACCTCTGCCATTGGCTTGACTGCATGTAGAAGTGAGCCAATAACCCAGTGCAAAATAGGGTGCAGATAGGTAGGCGTGAGAGTGATGTGGACATGATGACTTCAGAAGTCAGTCTGTCCATGGAAATAAATGGTAAATACCTGTTGGAGTCTAGTTGGTTTTCAGTTGAACTCAAGACCATGGCACTGACCTACTTTTTCAGGCCCTCTTCTCCCTGCCCCACCCTCTTTCTATGACAGGTCTCTGCTGAGTTACTAAATTGCCTAAGGCTGAGTTTGAACTTGTGATCCTCATGTCCAGTATCCTGGAAAACTGGTGTTACATGTGTACACCCCAGCACTTGACTTTGAGTCAGTCCCTCCCCCCTCAAAATGACCTATAACACCATACCTAAGCTTGACTATGTTGAAAAAATGCATCCACAACGTCATTTTTAACTTTCTGGAAAATAGAAATAAAATACAACTCATAGTGACTTTACCCCCTTCTCACCAGTACCCTGTCTCACAAGCTGTTTCACATCAGTAGAGGTGCAAGGGGTGCCAAGGGTCATTTAGCTGTCCGATGGCCTTCCCTTCTCAAGGAAGAATTGTAAGACCCCTGGTACTGTTCCATCAGGTAGGATAATGTCAAGATTCAGAAGCCTGTAGGTTATACAGAACGCCAGGTCTTATTTCCATAGGATGACTTTTGCACAACAGTCGCGCCCTCTAGAGGTAATCAGGATGAACTAATGTCTTTGTTAAACCCCACTAATTTTGGGAACAGAAATCAGAAAGCACTGTAAGTGAAAGTAATTTGCAACTTAAAGACAAAACCGAGTTTTGCAGTGAAGACAAGTGAAGCATGAATGTGGATTGAAGCGCTCATATACATATTTCATATTCATGACCACACTATCCCATATGCATATGCATGTGCTACGTACTCACCTACAGACTAGCTATGAGCCCAATGATATTGCACATGCCTGCAATCCACATATTTCAGAAGCTGAGCAAGAGGATCTCAAATCTGAATCCAGCCCAGTAGTTCAGTGTGCAGGACAGAGCTGGGCCTGGTACCACCCTCTGGCCTCTGCTTGGACATAGTTGTGTTGGGTCATCCACGTTGTAAGTGTAGTTTGCTTCATTTATTGTGACAATATTTTATAAAAATCAGTCTTACATTTTAGTGAGTAATATGGGATGCTGGGAAATTTGGCATTTTCTAAATCAATGGCAAAACTTCAAAAGTACACCGTATTTACTGGCCAATATGTTAGTTTCCCAAGACTTCAATTCTAACTGGTTTTATTTCGTAGGTTTGCCTTGGATCGGAAACTACTTATGAGGGTTACATTATGTTCTTTTCATCTCAAAAACATGTTCCACAGAATAATATGATTATGTTTCCATATCCTGACTATGCTGATGCTGGTTTTAAGAATGCAAATTATCTTTGGGGATTGTAGTGTGACTAGACAGTGGCCATGGGGTCACTGTGGCATTCCGATTATTCACCACAGCACGTGTATATAACCACCTTATTCTCCTGGAAAAATGCCTACCTATTTGTTATCCTTGAGCTACATTCCTTTTTCTGGTTAAGGTTTGTTTTTTTTTTATTTCTTCCATTTTTTTGTGTAGCATTTTTTATCTTGTCTTAAAATATACTGGCTTCTAATAGCCACAGATATTTCCTTAATGACACTATTTTAATTTCTATCTGCCCATGGTACTTGCCTGCGGGCCATCTGTCTCAGCCAAGGGGAGGGAGGTGAGTTATGTAAACGTTTACTGTGCCTGTCTGCCTGGTGAGCTCAGATTTAAAACGCGTTCCTAGAAGTTGCTTTACCTGAGTTGGTGGACTTCGTGGGCGTGTCCCTCATCCGCCTCTCTTTCCTCTCCCCTGCAGAACCTGGATGCCCTGCACGACCACCTGGCTACCATCTACCCAGGCATGCGTGCGCCCTCCTTTAGGTGCACAGACGCAGAGAAGGGCAAAGGGCTTATTCTGCACTACTACTCAGAGAGAGAGGGGCTGCAGGACATCGTCATCGGGATCATCAAAACAGTCGCCCAGCAGATCCACGGCACCGAGATCGACATGAAGGTAGGGAGAGCGGCGGGGGCCTTCTGCACCCACGTGACCTTTGGAACACAGCCTGACGCTGGGTTTACCTGCGCCGGTGACTGCGCAGGGCCCTCGCTAGAAGGGCCTGGCGTGTGCGCGCGTGTGTGCGCGTGCCTCTCGCCAAACGCGGGGACAGCAGCAGCCCTCTCTGCTTGGCCTTGGACTGCATTGTGCAGACTGCTGTTTCCTCCTGGTGGCAGATTTTCCTTTCTCGTTGTACAGCGCTTGAGGGCATGAGGAAGTGTGGTTTGCATCCCTCGCAATATGTACCAGCTGGGAGGCAGGAGGCAGCCGTCACAGGGCCGACCGTCTCATTGGAAGATAATGTAGAATTAGAGGCTGTCGTAGAGAACATTTTTTTTCTTCGTGGATTTTCTTGACTGTTCTGGTAGAGTCGGGGATGCCTCATTCTAACAATTGGAAATTTGGCTTTTTTTTTTTTTTTCTTGAGTTACTTTGCTGAAAGGAGTCAAGTCCGATACTTTAAAAATTGTGCTGCTGTAGCTAGGGGACAGCTAGCTTGAGTGGTAATCTGAGGTACTGATGCAGCCCAGCAGGGGCGTCGCCCTTTGTCTCCCTCCTCAGCCCCAGTCATTGCCTTTTTGTGTTCTGGGCTCATTCGGCCCCAAGTACCATTGTGCAGTGGCCCTAAGCTCGATTCCAAGGGGAGCCAGCAGTGAATATGGTATTCTGTCGTCTTTCTTCCCGGGAAATCCTTTCTTAGAAGTAACTATGGTCTACCACTTAAGGGAAGCCCAAGGCGCCTAAGTACAGTATTATGCAAAGCAAAGTTTGCAGCATTTAAATTAAAAAGAACCACCTTGTGTGTTTAACCTGGCTGTGCCATCTTAGATTTTACAGTTCCCTTTCTTTTGGGAGTTGGTGTGTGAATTCTTGCAGGGCACGTGGTGATTTTCAAGTGCATCATTGGTTCCTGTACAACCAGAAAGTGGGGCTGTGTGTAATGTGAGATTATCAAATCCTGAAAAACTTACTTATTATAATCTTGGCATAGAGATTTCAATTCGTCCTTGAGTGGGACTCACTGGAATTCAATCTTGACCCAAAACTAACACAGTATCTGTCCCGAGTGCACCTACAGCAGGGGCTTTGTGAACACTGTTTGCTGTTGGCTTTGTTTTTTATTTAGCCAAGCTGAGCACAACACAGGCACATGAAGACTTCAGAACGAAATGTAAATTAGAACTCCTAGGTACTGCAGGTAAGTGGTTATCACGCGACAGACTGATAGCATTTTCATATGCTATATACAATTTAAGGCAACTCCAGTGGCACAGGCCTGTAATTTTTGTGCCCTGGGAGGCTGAGGCAGGAAGATCATGAGTTCGAATTGCCTGCCCTGAGTTAGTGATACCCTGTCTCAAAACAAAACCAAAAAACAACAAATGACCTGTGGATAGAGCTCAATGTGAAGGCCCTGGATTTGGTCTTTAGTATATTAAAAAAAATCAAGTTTTACTTAATTATGTGGTTCCTTTTGTATAATACTTATCTTTTTAGTGTCTTTATTCAGTTGCTTCAGTATAGTCTTTACAATTTTTTTTATTATATATTTTTATCTTTCATTTTTAAGGGTACTCTTCTAGCTTTTCAAGGTATCATATAACTCTTATAAGTTTAATGAGTCCAGTGGTAACACCATGTCAAAAGTGATATCCTAATCAGAGGTTAAAAATGTGATCACAAACACAATTCATTGTACATTTTGAACAAAAATGTTGACTCAAATAATCACTAAATTAGCCTACATACATCTCAGGTTCTTCTAGTTAGGCTCAGCAGAGTATCAAAATTAACCTTGAATTTTAGGAAAATTAACATTAGTGGAATGAAAATTTCAAGTTATAAATGTAAATGTCAGTGTTTAACCAGTGGGACTATTGTAGTTCTGACATCCAAATTTTGACATAAAAGAATTTATATGAGAAAATATACACAATAGCATCCATTGTTTTTGTGATTTTTTTAAAAGAATCGGAATATACTACAATGAACTCCTGAATAAAAATCAACATGAGTGACTCCTGTCTTCACTGAGCTACAACTGCACGCTGTCCTAGGCGCTTTCTCTTTGGATCTGGCTGTGTTAAGGCAGAGGGTTCCCCTTGTAAAAGGATGCATTCCTTGCAATTTTTTAAACTTTAAAGATTTTTTTTATATGCTTTGAGAATAACAGTTAACCTGTGACTAATATTTTAGAAATATCCTATTTAAGTCACAGAACTTTGCTTGTAATGATTACTTCTTGAGAGTGAGTTCCTGCATTGGGAGTGACACCGAATATTCTACCTAATTCTAAAGGCTTCTTATGCATTTATTACCTTATCCTCCTGAGAGATGAACCAGGAGACCCTCCTGTTCATGGCCTTTGCCCACCACCCTTTCAGGATCCCATCCAGCTGGGTGTTGGAATTTTTTAGACTTATGTATTAGTCTGGTTTTCTTTTTTGAGACAGAAATTTAAAAAGATCCACTGATGTATACAACTTTAACGTTCAAAGGAAAGAGACTTCATTTTCCTTAATGGTTTGAAGTTTCTGTCCTTGGTCTCTGGTTCTCTAGCAGAAGCGTTATGGTGGCTGGAAGCAGAGAAAGAGCGTGGAAGAGAATGAAAGAGACAGAGCGAGAGAGAGAGAGAGAGAGAGAGAGAGAGAGAGAGAGAGAGAGAGAGGCTGGAAACAAAAAGCATGCCCTTTCAGTTCACACCTCCCGTGACCCACTTGTGGGGCCCCACCTCCCAGTGTCACGTTTAGCTATGAACACAAAGATGGATTTGTCCACTGAGGAGTATAGCACCCTGCAATCCAGCCACTTCCTGAAAGCCTCGCCTCTCGACACAAGAGACTTTAGGGAAACATCTTAGTTTTAAAACATAAAAACTTGACAACTGATGAATAAAAAGTTAGAATTGTACATGTTTTAAAATATACTTTTTAAATTTCCTGCTGCATTTATTTTCTCGTATTAGATAGTGTTCCCTTCTTTGTAGGTCTGTAGGTTGTTCACTAAACAATTGCCCCTGACAGAGGGGACCTCGCCCCGCACAACAGAGGTACTTTCCTGCCAATTCTACCAAAGATGACATAGGCTCTAGTGGAGAGCTTGTCCCAAATTTACAATTTTACAGTGAAGATTTATTCAGTGTTCAATTGCACAGGTCAATGTCTTGAAATATCTTTCAACTTCAGATATGTAAAAAATTTCATGTGTATATTTGATTTTATTTTCTAAGTATAATTCTTATCACTAGTTTCTTTTATTTAGATATCTGGGTGAAAGTGAACTGCCTTCCTTTCCCTCTTTGACATCCAGGTTATTCAGCAAAGAAATGAAGAATGTGATCATACTCAATTTTTAATTGAAGAAAAAGAATCAAAAGAAGAGGATTTTTATGAAGATCTTGACAGATTTGAAGAAAATGGTACCCAGGAATCACGTATCAGCCCGTACACCTTCTGCAAAGCTTTTCCTTTCCATATAATATTTGACAGAGACCTAGTAGTCACCCAGTGTGGCAATGCCATCTACAGAGTGCTCCCCCAGGTGAGCTTGCACCCCACCTTCCTGCATCCAATGCCACTGTTGACCCCACGCATGCCTCCTCTGACTGTGTGTCAGGTACCGGGGCACAGCACGTAGTCCACGTGTTTGTAGCCTAAGGGTGTATGAGACTTTTAGACATTTACAGGAACAGTTGGATATTACATAAGAAAGGTGTATTTGTTTTTAATGAGAAAACAGCAATGCATTTTTATTTCTTTGTGGAGTTAATATACATTGCATATGTACCTTCTGAAAATGCCTTTCAAATCAACCACTGACATTTTCATGGAATGGCAGGGAATTAAAAAAAAAACATTCAAGATGAGAAAGAAAGAGATTATTATGATGTTTGGTAGAAAAGGTTTCAAAGGCCAACATTTGGGGCGCTTGTGAGAACCCGCACTTGACTCCGTTCCTGAGATGCACTTGAAAATTCTTCCTTTTTCTTAATTTTTCCCTTAATTTTTCCCTTAATTTTTCCCATTTTTCCCTTCATCTACCAACTTTTGGAGCTGTTCATGACAGATGTACACAGAAATTTTGGTTATGATCAAAAGGACTTGGAATCTAATCTGTACAGCAGATAAGAAATTTGCCTAAGGCCACAGAGTAGGATACTGATACTTTATATAACTAAAATGCATGACAATATTATTAGTTTAATATTACCGATAAAATAAATAATGTTAAATTAATAAGTGATGAAAAATGATGTTAACTAGTAAGTGATTAAAAATAACTATACACCCATCATGTTGTATAATAAATAATGACTAGGATATATAGCCAAGGGGGAACGAAACCAGATTATCAGGGCCTGAGCCCGAGGGCCTTTGTTGGACCTCTGTGGGCAAAATGCTTGTTGTCTCTGGGTCTCAGTTTCTGTACCTCTGAGATGACACACGAAGGTGATTACTATTTGTAATTTATTTTGAGGATCAAATGAGATAGTATGTGCAAAGTGTTTAAGACTATATCGGACAGATAGTGAGTGCTCAATGTTCACTACTTATATTTTTAGCAGAGAGAGAGATGGACAGACAGACAGACAGAGACTCTTGTATTAGCACTAAGAGGATCAGGTCTAAACCTGCAGATCCTTGGAGTGGGTCTCCATGGCCTCTGCTTCTCCCTCATCACGTGACCCTGGAGCGCCACTGTCTCTGCCTGCTTGCCCTCTGTTTTGATATGAGCAAAGAGCACACAAGACGCTCCCAGCTTGCTGCATCCTAAGCAGTCAACAAATATTGCTTGCTTTTGCTTTTAGCAGTCATCTTTTGGTAAACTTGAAGAAAGCATTTGTGGGTGTTTTTAACATTTAATTTCCTTTTAGCCCACAGGCTTCATCGCCTCCTGCTATATTTCAGAAGACATGTTTTCTCCTTCCTACAGGATCTATTCACATCAGCTTGTATTTGAAAGTTATTATAATTATCTAAATCCACATTAGGTTTCATGTTCTATATCCTCTTAATCACTGAGTTGCATAGTTGGGAGTCCATAATTGAGGTCAGTCTCCTACACAATAGCTTGGTTTTCTGTTGTTAAGTATCTGATTTGCTGCAGTGGTTCCCACCAGACTGTAAGAATCACTCTGCCTCACGAAGCGCCCTTTTCTCTGGTCTGCATTTCAGCTCCAGCCCGGGAACTGCAGCCTTCTGTCTGTCTTCTCTCTGGTCCGTCCTCACATTGACATTAGTTTCCATGGGATCCTCTCGCACATCAACACCGTCTTTGTCTTGAGAAGCAAGGTAATCGGGACTGATATTCATTCAGTGTGTGTGAGTTTTATCATGCAGGAGTGATGGGGGACGTTACTACTATCCCACTCTATGAGATAAAGAAGTTATAAAGAGAAAAGAAAAAGCTCAACCCTCAAAGCCATACTCCTGCTTTGGCTGAGGAACAGAAGGGCATCTAAGCTGATCCCAGTGCACAAAAGTTACATCTTCAGTGTCACCCTGGGGCAGGTCAGTGTCATGTCCGAAGCCATCCTTCTGCTCCCTGGGTGGATATACTACCTTAAGTTGGAAACCAAAGGAAGAAAAAAAAAATTGAACTTCATCAAGAGTTACTGATCTATTTTTCTCCTCCTCTCCCTCCTCAGTACAAGAAATTGAACCCGGGACCTTTACAATAAGCTGTATTTCCAGCCCATTTAAAATTTTTATTTCAAGACAGTCTTATTGACTTGCTAAATTGCCTAAGTTGGGCTAGAACTTTTGATCCTCGTGCCTCAGCCGCCCAGAGTGCCGGGATTATTAGGCCTGGGCCACTAGATCTGGCCTGATCTATTCTTATTTGAGTTATTTATTATTCTTGTTATCATTTTTATGGGAAAATAAAAGTGTGTATATATTCATATACCTGGTAATTTAGATAATATCCAGGTCTCAGAGTTTTCCTCTTCTTGGAATAATTATAGCCAAAGCAGTTTTCCTAGAGTGGACGTTCCGTATTCCTATATCTCTCCGAATACTGTACCTCCATCTACTTTACTTATTTAGGACTGACTGTTGTCTACTGCTGTGTGAGTCTAGGTGCACAACTTATAAGGGAAAAAGAATAAACCAAGTTTTATGTTACCAGCTTTATTTTTTGGTAGTACTTATTAACATATCGTGTAGCCATTTTGGAAAATTACTGGAGAACAAGATTCACAAAAGCTTTAGGTAAATGCACACACAGCAGTTGCTGTCCTTTTGAGTTCAAAGGCACTGATCCACTCACACGTCTGCAGGGCCGCAAGGCAGCCATTGTGCGGGCTACCTGGTGATATCCCCTTCCTGTCCTAGGGGTTGCACCTGCTCTGCCTTAGGGATGGGAGTGAGGTGCATGTGTTGTACTTGCTGCTGAGTTGCCAGGTGGCAGGAAAGACCTGGTTCACGTTTGTGTCATATTGCCTCCTGAAGGAAGGATTGTTGGATGTGGAGAAATTAGAATATGAGGACGAGCTGACTGGGACTGAGACCAGCTGCTTACGTCTCAAGGGTCAGATGATCTACCTACCCGAAGCAGACAGCATACTTTTTCTGTGTTCACCAAGGTAACCATTTTCCAATTAACTATATAATTCAGATAAACACCCACCTTGTGTTAAAGAAATTCAGTAATCTCAAATTTTAAATCTTTGATTAATATGTATTAATTATATAAATTAATAGGATTGGGATATTTCAATGCTTGCATGCAGATTGCACTGGTAAAATCCAGCCCCTAAAACCCATTAAAATTTTATTCCATCATATTTAAACATGCTGAAGAGGAATTAATTATTCAACCCTTGTTATATAATTCCCTATAACAAGGATGACCTTACTGAATATGTGCTAATAAACCTGGAAGAAGTCACAAACACTACCTGCTGCATCATGGTCTATAAGAAGTATTTATGCCATTAGGTCAAGGGATAAGTGATCTGCTGTTAACTAAGTCTGTACTTTTGTGCCTTCAAAGAAAGTGCCATGTGCGTACGTAATTCTATGAAGCATCTGAAATAGTGGCATAAATACTTGGATGTATTTGACTACAAGAAACGAGCTTTTCTATAGTACATTAGTAAAAATTGTAAAAGTGGTCTATTTATTTATTTATTGAGACAGGGTCTTTCTCTGTATAGTAGGCTGGTACTGAACTCACTATGTAGCCCAGGCTGGCCTCAAGCACAAGCAGTCCTCAGCTTCCCAAGTGCTGGGGCTATAGGCATGACCCAACTTACCTGGATTATATGGTGCTAGGGAATTGAAGTCAAGGCCTGATGCTTGCTAGGCAAGTCCTGTAACCACTGTGCTATGTCCTGACTTACGGACACTTTCTATTAAAATATTTGCTTTCGTCAGATGCATTACTTGAAATACATTACTAAATTGAAATTTATGTGTTGTTTGCAACACACATCAAGGGAGAGCAAAACTGTGAGTTGATGTTTTTCCATTTTGATAAAGTTACCTAAGCGACGGACAGGAATTCAGAAGATGAAAAAAAAAATCTAAATTTGCTGTATAACAATAGTAAAGATTACTGTGGGACTTCTTCTCAGGTAATATTTTATGTTTATAACTTGGCAGAACCACAATGTATGTGCATTCTCTTGAGAAAGCAACTTCTGGTTGGCCATAGGTTAGTAATTCAATTTAAATTTTACCATGATCTCTTTTCACATATGGATATTGTGCTAAAATTTTGAGATATCTAATGATCACTGTAGCCACAGTATTAAAGACTATCTAAGAATATAAGTAAGAGTATGTTTAATAATCTATTTATTAACTATATCAAATTTTAAATGAATATAAATTTTAAATAAATATGATTTGTTACATATAAATAATACGTGGTTATATTATAAAATACAAGAATATTTTTTCATGAAAGATAGTATTAAAAGAGGCAAACTTAGAGAATATATCACCTTAAAAAATTGACCACCCACATTCATCCAATGACATCTCCTCATCCATTACCAGTGTTTTTTCTTCTGCCTCTTTCCAGGTTGAGTTTCAGTAAAATGATAGGTTTCTAAAAGGGCCTGTTGTTTTGGAAGGAGGACGCTGTTTTGGGAGGATAGGAGCAGGAGAGTTCATAGTGTGTTTGTTCATCTCCGTCTGTAGAGATAGGTGCCATGTGTAGGTCCACATAGATTGTGAGGAGGGCCTACTGGTGTGTGCAGAAAGACTCATATTCATATGAAATAAGAAAGATAAAATTCAAGCAGTTTTACTTGTAAAATCAGTAAGTTCTTGGTGATTAGTTCAAGGAAAATGTATTAGAAGTTCACTAAAACGATATTTTTAAAATAGTGAGATGCTTATAATTTAAGTTTTGTGATTCAGTATTAACATATTTAGCCATTTGTTTTGTTATAATCATCCTTTTAAAATTCTCTGCCTAAAAACAAGTCTTGGATACCATTTGGCCAATGACATGACATCTTTTCAAGTGGGCTTATTTCTGAAAGACAGTTTTAAATTACATTTTCATTTTAACAGACTCTAAAGAAACTCTGTGTTTGTATGTGCTGCTTATTTTTCTATTTTCACATGCAAATTTTTGCTTTGATTTGTAGACATGTTTATTGAGACTATATTGCAGGGGTTCCTTTTATTAATCCAATATTCATTAGTGACGTCAAAACAATTTTTAAGCAAAATTATTATTCTTGGTAATTAGGGATATTGCTTTGCATTTAAATAGCTCAAACTAAATAATATATCCTTAAGACATTTTAACCAATGAAAAAAATATTTCAAAAGCAGTGACCCAGATCTTTATTGAATCAATAAACATTGTGCTGCTCCCAAAATTACTCACGTTGCAAAGAGGCATTGAATTCATCAAGGTCAAATAATGCTTCAAAAACAAGAAAAAAATTGTTGAAAAAAATAAGAATAAAAGAACAGAACTGAGAGCCAGCAGTAAGAATATCCCACAAAGTTCACACCAGAAACTCCTCAAGTCCATGTTGAAGACGAGTAATAAATCTCATAAACTTGTCAACATTTTCTCCAAATAGGAAAGCACCTGGCTACAGGATTCGTAGAATCCATAGTCAAAAATGAACTGGTCTCTCAAAAAAGAGATTATTACTGATAAGAAAGTAGATTTTCCTTCCCTTTTTATAATTAAACCTATGTTAAAATATGAATGACTATTTATTAAGAACCTAAAAAGATTTCATAAAGCAGTTTCCTACACTGATTTTTCAGTGAAGGCCGATAGGTTTAGAAAGTACAGTTTGACAGAAATGTATCTCAAGTTCGCTGGGTTGTGATAGTTCTGAATACCTAAGGGAGTAAAGTCATCCTGTGAATTCAGTTCTCCCTAGGTGCTGGCAGGATGTGTCTTGTGGACAGTGATCGGGGCTGGAGTTTTCACATGGACTATGGGACTGACTTTGTCTCATTTCTCTGTGTGACAGCGTGATGAACCTGGACGACCTGACGAGGCGAGGGCTGTACCTGAGCGACATCCCCCTGCACGATGCCACGCGTGATCTCGTTCTCTTGGGAGAACAATTCAGGGAGGAGTACAAACTGACACAGGAGCTGGAGATCCTCACGGACAGGCTGCAGCTCACCTTACGGGCCCTGGAAGATGAAAAGAAGAAAACAGACACGTAAGAATGAGTAAATGAAGGACATGATGTTAATTCGTGACATACTGACCCGCTATCATTAAGATTGATAACCAGACTAAAAGACATGGGCTTGCTGTATTTCTGGAGGAATAGACAGAATCTTCTGCTTTGATTTTATATACGTACGTGTGTATGTATTTTTGGTTGTTGGAGACGAGCCCAAGCTCAAAGCAACAGGACTGAGAAACCATGAACTGAACTCCCTGGAGCTATGCTCCAAGATTTGCCTCTCCTCTCTTTAAGTTGATTATCTTAGGTATGTGCCACAGCAATGGGAATCTGATGAACACAACAATTAATGTTGATACTAGAAAATACTGAACCATCATACAGTAAAATGAACCTGGGAGGTTTTCTAGTGGAACAGGCTAACTGGAACATTGAAGAACTCAAGCTTACAAATCCATCTGACTCTGAACCTTAGTTCTGAATGTGGTCTTGACAAACTCCATAAAAAGTGTAATTTTACATGGTTGGACTTGTACTGCATAGCAGTACAGCATACTTTGAATTGTTTTTCAAGCAATGGGAATCTTTGAATTGTCTGCCCTACATACTTGCTGGAATTTGTAAACTACATGGATAGATTAAATGGGGTATGTAGGTTAGAACCACGAGCGAAGTAAAGTGGTCTCAGAGGAGCTCAACTCAGCTCACAGATTCAGTATGCAAAGGCCAAGATGTGAATTAAGAAGCTGTGGACCAAGACAGACCTTTACCACGGCATTCTCTATGCCACCCTTTCTATTAAGGGAGTTCACAGACATGTTACTATTTCCTTGTATGCAGAGTGTCTATCCCCGGGCATCTACTCATCAGTGCCAGACAGACAGAGAGGGTGAAGCTGTTATCAGTACTATGGACATTGCAGAAATAGAAAAAATTGTTGTGTGAAGTCAGGCAGATTCATTCAATTCTCCAGCATTTTAGTGTTCTGTTTTTATCAGCATTAAAAAAGATTATACAACACCTTGGATAAAATCTTTAACTCATGTTAGGAACATACTGCTGCCAGTTAATACATGGAAGCAAGCCCAACTGTGCATGCTGTGTATTTATTTACATGTATTACTGGAAAGAAGTACTCTTTGCTGACACTTACCTATATTTTAAGATGTAGTTTATTATTTGTAGAAAAAGAATAGTTTTGAGTTTTGAAATTTTTGGTGATGTATATTTCCTTTGGGGGACAATGAAGATCAAAACTACAGCAGTAGTAAATAGATAACTTATACTCTGAAGAATGCATGACTTCAAACCACAAAAGTACCCATATTTTCTAAATTACATACTGAAAGAAAGCTCTTAGTTCACTTTCCCCCTGAATTGTCAGCCTGAACAGGGTATTTATTCCTTGTACTGGACCAGGAGCCCAAAAACCGGGAATTGTTAGGACTGGAACAAGAAACTTGTCAATATATTTGGTTGTTTATTTATTTGTTTATTTACTGTGGTACTGGAGACTGAGCCCAATACCTTTTCTCTAAGCTATAATCCCCAGCCTATTTTTTTTTTTTTTTTTTTTTTTTTTTTGAGACAGGGCCCTGCTTAGCCACTAGGTGACCCAGACTCAGCTAGGTCTTGCAGTCCTCCCACTGCAATCTCTCAGAGGACAGGGATTACCAGATGTATGCCACTAGGCCTGGCTGGTGACCTTGTCTTTAATATGCCTGGATAATAACTACTCACCATGGGACTGGGCCTTTGGGTTCCTTAGGGCAGGTTTGACGTTGTGAATCTGTTTGTACTATTTAGAATCACTGTGCTTCAAGGATACTTATATTATCTTTTAGAATGTTAAATTAGAATTTGATTTTTTGAAGATAGTTGATTTTAGGGTGATGTCATTATAAGCTTTTAATAATTTTCCTCAAAGGCAAGTATTGTTCACCTTTGATATTCAAATATACCTTTAATATTTTGCAAAATACCTTCTGCCTAGAAGTTAAACAGGATTGGTGAAGAATTCCGCTGTGGCTGCGATCAACATCGAGAGCTCAGCTCTGTTCTGTATAGTTAAGCTTCGTCCTTTGGCTCTAGAGAAGAAAATGACAGGGAGCCCTCACTTGTTCCTGGTTCTGTGAGCGAAGGCCATGGGCCCATAGCCCTGGCCTTTCCCCTGCTAGGGCGCTCGGCCCTCCTTCTCCTGGTTGCTGACAGCACTTGGCTCCTCAGCCGACCACATGCCGCTGTCATGCTGTCAGTATTGCCCAGCAGAAGAAAATAGGTTCTTTTCTAGACCAATTTCTACCCTCTTTCGCCACTTCCTTTTACAGAGGAGCGACGTACAAATGAATCTGAGAGCAAACCTGCTTCTTTACAGTGACCTCATGAAACTTGAGATAAGTTGCCGATTCCCCTGCTGGGCTGGGCTGTTCATTGCAAGAGTTAGGGGATGACCCGACAACCTAAAGTTAGGATCAGAGTACAGGACTACAAATGAAAACCTTGATTTTCTATTCCCAATCCCTTGTTTTCTACTTCTTTGATGGGCATTTTTGATTTGGTTTGAGTTGGTTAGGGTTTAGGGGCAGAGATAGTTATAAAGAAAACAAATGATTTATATGTTCTGTGTGTCTTTTTCTTTATATATAGCGTATAAAAAGTATGTAATATAACAGTATTTAATTTATAGCTAGCTATATGATAAGCAATTTAAAAAGAAAAATGACCTATATGTTCTAAACTTCTTTATATATTATGCATATGATAAAAATGTATAATGCATTGCTAGTTAATATAAACAATTAAAATATTTCATATATACATATATATATGTATATACATATCTCTATATATGTATATCCATGTCTCTGTATTCTACATATAATATATAATACACTACATAATATATATGGCTGATATAAGCAATTAGAAAAATGAATGTTTTACATATTCTGTACATCTCTTTATATATACTGTGTATATAGCTAGTAATATCGAAGCTAATTTCCGAGGGCATCTCATCAGAATCCCCTGGGAGTGGCACTGACGTGATAGGAAAGGGCCAGCAGGAGTACTAAAGACATCCCTGGCGTTTCTCTCAGTGATTTCTTTCTAATCCTAACAGACTGCTATATTCTGTCCTTCCTCCATCCGTGGCCAATGAACTAAGACACAAGCGCCCAGTGCCCGCCAAAAGGTACGACAATGTGACCATCCTCTTCAGTGGCATCGTCGGCTTCAACGCGTTCTGCAGCAAGCACGCATCCGGAGAAGGGGCCATGAAGATCGTGAACCTTCTCAATGACCTGTACACCAGATTTGACACTCTGACTGATTCACGGAAAAATCCATTTGTTTATAAGGCAAGTCCTCAGATAAGCCTATGACAAAGCTCTTTGGCATCCGACATTTGAGCTTTCCCCAGGATTCCCTGCCACCACTGTGCCCAGACAGTCCTGGGACGGTGAGTTGCACCGTTATCCCTGCTTACCATTTTCTTCCTTAGTCATCTGTTCGTGTGAAGCTGTCTTTTTCTTATAACCCAAGTGGATGCTTCACAGAGCGGATGATGCCCCGTTGAAAACGAAGTGCTCAGGGGTTTACAGTCTGTGCGGGGTGTTTATCACATTTAGCGTAAACACCGCATTCAAGTGAGTGCTCTGCAAAGGACATTGTTACTGAAATACATAAATGTTTTGCACCCAAAAGAAATCATGGGGTTAGAGAAGCATCCTGGGACTTAGGTTTACTTTTAGAGAAGCTCAACTTGAAGATAAACATTTATGAGGTATTTCTGCCTCTGTTTCACATAGAAACAAATGTAATACTAGGAAAATGAAGTGAGTGGAATATTGTTGCATAAAGGCAAGAATGTTAACTAAACCAACGCCATCCATCCAGGATAATATAACTTCACAGCTCTATATAATCATTTTCGAGGCACAAAGTAGAACCTGGTGATCATAATAAATGGTGGGCAGCGATTTTAAGTTACTGAATTTCATCTGGCGACTTGTATGCTTTCAAATCATCACTGTTTGAGGGCAAAACAGGATATAAACCCTTTTACTGAAATAGAAGGGAATCTCAGTGAGAAAACAGTTGCTTACTAGAGAAAAAGTAATTCTGTGTCTATATATGCCTATAATCAAAGGCCCCAAGTGCCAAGTGTGTAAATCCCAAATAATTCCAAAGTTTCATCATGTTGAAATTTAATACATTAGAATCTCAAGTTAATTAAGAAGGAGAGGAGTTTAAAGCTGGTGATAACTTGGAGAAAAAATAATTTTTTATGAGAGAAGCAAACCCAAGTCATTTTTACAGCCACCAATGACCATCTGAATGTGTGTGCTATGTCAGGTGGAGACTGTTGGTGATAAGTATATGACAGTGAGCGGCCTACCTGAGCCCTGCATCCACCATGCGCGGTCCATTTGCCACCTGGCCTTGGACATGATGGAAATTGCTGGCCAGGTCCAAGTAGATGGTGACTCTGTTCAGGTTAGTATGCAGTGACGGTGGTGTTTCTTCATGGACAACTAACTCATTTTCTTGATCAGAAAATTATATATATATATGTATGTACATGTACACACACACACACACACACACACACACACACACACACACACACACATATATATATATAATCTTATATATGGGGAAGGGTATTTTAAAAAATAAAGGCCGTGGTGTTATTGAATCCATTGTGTTACTTGTTTTCATAGAGATAGGGTATATATATTGTCATATTTGAAGTGATCTAGTCTGTCTCAAATACTGAAAGTTATGAAGATGAGATAAAAAAAACCTTCTGTTTTACTGTTTAAAATATGTTTCCTGAGTCTCATACAAGTTGTTCAAGTCACATCTTTGAAGTCGTCAGACTTCAAATATTTCTCTTGGGAAAGAACATTTTTCTTGGGACAGAGATATTTGGTGAGGAATGTTGGAATAGTCTCTAATAAGCTTGGAGTTCTTTTGGAAATTTCTTATGATTTTATATAGTGATACTACATTGCTCTGTAATATAAAGTAAGCACAGATGTGTGTGTGTGTGTTGATGGCTAAGCCTTGGTTGGTTTCTGCAGATAACGATAGGGATCCACACAGGGGAGGTGGTGACCGGTGTCATCGGCCAGCGGATGCCTCGTTACTGTCTCTTTGGAAATACTGTCAACCTCACAAGCAGAACAGAAACCACGGGAGAGAAAGGGAAAATAAATGTGTCCGAATATACATATAGGTAAGAGAAAATGTCCTGCTGTTGATCTGAGTTGCAGGAAAATGTATCTCGCATGTGGGATAATACTGAGTAACTTTGTGACCACATCTGAAAGGTTTAACTCAACTCCTAGCCTCCACATTTAGAATTATATTTAATTTGAGAAGATTATGTCATTGTATCCATTTTAAATAGTTCTACCATCATAGGAATTCCTGATGTTACCATTATTATTAAAACTCTGCATGAACTTTAAATACAACTTGAGTGTTCTTGAGTATTCTTGCTGGCTGAATTTTTAACTTTGGTACCTGTCACATTATGTCTTTTGTCTACTTCGCTCTCTACTTCTGTCCCTTGTGTTTCAGATGCCTGATGTCTCCAGAAAACTCAGACCCACAATTCCATTTGGAGCACAGAGGCCCAGTGTCCATGAAAGGCAAAAAAGAGCCAATGCAAGTCTGGTTCCTGTCCAGAAAAAATACAGGAACAGAGGTATGGCTAATCAGATCGTCATTCATGTTGGGAAGGACAGAGTATGAGATGGGGATTTCAGTCAGTCTCTGAAAATACCTTTCAAAAGTGAAAAGAGTTAACCCAGTCAGGGGGCAGAAGCACCTGAAGCCTGAGCCTTACTAGACCCGTAGAACAGTGAGTTCATTGTAGGGCATACTTTGTGGCTGTGACTTTTGTCCTCTAATTTCATTAAAATTGGATTAAATTGAGATGTCCTTTGTTTTTGTACTTCCCCTGTAACCTCTTCAGACCCCATGGAGGGAAGTGGGTAGTGAAGGATCTCCTAGTCTCTGATAATTGAGACCATCAGCAGAGCTAAGTAAGGGCTGTGTTTCTTGAAAAGTTTCTTAATAAGGAGGATTAAGATCTTTTTTAAGGCCCAGGATATTTGTGACAGTCTGGATTTTTTTAAAGTCCAAATTCTTTGTGAATTTCTCCTGTAGAGACAAGTGACTGATCATTTGCCAAGCTCTCTATAACTTCTTAAGGAAGATTTAGGTCCATTAAAGTACTAGGGTTGTGCACCATCCAGACCTTGCACTTGAGACCCCATCAGTGCCAAGCTGGACTCCTGCCCTTCTAGGGAGCTGTGCACTCTTAGATTCAGCTTGGCCTTCTCCCACTCAAGGTGCCACATCAGAGGCACACAGGGCATTGTGTCCCCTGTTGTTGTAGTGGTTCTTCGGAGGGGTGAGACCACTTGATTGCGTTTCTTTTCTTATATGTCTACATTTCCTGAAGATGGTTTTGAAGAATGCAACAAGTCCTAAAAGGCATGGGATGTCAAATGTTCAAACAATTATCTGTTTTCACTTTTCTTTTTTGCTTTAAAAATTGACCCATAAGGTTGGTATACATAGAGAAATTCTTCTGATGAACCAAAAGTTTTTATCTCAAGTGTTGGTCATCTTAATTGGATGCCAGGAGAATCATTTCACCCGGAAATCAAAGATAGGACTGCTGGTCATACTCTCAGAGAGAGAGAAATATATTTAGGGGGCATGACAAGTGTTCTTACTGCAGATCAGTACCAAGTTCCTTCCATATTTTAAAGGAAACAAGCCAGGATGACAGCTGTCAGACCGTGGGATGAAGCAATGGCCAAGCAGCCTCTTCCTGTCTAACACGAGCCGAGCAGGAGCGCTCCTTCCTCCCTGTCCCGCGCAGGCTTCACCTGTCCTTGAGTATCCCAAGCATTTCTCTTAGGTGTATCTTGCACTATTCATTATTCCACATTAGCTCTGCCTTTGTTTATTTTTAAGGTTTTACTTTGTTATCCGAAGTTTGGCTTTTGATGTGGGTGATGTGAGCTTCATGTGTCCTAAAATCTACTTCACGTGTTGTTACCTAACTTGGTAATCTACTGGTAGTAGGCACCTTATAAATATAAATATTTGTTGAATTTAATTAAATGATACCTAGCAATATTTAAACATATACACACATGCGCACACATGCACACACATATATGTGTATATATATGCGTACCAAATCTGTTTAATGCTTCATATATATGTGTATGTATATTTTAACAACTATAACATAGAATAAAGTTTATATTGTGTTGGTGTATATCATTATACAAATCATTTTCTAAAGAAGGGAATTCTAAGTTTTAGGGAAAAGATGCAATTTATTTTCAGACTTCCAAAGAAAGTTAATATGCCCTGCTAAGGAAAGAGTAACTATTTTGAAGTATGCCAATTTCCTCTTGGAAATATAGAATACATGTTTGTGTTATTAAAGTATTTGGTCGCATAGTCAAATCATATGGCAATTATAATTCCTGTGAAATGCCACCATTAGCATTGTAATCCTTGTGTTAATTTCATTAACCACATGCAGCTGTTAAAGCCAGATGCATTGTTTCCTGGTGAGCTCCAACGTTAGCTCAGACCCCAGTGGGATCAGGGTTCTAATCACATCCAAGGACAAAACAGAAATGTGCCACGGGGGTACTGCCACTGGAATCTTACCTCTTGGCCTTTTGCTCCCAGAAATGAGCTTCTTCCTCGGAACTTAGGAAAATGTGGTTTTATCCAGGGCAACATGTCCCCCCAAAATTAAATTTCAATATAAAATGTATTCCTATTGGAATTTGCCTGTTGCTCTTGAAAGGTCTCTTATAATTTATTGATATCTATCTTCATAAAATATAGTGCAAATACTTTTGTGTAAAAATGTTTGTCTTTAAATTGAATATTTCATACCAGCACACCAATATATGTATAAATGTTTCATGTTAATGTGTAAAAGAATCTGCAATAAATTATTTTTTTCCACTTCTCTAGAGACTTTTTATTTCAGTAAAACGTCATTTGCAACTTTATTCTCATTTTCAAAGACATTTTATGATTTTAGCTATTTGAAAATTTAATTTTGGTTAGTTGCTAAATATGCATACATATATACATACATACATACACAAACATACAGATATGTGTGTATATGATGTTTCTGTGTGTGTGTGTATATGACTGTATGATGCTGGGAATCAAACCTAGGGCCTTGAATTTGCTAGATAAGTGCCCACCGCCATCCTCAGCCTATTTATATTACTTAATATTTTTTGCTGGGAATATTCTTATATGCTTTTATTCCTTACTGCCAACATAGTGACAGAAAAAGTCTATGCATTGGAGGAATATACACATAAATATGAAATAGTATTAAATTACTTTAAATGTCCACAGATTTTAGGGATGACAGACATGTATACAGATAATTAAAATATTTAGTATTCACCTGATGAAATATTTTCAAGATAAAGAATACTTAAAGTAACTTGAGAGAAAAGGGTTGTGGTGTAACAGTTGTGCCTACTATTTAGGGACATTCAGGACTCAAAGCTACAATGACAATGACATCTTCTCAGACTGTAACACCATTTATTGAGTGTATATTGTCCGCAGCGACTGTTTTAGGTATTTTGGTTGTGCTGTAGTTTGGATCTGAAACAAACAGTATGTTGCAGGGTTTGTCTTCAGGTTCTCACTGTTTGGAGGTGCTAGCACCTTCAGCAGGTAGAACCTAGCAGGAGAAAGTCAAGTCACTGGGCGTGTGTCCTTGAAGGGGAGATTGAGGCCCCAACTCTTGTGCCTAGCCACAGTGAGGGGAGTAGTTCTTCTCCACCATGTATCCCTGCTGTTACGTACTGTGTCGTCAAAGCCCAAAGCAGCAGAGCTGAGAGACCATGAGCTGAAATCTCTGAAATCTTGAGTCAAAGTAAACCTTTGTATCTTAAGTAATTTGGTATGGTAGCACAAAGCTGACTAAGTCAGGGTGCTTCAGTGAGCCTTGGAAGGCTTTACATCCCATGTGTTACATAATAAATCTACTTTATTATAGTCAGACACTTTTGTCCCCAAGATAAACAACTGCAAAATTGTCCTAAACTCCTTGTCGTTTTCTCCTCCTGCCACGTTCCCAAATTGCCACCATGGAGATCTTTCACAAAACCAAATTACTTTCCTACGTGAAGTCACTTAACTACTGCTCACAGTCTGTCCCATTTAACAGAGATGCAGAGATTGTCACCATTACCGGTTTTTCCTCTCGTGCTGTGCCTTGCTCTGTCTGGAGTGCCCTGAACCTGCGATTTATGTCTCCTAGATCCCTGTAACACTTAGCTGTCTAGAGTCTCAATGATGCTTTTCTGGACTGTACTGCCAGACTTAGGTCCGGTCTACCCTTGGACTTGGACATTGGCCACACAGTGACTCCAGGGGTATCGTGGTCTCTGCAAGGGTCTTTTCATCGATATCCCTTGAACCCATCACAAAGTGGATACACGGTGATGTCTGTTCAGCAAAGAAATGGTAGAAGTCATTTTTTTTTTTTTATAAGTAGAGGGCTTAGAAACTGGATCTGAAGGTAGTGAGGGAGCGTAGAAGAGGGTCAGGAAAAGGAGAGGTTTCAAAATGGCCACTGCTAATCATCCACCTAGAGGACGCGCTGTGGCCATGCAGTGGACGGACACGGTGGGAAAGTCCCGGAGAGTGGCCGGTTGGCGCTCTGCTGTTCTTTGCCTGTGGGCCTGCTTTCCGGTGATGGTAAGGCAGGAGTTTAGCTGAAAAATAATCAAGTTTCAACACTGAGCATGCGTATTCATTTATGAGCTCAAGAGGCTGAAGAGAAAGCAGGAGCCCCACAGAGGGCAGATAGCTTAGTCAGCGGGAAGAGACGGGGTTTAAGATACAGAAGGGGCCCAGAAGGGGAAGTGAGGTTATGGAAAGGTAATGAACTTATTAGGATGAGGTTTAGTCCCTTTCTGTTGCTTGGACACAATACCCAGCACCACGACTTAAGAGAGTAGGAGCTTGTTTCAGTTCATGGCTTCCAGAGGTCTCAGTCCATTCATTGGCAGTGGCAGTGGCAGGGGAGTGAGAGAGTGCAGCTACTCCAGGCACTGCGAGAGGAAAGAGTGAGGCCCTGGGAGATGCCAGGGCAAGAGGAGATCATCCCAGGCCACACCTCAGTATCTGCCACCTCGAGTGGCCCCCCTCCCAGCCAGGCCCCTCCTGACAGCACGTGAAGCCCATACGTAATCCACAGCATCCAAATACAGGAGGCTTTAGGGGACATCAAGGATGAATCATTATGACATGGGTTGTGTGACCACCTCTAAAAGAGGAAGGACTTTTTTTTTTCTACTTGGTGTGAGTCAAGTTGGGTTTCCAAACAACCGGTTACAAGTTCTGTGGTCGTAGCAGGGCCACCTGCCCTTCCTGGGACTTTGTTCTCCGATAGTAAAGATTGGTGTTATAACTAGGGTTGTTGGTAGATCTACTTAGCCTGTGAAGAAACCAGAGAAATACAATGTTGGTTTGCTCTTGTAGGAATACTAGAAAAGAAATCTAAGAAATATATTTTTAAGTTCATTAGTAACCAATATTGCTAAAGCTAAAACATGATCACATATTGTAATAAACAAGATGGTCAACAGGAAAAGCCAGTGAACGTATTTCTAATTTTGCTGAATCTTGAAGCAAATCCAGTGAAAGTCACCAAAGGAACTGGGAGTATAGTTTAGTGGCAGAGTGCTTTTCTGACATTCTCAGAACCAAAACCAATCAAACCAAACAATAAAAAAATACCAAAAAGTTAAAACCAAAGGTTATTAAAGACAATTCACCAATTGAATTGAAGTAGTATTGCATTCATCATTCATGTAGTAGAAATGTGTTCATCAATTTAATATATTTTTTATTTACCCTTTTACAATTGAGTATATATGTGTATGTGTATATGTATATATATGCATATATAAATCAGACACATTCTCTACCCTTACTTTGGTGATCAAAACCACAACTCTTTGGCAAGCAAGTTAAACTAAGCTAACATAATTAAATATCATTTTATTTCATCTGAATCTATGACTGAGTCACAAAACAATATGTTCTGTTTTCTTTGTCTTCTAAGGTAGGGAAGCAGTCTCTTGCTCACAGGATCCTCTGAATTTTACCTGTGTTCCTTGGGTGCTGTCTTTACTGATGGTCTTAGTAGAACCTGCAGAGGGCAGCAGAGAACGCCATTTAAGACTGAGTTAGGGAGACAAAACAAAATAGGGAAGGACTAAGGTTTTGCTCCCAGGAAAGTTCACCACCATCCTTCTCTACTGTCACTTCCTGTGTGCAACCTTGAATTCACGCCTACTGAACTACAGATTCAACAGAAAACATAAAAGTGATTGTATCCAGTAAAATCACTTGAGTAACATTCACTTGAGCACTTGAGTCTATTTACACTTATCTCGTTCCTGAAAACCAAATAGTTTATGCTAATTCTGTAGGAAGCTGTATGAATTTGCTAAAAAAAACCCATTTGTATAGAATATGTACAATATGATGAGCAAAGTAAATTATATCTAGTACTCAAATATAAACAAATTACTATTTACAAGAATAATTTCTAATAAGAACTTTTACATTAATAAAGACAAACATTTGTGACTTTCTTTTTGCTGTTTCTATTATATCAGAGAGGAGGACTGTATTGAAAATGAGCAAAGCAAAAACATTAGAGAATCAAGGGTCCCTGACCAATTATGGCTAGACTCTGCCCCCACCCATGTCTTCATTTCATTTATTAGACTTCAGTTTCTTAATCTATTACACAAAGGCAATAAAAAATAAAGAAATCCTATAATTTCTTTTGTAAGAATGCCAGTGCACTTGTACTATGACTGTGGTCTGGCCCTTTCTGGAAGAAAGTCTGAAGTAGTCATTGTACTAGCTAGCAGTCTATGAACAGATCACTGAGCAATTGCAAAGCTAACTTCTAAGAAATTCAACTGAAGCCAACACCTGTGGAGTGGGACTTTTGACTCTAAGGTAGGTCAGAATACCTAATTTCAGATTCTTCAAATCTGAAGTATTACAGTTGGTCCTGAATGGAGCCCCAGTACCTAAGTCTCCCAGTCATCCTTTCAAGTAAAAATTTATTTCTTAAAAAATTAAAGATAGAACTGTCTGTGTTAGTTATAGGTTGATTTTTGTTTTTGTTATTACTAATGAAATTCATTGCCCATATATAAAATTGATCACAATTGCCCATCAGGTGGTTTGGATTCACTGAGGGGAAAAGAATGTATATGAAAGCAAAGTATTAACTTACAGAACACATCCTTTAAACATTTTTATACTTTCCTTTTTGTGGTTTTCTGCATCATGTTAATACAATTTAGTAGAATTCACATACAAAGTTAATAGAACCATAAATTTCTGGACAACCTCAAAGCCTTTCGTGAGGCACCGGGTTCCACATGCTGGGATGTGTTTGGAAAATGCTCCTCTGATGATTACATACCCTGAACTGTAAATGCAGAAGAGGTTAATAAGTAGTGAGGTGCATTCAATTCTTAACTGTTTTTTCTTCAAACCACAATGTTCTTAAGTCCACTTAGAGAAGTATGAAGGTGTTTTCTATCAGCATAAACTAATAGAAATAAAAGGTAAGGCACAAATAAATCAACTATTACACGTGAATTTTTAAATTGAAAAACCTCCAGTAGCCACACTTCAAAAAGTTAGAAACAAGTGAAATTAATTATACTGTTATTTATTTGACTTAGTTAACCACAATAGCATTTCAACATGGAGTCAATTTTAATAGCTGCTTAGATATTTTATATTCCCTTTTGACCTAAATCTTTGAAGTATGATATGAATTTAGTTTTGCAGCACATCTAAGTTCAGATCAGCCACATTTCAAGGATCCGGTGGTCACACGGAGCTGGTGGCTGGCATGCTGGGCTTGGTATAGCACAGGATTGTCTGACTGAATCTTCCATAATAAAGTTATGTTAAATATTTGATTGTTTTGCCAGACAATTGAATCAACTGTTATTTTGAAAGTAAAAAAGAAAAAGGAACTGTAGCTGACAACGTGAAAGAGAAACTGGTCACCGGATAAAGAAAAAGTGTATATACATTTTATTTTGATTTATAATAGTTCTGAATAGGGTATTTGTTTTTAAATTTAACCTTGTATTATAACACAATATAAATAGTGGTAAGAAGAGTATTAAATAAAAATGGGTTAGTCAGGGGAAATTTTTAGAAAAATATTTAAGAAAAAGAAATCAGACCTTTCTGTAAGTTGCTAACTTTAGCTTCTTAATGTTTGGGAATGATAAAAGATCTTGCACTTGCATTTGACACTTTCTTTGCAACTTTTTAATGAGGAGCAATTATAATAAAACACCAAATGACACCCATTATCTTTGACAAAGTCAAGATTTTTATAAAGATCTAGCTCATCATTCAATTACCACCCCCATTATGATTTCTCTTTTCATTTGCATCCTGTGAAAGGTTATTCTTTCTCTGCCAACCCACTCTACTAATCTTGCATTCATCGGGAATATTACCGAAGTGCTGAGTGAAAGAGTCTTGCAAAACACAACCATCAAGAGGCTTGAATGCTTTTGCTGCCTTGACAAACTGGAACGCTTAAGGCTCCTGGGGAGCGAGTGTTCCTGCCTTAATGACCACATGGTGCTCTCAGTGAACTTATCAATATTTGCTGTTACTCATGAACTTCACGTAAACCTTTATTTAAAGCTTTAAAGTAGTGTTATCACTGTACTAAAATTTAATAAAGCACCCTTTAAAATGTATTATTTCTTTAAATGTAGCATTGCATTGTATTCAATACACCTCTTAAGAGGCATGGAACAGGGAAGTGGTGATTAGAGCCCCTTCCATCCTCTAGACTCCTAGCAAAACTCACATCAGTAGAATGGCCACCAGCCAGGAAAGTAGCGTCTGTGTTCCAGAGGCCCTGCGCAGTTTTGAACGTTTTGTGTGTGCTTAAAGCTTGCAACAATTCTTGGCATAGAAATTTGCATTATTTCCATTTCACTCATGAGGAAACCTGATCACATGTAATTTTTATATCTTGCTAAAAGTCTAACAGAGAACAAGGAACTCAGTCTTCAACCTCTGTGTACTCATGTTTGAAAAAAGCCAGTCAGTACGTGAGAGAATAGTGGATGAAAATTTCGTTATGAGAGACTTTTTAAAATATCATGATTGTGTTTCAGGTAGACAAAGTTTTAGTTATAAAAGAGGACAACAGTTTAACAAATATATGGCAGGTAACTAAGTTTTATGGTAAAACTGAAGAAAAGCAGGATCTAGCGATCGGAAGCACAGGCAGGGGACCAAAGGAAGACTGAAGAACATGAGAAAACTAGATGTCCGTCATAGGACATCAGCTGTAACGTGCTGAAACAGCATAAACCTAACCCGTATGGTGCCCGGTAGGAGAGGAGTTAACCCTCTTCTCCCTGAAATCCTGAGCACTTTAGAGTTTTCAGACGCAGTGGCTGACTCATCCTGACGGCGAGCTTGGATGGACTGTGCAGCTAGGGAGAGAATGTTGGTAACCGTTCCCGTCACCAAGGCATCTGCTGAGAGACATCCTCCGTGATGGGGAGAAAGCCTTCCATGAAGACAGTCCACCTCGGTCTGCGTGCTGCCACCATGCACTGGCATGTCAACCTGTTTGTAAGGGCCTCAGAATGTTCTTTTCAGTTTTTTTCCTCTGACTTTTAACAAGTATACCAGAAACAAAGAAAAAATTTTTTTTCTGCTTTCTCAACCTAACATGAGGCTGTGGTCCCATGTACTTGGGTGTAACACATGACTGTTTTTTTTTTTCCTGTATAGTATTAATTTCTTGGGTTTTTTGCCAGTAGTTCGTAAACAAGCTAGGTTAGGGAGTGCAGGTCCACTCAGTGTCCCCTGTGGCCAGTACAGAACCTGCCAGTGGGAGTTTAGGACAGTTGGGTGCCCTTCCTTCAGATCCTGGAGAATCCCTTGAGGGAGGTAAGATGAGATGTGTGCAGTTTGCGAAGCACTTGTGCTTCCCACGTGGTGGTTTGCTCTGTGGCTGCAGGTTGATTTATTGCAGCATAGACATGTGCAGCCGTTGCTGTTTTTGACAGTCATTGAAGCTCAGAAGGATGGTACTAGAAAGCAATAGAGTCAGAAGGCAAAAACTTAAGATGAGAAATTATTACTATTCTTCTCAGGTTTGTAAATATCCTTGGCAAGTCTCAGTCATCCGGAGTCTACCTGTGCCTAAGGAGCTGTCTCCTCTTTCTCCCCACGTTCCCGTGATGATGGTGATGATAACTGTGTGTATGAATCCTCCACAGGTAAAATCGTTGGACCCTAGTTTTTCAGGTACTCACTTCAATTTCTCTTTCACTCGCTCTAGGTGAATCTCCTTGCATTTCACAAAGCACACTACGTGACACTCTGCAGGCCGGCATTTGCTCCCAAACTTCCTCCATGACTTTTACTTAAAGCTTATTCAACAGTCTAATCTGCAAGGGAAAATTCTTTTTCAAGTACCTCAGTATTTTGAGCAGTTGACCATCTCCATAATAAACATTCTGAACTGAATTGTGTAGTGGTTCCTCCTCCTCCTTCTTAAAATAGCTTTTGTGTAAGGACTGTGTCACAACTAAAATTCAGAAGAAGGAATGACGGTGCACACCTGTTGTGAGCAAGCTTCCTTTTTACTGAACTGAGTAAAGGGCACAGGCTGAAGGTGATTTGTCTCATTCTTAAAGAGAGAAATTGAGAAAAACCTATTGATTTATTTAAGACATTCTAATAGTCACTGACAAACAAGTGAATAATATGCTATGGCTTATTAGCTTGCGAAATTCTTAAATGTCACTTAAAGTTGTTATTTGAGTGACATTCCTTGTCTACTTACATTCTTCTTTCTCTGGGTATGTGAGTAGTGCAGACAAGTTAAGAAATAATGGAGTAATGCATTTGTGTAAGAGTTGCTAGACACCACTGCAAGAATAGTGATCAGAATAATTGTGAAAATTATTGAGCAACTTTGTCAGTAATCTGTTTTTATTTACTTCAATCTTTACTTGCCATTGTGGTAAAATCAGGTTTAAAATGATTTAATGGGACTTAAGATATAAAACCCCTGTCTCCTTTGACTTTTGTTCCATCCTTATCCTGATTTCGAATGTAACTATTTCTTTGAGACCCTTTTAATTCTTGCTAAGTTTTAAAAGGAATGTTTCTATCACTTTACATCTAAAGGTTTTAACTTGCCTCTCAGTCTTCCTTATGTTTCTGAGTAATTGGTGAAGCTCCAACAGAGTTCTAATCAGGTGATGCCACGGTAGGACAACAAAACGGTCCTTACTTAGGTTAGGCAGATAGACACTAGAGGGCCTGAGGGGTCAAAGCCAACATGCTTTCCTAGTTACAGTTAAGTAAAGAAACAAAAACCTCAATGCATGATACCTTTATAATCGTATATTAAGTCTTAGGTCCAAAGACCTTAGGCCTGTATTTACAGAACAAAGAACGCGGCATTTCTGATTGTGACATCCTGTAGCTCGATGGTATGAAGGAGGGAAATATTCTTTAAAGATCCTCCGTCCCTGTGCTGGGATCTGCATTACTTTAAGAAGGTTGAAAACAGCTGAGACAGGCAGCACAGACCTGTGGTTCTAGCACTCTGGCAGAGTGAGACAGAAGCATCTGACGTTGAAGTCCAGCCCGGAAATGGTAGGAAATACTGCCCACCTGAAATGTTCAGCCATTTGGTGATTCCAAAGCAAATTTCAAGTAAAAGGGTCACAAGCATCATCCTTATTCTGACTCCCCTAGCTCAGGAGTAACTCTTGTATACCAAAAGAAAGATATCCAGAATTTGACTATAGGACCACTTATTCATTCATCAAGGGCACAAAGCCCAAGGAAAGTTGACGGGGCTGGATTCAGGACCTGGCTTCCCAGTGACACTTGGGTATCTTTTTAAAGCCAGCCCTTTATTTCTTACTGCCAGTATATATTTATTAGCTTTCTGAATCATTTTAAATATCTGTTTTGTTTTCTCTGAGTACAATTTTATCTCTTTCTGTGTTAATAAAAGAAAAAAAGTTGACAGAGACATTTCAGGACCACAGAAGTAGAGTTAAAAACACAACCCCTTTGCCAACAATTTGCTGGAGTGAGTTCTCTTTTGGAACATGTTTTCCTCTCATACGTTTACAGTCCTCACCCTTATTACTCTTCTTTCATTGGAGAAAAACAGCCTTGAAGCTAACAGTTGCCTGTGTTCGGTGGGTTGGCCATCACCTTCGGAAGAGGCATGTACTCACTTTCCATAGCGTTGAAGTGGGGCTCTCACCTACCCTGATGACTCTTCGGGCATCATGATTTCTAGTAGTCTGACTGTACTTTGAATCCAATCAACATTACACAAATACCTGCTCACTCTTCAACCACAGCTTTCTCCCGCATGTGGAATGATTCTGGGGTTAATACACTTTTTTATTTTAGTCCTGGGAACTGAACCCAGATGTGCTGCATGCTACACCTGTGCTACACCACCGAGCTACTGTCGCGGCTCTAGAGATAGAATTCTTTCACTTGATTGCTTTTTCTTAAATGTTTTAAAATAAGAAAGTCTTCTGAACAATTAACTATTGAGTGAGTATTCTGAGAGGCCAAAAACAAGTCCTTGCTGGAAGGGAAACCGCTGCAACTCTTGCATTCCTTTCTAGATTAGATAAGCACATAGACACGCTTGGAACCAGTGATGAAATGCTGATGCAAATTGATTTCCTATTTTATTTAAGCAACACTAGTCTAGGGAATATAGATTCACGAAAACCTGAATTAAAATAAAAGAAAAAAAATCTGCTGAAGCTCAGTGAAAATTGAAATTCTCAGAAATTACATTTACTATTTCCTGACTATCTTGTCTCCTCATATGTAATTTGTTAAAGAAAATTTATATATTTAGTTAGAAAGAAAGACTGTTTTTCTTATTACTAAAACATTACTGAGAAAATTATGAAATGTCTACCACATGATCTCTATTGTCCCTTGTGTAAATAGTTCTACTTAAATAGCAATACAGAGATGGGTAGAATGCAGAATACAGAAATACATATAAAGAAACAGATCATCAATGGCTTTTACTGAATCTCAAAAATCTATAACATAAAGTTTTATAGCCACGAATTAACCATGATAAATCTGAATGTATTGTGAAGAGAAAAGCCAGTTTTATTCCAAGCGAACATTAGCGTTCTTCTATGCCGCCATTACTCCCGAATGAGTGTGCGGTGGAGGAGCCCTCTGAGCCACCGCAGGGATCTTCAGCACCAGGAAAATGCAGACCCAGTAGAAGTTGGTGACCACGTACTCAATGATTTCTATAATTGTAATCATACTGGCCCCGCAAAAGAGGCCCAGCTGGCCACCAACATCTGCTGTAATACAAACAATACAGAAACTCAGTAAATCATTGTTTTTCATGCAAAGCAAATTTAACATTATCAGAAGCTCAATCTCATGAAGCTAGTAATTGGTTGATAATAACGGATATTATCAGTTAACCAATGTTTTAAGAAAATAATGGTTATTAGATGAGGATAGCTATAATATCGTACAACTGATACTATATCATCACACAAAGGTTGTATTATTTTAACATTTGGCATAAATAAAATAATAGCAATTGGCAATATCTGGCAGTAATATTTGTAAAAGTCATCTCAAAAAGAGAGAAAGAATACAAATATAAAATCTTTTCCTAAAAATGTAACTCAAAGAATTTGGAAAACATGTAAACCCATGAAAGATCCTAGATAATGGCGAGTTTATTTCTGGTGAAGAGATGGGCACGAGCATGGTGATGTTCTCAGGATGTCACTCTGCAGAAAAGTAGCTGACGTGTGATTTGGACTGTAAGCACCTGAGCCTTACTTCTTTTTAAACAGTTCAAATATGTTATTTAACTTAAATACATTAAAACAATTCTGCATTTTAAAAAGTTTTTTCTAACTTACTATTTTTTAGTATGTGTTTGAATAATAAAACCCCTCTCTCTCTCTCTCTCTCTCTCTCTCTCTCTCTCTCTCTCTCTCTCTCTCTCTGGTGTTGGGAGGAGCCCAGGGTCTGGGCACTAAGTACTTGATTTGCTCAGGTTCTTCTGACCCCTCCCTGGGTGAGCTCTGTGGGGAGGCCCCAGGCAGCCAGTGGCAACACAAGGAATCCCAGTCCTCTCTTGGTAAGGGGACCAGTTTTAAAGGCAAATCGACCCCAAGGATGAGCAGGAGCCATCAGCCACCTCTTCCTCAGAGTCACGCGTGGTTGGCTTGGGGGCTTCCTAGGGAGGGAAAGAAGCCAGGTTTGAAAGATTGGACAATGGTCTGCACTCATGGTTCTTTTTGTCTCCGGGATGACGTTAGCCCTTAATCACCGCTGGGAAAAAGTCGTGTTAGAAAATTTAAAAAAAAGAAGAAGGAAGGAATAACTAAACACACTTACCAAGTAACTCAGGCACACTCACGGCTTTCTGCTGTTGGGTTATCTTGTAGTTTAAGTCACTGTACTTTATCTCAATGTTCACAAGATTCTCCCTGGGGATGAACATGGAATTAGCACACCCAAAGGCTGTCAGCGCTGTTTTTAGTTCTCATCTGACTAAAGCAGCGTTCAGGTTAGTCTCAGGTGCTAGCTTGTGTGGAATGAGGCACAGCACTGGCATTCAGTCTTCACCCTAATCAGCAGCATCAGGTCCATTGGAATCAGCAGACACTCTTATTGGAATTTGTAGAAAATTTCTTTTCCCTCAGACTCAGTAATTTTCCCATGCCTCATTCCTGAGAAAAGCCCTTGAATGTAAATACCTGATAATTAGAATGAAATGTCTACCAGCAGCCCAGTATGCACTCAGTTGTAATGTAAATCTTGGTTCTTTCCATTGTTATTTATGTGACCCTGGGGAAATTACAGTGCTCACCTAAGACTTGGTCTCCTCATCAGTGGCCTGAAATTTAGACACACAGTGTTGAGGAGAAATTAATTATATATAGCTGCAGAGAACCTGATTATCTCGTGTGCTCAGTAAAGGTTATTTATTTTTTGCAACTGATATTCTTGAGCCAAGACTTTTTTTTTTTTTTTTTCAATACCGGGGATTGAACCCAGAGCTAGGACATTTGCACTGAGTTACATCTACAGCTCCTTTTAATTTTTTGGTTTTGGTTTTGGATCTCAGTAAGTCACTTTTCCTCAGACCCCTTGAATGCTGAGTGAGATTCCAGGAGTGCACTGCCATATTCAGCTGATTCTATTTTCTTAACGTCTTCTAGAAATCATTCCTTGTGACCAGAGTGGCAAAACAATATTTTAAAATGATAGTCCTCTCTACAGGGTTGGGGGTTTATATTCAGTTACCTGATTTTTCAACTTGGATGTCTAGTATCTTAATGGATTCCAAGTCAACTCTTGATATTTCCTACATTTACAAGTAAACGTTTACAATAACTCATAGCCAATCCGATCTCACTCACCCTTACTCAGGATCCTGCCGCCGTCACCCCAGTCACTATTTCTACCTCTGCCTAAGCTTCTGTATAATCTCTGTCCTAGATTTTTGGGATAGTTTTGTGACCACTGCTTCTGCTTCTAGCCTTAAAGTGCTTCCCCTCAACAAGTATACACCATTCCGTCTTCACATGAAGACCAGAGCATGCTTCTGCAACTTGGCAAATTGTGACACTTCTGATCCATCCCCTCACCACAAAGATCTCCCAGTGTACTCTTAGTAAAACTCCTCCGGGGACTTTGGCATCCACTGCCACCCCCTCAAGAAACTCTTTTCTGCCCACAGTGCACAGCTCTGAGCACAGGCCTTCCTCACTCTTGCACCCCTCTGGCTTTCCCTACCACTCTTTCTGTGCCATTTCTCACCACAGCACTCAATGCCATCCTGGGAAGACAAAAACATGTTTTTTCCATGCCTACCCCAGTGGGTGCTGGTGCAACCAGGCAGAACTTCTCTCTTTTGTGTAGTGATGCATCAGAGTCCTTAGATTAGCTGTAGAATCCTAACACACAGCAGATGCTTACTATGTTTGTATATAAAAGGGCAACAAATTAAAGGTGAAAGCGATAAGTGAATGGATAAATGTTAATGCACTTGTGTTACAAGTTGAAGGGCAAGCCACTTCAGTGCAGTGCAAGTTTTCAGATAAAAATAATAATTGTCATTAGGAAAACATCCTGCCAGGACCAGTGGCTTAGGCCTGTAATTCCAATATAATGGGAGGGTGAGGCAGGAGGTTTGTAAGTTCAAGCCCCGCTTGAGGAATTTAGCAATTTAGTGAGACCCTGTTTCAAAATCAAAAATAGAAATGGACTGGAGATATAGCTCTGTGTGAAGGCTCTGGGCTCGACCACCAGTACAAAATAAATAAATAAATACATAAAATCCTATTATCCCATTAGCAGGGTTTCCTGAAATTATGTGGTATTCTTTAACATATCTAAGAAACATGGCTATAAATCACTCTCCTGATTGTTTACAGTTTTGAAATCAATATTCCCAAATATACTTACTTCAGAATGCATCATTAATATGTGTACTTAATTTCCATTGGCTTATCCCTGGGTAACAGGAGAATGTGCAATGTTTAAGCTGATAATCAGGGGATATAGTAATGTTTACAAATAATAAAGCAATCACTGAGGTGAAAGAAATAATAAAGTTGTCGTGGAAGGTCAGACATTTTAACAATATTCCAACATTTCTGTCCCCCAATGTGTTCCGATTTCCATCTCCACTGATAGCAGTGTGTAATTTCCCACACACGACATTCGTGGTCCAGGTGTTAACCCTCTGTGGTTTGAGAGAAAATAAATTCCTCTCCCACAAAAATATTGTGGTATTTATTTACTCAGCTTCTCTCAGACGGCTGATGTACCCAGTAACTTGGGTTTCACTGAATTGGCTCCACGTGGTGACAGTTGCATTGTTCAGAGAAATCCAAGGACATGGGCTTTTCTTAGGGATGACGCCATGATCAAATAAATTCTGGATTTTAAGAGAAGCAGTGGGATTAAGAAACGAGCAACTATCACACTACAAAACGCTAAGTAATTGCTTCCTCCCATGTGCCCGAGCAGCAGGATTTACTAAGAATGAGTTGATATTGCCCAGAACATCTTTATTCTTTTTCCCCCAAAATTTGTTTTACAATTCTTAGTACAAGATTTTAGTACAATTCTTGAAATTCAGCCTAAATTCAGCCCCAGCTTGCTTACTTTTGCATTTTTTCCCCCTACTGCCTGCTTCATTACACCTATGTGTGTTCTTCTGAGGTTAGACAGCTGCCTCAAGGGCCCCTGCCTCCGCAGCTATCTGGGGCATGTTCCTGCCCCAGAAAGAAACACATTTGGGCCTCATGATGAAATGAGGAACTGCCTCTTTTTATATCACGCTGCTGCTAAAGTGTCACATTTTCTCTCTTGACACTTGAATATTCTGATTTACTAATGTTTTATTTCTGCTACCAGTGTGCAGACAAAGTTTCTTAGTTATGTGTGTGACTGCTCAACAACTCTACCCAGGATTTGGGCCACCCAGAGTCCGGCCACCTTTACGCAGCTACTCGCTTCCGGCCTCCCATGAACAGATTCCCTTTATTCATAGACACAGAAAGTAAGGTACCAACCATGGTAAGACTTACTGCAGAACTATTTATGAAAATAGATTTAGAAAGAAAGAACAGTATCCTCTGGGATCGTCTAATTTCATGCAGTGTTTGTGTTAATGAAAAGTGGGCTTTTTCCTTCTGGTTGGTAAAGGTAGTTGTATCATTGCGCACTTCTATGGGAAATTTTTAATTTTATTAAAGTAAATATCAGGGTAAAACCGAATCAAAACGTGCTTTCAAAGTTATTGACTGTGTGGACATGTCATCTTTAATCCAGCCAATTTATATTCATTTTAAGAGATAAAAATTCAGGTATCTCAATATTATTGTCGTTTCAAGCTTAGGATTAAAATTATAAGTAAAAACCACAGAAAATGTATGCTTTCTCAATGAAAAAAAAAGCAAAAAGGTTTTTATAAAGGTTTACTTATAATTATAACTCTGTGAGGCAACATAGTACAGCAGAAAGAAAACTGAGTACTCATTTGAGGAGGGAGCTGGAATCTTGTCTCTGAGAAGAGCAGGGAGATCAAGGGCATAATTTCATTTCGTGCCGGTGACTATGTTAATAGCACATCCTGTCAAACGCACAACTTCAAATTCCTGACTGGAAAAGGGGGAACAATAATTCATGCTCCTTCTACCTTATTCAGTTATTAGAAGACTAGAACTCTATAGCATGAAGTTAAATACGTTTTATGGTTTAATGCAGTAATTGCTAACTCTTGGCATTGTTTCCTCCAGGTGAGAGAATGTTCCACACAATCAAAGCAAGGTGTTGAAACGCATCGTCTTCTCACCTCTTTTGAAATTTCTGTGCTTTCATTTTAACTCGGTGACACAAATCATACCTGTCTTGATAGACCAGCATTTCACTTTCTGAGACTTCTACCGTTTTTAATGAAGAAAAACTTCACGTTAATTATGAATAATTTACAAGATTGGTAAGATTACCTGATATATTCCAGGCTCTGATTCAACTTCTTGGAAAGATATTTCAAAGCTTTTTGACTTGGAAAGGTGGAATAAGAAACGGTAGCGGGGTATTCTGTTTCTTCGCAAGGCACAGGGCAGCTGGAATTGTGTGTTCCCACTGTACACAATTCCTTAAGTTGTATATGGTCTGAAACAAATACCAGGACGGAGTATTCAGAGAAGGATATTGTGCAGCAGGGAAGACAGAGCTTTTTCAGCTTATAATAAGCTCAGTTTCCATGTTAAAAGAATGGTTAACAAGTTGCATCAGTACTTTTTTTCTCAAATGATACAGATTTTGCTGTTCATACAACAGAAGAGATAGATTATAAAGCACAGTTGGGATCCTTCAATTTATAGAATTGCTGGTTCCGATCTTTCTTCAAAATAAGATTTTTTTCCCCCCCGGCAGGTCGGCAGGTTTATTTTCCTGAACTATTACCTATTGGGTTACGAGAAGGATGGCCAGGTGTGTGGCCTTGTGTCACCTTGAGAGGAACCTTCAAACACAATCTTGAAAGCCAGACATAAATTTAAACTGAAGTTTTTGTTAGACTTGACTCAACACTATGACATGAACTGGGCAGCTGCGCTTCAGCCTCCCTCTTCCATGCAGGACCAGGGCTTCTCAGGGAGCCGCCTCCGCTCCCGCCCCTGCCCTCTCCAGGTGCCTTTACAGCTACCAGCGGCCTGCCACGCCTGCAGCTGTGCCCCAGAAGGAGGCCCTGCGGCAAGTAGGATTTGTCCCCAGCGTGGCTTTGGACCGCCTCCCAGGGCCCTCGCTCCTTCTTCCTCACTCTAACTCCTTCCCTGGGTTTTTAATTTCCCTTGGTTTTGATACCGAAGCCCTCTGTTCTTGTGAACCTGCTGTTCACCTCTTGTTTCGTGCCCGACTTTGGGCTTTTCCCCCGCACCCCCATGCTGACGCACCGTCACTTGCTCATGAATTCTCTGGTTTTAAGGACCACTGGGTATCACGTCACCCCGGAGGGAATGGCGTATATCAAGAAGTGTACCAGCAATTAATGCTGGCAAGGCTGCGGGGAAGAAGGAAACCTTTTACACTGCTCATGGGATTGTAAACTGGCACAGCCACAATGGGGGGCAGCATGGAAATTCCTCAAAATGCTGAAAATAAATATCCCATTCATTCCAGTGATACCTCTTCTGAGAATCCTTCCAGAAGAGTTCAAAGCATCATAAACAAAGGTCCATATATACCGATGTTCATAGCATCACTTTTAATAACAGCTAAATGTGGAAGAAGCCAAAACACCCATCAACAGGCCAATGGATACAAAAACTATGGTGCATGTACTCAATGGAACACTACTCTTCCATAAAGACAGATAGGTGGATGGAGGTAGATGGATGGAATTTGAGATCAACATGCTCAGTGAAGTGAGTCAGATGCAGAAGGTCAAATATTACATGGCTTCTCTAATATGAGAAACCCAGAATACAGTCACTTTATAAAATCTAATGGGGGTGATAAACGGAGGTAGGGGGAGTAGGGAGGGTGCCAGAGGGCCAAAAAGGGAGAGGAGAGGGATGGAAATTCTGACACAATTTGCATGTGCACAAATACTCAAGCTCAATGTGAATATATATATATATATATATATATATATATATATAACCCCCCCTCCCACACACAAATATATGAAAAAAAAAAAAAACAAAAAACAAAAAGACTACTGGGAATCTGGGCCTGTTGGTGCAGGCCTGCAACTCCAGCACTCAGGGAGGATGAGACAAGAGGATCTCAAGTTCGAGCCCAAACTGGGCAGTGAGTTAGTGAGACCTTGTCCAAAGTCAAAGCTAAAATATGGGCTGGAGATGCAGCTCCATGTGAAGAAAGAAAGAAAGAAAGAAAGAAAGAAGAAAGGAAAAGAGAGAAAGAAAAAGCCTCCACTGGGAGAAACTATCCCTCTTTCTCTACATACACAAAATCAGTCATGTACACTCATGCATATGTTTGTGTACACAATCACACATGTGCACACATGCCTAGGCTCAGGCCACACTCATACATACCATTACCCACAAGAGTCCCTGAACTGCATGCACGATTTGTTCCCCCAGCCCTCCCACCAGCCTCCACCAAGGACAGGAAATCGGAAGAAATTGAACAGTGCAATTTCAACTCTTGCTCATCAGTATTTACATATTCACATGACTGAGAAAAATGTAAGAACTTTTCTAATCAAACCCATACCTTGAAATACTTTGTAATCTTTTAAAAGAACCTCTTAAATCTGTTCGCTGTTCCAGAAATATTTCCACAATAGGTAAGAAAAGCAATTCTCATAGGAACGTATGTAATAGGGCTTCATTTTAGTAAAACAACCAATAACTTGAAGGCATAAATATGAAAAAAGAATATATATGGAGAAAGTTATGGCAGCATATAACACTGGCTGGGCGCTGTGATATGAATGTAAGCCAAAAAATGCTTCTAGAAAGCAGTCCCTTATAAATGAGTTACGTGTGCTTATGATTCCATGCAAATAAAACATTTACTTATGAAATACACACACACACGCAGACACACACACACACATATAATAAACAAATGAAAGGATAGTGTTCAAACACTGAGGGGAATGCTTACAGTGGTACTGCATCTATAGATTTTTATATATGATTTTTTTCTATTTTGTAACTTTTAAACTATTTACAACAAGCATGTTCTATTTAGGTAATAAGAAAAAAACATTTATTTTGAATCGAGAGCACATCATAACTTTTAAAACACTATAAAAATTAAAATAAACTTCCAACTTTCTTTTTGTGATCCTATCACTGTGTGTATTTATAATTCCTTTTGTAATCTTTTTCTGTGCTGTTTGTGGGCTACCTACATTTAGATTTAATGTCTTGTATTACTCAAAGTAATTTTAATATAAAATTTGAAAGTACAAGATATAAGTTAAACCACTTACCGAGGATAGGAGAAACACAGTTGTAATATTTTTGTAGGTCACATTCTATCCCGTTTCCTTTTAAAAAAAGTATGATATATGAACTTCGTGTGTACATAGTAGGGATTGAACCTAACACCCCCCACAGGGCAAGCACTCACATTTTATAAAATAAACAACTAATAACTCCACCTTCCTTACCGAATCCTGCCCATCCGTCTACTCATGCATCCGTCCATATGGGCATTTATTCTAAGGTAAGTATAAAACTATGTCACAATATGTAAAAATTATATATTGAGAAGAAAATTTTTGGTTTTTTATCTTTATGATAATTCTAAAATATTTTCAGCATTGATAAGTTTTTAAATACAGGTGGTTTTTAAATTTAAAATTGCTTTTGGGTTTGGGGCTCAGTTCAGTGGTACAGTGTTTGTCTAGCTCTTGGTCTGATCCCCAGTGCTGCAGAAGCAAAGTAAACTTATTTTCACAGCGGCCATGATATCTGATCCTTCTTACAATCTTGGGATGTGAAAATCATTACATTACAGGTGAAAAGCCTAAGTTCAGGGAGCTAGCAAAGACCATGCCGTTAGGGCTACCATGTAGATAGAGGATAGATGATAAATAGACAACGTATTAATCATATGCTCATGTGAGTTATGTTTATATAGATGCGTATAGGCACACATGCACAACCCGTTTGTCCACACTTTCTTGATGGGCTGGTTTTTGGGGGTTGGAAGGGGAAAAGATAAGCACTAATATTTGTTAAGCCCCTGCTATAGATCTTGAGACAAATAATAAAATCTATGTATATTTGAGCAGAGTTTAATCACACACTTGATTACTAAACTTTAGTTTCTTAACCTTCATAGAATATTTGTCAAATGTTTTCACCCAGCTCAGAAATGAGCCACAGTGCTTACTAGTCAACGCCTCTTAACGAAGGAAAAGTGCATCTAGCTGAGCTTCCAGATAGTCTATGAGGTGTCTGCCTGACTACAATGAAGTACTTTTTCTGAAGGAAATACCAGAAGTAAAAACCCAAAGAAACACCTGCTTCCAATGTCAGTAGCAGAAAGCATCATTTTTCTAAAGTGTTTTCTTTTTACGTTTTACAATATTTCTTTCATTATAAATTGCAAAATTTATACAACTTGAAGTCTGTAAAATTTTGGAAAGAAACCATATTTGAAAAAAAATTGGTTTTAGGGATTGTTTCTTCAAGTAGTTATTGGGTTACAATAGCTAATTTATTTTGAGACGCTAAGTCTCACTTTTATTTGTATGGTAAATTTAGAGGGGAACATAAGCCTGTACTCAAATAAGGGAGTAGTTCCAAAAGTGCTTGATACATAAGGGTCGTGCTTTGTGTTTTATGTAGCATTTTAACTAGTTTCTGATCTACATCAATTAGTCAGTTTGTATTTTATAAGAGATAATACATATTTAAACTATAATGAGCCGGGCCTTGAGGCACATGCCTGCATCCTAGCATTTGGGAGGCCAAGGCAAGAGGATTGCTGTGAGTTTGAGGCCAGTCTGGGCCACATAGTGAACTCAGACCCAGCTGGACTACACAGTGAGACCCTGTCTCCAAAAAAGTATAAACATTATGCCTCATTAATGCATTTTGATCCATTTCCATTAACTTTGTCAATATACCTTAGAACGTCCAATCCAAGAGAGAGTTAGCAGTTTTACTGAATGGCAGTTTGGGGAGGACCCAGAGATCAATCGTCTGGACCCTAGGAAGGAGGAAATGATGACTCGGAATCTCTGAGAACTGGAAGAAGGCTAGCTCCAGGGGAAGAGGTGGAGCTAGTACATCTGGAGATCATAGTGTAAATGTGTATGAAGCTGTAGGGGGAGGAGGGACATGAGATGGGGACCCTGTGGCAAGTGGTGAACTGCTGGAGCCACCTGGTTTGGGCCTTATCACAGTCCATGTTTCTTTACAGATATACTGGATGATATTTGGGAAGAATAAAGGAAATTTGAATAAAAATGTCTAATGTTGATTTAGACTACGTTCTATACCATGAATTTTTAAAAAATCAGTAATATGCTTCTTAAACCACTTACAAGAATTGTACAAGGTTGGTCATTATTTTCCCCATTTGACAAGAAACACAGGAAGTTGAATCACCACACAGGGTCCATGTATGGGGAATTCTGACATCAAGATGACACCCACCCAGCTGTATGTTCCAGCTTCTGCCACGGCCTCCCATTATACTCAAAGGCAGGCTTGGAATTCATGTGATACTCTCAAAGAGAAGACTTCCTGAGCAGCAGAATGTTTAGAGTGGGTGACACTACAGAAAAATAATTTTTCTTTCAAATTAAGAAAATCGTAGAGCCAGGTTTGGTATCACACAAGTGTAGTCTCAGCTACTCAAAAGGCAAAGTCACGAGAATGGCTTGAGCCTAGGAGACTGATGTCTGGTTGGGGCATAGCCTTACTCCATTTCAATAAACAAATAAATATTTGTAAAAGAAAGGCGTAACGGGCACTTCCAGCTATTTGCAAACATTTGATTTTAACAGTTAGAGACAAGGATGGCAGACTTGTCTCACTCACAATTTTCCATCCCCCAAATCTGTGATATGGTGCTGTGATTTAAAGCTCCTCAGTTGAGACATTGGCACAGAGATGGTCTTCCAGAAGAGACCGTCATAAGACTAGAAAACGATATAATGGCATATTGATTTCCCATGTTTCAGATTAAGTAACAACAAGGGGAAGCTCTTGTTCGCTCCTTACCTGGCAGCATAAAGGGCAGGCATCCGCACCGCCTTTCTATGTGCTGGGCTTTGCATTCCTTCAGACAGCCGAAGGTACTGTAGCTGCTGAAGTTCCGCAGCTTGATGCTCGGGTTGCACTCTCCCCACGGGTACTCCTGGTGGACCGTCTGAAGACACAGCGGACACCGGACTCAGCATCTAACTCAGTCCACCCGTTCTCCATGGGGGAGGCTGATACACATTTTTCCTTTTTTTTCTTAGACCTTTTTTTTTTTTCAATTGACTACTTTTGCTTATTCTATTAACCTGAAAGTCCCTGAAGGCAAGCATAACTGTGGTCTTTTGACATATATCCCAAATGCTAACCAATGAGATCAAACTAATTGTTCTAGAAATGAATTCATATAAGGAGAAATCATTTATGTAAATGTTATGTTAGCATATTTATCAACCCACCCACCAAATAGCAACACAAATCACAGGAAATAAACTTTTTATTAAGTATCTATCATGTATCAAGCAACAAAGTAGATGCATTCTTTATGCTACCTCATTTAAATTTTATATAACAAATATGAAGTTGGGTCAGGTGCCAAAAAAACTGTAATTCCAGCACTTTGGGGGACTGAGAGAAAGTCCAAGTCCAGCCCAAGTAACTTAATGACTCAGCAAGACCCTGTTTCAGAATCAAAAGTGAAAAATGGACTTGGGGTGTAGCTCAGTATGAAGGCCCTGACTTGATCTCCAGTAACAAACACACACACACACACACACACACACACACACACACACACACACACACACCACTAGCCTAGAAATTGAAATGCTACCAACCTTCATCTTCTTAAGATGCAGGTAGAACATACAAATATAGAAAGTTAATTAAAGAATGTAAGTGGTCAGGAAATGTGCCGGATCAGATCCTCTCTATGATTGGGAGTACTTCCCTCAATAATTTCCTCCTTCCCAGACAAGACAATGCCCATATCAGCAACTTAAGAGTGTCCTCATCCTTTGTGACCCTATCTACTTCCAGTGAAATTTGAAGTTTCCTGGTGTTTGACAGGCTTAGGCTTCCCAGCTGTACACGTGAATTCAGGGTTTGCTACCAAGTGTGTGCCTCCAGATGAAGGGGATGAGTCTAAGGCAAAACTCTGGAATCCCCCTCCCCACCCCGGTTTAAAGGTTTTGGGGGAGGGTTCCTGGTAAGAAGGTGCTATTTATGCATTGAATGCACTCACCACCTATCTGCTTCCCCAGCCACCACATCTCTCTGGCGCTCACCTTTAGTTGGCGGATTGTCACCCGAGCGTGCATGCCCACAGGTGAGGACAAGCCTAAGCCATCGAACTGTGGCTCCTTCTTTGGCGAATGGATAACAAAGATAATCCCAGCATCAGCAAAACCAAGGGCAGGGTTGTCAGTATATCCCTCCTGACATAGAAACACACATTTCCTTAAAATGCAAATTAATGATATCAATTCTACAGAAGATTAGGATTTAATTTCATCTTGACACCATTTCATTGATCTAAAATCAATTATTTTATTATTAGAATTTAATTTCTTTCCACAAAAAAAACACCTAATTACCTAAGACATACTTTTCCTGGTTGAATAACAGCTCAAAGCTTTAACACTTTTCTCTGTAGATGAGGGCCCTAAGCCCATGGGGCCCCTGTAAATATCCACTTACACTTACCCTCTCCCGACCTGTGTGTCTTTAGTTTCTTGTTCCTGGTTTGTTCTTTTGGATTCATGTGTTTCAGAGAATTTTCATAACTAAAATCCCAGGCCTGACTTAAAGTTCAAATTTATTTTCCCATTACAGTAAAGACTTACAATATATTTTTAAACCCCAATGTTCTTTTGATATGACTCTTACATTACATGAAGAAAATCAAGACCCAGCTGGTATCTTGGTCACTAGTTATAATTTCAGGTTATAAAGAACAGGAATGGACTTGAAAATATATTGATTTATTAATGAATAGGCTAGCAACTTACATAAATAGCTTTAATAAACATGCTTAATATTCCATTTGCAGTCAGGACCTTGTTCCTCATGGGCATATTATAACCCTCTGTGAAACACAAGCCTCCTCCGGCAAAATACCTCAGTTCCATTTACTTATGGGATATTACATTAGATTGCAGAATTTCATTATTCTATAAATATTTTGGAATTCTGATTTCAAGAATTCATAATTAATATTTGAACTGACCATAGAACTACTATTTGAATGACCTGAAAAATGGATAGGTACAAACATCGCAATACACATTATACACATTATACTTGAACACAAAAAAATTATCTTGAATGGAATACAGGAAGAAGTTATGAAGAGTACCTTAAGAGAAATTCTTTTCTTTCTTTCTTTCTTTCTTTCTTTCTTTCTTTCTTTCTTTCTTTCTTTCTTTCTCTCTTTCTTTCTTTTTAAGATTCTGCAGTCCAGGCTGGTCCTGAACTCCCTATGTAGTCCGGGCTGGCCTCAAACTCACAGCAATCCTCCTGCCTCAGTCTTCCAAGTGCTGAGATTACAGACGTGCACCATCACACGCAGCTTCTGTGGGACTGGGGAATCAAACTCAGGGCTTAGCACTTGCTAGCCAAATGCTCTACATCGTGGGTCCAGGCCTATTCACGTAGATTAGGGGGAAACGTAGTTGGGCAGATTCAAGGAGATCAGGTTTATTTCTCATCCTGTCACTGGTTTTGGCTGTTAGTGTTGCAGAATCTTCATCTATAAAGCTGTGATTATGGAGAGGACTTCCCAATGCCTAACGGTGGAAGTTGATAGTGACCTTGAGCAGGGACTCAGAAAAGTCCATTTGTACAACATTCTTTACATAGCAATTATTTTTACATCTTTCCTGACACAGATTCTATCGTTGGTCCAAAGTTTATATATACTTCTTTTCTAAAATATATCATCTTAAATAGATAAAAATCTTGTTTAAATTACGTCTTAAATGCCTACGGGGTCATCTTAAATTTACTACATATGTTATAACTTAAAAGTCTCTGATTTCCTTATTTTGTGGCAAAAATAAGCCCTAGAATCATGATAACCAAAGTCAAAGTCAGCTAAAAATCTCCAGGTTATGCACCAAAATGTTGCCTTTTTAAAAACTGAACGCCCAACTTACTGAAGCCAGTTGACAGTGTAAATTATCCTGACTTCTTGATTGTTCTTAACCCCTGGCAGGTTGAAGAAATTTCAATACCTGATTGACGTCGAAGAGCAAGTGCAATCCTCTTCCAGATACACTCACTTTCTTCTTTCCTTGCATATTTTCACCATGATTAAAAGTAAAACAATTTCCATATTCAGTGAAGACATGTTTAAAATCCTCCAATATGAAAATGAATTAAATACAAGAGAATCAGTGGCGTATCTGTCTTATTTCAAAATTCAAAGCTTAAATTGCTATAATTTTTGTTTAAAATTAAGAATCTCTAAAAGAGAATATCAAATTATAAGAAAGAATACTCTAACGAGGTGAATACTCAAGATCTTTTGTTTCTTTTAAATCTACACTTTCAATCTTCATGGGATTCTTAAATGAGGCATTTTATGTATGTTTTTACAACATCTATAAAATAACTTGTTATTTGCTTTACAAACAGGAAGTCAAGGACATATGGCTTTATCCATGAAGGACTGCATCAACATCTTTTATTTAAAGAACCAATCTCTTCATTTCTCCAGCCACCATATAAACTGGGCTGATCTCAACACCTGGCCCTCTGGCCTCAGTGACACTGTCAGGAATTGCTAGGTGTTCCAGGTACTGCTAATTGGTATTGTACCTGGGACAATTACATGACACTGCAGTGCTAACTCATTTCAGTGAAAGTCAGGGGTAGCTGGAGGCCATTTTGGCTGGACGTAGAGAAAACTTGAGGAGAAGAAAGCCAACCAGAGTTAAGAGTTACAAAGACAGAATTTGAGAAATATTCTTGGTGTCTGTTGGTACACCATTTTCTTAAAGTCATTCCTACACTTCAGAATTCCCAGTTCAATAAATGAATTGATTCAATTTACCTGTTAGATTAAAATAATTTTTTATGTACCATGAAAAAGTCATCGCTAATACAAAATTTCCTGGTGGTGAGTTTTAACATAATGGAAAATAAAGGGCAAGAAGATAGAGAAACTTTTCTTGTAAATTAAGAGTTCCCACCATGTTGTCCTTAGTCATTACTTCTGTCAACTGTCTCTCTGACATTGTTTTTTCTGTCTATTACACACCCAGAGGAACAATTGAAAGGACACATGATTGGCCTTAAAAAGCAAGGACTTGGAAAGTTTAGTTTGAATCACTCAGTAATAACAAGCTACAGAATCACTGTTACAGAAAAATATGATCAGATTACCTATAAACCTTTATTAATAGATTCAAGATAATCCAAACAATGTTAAATGTAGATCAAGTACATAAAGAATAAAAACAGAATTTTGCAAGCATTGTAAATGAACATATATCATATATGGGACATAATGTATAATTGTCACAGGTTAATAAAAGAGCACTCTCATTATTTATAGACCCTCATACAACATCGCAAGCCCCGAAACAGAATGAGAGCTGCTCAGTGATTATTAAAATGCGAATTTGGAATAAATTGTCTAAGATGAGTAGAAAGAATTAAAATATTTTTGTGTGAAGTTTTTTTTTTTCTTTTTGAAAAACTGTGCTGCAGGTTCCTGTTCTCTATATTTCCTTACCTAACTACGTGAAAGAAGAAATTTATCTCATGCATAGTCCACATTTCTTAATACTATAAAGCAGAGAAAATGAAATATGGTTGCTGAATAAAATTAGATTGACTTTCAAGAGAAATTTCATTTAAATGTGAAGTGGTAAAAAAACAAATAGCTCATAATTTGAAAAATATCTGGGAAAATGCCAAATCATTACCTTTGGGCCACACGGCATTCCAAAAAATTCACATATCAACAGAGTGCTGCTATTGAGATAAAAACCATTGTTCTTGACAAACTCAGTAATGCTGAAGTTTTGGTGAGTTGCAACAAAATCAATAGCCTGGTTAGAGTCTGTGGAATTGGCATTGATTTCCTGAAGATGAAAGACCTTGGATACAATATGCCATAAGAAAAAGATGATGCCGAATTTGGCCACAGCATCTGTTTTGAACCTATTAGTAGGATTAAAAGCAAGAGTTAGGGTAAATAAAACTTGTCGTTATCTAGAAGACAGAAACCACACAATAGACTCACCATTTTTTTTCACATTTTCTATACTCTCCTTCATTTACAAGTTATAGAATAATATGGATTCCTGAAAGGTCTTTTATATGTTTTGTTATTTTTCTTATATTTATGCATACAGTATAGTTTATCAAACTTTACTCTGGGTTGAATCCTAATGAATATTTAAGACCTAATGTCTTAAATGTCTCAGTTACTTTCTTATTCTGGGACAGAATTCCTGACATCCGCGACTTAAGAGAGGAAAGATTTATTTCAGCTCATCATTTCACAAGGTCTCAGTCCATTCATGGGGGGCCGGCTATGGTGGAAATTCATGGTGGAGGCACAGCTGGAGGAAGAGCTGCTCACAGCATGGCAGACATGAGGCCAAGTGATCAGTGAAGGGTGGAGCTAGCATGCATCCTTCCATGTCATGTTCCAATGACTTGCCCCTTCCAGGTCAAGCCTCAGTGTTTCAACCCTTTAACCAAGCCCAACTTCTTAGCAGCACATGGTTTCATATGCACTCCACAAAATCCAAATATATGAGGATATGGGGGGGTGGGGGCATTCCAGATCCAAACCATAATATTTCACCTCTGATCACCAGAGGACTCATGGTCACCACCTTATGCAAAATGTATTTAGTCCTTCTTTGAGAGTTGCCCAAAGACTCAACAGTTTCAGCACTGCTAAAAAGTCTAAACCCAAAAATTTCCCCAAGACTCAAGGCAAACTCTTAGTCATAAGCTCCTGTGAAAATCAAAGAAAGTTCAACACTGATAATGTAGTGGCATAGGATAAAAAATATTCCCATTCAAAAAGGAAGGAATTGAAGGCTAGAAAGCAGTCAGACCAAAACATTTCTAACCCTGGAGGTCAAGGGTTAATTTCTGCAGTTCTGTTAAATCCTGTAGTTCTGTGTCTAGCACTTGGGGTAAACTGTGTTAAGATGTGAGCTTTGAAGGATTTGGTTTGCTCGGTCCCTACAGCATTGTTCCTTGCTGCAATCTTTATGGTTTCATTTTTGAGCTCATAATAGTAGCTCTCCTCAGCAGATGATCCATCTTTCTGACATCTCCAAATTTCTGAGGTCTCCACTGCCCTTAGGCGTCTCCTTCACAACTTGATTCACTGCCTACTGACTGGCCCACCGCCTGGCCTCCCAAGGCCTTTCTATTAAATCTGAGTGGCAGCATCCATGATGCCACAACTCTTATGTTTTGAGAGCCTATGAAGCCAGCACCGTGTAGATGATGCCAAGGTCTGCCACATCTGCTTGAGCAGAAGTCAGGTTCTGTAGGACCATGTCTGTAGCAGCCTCCAAGTACATGAATAGCTGAACTCCAGGTGACTGAATTTCAGTAAATACTTCCATTGTTGGCCTTATAGCCTTGCTGGGTACTCTTATCAAAACAAAGACTCTTGCCTTTCCACCTTTGAATTAGTAAAGGAATCTTGTTGATTCCTGAGTCACCCTCCAGGTATCATTTTTATTTTATTTATTATTTTAATCCTGATTCCAAGTATTTGGTTTCTTTTTACTGCTAATCTCTTTAAAAACCATGCTGTCTTCGATCCACATCTGGGAACCCTTTCAGTCTGGCAAAGCTGAAAACTTTTTACATGCTTTTCCTCTGCTGTATTCTCCTGCTTCTTTGTTAGAGTTGGCAAAAGCTGCAAATAGTAACCATATGACAGCCTGAACATTGGGTTGCCTTGAAATTTCCTCCACCAGATTAAGTAGTCCACTGTTCTTAATCTCAGTTTCAGACAAAGTCTGAAGGAGAGTGACAAAATACCAACACATGTTTTTTTATTATTTATTTATTTATTTATTTATTTTTTGCCAGAGCACAGCATGCACAAATTATAGACCAATAGTCAATGGAGTCCTCTTTCCCATCAGGCTGAAACTTTTTCAGCCTGATCTTTCTAATCTGCAGTTCTGTTGGCACTGGGGTCTCCTGAGCTCTGACCAGAATCTTTCAACAAGCTCAGCTTATAGTATTCTCAGTTTTCTCTAGCTGCCACCTTCATAAATTTCCAACGTTCTCCTGCAAACCAGTTGCAAAGGCTTTAAAACCATATCATTGGGTAAAGTCACGGCAAGGGTACCGATTTCTGTCTTAGTCATTGTCTCAATGCTGGGACAAAATACCTGACATTCATGAGTGAAGGGAGGGAAGATTTACTTTGGCTCCCCGTCTCACAAGATCTCAGTCCATTCGTGAAGGCTGGTGGGGGTGGATGCGCACGGTACAGGCACACCCAGATGGAGAGCTGCTCACAGCTTGGAAGACAGGAAGCGCGTGATCAGGGAAGGGCGGAGCTAGCAAGCATCATTCCAGGTTCTCTCCATTCCTGTCAAGCACCACCATTCTGTTCCTTCCAGGCAGGCCCCACCTTTTGACAACTCATGACTCAGTAGGTGCTCCGTGACATCCAGATACAGGAGGCTTTGGGGGGACATTTCAGATCCAAACGATGATGCCCAATTATTTCCATTAAAGGAAGGGATGAGAACGAGTAGTTGCTAAGAACACCCACTTAGGAGCCAGGATTCTTGGATTCACATTGTGAAACTTTGCCATTGTGATGGGACTTTGAGTCTACTCAGATGATTGGGCTGTCTATATCCCAAGATTCTCTTCCACACATGTGCCACGCATGCACCCATGCGTGGGTACAATCTAAAGTTCGTTGAGGCCAGGAGCCTCAGAACATGACAGTTGATCTGTTGACTTAATGTGTTGGAATGGGGCAGCACTCAAGGGGACAGGACTTCTAGTTTCTATCCCTTCCCCCTCAGCTTCTTTAAATCCTTGGGTCAACGAAATGTGGTCTCCCGCAGTTCACTCCTACCATGAAGATCAAAGGATCAAAGGTGGTGACAAAGAGACACATAGTACCATCTTCTGTTTGCTTCTCCCATTTCGCATCCACTTTCCTTTTTGACTGAGGCCTCACTGACTGACCCAGCAACAGAAAAAGAAGATGAAACTAACAAGGACTATGTATCCTGCCCTATGATTGGATAGGACTTAATTCCTCTAATGAATCCCTAATTCTGTGTCACTCATAGCGATTCTACTTCTTTTTCGTGCCCTGATTGCTATAGCCAATTAGTAGTACCACTTAGCAAAGTGTTTCTTCTCTTTGTTCTTTCATTTTGAAACTCAGTTATAAAATGGACATATGTTACTGTAACTGATATAAAATGGTATACATTATTTTTCTGAGAATATTTAGAAGAGTATCTGGAGTATAGTGAGTGTTAGGTAAATATTTAGGTAATAATTGCATACTGCCAAAGTCATTTCCTGGTAGTGAAAGCAGAGCTGATCTGTTTTACCTGACTACTATAATATTTTGTATTTCTAATTTTACTAAGCAATTTCTATGTTATATTATATATAGATTTTATTTGCATACCTAATGTTTGCTTCAAATATGATTGATACTTCCTTCTTTTGGATATCACAACTTTTAAAACTGAATAGATTTTTCTCTAGTTAACCCAGTGGCTAGAGAGCATAGGATAGAACACATGATCTACCCTTAGTAAGGGCACAAGGTCATGTGGTACATGGTTTGTGTATCAATCCTAGCCATCCTAAATGTTCTCGATCATTTTGTTTACTATCTTTCCAAATTATTAATTGAATTTATGTAAACATGAAAATTGTACATATCGATGGAGTTATATGTAATGCTTTGATACACATACAGATTGCGTATTAAGGCAGCATAAGCATCTCTGTCTCCCTAAAACATTTGTCACTTCCTCATAGTTACAACATTCAGAATCTTCTTGCACCTCGAAATGGAAATTGCATTATTGCTATCTATCCTCACCCTATGGGGAAATAGTATAGCTGTGATCCTTATTCCTCACCGGAACTTAGAGATCACTCTCCTCACTCTACAGTATAGCTAGCGACTGTGCTCTTCTGGATCAATAACTTTCCTGGGGATCATTTCAGAAGTGATAGTTTCCATTAGAAATAGATCTGGGGTAGAAACACCGTGATGTTACCTCTTTACTAAGGGACTTCTAAGTCACTTCAGGTCTCTTAACTATGTGTGACTACCAGGACCTGAGGATCTTCTCCAAAGCCCTGCGACCTTGGAATCTTGCTCAGGACACGAGTTATTCCTCCCTTACATGAGGTTCACTTGGATTCTTTCCAAAATGATTATGCAGAAAATGGAAAAAATTGTCACATCTGTAGGAGGTATAAATACAATAGATAAAATTCTTAAGAGGGATGGCATCTTAAAATATTCTTTCAAAACATTTTTCTTATGCTAATTATGGTAGGGGCCAGAAGGGCAATTTTGGCAGGTGAACTAAATTTAATGAATAAGGTGTAATGAGATTTGAAACAAGTAATGAAATTTTTATAAGATGGATGGTTCAGCACAAATCCAAACAGTTTGCAATGAGTTTGTTTCCCATTTGATATCAAAGTTTCAAATGGAAGTTATCTTTTAAGAAATCGTACTAGATGAAAGTTGCTTTACTCTTAATGTAGTATGTTAAGGGCTTAGTGAAAAAAATTCTATTGATTTATTTAAATAATTTAACAACTGACAATGAACTACAGCTTCTGACCTTCCTATCTATGCTAGTATTTCCAAATGCACTTCTCCAATTTGCATGACTGACAGGCCAAGTTTCCTCTAGTGTCCAAGTCCATACCCAGCTGAACCCTTCAATGAGCCCTGCCAAGACATGCAAAGTGTGTGTGTGCTCACAAAAATATATTTTTACAGGTAATTATGTAAGGATGAAAATAGGGAAGAATATTTTCTCTTTTATATTTTTGAGCCAGTTTTAATGTCTTATCAATTCTGACATTAATTGACAAAGTTTTTTTACATGTTGTTTCACGTTTTAATGATTTGTGATTCTACCTGTCATTAAATATCCTTTCACAAACACCATTTGCATTCACACACACTTGAAGTAAATTTTTTTAAAACATGGAAAAAATAAAAATAAAAGGGCAGAACTGGAGTTCTGTGTTCAAAACTAAAGGCTAAATTAAAGCTGGTACTTAACTGCATCAGGTATTATCTCTGGGTGTAGTAGGAGAAAACTGATTTTAGAAGTTTTGACCAAGGAATGATTTGTGATGAATTCCACTGTGAAGCTATTTTAGTAGGTTTTTTTCCACAAGATATTTGAAAATGATTAGTGTTTATTCCAGATTTTAAAGGGAATCAACAATTTTACAATTCATGGAATTTATTGTGAAATTTGAGTTTCAGCAATCATCATAAAGTGCATATTATGAACTTAAGTGTCCTACTTACATAGTCATTGCTTTATACGAAAGACACTCCTGAAAATTAAGTAAATAAATATTCCTGAGCTAACTAGGTGTGACACTACATTGACAAACCCGTACTGAAACTTATTAAGCGGGTTCAATTTGGTGAAGTCATTGAGGCTTGCAAAAGAGCTGGAAAATGGGATACCATGCTGTTATTAATCCCAAAACAGATTTAAAAGCATGTCCTTTAAAAAATACATTTATGATGGACAACCCACTCATGACCAACCTCTTCCAGACCATGGGAATTTTTACCCCTCTAACCTTTGTTTCTAAATAAAGATTTGTTGTTTAAAAATATATTATTGTTGAAAAGTAATAGTGTTACCTTTTCATTTGATACACTTTTGTTTAATTTCATTTTAACATTTGGATACAGTGAAAGTATATGGGTGGTCATTGTCACTTGTGTGATTTTTATGACTGCTGGAGAAAATGATTTTGTCATATGGGAGGACCGTGTTGGAGACAACCTGCTCTGCCTCTCGGTACATTGAATAGGCTCTTGACACCAAGCAAGATACTACACCTTTCCCAGTAATTCTAAGTCTTTAGGCAAAGTTCTATTAATTTTTTCAGTTCCTAAACTTAAGAAAATTGAAATGTTTACAATGACTCCCTTGCATAGGGCCGATTAGACTTCTCTTGCTGTTTTCAGGATATTTTTTTTTTCTTTTTTCTTTTACTTTCAACTACGATGGTTCTAGTTGCCAATACCCTTGCATTTCTCTTATTTGAAGTTTGTTGAAGTTTTTGATGTAGGTTAATGCTTTTCTGAAAATTGTATTCTGTCCTCTTATCCCATCCTTTTGGAATGGGAGTGTTCAACCCATGCCATTGTAAGTTGGAAGAAAGTTTTTAACTTCTCTTTGGTTCCCCCGGAGGTTCACAACTAAGAGTTTGTCTTGGGTCTCTGGTTTGGACTTTTGAGCAGTGTTGGAGCTGTTAAGACTTTAGCAACTCTTAGAGAAGGATTGAGTGCATTTTGCCAAAAGAGGTAGACATGAATATTTTGGGGGCCAAGGGCAGAATGTCATGGTTTTGATCTGGAATTTTCCCAAGAAGCCTCACTTGGATATAGAAAGATACCTGTGGAACCACATGCTGGAAGAGGTGAGGCCTGGCTGGAAGGGTCAGAATGCCAAGGTTTGACGCAGAAAGGGTGGGTTACTGGGACAGATCCTGGAAGGGCAGCTCACCCTTTTTCTTCACTGGGCTTTCTGTCTGCCGTGCTGTGAGCAGCTCTCCCGCCATGTGTCTGCAGTGTGCTTCTTGCATTGCCACCCACCCATGAATGGAATGAGACCTTCTGAAACTGTAAGCTAAAATAAATCTTTTCCTCCCTAAATTGTGGGTGCTGGGTGTTCCACCCAGCAACAAGAAAGTAACTAAGGCAATGGCTCTTGTTTAGTTGGCCTACCTGTCTTTCTCACCTCCCTATTGAGCTTGTTATCTCTTCTGGCACCACACCTTAATGTTAGGCTGCATTGTATTTCCTGAGTCTGTTGTTTTTAACGATACCCTGGGGCATAAATTGTCCCATAGCCTCATTAAGTTTGCAGGTTAGTCTTTGGCAACTGTTTTTTTTACCACAGCAGGACTTTTGTTCTGTGCTCTTTCCTAGATTTTCACTGGTGACTTACGGCTTACCTTATTGCTCTCATGGAACCCCAGCTTTCTCTTCTTTGCCACCAAAATATAAAATTGTGTAACAGAGGGTTCTTCAGCTTGAACTCCATTATATCCGATTATAAACCAAGTCAGTTTCCCTAGGGAGAGTTTCAAAGTTCTCTGTTCTTACAGCTGACCTCTCATTCAGGACAGTCTCACAAGTGGAGTTCTGGTTGGCATAGTGATTTCTAATCCTCTGGCCTTGCCTTTCCCCATGTGGAACCTCTACCCTCTGAGCAGGTTGGGATTTTCTCAGCCCAGTGTCCCTGAGCACAGCCTCCATCTGACAAATGGGAGTGGCATGGAGGAAAGGTCCCCAGCATCATAGCTGAACTCCTCTGGAGTCTGTCATGTGGAGCTGGGTGAAGCCCATTGTCGGGCTGCGTTCCTCACTGTACATTGGGTCCCTGGGCTCATAACTGAGAGAAAAAGAGCCTTATTTTGTTAGCCAAGTCCATGAGAGCATCATTTTCACCAGACAGAGAGAAATAGGGGTATGTAAAGAAGTTCATGGTTCAAGTTGTATAGACTCTTATGCTGTTAGCGAGATTTAGTAGATATTTCTAAATAAATATTGCTTCTTTGCTATATTCTTGCAAGAAAATTTCTAAATAATTAAAACGTTTGTTTGTATGAATAGTTTTGACCATTTATGTTTGTTTACTGGGATGAGAATCAGTGGAGAGCCTCACACATCTCTTCCTGGGTATGGTATCTATTTTTTCTCTTAATCAAGGACACCTCTATCAAAGTTTGCTCTTGTTAGAAGATACATTATTTAAAACAGTCTGAAACAATACTATTTAAAGTGTTTTCCTTGAAGGAAGGTTGATTTGCTTTTACATTTTTAAATTTTTATAAATATCTTGAGTTCTAAAACATTAGCATTTACACAAACGTGATGCAATATATACTATATATACTGACTTCCAGTTCTAGAATTACTCTAAAAAGAAAACAAAATAGAGTTCATATTCCCTCATCTGAGGTAGGAGCAAATATGTGCAGTAGATGATCCTCTCTCTCTCTCTTCCCTATATATACGTATATATACGTTCATATGACTCATAACTGACTTGTGCTTGGTCAGATAGCGGGTAAGTGCTATTTTTGCCCCCAGAGGCCACAATCCTGCTTGTGATTCCTCCAGCTGCACAGCAGGGAGTTCCCGGGCCCGCCGGGGAAAGCTGCCCCTTCTCTGCCAACTTGGAGTACAGTGAACGCAGATTTACTTGGTGAGCTGCAGTGGAGGACTCAATGGAGGACACAGAGTAGCCAAAGCACAGTGAAATCTAGGTAGTGTTTTCCTAAGCTTAGTGCCATGTGCAGCTGCCCCAAAGCTGGCCTGCCTCTGCTACATTAAATGTCTCATCTTACGTGCACCAGAAGATTTCAGATCTCCTTGTGCTGGCGTGCTACTGCCTTCTTCCAGCTCTCCACCGCCACCTGGGGATCTCTAGTCGTCTCTAACGTCCAGATGTCCACTCGCATACCGACTCTGAGTGTGTCTGGGGCCGGGGGATAAGGCTGAAGGACTTCTGAAGCTGCGATCCCAGGAGCTTCCTCCGTCCCTGGTCACCTCCTCCCTGGCACTTCTCCTCTGTGCTCTGCCTCCTGCTGCCAGGAAGTGAGCAGCTTCTCTCGGCCACACCCATCTGCCATATTTCTTGCTTGGATTCAGTCGACCATAAACTGAAACCATAAACTGAAAGAAACCTCTCCTCCTTTAAGTTGTAAGTGTCAGGTCGTTTTGTTTCCCCCACAGAAGGTTGGCTAAATGCGGATGATGGCTGCGTTCCGTTTCCAAACCCCTTGTACGCACATTTATTATGTTGTACAATTACCGTACTGCACGTTGTACAATTATGGTACTGCATTGTAAGTGTTCATGTCTCTCCTATTTATTAATTAATAAACTCGTAAGTGAAGAAATCAATAACTTTTTATCCATTTAATCATCTAGTTTATTACTTACTTAGAATATAATAATGGAAGAAAAGAAAAAAGTAGGTGAAAGAAGAAATTAATAAATTACTTTCCTAAACTTGTGCATTTAAGTACAATTTAAGAACTCCAATGATCTTACCTATGTGTGGAACTCTGCGCAAGGAAACTGTCATCCATCCACTTAATGTTTTAGTAGCAAAGCACTTAAAAGCTAGTCATTATTAAAGCTTTACCTGTTCAAGTTACAGAATGTCACGGCGGGGAACTCAATCTTCTCCACGTACTGCACCTCAACAGATGTGGTGGTTGGCCATGTGAAGTAATTGACCAAGCGGCTGTAGATCTGCCAGGCCAGGAGCGACACCGAGCCCAGCACCACCACCAGCCAGATCACTTTGCGGGGTTTGCTTCTGTTGCGAACAATATTGTGGACCCCATGGCAGGAGGTGGAGATGGCAAAGTCGTGGCCAAACTTCTTTCGGTCCGTGGGAGATGGCAGTGACTTCTTTGAAAGATAAAGCTTTATCTTTCCCAGGACTCCTTGTGGTTTTTCCCAAAATACGTTAAACAAACGAAAAGGAAAGTCACGACTTAGAAACCATAACGTTATCTGTAGAAACCACAACTAGCACAGGGTTAAGCAGGTTACCCTTCTCATAGGTCATTCAAAAAGGCTCAAATTTTCCTTTGCACTAGCAGGTGTACCCAAGAGTTGGCAGGCCTAAGTGTCAGCTATGTGGGTCTGTGACAGTGTGCTGATGCTACTCAGAAGACACTTGTTGTTAATGCAAAGTTGTTAGAAGCGGCATCTTAGTACATTGTTACTGCAGCCCCAAATTGAAGCCATCTCAGGTGTGCTGCTTACCACGAGCCTTAATTTTTAAATTGCTCATTCTCCCTGAAGAATCACAAAGTCCTTCCTGTGTTATGAACGTAATCAGACTTCTTCTGAGAGTCACCAGTGCAGTTGGAAGCAGTCAGTTCCCTCGCTGTTCTCTGACTTCTGGCGTTCTCACTTATGGTGAACATCAGTTCACACGTGTCACATGTTCTGCCACAACTACTTTATTTTTCCGTTGGTTATTTAGGCAGAATGTTTAAATAACATTTAAATGTTAACACGGCACTATTACAGCAATCGATTCCCTCCCTTAATAGAAAGTGAGCTCATCCTTGCAACGGAATAAATAGTATTTATTGGAAAGGACCACTAAGAATTGCACCAAAATGTGTTGACGATATATGACATGATCAGAATGTTCTTTTGGCTTAATTTGTTTTCATTTGTCAATAAAAGACGCAAGGCATCCCTGTCTGAAGAAAGGAAGAGGATGAGTCTGGCTTTGCTGTGGAGAAGGCAGCCTCTGGTCCCAGCTTTGCCGTCTGTAATGTTTGCAACTTTACCTGAATTTCTTAACCTCATCCCTCACTTATTAAATGGCAGCAACAATATCTGCCTTCTGATTTTGCTGTAATAAATAAAATAATACCTGGAGAGGGCTTCACAGATTACTTAGCCCATAATAAGTTCTCCACAATATTAGATACTTCTGTTGTTTCACTAATTCAATAATGTTATAGTAAATGCAATCAATAATACATCAGAGCTTTTGAAAATGTTAAAATTCATCTAAATTCATTTAAAAATGAGTTATTTATATTCTCAAACATATAATAAGTTAATTCAATTTTGTATTTTTCCCCATTTTATTGATATGTATAAGTGCAAAATTTAAGGTTTATAATGAAGTTTAGCATTTTTTGCACCTACGTATCTTGTCAAGGTGACAAGGACTTTCCCACTCTCCTTTTGTCCCTCCCCCTACCCATCCCTCCCTCCCTCCTCCACCTTACCTCCCCCCCCCCCTGTTTCACTTTGTTTTTCATTTTAAGTTCCATAAGAGTTGTGATCTGGTTTTTGCTTCAGTTCAAGAAGTACTAATATTCTGTTACCTATTCAGTATTAATTCACTCTTACAAAGCTCCAAAATCTGCTTATCACAAAATAATTATTTGATGTGTTGTTTTTCTCTAATCAATTAAACCTTCACGTAAGTGCAAGATATATATTGATATATGAAAGACACTAATGGCTTTCTAAATATGCCCTTTGTATTTATAGCATTTGGTTACTTACAAATTATGTTATCATTATTTTAAAGAGATTTTACTAAATAGAAAAAATTTTTAACATTAGTTTAAGATTGAGCTGAAAATCTTATTTAGCACTCACAGAATTTTTTTTTTTTGGTATAAAATTAAGTATGTATAGGTATATGTAAAATATCTGGTAAAGTCTCAGGGTAAAACAAGAAAACATAAAAATGTTATTATTAATTGACAAAATAAGTCTAATCATTATCTTCTGTGTGTTTCTTAGACATTATGTACAAATGTATATGCATAATTCATTCTAATAACTCAATCTCTGTGCCAGTTGCACCCTACCTACAAAGGGGTCAGAACACGGCTGGCAAGAAAGTCATAGTGACTACTAACTGGACAAGGAAATGGCGGTGGAGGCAAACTGAATACTGAAAAACGCAAGTTCAAATTCACTTCAGGTAAAGACTCATTTAAAAAAGATCCACTTCTCAACAGTTGGATTAACCTTACCGAAGCATTCTCAGACCTTTGCTAGAGGTCCGATTATTACTTGAGATAGATAGTGAAGATGTAAGGCAGTGTGTACTTGTCAGAAAGATTAGAATTGGGGGAACTAACGGCCCACCGGTGCACGGAGACCAAGCATCTTCCCTTCCTGACTAAATTAGACTACAGAATTATGCACCTGACCCTGGCATTGAATGTTGACCACCATGCAAACACTTCGAGAGACATGAAACAAATTTTGTTTTATTCTAAAAGTGGCACCTGCAGGCACATGAAAAATGGAAACCGAAAGAAAAAAGCCAAACGAAGTAGCTGACCTGTATTTTATATTAATTCCTTGAGCTCATATTACTTATATCCAAATAATGTGAGAAATCAAATTTCCCCGATGAGTAATATCTAAATAAACTAATTTCTTCTGCATACGCATAGCCGATAGGAATGAAAACTGTCACCTTAGAAGGGCCTTCCTCCTTTCCTACCTTCCTCAGCAGGTACTTTTGACTTCTCAAGCTGCTCCATTCCTGATTCCGGTAAGCGAAGGTCTTCCAGGTATACCCGGTTCTCATCAGTAACAGCATTTATTTTGTGGCCTTTATATAAAATACAGAGGTTGAGGTTGTAAAATGTGGAAGCAATTTAAATATTTGTGTTGCTATGTTTTGCCTCATAAAGCACATAGCCAACACACCAAAAAGCTTGACAGCACCAGCCATGGGCATTTGTGGACTAATGAGGAGCTATTGTAGAACAAAAAATGAAAAACATCACTTGGAAACACTTAGCCAGAAATAAAGAGACAATGCTGTCAAATTTCTGTGGCTCCCATTTGGCCCTGAAGGGGCCTCTGGGGATTCAGGGGGCACAGATTGGGGCGTTCTTCTTAGCCCTTCTCTCGACTTTTTCCCTTTGTACAATTTTCTAATCAAAATGCAGTTGGAATGAGTTTTTCTGTGGGTAAGTTGTTTTTATTTTTTCTGTCTTAAATTTCTTTCTTAGAAGTAATAGCCAATATAAGTGACAAAACAAAACACCAAGAAATCTTCCCAAAAATAAATGATGATAAAAATAAGACAAATTGGATAATATGTAAGACTAACCTTTTTTTCCGTACTAACCTTTTTGAAAAATGAATATCTTAAGAAACTGTAGACTGTACGTTCTTGTGTATAAATGGCGCCATCTGTTGCCAGAACTCAGAAATTGCATGTATGTCCACCTAGAAAACCAGCTCAAGTTGTCATGCTGACTTTTTTCCCGTTTTATTGATGTGTATAAGTGCAAACTTTATGATTACAATGAAGCTGAGCATTTTGTGCACCTATGTATCTTGTCAAGGTGACAAGGACTTTCCCACTCTCCTTTTGTCCCTCCCCCTACCCACCCCTCCAACCCTCCCCACTTTACCCCCCTGGTTCAGTTTGTTTTTCTTTTTAAGTTCCGTGAGATAATTGTGATCTGGGACTCTCATATCAGAGAGACCATCCGATGTTTCACCTTCTGCTTCTGACTCACTTCGCTAAGCATGATGTTCTCAAGTTTCTTCCATTTGCCTGCAAAACCTCCGCGCTGTTGGACTTTATAGATAGGTGTCTAACCCCAGTCGTGTCTTTGTGCAATGGCTCAAGAACTGAGAAAGGTAGAAAGGCAGGCAAGGTCGCCCATTTCTTGATTATACTTTACTAGATAAACTATCAACGAGAAGGAAGCTGTTTCTTAATTTTATTTGCCCAGAAGGTTACAGGAGAGGATGCCCTGTGTCTGGGTTCTTCGTGGCCCAGCTGAGAACCTTGCAGGCCCTGTGTTCCAGCACCATGACTCCTCCAAACTCACGAGGGATTTCCCAGCCTCAAGCCTCCAGCAGCTCAAGCAATGGTGGCCCCAGCAGAAAGATGGACACTGCTCACTAATCGTGCCACCAGGCTGCAGGTTTATTTAAAGAGAAAGTATATTTTCCCATGACTTGTGTGGTCGCAAGGAAGCTCATTTCATGCGAGCACACGTGCCAGGAAAGAGTCTGGGAAGAAAAGAAAGGTAGTTGTTAGGAATGCTGGTCTTTTTGACGCCAGGACAGGAGCTGATTGACTGGGACCCACTGTCCCGATTTCGTTTGAACACAGAGGCACCTTGTCCGATCCCACTAGTGTTCTGGCATGGCTCCAACAGTCATAGATCTTTATGGGTCTCTGAAGGCATCTGGGCCTGAGACCTAAAAATTATTGTAAATAGACACTGAGGTATTTATTTATGAATCCCCACTCCCTTTTTGTCTCTAGGACCCACTGGTGTCTGACTTCCAGCCCAATATTTTTTTGCCTCAAGAGTTGGGATCCTAAAATCATTTAGGATATTGGGGAATTACATCATTCTGGCTACTTCCAGCTGAGATGAGGGTATTGAGGGAGTTGGAGTTTCTATACATACCGACTTTCCAGCCTGTAGGGTTGGTCCAGGGGTCTGAGATAGATAATTGGGCAGGCAGAAGGATGAAGAGCCATCTGAAAATAGGTTAACTATGCATGAGAAGAAATAAATTTAGGAGACATCTTGTAATACATAATCCAAGTAGAAGGATTATGAGGACAAAGACTATAGTGGTTATGAACTATTTCCACTAAGTTCGTCTGGAGAGCCAAGCCCAAATAGTTTTTTCCAAAGCTAGGACTGGGACCTGACGTAGACTGGGATTGTTGTAAAAGTATAGTAATGTAAATCTGGGACAGCAAGTTCATGAGGGATAACAGTTGAAATTCATATAATCAGTTTTAAGGCCTCTTGTAAGCACTTACAGGTGAGTCTGTATTCCATGAGAACATAAATGAGCTGGTGAGTAATTACAGTAAAGATCCTGATCAGGGTAAGAAAATTCAAGTTCACACAGTCCTCTATTGGAAGGTATTAACTGAAATAGAGTTGACCAAGTGTTTCACGTCTCCCAGTGGCTGGCTTTCTCAGGATGGTAAAGTCTCCCCTCTAAGGTTGGATTTGGGAATGATGGATCCAGCTGGCAACTGCTAGAGCCTCAGTAAAAGGAATAATCCTCTCCTCTCCCTTAGAAGATGACCACTGCCATACCTCATTGGATGGATTAGGCCTTTGAACAAGTCCTTGGCATGCCTGTGACTGTCCAACTGGTTGTCAGTGCAGAGATGCTGGCCTACTTCCATGTCTAGTTGCCTATACAAGTCGAGAACTAACAATATCAAGAGATGCTTTTGGATTATCCAGTAGTAAAGCCCAATAGCATGAAAGAGTCTGTGAACCAGTGTGATTCTTTAAGCTCTGAGTATGATCCCTGGATGAGGAAAGAGAGACCCCAAAGTAATTGTAAGTGATTCTTCTATCAAGAGAATAAAAGTGCTATTGCTTTAATCCGTCTTATTCAATAGTCCACAAATAGGGATCAATCAATGGCCCATGATACTTTATTAGCCCTTGGAAAAGAAAAAATGCCTTTGTAGTGCCAGAGCCTGGAAAGGTATAGGTGGCCTACACACCCTGTGCTGAAAGAATCCTAACGCTCTGTGGTAAAATCGATCAGTTAATCAAAAAGCAAACCCTAAGTAACATCTCTTTGGATCAGCAATTGAGCTTTAAGATTTAGACTCAATATTCTATGTCAGTCAAGAAATTTTAAAGTTTGAACCAAATAGTCTCATGTATTTGCTGGAGAAGAATATATGAGATCATCCACATGTTGTGTAATGATCCTTTTTGTTAAATTTGAATAATGAAATTCTTTGACTAAAGCCTGCCCAAAAATATATGGACCAAACATTCAAGCACTATCAAAGAGGCCTGGATAAGCATGGAATTATTTCAGAAGCAGCGTAGAGGAGCCATAAAATCTCTGGTCACTGGCATTCCATTGGTGCCCATGGTGCAAATCGGTTGTTGGAAGCCAATTGTCTGGAACAGGAGGTAAGAACAGAATAGGAGACCTCATTGTCATGGAGAAAGTTTATAGTTTAGCTTGCAACACGTAATATTGCCTGAGATTCTCTTTCAGTCATGGTGGTGATGGAGCTGGGGGCAACTAGAGCCCATTTGGGCCTTCTCATCCCAGGAACAATTACTGGGGCACAGGACAAAAGGTTTTTGGTCCTTGCCTCATTAGAGCAAAGTGACTTAGGAAGTTGAACCCCTTGAAGAAGGAAGTAAAGATGCTGTCAATGGCTTTTTTGGGTAGCTTCCTTTTCCTATTCCCGATCCTCTATATCCCAGTGATAGAAAACAGTTAACAGTGCTTAGTAGATTATCAATGAGAGTTCCAGATCTCAAAGAGAATTTAAACAAAATTCTCCTAGAATATGGAGCTGACTAGGTAAGAAATCTGTCATTAAGGAGGGCTCGGCCATCATAGAAGTGAAGGTCAGTTATAGTATGCTTTTATGTAACATCTTTAATTCTTTAAAGATATCGTATTGGGCTTTCATTTGGGCCATGGTCGCTTTTTCACCACCATTTTCCATAGTCGTTGCCATAGTAGCTTAGTTATCTCTGGTTCACCCAGAGTCTGTACAGAAACAGTACTTTGAAAATACTTTCAGTAGTACCCAAAAGTAGGACAGGGGCTAAAATATGTCTTAAGAGAGTGTCGAGGCCCATGTTCGCCCCAGGAGTAAAACCTGTAAGTTTAGTCTAGTCACTTTTCTTTGAAAATACCTCAGATATAGAAGCACATCAAGAGACTCGTTTTCTAACTAAAAGCTGATGGTAATAAAAATGTTCCATCAAAAACATTCAAATAAGAATTTCCCATTCACACAGAGTATTGCAAACTATAACCTAACTCCAATCATCTGCTGTCAAACAATCCTACTTGGAAGAACGAGTAGCTAACAAGAGCTGTGTGGTCCTTGGGGGCAGGGGTCTTATACCTGGGGTTCTGATCTTAAAGGAAAAGGACAGAAATCTTGGTTGTCTTCTTGGGCCTAGTATTTGTTTTTAAGTATTAGTCTGTGAGTGTTGGTTGGTGAACTTCCAGGAGATCAGTTACATCAGTCTTGTTGGGAGCAGTCAAATTTAATCCCAACTACTACTATTGCTTTGGATGTAGGAGCACTTTAAAATACAAAATGTGACCAAAGAGCAGATATCTCCTTTATTCATTATGGTCAAACTTAGATGGCAGTCACATTCTGACCACTGTGCTGATCTCCAGCCTTAGACTTTACTCTTAAGAGGAAATCTTAAAATATGTGGCTCAGTAGTATAGCTGTAATTGTGTGATTTTGTATTTAACAAATCTACAAAGTTTAATTGTACAAACACAAAAATTAAAGAATAGCTTTAAATATCTTGGAAATGTAGGAAACAATGTTATTGACCATAAAGACTTATTAGCTAAGACATAAGTGTATCTCATTTATAGTAACAAAATGTTATCAAAGCCAATAGCTACAGATCAAAGTTAAACAACAGGACTGAATTTCACTGAATACAAAGAAAAGAGGTGAGAAATATTCTGATCATTTTACATATTTAAGGTATAGATGTAATATATATTACATAAAAGAAGGTATTTATTGGTTATCTTGCATAGCTTTAACTCTATGAACTTAACATTAGAGAAAGCTCAGATGCAGCACATGGCTTTCAGATGTATACTTATTAGCAGTCCCAAATACAGAGGGCCCTTATAGCCTAAGAGACTAGTTATTTGTTTGACTAGTGGTAAACAGATAATTAAAAATATTTTAAAATAAGCCAAGATTTAAGTAGATTTTTAACTCTCTCAAAGCCATTTCTTTTTTAATACAATCAAAATCCCAACAGCAGAAATCAGGAGAAGTGATTTTGATTACTTTTATAATATAGGCCAGTTTCTATATGTTCTGTAAGGTATTACCTCAAGAAAATTTTCTTAAGAGAGAAGGTGAGGCTTTGGGTTTATGTTTGTGTGTTACCCTTTGAATTTTAAAAATCATATCTCCTTTTAATTATAATATAGAATTATGTATTGGTATTTTTCACTCTTAGTAAACTTAGGAAAGCAATCTTAAACCTTTACAAATATTGATAGTTTATAAAATCACATTTGGCAGATTTAAATATTTTAAACTTTAAGAAGTCAAGAATACTTAAATTTAGTAACTGATGACTCAGATGTTGCTATAAAGAAACGTTAATGAGGTCTGATTATGCCCATAGCAATTACAAAGCACAAGAAGTTTTAAGTTTCCAAGAAGTAGAAGATCAAACAAGGTGAATGTATACCTGCATTAAAGAAGTAATTCAATGAATGAGATCTCAGAGAATTTCCATGGGAAGCCATTTGAATGACGCACATATCAGTTCTCAAACTCAAGAGAGTCATGGTGGTTGTGTCCCATGGACAGCTAGAGAGGCAGAGGACTGACATAGAACTTTTGGGGAAGCCTAGTGAAAATGTACAAAAATCTTCCTTCCTCTTTCTGCTATGGGCTGAGCAGGATCCATGCACCATTAGAGACTGTGAATAGCCACACCACCCCCACCTCCCAGAAAGCCTGGCCCCTAAGGCAAGTCCCTGATGTGAGCACAACTTAAAGCACTGCCTGAAAAGGGCATTGCTCATCTATCTCCAACTGACTAGCAAGGTGGAGAAAGCTTTTAGTTCCACAGGAAAAAAATAGAGGATGCAGGGAGAGGTCAGGTAAGCTGGAGTCATGTTTAAGTGCAAACAATCCAAAAGAATAAGGTGCCCTACAAATATATAACATGGTCCTACTCGCAGCGGCTTAGTCTTGAGTTTGGCAACATCTAAGATGTCCTCTTGCTGGATATAACACTTAAAAAATCCCCACTTAAAAAAATAAAAAGAATTCCTTCTTTTAAGAAAAATTTTCACTTTTAAGCGGGGGTGCGGGGAAGGTTTCACCCTCTTGCATAGTTCTCCAAAATAATGTTACAGGAGAGGGTCTTGTGTTCCTCTTTTCTAGATTCTCTGAGATCTGTCCAAAGAATTGGACAGACCATGTGTTTTGGGACCATGACTCCTCCAAACACACGCGAGTTTCCCAGGCACATGACCACACTGGGTACAACTGTGTCCAAGCCTCTAGTGACTCAAACAAACATGGAACTAGGAGTCAGGTTCAAATTTCATGTTGGATTCTGCCCCACTCTACCAGGTGCCAGCACTGGCAGGGACCAGGGCTTATTTCAATATGTGAGTCTGGATCCAACCAGCCTAGAGAAGAAAACAAAGCAGCTAGGTGGTCCAGTCATATTTTATTTAGTTTTAGCAAAGTAAGCATTGAAGAAATGAAGTGATTTTTAAAATTTTTGTTTCCCTGTTTGTTCGGTGTTCTTTTTTCTCTTTTTCAACCAGTTATGTTGTTTTTTTATGTAATCATTAGAAAGTTTCACACACAAGTAGCTTAGAGACGCACGATCAGAAAACAGTGACATAGATTGCATCAGTTATATTAGATCACTAGGGAGACCCTTACAAGGTGGAGAGGAAGGGCTGAGTTTCTTAGCAGTCAGAACTGTCACGGCAAACTGTAGAATCAGTTTATTATCAGGAACTACCTGGAACAGTATAGATATGGCAGCTAATGTGAGCAGAGTCATAGTAGTTTCCCTCCATTTAGGCTGTTTCAGTCTAGACAGAATTTTCTTTCAGTCCTCACACTCTACCCCCTAAACAGTCTGATTATGAGTGGGGACCCTATTCTATAGAGATATCCCTTGAGTCTATAGATCATAGCCATAATACATATTGTCTTGGTTTCAAACCCAGGTTTCATTTACTGTCATATCTTGTATGGAGTCTCATTTTAGCCGTTGGACTTGAGCCACGTGGTTTGTCTACATATGGGACAGTGCTGAACTACCCACTGTTGGGACTTTCCAGACATGGGTCATATTATCATTAGCATGGACAGCTGGCCTGGATTTATTTTATCTGTGTACTACACAGCAGGTGTATCAGCCACTGACCTCTTAAATATAGACTGTCAGGATTCTGGGTTCCAGGGCTTGTGGGAGCTCGGTGTCCACCCTGTCCACTATTAGGCCCATGCACCAGGGTAGACAATCAGGCTACCTTGTCTTGGGGGTCTTTATCAGCATGTGCCCAAGGCCCTGGTGGGTGGGTGGCTCTCATAGTGAGCACATATGGTCCAGTTATAGCTGTATGGACTTATGAACCCACATACACCACTGCCAGTGGCTGTTTTATAGGTGAATACTGGGCTTTTGTATCTTTAGTGTGACCAGAACACTGTTGGTAGTTTTTGGGAGCCATGTTTGTGTCATTAGCCCCGTTTACACCAGCAACAATGAGTTGCAACATCCAACTTACAGGGGCACTTGGCTCCTATCATCTGCAGAGTCCAGGGGCGGGCAGCCCTCCAACTATGGTGACAAAAGTAGAGTCTACCACCTGCCAAGCCCACGTGTGGGCCACTTTGTGCTTTCTCTGGGCTTTTGCCCTACTTTTCCTTTTTCTTTCTTTTTCTTTTTTCTTTTTCAACTATCTGTAGAGTCTGGGCTTAGGCTGTCACCCATTTTTCACTCCTATGGTAGAGCTTGGACCCCATCTATTGCCTGTTCTGTGGCAGTGAAAGCCTCTTTTTGTGTTTTATCCCAATTCCAGAGTGTGCTGGCTTTGCACAGAATGTACAAAGGCTTCAAAATTTGTACTGAGTAGGGTATAAACACTCTCCAACACCCCAAAAGGTTACAAAGACCTGTAACTGCCTAGTTGGTTCAGGGAAGGCCTGGTATCTGAGCTGCTCTATGTTTTCACATTTTATCACACAGTTGTTTTTTTTTTTTTTCCCCTGATGTACAACCTATGTGTTCGGTAAACACCTTTAGAGGGGCTAGGAGGAGCATTGTATCGACATTTTGCAACAGCAACAGTTCCAAGTGTCTCCTGCTAGGAGCCAGTTCACTCCATCTCACAGGACATATATTAAACACTGGGCATAACTTGTTACAATGTCCACAGACTAGAAGTGTCTTTGTGTTTGGTCCCATAAGGCATATGCATGACCCCTGTGTTGAAACTAAGTCCACTGTTCAGATGATGTGGCCAGTAGTGACCACTGCATCGTGGTGGCAGTGCTTCTAGGCATACTGCAATGTTCGCCACAGAAGCCCTTGTGCGAGTTCAGTCTACTAGAGTGCTTGTCAGACCTCAGGACTGTTAGTGATGAGTTCCTCGGATTAATGACTCATGGCATGTTTGCGTGCATACGTGGCACTATCTCGTTTACATCTAGATGGTCCATTGACATTCTTTTTTAAACATTATCAGGTTTTTTTGTAGGTGTGGGAAGGTGCTAGGGCTTCAGCCAAGGTCAAGCCGGGAGGCCTGGAGATGGCAGCTGGAGCAGCACCTGCTGCTGTGTTGGTGCAACACCCTTCAGTAAATTGAGGCAGTTAGAGCCTCAGTGAGGAAGTTTTGGTCTATTGGGGCTTTTATGTCTGCCACGACTTGCTAGAAGGTGTTTCTGGTTTCTGATTTATTACACACCTGTCCAAGTTTAGTCCCCAGCTGTCTGTTGTCTCTGTATGTAGGGTGCTGGTGAATTCCCACCCTGCATTTCTTGCAGCCATTTGGGTGCTCTTCGCTTCTCTTTCTTTCTTTCTTTTTTTTTTTTTTTTTTAAGAATCTGGACTATGTAAAATCCTTCTCCAAGGTGAATGGGGGAGTTCCTCCAGGCACAGTAGCCCCCAAGGTGGCCCCCAAGCAGAGAGGAAGTTAGCCACTGGGTGCCACACACAGATGCTGGCCACCCTTCCACAGGTATTGGGGGAACATACCAGACTCTATGAGACCCTGTTCATGGTGCCAGATGTCATATCTGAGTTTAAAACCCAATCCTGTTTGACTGCACCAGGTGTCAGGCCTGGTGGGCACTAGGTTTTAAGGGTACAAAAACCAACCAGCCTGGACAGAATAGTGCGACAGTGAGCAAGCCCAGTTGGACTTTATTGTCAGCAAAGTGCACAGGGCGAAGCAAGGTCACTTCTATTTTCACCTTCCCGTCACCATGCTTGCCTTTTTTACTTGGTGCTCATTCTTTTCTTTTTCTTTGTTTGTTTATCTTTTTTTTGTCTTCTTAAATGACTTAGTGCAGTTATTAGAAAATTTCACAACACAGTGGTTTAGTATCACCCTATCAGAAAGCAATGACATTATGGATGACATCAATTACATCAAGTCACCAGAAGACTGTCTTAGTTACTTTTTCGTCACTATGACTCAATATTGAACATCCACAACTGTAGAGAGGAAAGGTTTATTGTAGCTCACAGTTTCAGAAGGTCACAGTCTGTTCATGGGCAGCTGGGAAATGGTGGAATCGCACACATGGCAGGACTGGAGCTGGGCCAGAGCCTGAGCCGGAGTTCCAGAGATGGAGATCCTTAAGGCAATATGGCGGAACAGAGGCAAGTCTGGGAGGAAGGGCAGACCAGCACACACCCCTCCAGGTCAAGCCCCAAGCATCAGCCCCTTCAGGCCAGGCCCCACCTCCAACACTACACAGTATCCCTAGGAAAGTGAGGCTTTTGGGGGACCCTCCAGACACAAACCATGACAAAGGCTCTTACCAGGTAATCAGGAGGTGCTGAGCTAGTAGGCTGGTTAGAATTGTCATCTTGGACTATAGAGTCAGGTTATTATCAGGAACTTCCAGGTGCAGTTCAGATAAGAAATGCTAATACATGCAGAGCCATGATGACCCTCTACTCAGCCTGAAACATTGTTTCATTTAGACAGCACCCTTCTTTCTGTGCTGACACCAGACACAAAGATTATATGGTACTCACTAATGGTTCTGCAAGGGTGCTGTTTTATTAAAAGAGGAAGCACATTTTTCCATGGTTGGAGTGATCCCAAGAAGGAAGCTTAGCTCATGTAGGTGCATGCCCAGATAGTCGGGAATGAAAACAAAGGCCATTTTTAGGGCCATTGGCCTTTTTGATACCCAGGATGGGTACTGACTGACTGTGCCCTGATATGTGTGGGACACAGAGGTAGCTTGTTCAACCCCAGGACTGCTCAGATCTAGTTTCAGAAAACATGAGTCTTAATAGGTCCTCAACACAGCTCCCAAACTTGGAGAGGTCCTTCACGTTTGATTTCTCTAGAAAACTCCCAGTTGAAGTGAGTATTTTGTCAAGTTAACTTCCAATTTTTCCTAGTCATAACCTCCTACATTAAATCATGTATTTTTTGTTTTAATTTAAAAATAATAAATGTGTTTGCTCTTGGCCACACTGTTCCAGTAACTAACCCTCTTCTGTTTTAAATGAAATTTCTGCTAGTTTCCTTTTCTCCTTTCTTCAGTTAAAAATACTTCACTCTCAACCCTACTTTATTAGAGACTGTAGTGAGTTTGAACTTCATGTTCCCTGTCTAGTTAGGACATCTCTCACCTTGTTTCCTCATCTCCATTTGAAATCAAAATCCAGGCTACTCTTCACATTTCTATCTTGCTCCCCAAGGTTGCTAACCCAATTTCATTAACTTTCTAAAGTGTTTCTAATGATACATGGGAAGACTCAGTACCCTTCCTCTGCCTTCCCTGGTCACAGCAGGTGATTGGACACACAAATGTATGCAACACAAGACAGATCTTCAAGCTCCTTCCTCCCCTCCCCTCAACAAAGATCAGCAATTAAACAGGCAAAACTGAATCCACTGTGTTAGAAACAGTTCGTAGAAATCTTCCTGTCCAAACAAAGGTTGGACTTGGGAGGCATGGACGACAGGGTATGAGGCTTTAATTGTCTTTTGCAAAAGGGTGTCCCTCCACATGCAAGTGGAGAGAGACACACCGAAAACGAGGTTATACCAGTTATACAGACAAGTAAATGTGCTGGTCACATATTTCTTCTTAATTGAAAAATTCTTGTGTGCTTTAATGAAAGTTCTATTTTGTTGGAATATAGATGTAAATATATATGGTAAAGCTGTGTGTGTGTGTGTGTGTGTGTGTGTGTGTGTGTGTGTGTGTGTGTTTAAAGAAAGGTCACCTTACCTACTACTTCTATATTCAATTTTGAATGAAAACTTTGTATTTTTACCTTGGAGCACTACAGGGCTTTTAATAGTGATAATATTTCCATTTTGGATTTAAACAGCCAAAGCAAGATTAGAGAATTTAAGGATTAAGTCAAGATAAACAATACCTTGCCTTCTTTTTTTAAAATCTAAAATAGGTTTTTGTTTCTTAATAATCTTCAAAAGGGAAATCAAAACAAATTTACAGCATACCATGTGATTAGGCAAATATATAGCTTAATGGAAGATCAATTTGGCTCTGTAGTAAAGAAGTAGGCTTGACAGAGCACGTTGCTGTGTTCTGTGCTTATGAGTTGCTTAGTTTTTTGTTACAATATTATTTTTCTACTACACTGAGAAGAAATTAGCAACATAGCATTATTTATCTAAAGTAAAGCAAGCCAAATATTCTGAAAATACTACAGGTGCATGACTGAGAAATTTGTTCTAACCCTTCACAGTTTTCAGGACAAACACTATAGTAGCATAAAAAATAAATGCAACTTCTCAATCTTTTATTTTGGAAAGCACAGTTACAAAAAATCAGCTCATAGCTGGGGCTGCATGCAGAAACACACCTGGGCAAGTGCACAGAAGCTCCGAGGCCCTTCCTAGTGTCCCCAGTGGGCCAGCCACTCTTCAGGGAGCAGAACTGTGCTCACGGAGCACCAGCTGCAAAACTGGAACATCCTTTTGCAGCAACAAGGGGGGAAAACCTAAAGAAATGAATATAGATGGATTTCAGAAACATTTTGTGGAGTCCCAATAACTAGATGGAAAATGCAATTGTTGCTGCTCAGAGGACAACTGCGCAGAGGCAGGGCCTTGCTTGTCATTGCCGAGGAATCCATCTCAAAGAAATGACAAGGCCTTCAAGTATGCCTAAGAGTCAAGATCCCTCTGCCTTTCCTCATTCCTCCTCCCCCAACGAAGGAAGAAGCTTTGTAAGAGTCTCCCAATCTGTCCAAAGTTGACTCATCAGTCAGAAACATTTGCCTCTGGGCTTTTCTCTGAGTTCTCACGAAGTAAAATTGTGTCAGGAAAAAAAGACTCCTGTCTGTCTACCTGTCTGGACAGTTCGTCATCGCCTTTGTTGTCTCTTCCAGTCGAGAGAAGCACATCCAACCCATTGCCTGTCCTTAGGGCTCAAGGGTTTTTGTTTTTGTTTTGTTTTGTTTTGTTTTGTTTTTTGCACCCCTGGAATTATTATTCTCCTCTCCTACAGAAAAAGAAGTCACATACGTTTTTGAGTTACACTGGGCTAGTGGTAAATCTCACTCTTGTAATACGCTCTTTCTCATCTTCCTTTGATTCCCCCCTTGTATATTAGTAAATTTGTATACCTTTCTCTTAAAAAACAATACAATGAATATACATTTCCTCTTCAACTTGATTAACTAATTTTGACATTTTCCCAACATTTGCTTCATTTTTACCCCTAAATGTGCAATCTTCTTTTATCTTAAGGATAAGCAACATTTTTCTTTTTTGAATAGAAAAAACATCCAGATACCATCCTGGAGGCTTACCCATCATTCAACATGCAATCTATATAACTCTGTGGTATTTAACATCCCCAATCCAGTATTCAATCAAGGATTGCAGATTGCATTCAGTTTTTAAGTTGATTTAATCTTCTTTAACCCCAATGAGAGATCCTAGACATTAATTTATTTTTTTGTTTTTCTCTCTTCTTATTTAATTGCTGTTTTCAAAGAATCCATGTGTCAGCTGCTTTGCAGGATTCCTCTTGATACAGAATCCCTGTCTCCTGGTGAGATTCAGGCCAGATTTCTATGGCAGGAGGCAAGTGGCGTCAAATTCTTCACTGTGGATCACAACAAAAACATGTGGTCTCAGTTTCTCCTGTGATGTGGTAATGGTAATGCAATCTCTTGGTTGAGCATATATCTGCCAAATCTCTTAATTGTGAATGTCTCTTCTCCCTTTTGTAATTAGTTAAGTGGAAGCAATTATTTGAGATAAGAATATTTTGTTTCTCAACTATCATGCATCGATTTTATCATAAATCAATGAATGGTATCTGAAAGTATTCTAACTGTGCTATTTACAAAATGATAATTTTCAATTTCTATTCTTTTTTTCTTTTGTAGAAAGCAGTTTTACTTTCTAATGTCCCTGATTTAAAATAAAAAGTGTTGATGAGGTATCTATTCAATTAATTTGTACACTTTTTACAAATTCGGGTTGTCTGTTCAGGGGGAAGTTAATTTCTTTTGGACTTCTTATATATTGTAGGTATTAATAAGAGTAGTCAGCAAAGTTTTTATGGTTGTCTTATCTCTGCTAAATTTTCTCCTTTGCCTGGATGAGCAGACAGAAGCTTCGAGGAAGCAGAAACAGAAGCTTTTAGTTTGATGTATTGATGCTTGATAAAAATTTCTGTGCTTTCAGACATCCTATTGAGGATGACCGAGACTGAAGCTATAGATTCAAGGGATTACCCTATGCTGTCCTTCTGGAAATTTAATGCTACCGGTTTTAGATACAGGTCTTTGCTTCAATCTTGTTTAGAGCGGGATGGAAGAAAGGAATTTAATCTCAGTCTTCTGCATGTGGGGATCTAGATTTCCCAGCACCAATTTTTAAGGAAGCTATCTTTTCCCAAATTATGTATTTGGCCCTTTTGTAAGATGTAAATAAGTAAAATAAAGGAGAGATGATAGAAAACCAGATGCTGGACTTTTGCAGACAGGAAAAAGGATCAGCTGGAGTGGGTAGGAATAAGAAAGAGATTAATGAGATAAAAATTATTAAGATGGGGCTGGAGAAATGACTCAGCAGATAAAGTGCTTGCCTAGCAAGCTCTAAGTCAAGCTCTAAGTACCCAAGTTCTATTCCCCAGCACCAGGTAAGCTGGGCGTGGCGGTGAACGCCTGTAATCCCAGCACCTGGGAGGGAGGCTGAGACAGGAGGATTGCCATGAGTCCAAGGCCAGCCTGGGCTCCATAGGGAGTTCAGAACCAGTGCTACAGAGCAAGACCCTCAAAAAAGTTGATTAAGATTTGTTAATTTTACATATTAAATTTCCAAAACAAACTCAATCGTTCCATAATATTAACACATAATAAAACAATTTTAAATAGATTTGTGGACTGGTGGATTATTCTCTAAGTTTATACATTATAATCTGTTCCGGTGGTACTCATTAGAAGTTTTTTCATGGACGCATTTCTGTAGGTCTCATTAAAATAAGCTTACCATGCTCATTGCCTTCTCATTTCCCACAATTATCTGTGCAGAGTCATTCTGGAAGAAAGGCATTGATCATTTCTGGATTCGAGCTCATACCACTTTAGATTCTGTTTAATTGATTTAAAACCCCATCCTACTTTCATGTAGAAGAGAAGATAGAGTACTTTAGATTGTGGTCATCTTTGCTCTTACTTATTTGTGTGTAGCTACGGGACAGAGGTAAGTAAGATGTAGACCTCCTTCCGGATGTGCCTTTAAACAACTCGACAATCCATCATCTGTGCCAGAAACCAAATTTTTGAACTTCTTGGATCAAGACAAAAGTGAATATCACTTCCTTTCTTGGTCATATCTTTGCTGCACGACTGTAGCTAGCAGAATGTTGATCCTCTCATTCAACTCACCTAATTTTGTTTAACAGATGTACAGACTGAAAGGAATGGTCATTCTTTGATCTGTAAATATAGAAAGCAGCTCTTCTTTGTAATATATCCAAGACAGTATTTCCACAGAAAAAAACCTATAAACCTATGATGCCATCATTAACTTTTATTAAAGGTACAGCAGACTTTTCCTAATATTTGTGCGTCCAAAAAGCCTGTGCCTGGCAGCTGTGCCCACACTTTTGAAAATGAAAGTCTTTCCGGGAAGCTGCTGGAGGACTCCTCGCTCCAGCTCTCCACCATGGCCACCATTGGTTCAGTCTGTGGGAGGTTTCTGTTTGTCACTCAACTACAGCCAAGCCACTGAGAGAGAGCACTTCTGTTTAAACATTTCTGTGGTTTTGCATGGAATAGTGAAAATGTTCCTGCCATTGGTCCAGGTAGGGGGAAGGACTCCACTAATGCTTAACCCGCAGGCTCAGAGGCTGCCAAGGATGTGTCCGTGTCATACGGATATCGAGGGTCAAGGTTATTCTGACAGGATTTCTCCAATATCCTACCTGCAATTTTATGTTCTGAACTTTGATCTTATATATCTATTCAGTAGAACATTTGGGAGAAATTTGCCTGCTTTCCCACACAGGACAAAAATATTGACTTGTTGTTCTTTCAATGTCTTTCCAGACAATTGCAATGAACAGTTGTAAATTGGGTGCTTAGTGCCTCTTAAAAAAATCCAAATAAAAATGAAATCCAAATACCTCAAAGTGGCTAATTGAAACTGTAGAGTATTAAAAAGTCACAAATTATGAGGGAATTCTATGATGCAAGTCATTCAAAATTTTTTCATGTGTATTTTATACATCACCATGGAATAAATAGTGCCTCCCAAAATTTATGTCAGCTCAGACCTCAGAGAGTGGCCTCATTTGGAAATAAGGTCTATGTAGATCACATGATAAAATTGTCCTAAACATAGGCTGGGTTTTAAATCCAACAGCTGGGGGCTGAAGGAAAAGCTCAACATTTTAAGTGCTTGCCTAGCAAGATCAACCTGAGTTCATTTTTCTAGGATAAGGTAAGTGGCATGTGGTGGCTAATTCCTATAATTCCAGCACTCAGGAGGCCGAGGCAGGAGATTTCTGTGTGTTCTAGGCCAACCTGCACTACATAGCAAATTCAGGACCAGCCTAATATATAGAGAAAGACCCTGAGTCAAAAAAAAATCCATAAAATAGAATGATTTGTGTCATCATGAAAGACATAAAAGGAGGAGGAGATATGGACATAGAGACAGAGACGCGCAGTAAAGAAGACGATGCAGAGAGGCAGATTTTGGACTGAATGTTGTCATGTGTCATAAGAAGTGCCACTGGAAGCTGGAAAACACAAGGGATGCCCCTGCTTGGAGTCATCGAGGGTGCCCGGCCCTCCTGGCAGCTTTACTTAGGATTCCTGACCTCCTGGGCTTTGGACTCGAGGCCATTAAATTTGTGGAAATTTATTAATACAGATCTAGGAAAGTAATACACCAAATGATATTTAGTTGAGAAATCATAAAAAAGTCAGAGATACTGCATGAATTTTATACTTTACAATATGATCTCGTTTTTCTATGACTTAAAGGTAGCAACTCAGGCTATATGCTAGAATGAATTGCTTGTGCAACTATATAGCAAAACAAGTGCAGACCCAAATATAAGTGCAAAGGCTTTAAATAAAGGTGATTGTAATTACAGTGCAATGGCAAGAAATACTTGTCGCAGGATAAGGCCAGAATTCTTGCACTGTTTTCAGTAAATCAAGGTCAATATGAGGTATTTTTGCATTGCCCTTGGACCTGACCTTCCATTTGCAGGAGTGATCATCTTTAGGCACAGACACAGAATAGCTAGTGGATCTGAGTACCAGTTACAGCTGTGTAGGGTGCATCAGAGAGTAAAGAAAGATTCTCCTTTTGTTGGAGCATCTGCCTTAGCAGCAGATGACAGTAAACCTAGTGCATTAGTAAGTTACCAAATGTCCCACAAGATGAAATGAGCTATGGAATAACAGGAGAACATTATAGGTAAGTTCCAAAGTTTTGACTTGTGAAAATGGTGTTGATGACAGTGATGGCTCCAGGCGTGGTTGGAGGGAGAGTTTTTCAATGCAGACTTGAAGTGCGACTGAACTGCTTAAAGGAAGAATATTGCAGACACATTGCATTGCTACAGCCAAGGCCCTGTGGGGAGCTCTCAGGTGTTGATGAGGATTGATAAACCTGAAATGGCTAGGGGACAGTGAGAGAGGAAAAGCAGAAGGGATCAGAAGGGCCTTGGGAAGCCAGACACTACTGAGCTTATAGACCATTTTAAGGATTCGTCTTCCCTTTTAGGTTAAATGAAAAAAGTTTGTAATTTTGTTTAAGAAAGAGTGACATTTGTCTCACAAGATAGAAGAGAAAGTATCAGTGTCAGGGTGAGTGGACTATGTGAAAAGTCGCCAAATGTCATTGGATACATTTTTAAAAGTAAATATAAAAGGATTTCCTGGTGATTTAGATGTAGTTTGTGATACCAGTGCTTTGAGGAGCTGCCTCCAGCTCAGCCTCGGCATGTGCTTCCACAAACTTGCTCACAGCATTCTAGGTCTTTTTTACTAGGTATCGTCAACCCTCTCCAAATTCCTCCTATAAACTAGTTCTAAAGGTTTCACATTGTCAGTCAAAATCACAGCAATGACTCCACTCCTGGTACCAATTTCTGTCTTAGTACTTTCTTATTGCTGAGGCAGAATACTCAACATCTACAGTTTAAGAGAGAAAAACATGTTTTAGCTTACATTTTCCGAAGGCCACAGACCATATATGGGTGGCTGGCAATAATAGAAGCACATGGTGGAGCTGTCGCCAGAGAAGAGCTCTTCACAGTATCACAAATGGCAAGCCATGTGTGGGAGAAATGAAGGAGCTATCCTTCCAGATACTGCCCCAGTGATCTATTCTTTCTGGGTCAAACTTCAGTATTTCTGCCCCCTTTGACCTGTCCTATCTCTTAATAGCATGTAGTATTTTACAACATCCAAATGCACGAGTCTTTTGGGGAACACTCCAAACGCAAACCCTAAGCGTAATATGTCTGGTCCCTGGCCCCTCATCTCAGGGTCCCCCTCTACCCTCTGTTCGTCGCAAGCTAGGAGTTGAGTATCTTGTCTTTAACCATATTTCTACCTTGGAGTCAGTTGCCCAAGGACTGAAACTTTGAAACTGAGTCAAAATAAACCTCTCATTCTTTAAGTTTGGTTGCCAGCTAGTTTTGACCCTCCAAGGAAGATTTGACCTGGCTACAATTTCTATTAGCCATCTGTGTTGAGCTGTTGAGAAGGTGTTTGGAGATGTGATTCTGGAATTCAAAGAGAAGATACGAGCCAAAGATGGACCTTTGGCGGTTGTTGGACCTTGATTGCATTTAGAACCATGAGAATTAGCTACAAAGACAAAAAACATAAGAAGGGAAGAGATGATGACCTGGAACCTCCAATTTTAATGATCAGTGAAATGACCAATGAGATAGGAGTGGCACATCACTGAAGCCAAATAAAGAAAATGATCCACAAAGGAAAATTGCCTACTGTGCTAAACACTACCGATGAATAGTCAAGATGAGACCTGAATGTTGACCATCAGCTTCAACAACGTGGTAACGTCACAAAGCAGGAGGGAAGTCAAATGGTTTAAGAGAGGATGTACACAGAGAAGTATGAATTTGTACCCATAAATAATTCCAGGGGAGTCTTTTACTAAATGAAGCAACGAAATAATGTTGCTGAAGTGAAAACTATAATCAATTAGTGTTTTGCATAAATTAAATAACAGTGTATTTATTGGCTATATGAATATTGGAGTTAAATTCTTGAGAAACCAAAGCACTTTGTGACATAAGGCTGAAGTGGAGAGTTTAGCACAGGTAGTTCCTTAGTAGGAAAGGATAGGAATATTGACAATGTGAGAGTGGGTAGTGGGAAATTATAGAAATCTGAATAGGTGTTCTTTTAGTCTTTCACTGTGTTTAGTGAAAAGGAAATCAAAATGATTGAGAGAGGAAGTTTTGCAGAGAGAAGAGAAGGTTATGAAGATGAGTAGATGGATGGTCTGAAGATGGATCATACATTCTGGCAAGAGGATTCAGGGGAATGATTTTCAAATGAATCTAATATAAGTAGATTTTGTATTTCTCTCCTCCAGCCACAGTTGACTGAGCTTAGGCACTGAAAAAATAAAGGATGAGATTCAGCCAGGCTGGTGGTTGGGTGACACGGAGTAAAGAGCTAAGAGTGGATTCCAAGGTGTGATTGTGATCACTGGCCATTGGACGGCTGCTGGCTGGGATGGGGTGGGATATGGGGTGGGGGTGCTCATTAGCTGGGTACATTAGAGACATCAGGATGCTTGGTGAAGTCAGAATCATAGAGCAAGCAATGGTCAAAGAAAAAGCAGTAGAAGAAATAGTATACATGAACTTAAAATTATGAAAATTTGATAGTTATTTGTTTTAAATAAGTCTATTCTGTTTCCCACTGGAAATATAGTACAAGGCACATGCCATTCTAGATATTCTTATAAGGGAATTACTTATTACAACAAATTTAAACAAAATTATTTTTGTACTCAAAGGTAAAAATTGTTAAGCAGATATTTTCTATCCTTTATTCTTAATACTTGATCTACCAAGCCTGTAGCATATTGTATACTCATATTTCAGATTGGACCAGCTAGATTTAAGTGCCCTGTACTTGTCTGTGGCTGATGGTGGCTAACTGGTGGTGCAGGTCTCTGTGAAGGCCATTACAGTGGCCAGATGAAAGAGACTAGGGTTTAAGAACCTCAGAGGAGGGAAGGTAGAGGTAGATGGTGAGTTGTAGAATGGTCATGCACATGTGCTTTGAAAATTTCAAGAACTCAGATGGGATAACTTGGGAGGACAATGGCAATCGGCAGAGGATTGTGGGTGGCCTTATTCTGTTATCTTTAGATGTAGTTGTCCCCACTTAGCTTTTAAAACAGGCTTATCTTGAAGCAAACTTGGACATTGTGAGACTTGTTTTTTCATAAATACTTGACTTCCTGCAGACACTAGTAAACTTGCCACGGTGCCTCATTCTGAAATATGTAATGTTATTTATATTAAAAAATGAAATTTGAAATTAAAGTTAATTGATGGAAAGTTAGTTTATATTGCATGAAATAATTAAAAGTATTCCTTGAAGATATCAATGTAAAACATGGGACTTTATTTTCATCACAAAGGAGAATTAGTACAGGTATGTTAATGAAGTCTAGCAGGTGAGAATTAAAAAAACACTTGTGTAAGTTAAAAAGTACAGACTTTGGATGAAAAAGTCTTCAGTTTATATCCAGATCCTCTCAAATGCCAGCATACACAGCCTTGGCAAAGTTAATTCGCAGCGATCCAATGTGTTCCCACATGGCTGGTTGTGGAGGTATAGCTTGTACTCCCAACTGCTGAGGTGCCTAAGGCAGAAGAATCACTTAAGGCCTGTCTGGGCAACACAGCAAGTCCCTATCTGAAAAACAAACCCACAAACAAATAAATAAATGAACATATGGAGCAAACTTAACACAGTTCTTTTTCTAATCTATTAAAATTTTTACCCTCCTTCATATAGATCATTTTGCCAATATTGACTAATTACCTGGGAGTGATCAATTTAATCTTGGACTGATGAAAATCAAAATGTACAGAGTTTTAATTACAACTGAGCTCTTACTAAGAATGGATTCACCAAAACTGAATACTTACTGATATTCCTGGGTGAAAAGATTTTGACACAAATTCAGTAGGACCCAAGGCACTAGACACTTTATAACGTTGTGACTTTGTTCATGAGCAACCTTGTTGATACTTTTTGGTCTTCCAAATATTATCAGTGTGCCACTTCTTGTCTCCTTGACAAGACATTTGAATCCATCACTGACTCTGGTTGAACCAAGAGTAATGAAAATATGAGATTCAGTTTTGTTGAAAAGTATAGAGAGGTGTGCCTCTCTACCAGATGCGTCCTGAGTGCAGAGGTTAAGAGAGGTGATACCCTCTGCTCACCCAGGGAAACTGTGACCTCATGAGCAAGTCAGACACATAATCAAAGGATGACAATTCTATGTGGTGACAAGATTTTGAGTAGGAACAAATCATGTGTAGTCACAGAAGAGGAAAGATTTCTGCTTCTTGGATACATCTTGAGAATCTGGGAAGGCTAGTTGAAACCAATTGGACAAATGAGTAAGCAGCAAGAAGGTGGAGGGGCAAGGAAGCCATGTAAGCAGAGGAAGTTTAGAAAATTCCAGAACTCAGTCATTATTTTCTGAATTTGTCATGAGGTGGGGATTAGGGTGGTAAGTGATGGGAAATGAAAGCTGAAAAATTTTCTGCAAGAGAATGAATTATTAACTAGGTGCTGTGCTAGTAAGTGTGGTGGTAGACAGATTTTGTTGTCCAAAGAGGTAAGTTTCTCATAATAGCACCATTCTTCCTTTTCAAAGAACAGAACATTTTCAAATTATTTCTGATTTACAAGTTACCTTTAATAGTATTTTTAGTGTTTCTTGTTCAGAACATTTTGAACTTACTGATACTCAGAAACTTGGGCTTACAAAGCATCAATTTCATATGGTTCAAGTAGTATACTATACCAACAATACCTAAAAGTTTTTCCTTCTTTATTTCTTCTTTCTTTTTTTTTTTTTGGTAGTTGGTGAGAGATATGCTTGTTAGTACTTTCAAAAATTTACATAGTACATTATAATTACAAGTAAACAATCTTTGTAACAGAGTATGTTTATACAATTCATACCATGCACCCACTTTTAATTACTTATTTACTAATAGTTCACTAGCAGCTGGAGGCAGCTCAGCTGTTAAGAGTGATTACTTGGCAAGTATGAGGCTCTGGGTCCAAAACCCCATCAGCATCTGCTCTGGGCATGATGGTATATGACACACCTGTAGAAAATAATAAATAAGCAGAACATAACAGCCTGCATCACTGTTCCTAGCTCAAAAAAGCCCCTTAAAAATAGTGCGTTAGTTTTAAGAATTCTGCTAAATTATATAATGAAAGTTTTATTTGTGACAAATTTTAAATGACTGTAAATCATATTTGTCTTGGAAGAATAAATATTAAAACATTGATTGAAATTTTCCTACAGATCAAATCAATAGCGAAGGAAAGCAGGTTTTATAATAGCTTATGGTTCAAATGGCTACAACTTATGCTTCAGATATAGGTAGAAATATTGTTGTAATGCTCGGGGGTTTTGATGAATAAAGAGGTAGAATAAAGTTTCTTTGTGAGCATTTATTCACTAACACCACTTTTCACAGTCCAAGGTGAGAAGGGTCCTGGGCTTAGGTTAATCTTACCTATGTGCACACTTTAATCTTTTTTTCTCCTTTGAAAGCCAGTGAAGAAACAACCTTTGTAATTGGTCCAGGACCAACAGTTTTTGAGTTCTTCTGTCCTAGAAGACATGGTCTTTAATCTTGGAAGAGCTATGTTGATTTGTTGCTATCGGGAAGGTAAGAGCACTCAGGCGGTGTTATGCATGACTCATGGGCCAGGAAGCAGGGAGACTGCCTAGGGATGGGCCGCCCAACTGACAGCTTGAATTAAGTAAAAAAGTGAAGAAGGAACAGTGTTATGGTTTTGCCTGGAAAAGCCCTGGCCATGGCTGATCTCCAGACATCCACACATTGGCGATCTCCATCACAGATTAGCTCCAGCCTCTGGTGTTTACTATGCGCTTGGGACAATGGTCTGTGGCAGGCTCACACAGGCTGTCCTGCACTCTTAGACTGGGGCTTTTCTGGCACAAGTCTGATCAGCCGCTAGACTCTCCAGTTTTTGCACATACGTTTGGCCATTTTGGACTATCTGGCCTCAGCCGTGTAAGCCCCCTAATTTTTATTTCTATAAATTCGGTTAATTCTGCCCCTCTCTCTCTTCTCAGCAACTTTAGGTTTCATAAAACAAGATAGTCAACCCCACGAAACACTAAAAGCCTTAGTGAGAGCCATTGTTATAATTCTCTCAAGACCTGGCACCAGAATCTGTATTGGTTTAAGTTTCTTTCCGTCTCATAATGCACAGAGAACTTATAACCCATGGTGTGAATTGTTTAAATTAATACAGGAAGTAGATCCTTTTGGTTACCTTAATTCTCTACTTGTAAGATGTGAGGAATTTAGTGATTCTGTATATAATACATGTGAGTAATTTAGAAAAGTCAAAAATGTAATGATGCTGCCTAGTTACCCTCAGCGTCTTTGGGCAAACTAGCATTGGAAAAAAGTGAGCTCTCGTCACCCATCAACAATTTAAATTCTTCTCAGTTGTTTATATAAAAACATTACTTTTTCCTCAAAGAGAAAGAGAAAAACCAAATGTGAGTGATGTGGGCCTATGAATATGAATTCATAGCTCATTCCAGCAAGCAGAATTTACGTACAGTTATTTATAGTTACAGAACAGAAGAAAATTATAAATCAAAGCACATTTTCAAAACATTGGTGGAAGCATCAGGTAGGCAGGGCAGTCTCTGCTAGATGTTACATAATGGCATTCTTAGCTCTCTGGTTGGTAGGAAGCTAGGGGCTTTGCCTTTACATCTTAAAAAGGTCACTTAGTAGTTGCACGGATATTACATATCAAAAGGATTTGTCGCAGGATGTTAAGTTGAATTTGGAGAAGGGCAATAGGTGTAACCATAAAAAGGGCCAAGACAGCCCCTAACAGTTGGTCTATGCAAAATAGCCCAGTCTCTCCACAGGTTCTCCAGAATCCAATTAGCTAATCAGCGGTCTCATTGCGCGTGAGGCTATTTTCAGGGAACTTCAGTTGTCATCAGCATGCAGACAGTATAATAAAAGAGAATAATGAGCTCAAGGATTCAAATTCTCTTCTCGGTATGTGCATAAACACCTCGGAGGTCTCCAAGTCAGTCCTGAAGCAGAATCTTCTCTCCTGTAGTCACTGGGCTGAAGTTGCTGAAAATCAAGCTTACGCCCTCATAGTAAAACTAGCTGAACCACAGCATCAGGTCAATGCTCAGCCTCAGAGGGTATCTGCAGCTAAGGTGAGGGTGCTGATTGGGAAAGAATGGAACCGTGTTAATTGGGATGGAGATGTGTGGGAGGACAGGGAGAGGGTGCAGTATTGGCAAACTCTGAAAAGATTATCTTTCAACAAGAGGCTTCTCCATCCTCAGCAGCATAGGCATCCTCACTCTATCCCCTGTGGTACTGGTTTGTCCACTTGCACCTGAGAACATTGAATCCTACATTGCCTTTGGACACAGTAACAGCACTTCCCGAGGCAATCACAGAGGATGCTCCTCAGGACCTGATCTTAATACCTACCTTTTTTCTGGGCCTATAACCAGGCTCAAGTCCTACCAGTTAAGTCCGCAGCATGACTTATGACATACATTCCCAAAGAATATGTTGAGTTTACTAATTCTTACAAGCAAAGGTCTGGGGAACAAATATGGCAATGGGTTTTAAGAGGGTGGGAAAATGGTGGAAGAAATATATTCTTTAAGCTGAGCTTCTGATATGGGCCCTTTGGGCAGAGATTCTAGATTTAATATTGCAGTTCATGAAGAGAGGCATTAAGAATTAATTTGGTTTGTTAGCAGAAATATGGATCAGTTAGATGGCCCACTGTTAGTGAATTGGGGATGCCTGATATCCCCTGGTTTACTGTTGAGGATATTCAAAAGCTCAGGAAATTGGATTGCTGGAGTGGGTCTGCCAGAGGAGACCAACTCTTTCATAATGGAATGGTTTGGAGCAGATGCCCCTTACTATGCCCTTCAGAAACAGATTGTTGGGGGAGCACCAGTATCTTTGATGAGCCCTTTCATCACCCTTCTCTGTATGCTATCCCATACAGTAGGAATGGCAGAAAGGGCAGTTAAACACTCTGGGTGTGAGTGGGTCTTAGAGTGGCAGTGGTCAAGTGGCAGCACTTACCTACCAAAGGTGAAGTGAACATGCTTATCATAATGTACAGCAGAGGCAAAGCAGTCATCTGAATGGTCTGGCATGTACGGACCCATGGCCTTGGCTAATCAGTAAGGTATGCACAGAGATAAAATATATGGGAAGCCTACTACATTTTTATTGGGTTTACATAGAAAAGATTTCCAGGGTAACTGAATAAAAATCTACTTAGAATAGTAGCAACAGAGGATCATGTCCCCTCTACCAATTTCCAGACTTCAGCCAATTTGCAGTTCCAATATCTCTTGAATAAAGAGGAGGTCCCTTGGGGAAGGAACCTCAATGTACTATGCGAGAGTAATATGGTCAACATCTCTCTCATCCTTCCTCAAAGGAACCTAGAGCCATTTATCAGAGTAAGTGTACATCGAGGAAAGCGAAGTGGTCAGATATTTTGGGGACTACTAGGGGTCTGAACTATTGCTAACCCGAGGAGATCCAAAACATCACTGTGGGCCTCCAGTTAAAGTAGGGGCCTATGGAGGTCAGGCGACAGTGGAGTTTTAGCCAAGGTCTGACTCAAAGTATATCCCAGTTTCCCGAGTTTACCTATAAACCATTTGCCCAGTTCCCAAATGCATAATTGGGATATACTTAGTAGTTAGCAGAATCCCCATTGGGTTCCCTAACCCATGGCATGAGGTTATTATGATGAGAAAGACCAAATGGAAGCCATTGGAGTTGCCTCTACCTAGGGAAATAGTAAATCAGGAAAAAAAAAAGTCACATCTTTGGAGAAATTGCAGAGATTCATACCACTATTAAAGACATGAGGGATACAGGTGTGGTGGCTCCCACCACTTCCCCATTCAACACTGCTATTTGAGCAGTACAGAAGACAAACGAATCTTGAAGGATGACGGTGGATTATCACAGACTTAACCAAGGGGTGACTGCAATCACAGTTGCTATACTAGATGTAATCTCCTTACTCGAACAGATTAACATTCTCCTGATAGCTGGCATGCAGCTATTGATTTGGCTAATGCCCTTTCCTCCATATCCATCCATGACAACCACCAGAAGCAATTAGCTTTCAGCTGGCAAGATTAGCAGTACATGTTTACTGTGCTTCCTCAGGCATATATCAATTCTCTAGTCCTGCGTCACAACTTAGTCCATAGGGATCTGGATCCTCTTACTATTACACAAGGTAAAACACTGGTGTACTACCTTGATAGCATTGTGCTAATTAGATCAGTTGAGCCAAAGATGACAACTACTCTAGGCATGTCAGTGGATCATTTGTGTGTCAGGGGCTAATAAATAAATACGACTCAACTTCAAGGGCCCTCCGTCTCAGTGAAACTTCTAGGTGTGGCGCACACAGAAGTATTCTTCTAAGATGAAGAATGAGTTATTGCTCTGGCCCCTCCTACACCCACAAATGGGCACAATGCCTAGTGGGCCTATTTGGATTTTGGAAGCAACCTATTCCTCACATGCATTACTCTGGCCAGTTTACCAAGTGACTTAGAAAGTTGTGAATTTGAGTGGACCCGGAACAAGAGAAGAATCTGCCTCAGGTTCAGGCTGTTGTGCAGGCTGCTAGCCACTTGGGGCCTATAATCCAGTAGATGCAGTGGTACTTGATGTCTTAGTGGTAGCAAGGATGTGGTTTGGAGCCTCTGGCATGTCCTCATAGGTGAATCACACTGGAGGGTACTCAGGATTTTGGTGCAAGCCCCTGTCGTCATCTGCAGATAACTATTCTCACTTTGAGAAACAGCCCCTGGCCTGCTACTTAGTGGAAACTGAAAGCTTGATAATGGAATACCAGGTTACTATGCAGAGTAAACTGCCCATTATGAACTGTTTGCTATCTCCAAGCTACCAAGTTGAGCGTGAGTAACAACAGTTCATCATCAGATGAGGGCGGTATATATCCGAATGGGCCTGAGCAGGTCTAGGAGGCACAAATAAATTACATGAAGAAATGGTCGAAATGCCATGGTGCCTAATTCTGCTGTATTGCTGTCTGTCCCCCAGCATGTACCTATGACTTCATGGAGTGTACCCTAAATGAGCTAGCAGAGGAAAAGAAGTATAGGGCCTGGGTTAAAGATGGTCCTGAATGTTATGCAGCCCCACACATAAGTGGACACCTGAAGCACTACAGCTTCTCTCTGGGACACCCGTAAAGGACAGTGGTGAAAGAGTCTTCACGGTGAGCAGAATTCCATGCAGTGCATCTGGTCATATCTGGTCATACATTTTGTTTGGAAGAAAAAAATGTCCAGATGTGGGACTATTTATTGATTTGTATGACTATGCCCTAAATGGTGGTCTGCAGTCAATGTTCTGACTGGTTAGTCTGGGACATGGGAGGAATGCAACTGGAATATTGGCAAGGAAGACATTTGGGGATGAAGTATGTGGACAGATTTCTGCACATGGGAGAATAACATGAGTATATTTGTGTTCCCTGTAAATTGTCACTGGAAGGTAACTTCAGTAGATGGAGATTTTAATAATCAAGTGGACTCCTGTATACCCATTCTGTACAGAGAAGTCAACCTCTTTCCTGAGCCACCCTTGTTCTTGCCCAAATGGGCCCATGAACAAGGTGGCTATGGACGCAGGGGTAGAGGCTATGCATGGGCTGAACCACATGAACCTCTACTCACTAAGGCCGACGTAGCTAGAGCCACTGCTGGATGCCCTCTCTGCCAGCTGCTGAGGCCAACACTGGGCGCCCAATATGGCACCATTCTTCGGTGTGATCACCCTGCAACCTGGTTGCCAGCTGATTATATTAGACCACTTAATCACAGAGTGTACAGCATATTGTCTTGTGCAGATAGAGACTCACTCTGGATTTCCCTTTCCTGTACATAATGCTTCTGCTAGAACTTCATCACGGCCATGGTATTCCACACAACATTGCTTCTGGCCAAGGAGCACAGTTCACAGCCAACAAAGTGTGTCCCTGGGCTGACACACCTGGAATGCAATGGTGTGAGCATGTTCCCAACATCCAAAGCAGCTAGACTGATAAAACGTGGAATGGCCTTTTGAAGGCAATCACAGTGTCACCTAGGTGGCAATACCTTTCAGAATCGGGGAAAGGTTCTTCAAAGGCTGTATATGACCTGAGTCAGTGCCCAATATATGGCACTGCCTCTCCTGTACCCAAGATTCATGTGTCCAGGAATCAAGGGGTGGAATTATAGGCGTTACTCCAGTGAATCATTAGCAATATTTTTTTTTGCTTCCTATCCCCCCAGACTTGTGCTACACTGGCCTAGAAGTCTTAGATCCAGAAGGGGTAAGACTTGTGCCAGGAGACACGGCAACAATTCCATTACACTGGAAGTTAAGACCTCCCTCAGGTCATTTCAGTATCTTCGTGCCACTCAGCCAGCAAGCTACAGTATTGGAAGAGGTGATGGATCTGGGCTACCAAGGGGAAATTGAACAATTCCTGCATAATGGAGGCGAAAAGGAATATGTTTGAAGGCAGAAGATCCTTCAGGGCAGCTCCCAGTATCGCCATTCCCAGCTAGTAAAGTCAGTGGGAAACTAACACAACCCAATCCAGACAAGATGACAAATTGCCCAGAACTGTCAGGAATGAAGGTACGGGTCGCTCAACCAGGACAAGAACCAAGACCTGATGAGGTGCTGACCAAAGGCCAAGGAAATGCAAAATGGATAGCAGAAGATGGTTAATAAATACAGCTATGACCACACGACCAGTTACTCAAATGGGGATTAGAATGAGAACTTCTTTTATATGCTGTCATTTGGCTTATACACATAACACATGACATATAACATTTATTAATAATTGTCTTAAATTGGAATTTCTTAGTTATGTTCTAATGTTTAATAATTGAAGGTTAAGAGAAAAAGCATCTTCAAAAGGGGCACTCTTTTCTATCGTGGAGAAGGAATTCATTGTGTTTTTGTTTATATTCAGTGTAGTTGTGTCGTTTTAGGAGTAATTAGGAATTTAGCTATTATATTTAGATATTAAGTATGGATTAAGAAGATGTGTCTGGTTGTCAAGTTGACAAGGGGTGGATTGTGGTTGTTGGATTATGTCAACTTGTTTAAATTAGGAAATCCTCAGGAAAGAGTTATTATTGACTAGTGGGCCAGAAAGTGAGAGAGAGGCACCCTACCTGGGCATGGGCGGCTCAGGTGGTAGCTTGAACGAACTAAGCAAAGGGAGAAAAAATATTACTACGGTTTGTCTTGGCTTTGACTCTGTCTCAGACATCGAGTTGCTCCTATCTGCAAATTGCCCATCTCCTTCACCGATTTGCTCCTGCTTCTGATCTTTGCTTTGCTTTTGGATGACAGTGTGCAGCAGGCTTGCACTAGCTGTCCTGCAGTCCTGGACAGGCGTCCTTCTGGTGTAAGTGCAAAAAGCCACCAGACCCTAGAGCTTTTGTACATGCACGTAGCCAAGTTGGACTGTCTCTGTCCTTAGACTTTTAAGTCTGCCAAAGAAATCTCCTTTATTTCTATAAATTCTATTAACTCTGTCTTTGAACTCCAACCAATATAATGTCTTATTGTTTTCTTTCATACTTTTCCTCGAGTCTCCCATTATTACCATTCAGACAACTTTAGGTTTTGTTAGCTATTGGCTTAATCAAAGAAATGCTGAGTTGATCATTCTCGTATGTGTAAAGTAAAAACTAGTCAAGGGCTTTGAATTCTCTACTGACTCCCACTGATGGGATTGAAGTAAAACATTAACAAAACAACATGGAAAAACTGCCTCATGTAAGAAATGATAATTTCTATATCATCTACATTTTATTGAATGGATGCAGTGTTTCAAACACACATTTGCTTGGAAGTAACAAATGTTTGGTGGAAAAAGTATCGGATTCCTACGTGTATTAAATAGACTTCATGATGAATAAGTATATATTAGTTTGGCTTCCTCCAAAGCAGACTCTAAGATAAGCCTTTAATGCCAGCACTCTAATTAGCTAGGGATTTCTCTAGGATGTTTGAAAAAGGGTCCAGAGTTATTTTATCTCCTGAAAAATATGATGACAGGTGGTTTATTGGTGAGAATTCCCCAATATGCTGTGTTTCTGTGTCACCTGTGATTTATCAATGCCCAGTACAGAAAATGTGAGCAATTTGCGTGGAAGACGTTGTGGTATTTTGCCAATTCTAGGCTTTGATAAATACACGAAAGCAAAAGATGTAATGCCTTACAGTAGAGTATTTGGTGGTTTAATAGAAATTAATATTATGAAGGCTGAAAGGATAAATTCTTAAAGATTCTATCCACTTTCTAAATTTAACCCAATCAAGTTCTTCCAATTCTTCCTTTGTTCTAATCTCATTTAGAGGCAGATGAGGTTGCAGCCAATAGGGATGCTGTTGGGGCAGGCCCACCCGAGCCCGCTGAAGTTAATATCTTGTCACAGTTTACCTCAGGTGCTGGACATGGGACTGTAGGATTTAACCCTTGCCCTGTTGGGTTTAGAAACTGTTTTGGTCCTACTGCCTTTTATCCTCCTGTTCCTCCCTTTTGGAATGGGAGTGTTTACCTTGTGCCATTTTGTGTTGGAAGTGCTTAACTCTTTGGTTTTAACAGGAGCTCACAGCTGAGAGTTTGCCTTGAATATCAGAGGAGACTTTGGACTTGGGAGTTTTTAGCAGTACTGGACCTATTGGGACTTTGGCAACTCTTGGAAAAGGACTAAATGCATTTTGTATAAGGAGGTGGACATGAATCTTTTGGGGGCCAATGGTGGAATGTCATGGTTGGTTTGGGTTTGGAGTGTCCCCCCAAACCCTCATGTTCCTGTGAGTACTGTGTAGGGTTGGAGGTGGGGCCTGTTTGAAAGGGGTGGATACTTGGGGAGTAACCTGGAGGAGCTTGTGCTGGTTCTATCCTTCCTCTCAGGCTTCTCTCTGCTCCACCATGCTGTGAAGATCTCTGTCTCTTGGGCAGCTCTGACTCTAGCTGCAGCCCCACCATATGATTCCAGCACTTTCCAGCCACCCACCCATGAATGGACTGAGACCATCTGAACTGTAAGCTATAATAAATCTTTTCTCCTTAAGTTGTACATGTCAGCTATTGAGTCACAGCAACAAAAAAATAAGAGAGTATTTTAAATTAAACTCATCGTCTTTACACATTCTAACACAGTTCCAAGATCTCAAATGATTTCTTGGAATTGAAATTAGAATATCATTTTTAAAATTTAGTCTGTATTGATTGAAGTTTGTTTCTTTGGTTTATAAAAGCAGGGTTTGGCAAGCCAGATGACTCATTTTGGCAGAATATTCACTTCACTATCAAACAACCTGTGCCCAACAAAAATCCACTCTAGGGTTCACAGAGGGTCAGTCTTGTACCAACTGAAGTGAGAACCTAGCTAGGCATACCAGAAACACACTGATTGGCTGGTTATGGTCAGCAGGATGCACAAAAGGCAGCTGTAGGACATCTGAGAAGGTCAGTGATACCATCCACCAGCATCAACTCTGTCCTTCTCAGCCTTTTACCATGAGTGGGTGCCCATTTTTAGGAAGCAACTTTGGGTAAGTATTTACTTCTCTTCAACATGGAGCTAGGCTCGTAAATGTGTGGAATATGAGCAATCTTACTCCAGAATTTAAGAGCATTGAAAACTGTTGGTCTTACTTCCTTGTTCTAAAACCTAAAATTAGTATTAGGCTAATTTTAATCATCTATATTAGTTAACTGTGTTTTCCTAAGCTCTCTTTTCCTCTTATTTACTAAAATTGCAGATATGCTTTTAAAAGTCTACCTGTAGAAGGCAGGAAAGAAGACATATCACAGACTGGTGTGAATAAAGCCAGCAGAGGAGGACTTATCTATGGGAACTACCTGCAGGTACGCGGTAGACTCCTGCCCGGGAGTTAGAGGCTTCACTGCTCACACTATACCTCTGTCTTTTTCTGTCTTTCTCTTCTCAGTTGGTAGTTTTCTAGAGCTAAGGATATCCCTTGCTGTGCCAATTTACTATTTCAACCTTTGTAAGCGTAGTTCAAAAGACTCGTAGGGTAAAGGCACCTCTCTGATAGAGCCGCAGTATAAGCAGAGGATGTATAATCTGGGTGGAAGAGCACAAAGATAAGAGGCGGGCATTGCACAATGTGTGTAAACACGACATGGTCAGTAGCTCCCAGCCCGGAGACCTGCAGATGCATCTCAAGAACTTTTTTCTTTTTAAATCTCTTGTCAAAAAGTAGAAATGTTAAAGGAACACTGAGAACTTTCTTGAAACGATGTTTTTAAATAAAGTGAAGTGTTAACAAATGAGCTACTTGTAGGTAATTCTAGGCTCTCAGCTTGTTTTTTGTTGTTGTTGCTGTTGAAACAAGTGGTTATTGTCCTCGATGCATTCTTGAATGTGTTTCTAAGGATGAAGGGGTAGATAACATGAAGGCCTCTCAGAACAGGCTCTTCAGGGGGACAAAGAGAACAAAGAGCACAGAGGAGTGATGGCTGGGCAGGTAGGAGCTCTCATCTTCCTGGGTTCATGAGATACAATGGAAACGACATCTCACTGGTTGTGACAGGACTTGCTATGACAAATTTATGCGACATCCAAGTTTTTTCTAAGAGGTGTAACAATCACAAGTCCAAACCATCTTGGGATAGTGCTCATTCATGATTTAAAAGAGAAAATGGATGTGTACAAGAGCTTGAGACTTTGGGGAACCTTTTTCAGAACTCCTCATGGAAGTTGATCTAAAAAATCCAAGGTATGCAATTTCCAAAATCAGTCTTTCTCTTTTTCATTTAAAGTTGGATAAAATTTTGAATGCTCAAGAACTTCAAAGTGAAATGAAAGGAAATAAAATCCACGATGAGCATCTTTTTATTATTACTCACCAAGGTAAGTTGGGCAACCACTCTCCCACAGACCCCTGTCATCCTTATTGAAAAGAGGGTCATCTGTCATCTGGAAGATATGGAAGATCTAGGAGTCAGTCATTTTTGTTGAAAATGCCTCAGAATATGTCGCTGGCAGATAAGTCTTCAAAGGAAAGCTCTGGGCTGTGTAACAGTCATTTTTAGCTTCCTTCACTGATGATTAGGTCAACTAGGACACAGCTCTGTCCTTTACTGCAAGGCAACTTTTCATCTCTTGGCATTTCACAAAGAATTTGCAAGGCGATACATTATGATGATTTCTCAACCTGGAATGTTAAAAATGATCAACTGTTCAAGTTTATTGAAGATTTATATGTTTTTATTAAAAATCTAGTACTAGAAAAAACTGTAAACATTTTAAATGTGATCTCACTCAGATTTCCAAAATCTGGACAGTATGATCTGAGGTTAGAAGCTTCCTGAAGTTTGAAATTGTGTACAGATTTTCACAAATATGTGTGTTAATAACATCCATGAGTCCAAAATTAAAAAAAAATTGATCTCTGGTTATCAGTTGCATAATTCAGTCTTAGGTCTAAACAGAACTCAGAAACTCATCCTGGCCCATATCCCATGTCTACACCCCTAGTGACTCTGAAACATATAGATACAAAGCCTGGCACAAACAAAATGTTTAATAAATGCCTGCTTCATTATCACTTTAAGGCTAATATTTGTCTATAGCATAAAATGGGTCGATATCTTACTAATTAGTTTTAAATTTCCATTTTTATTTCTTTTTGAACACACTAAACATGTATTTCACATAATTATGGTGAAAGAATTCTGTAATTTTCTCATTGATAATCTTTTTTTTTAACTGCAGCTTATGAACTCTGGTTTAAACAAATCCTCTGGGAATTAGATTCTGTTCGCGAGATCTTTCAGAATGGTCATGTAAGTTATTAAGCCATAATATTTATTTCATAAGCTTTTTTGATATTCTGAAAACATAGCACCAAGTATTAAAATGAGTATTTAATGGCTTGGAACTGAGTAAACATTTCAGTCACGTTTTCCTAGGGCCGTTGCCATAAGGATCCTTCCAAATTTCATTTTCAAGTGTCTTGTGATGAAGTGAATGTTTTTCTATGAAAAACGGTGTTATAAATCCCGATAGGTTACCAGGCTGATTGACAAAGATAGTTTAATAATAAGTAACAAAATTATCTTTCTAGTAAATATTAGCTATGGAGAAATAGAAGCAACACTAAAGTGAACAGGAAAAGCATCAGGACGAGAAAGTGGGAAAGAGGAGGAGGATGGAAGGATGGAGCGCACAGGAAGACGAGAGCAGGCAGAGCAGACTCCGGAGAGCACCGAAGTTCCGGCTGCACTTTCCCACCCCTCATCTCGTCCTCGCCTCCTCTTCCCAAGCCCTCTCCGGGAACAGCCTTACATGTTCTCGTCTGAACCCCTGCCCCAACAGCGGCTGGGAGGGATCAACATCCGCTTAGGCATGCGGATAAAACCCCAGTTGGGTCCTGGTGACTTTGGCCCACAGTGAAGAGCAAATCCAGATGTTGCTTCACCCTTGCCTGGAAGTCCCCGTGTTACCTTGGCCTTTCCTCTCTGAAGCAAAACTAAAAGAGAAACTTGTTTTGACTCAGTGGAAGTTGTACTCTAGAATTTACTCCTATCTTGCTTCTATATATTTTCTATTTTTAAAGAAATAAAAAGAATTTTAAGTTTCCCAGCATTGCTTGCACACAACTCAGAGTTGCTAATAGCTTGTTGTATACCTATGGCGAATTTTAGTTCCAATGTTTCTTTTGAAAATAGGCATAAAACAAATTGGACTACATTGTCAATTAGAGTCTATTTTATAGGCCCTGGAAGTCAGAATTGAGTGAAAGTGTTTCCTTCCTTAATGGCCAGGTCCGGGATGAGAGGAACATGCTCAAGGTGGTGACACGCATGCACCGTGTGGTCGTGATCCTTAAACTCCTGGTGCAGCAGTTTTCGGTCCTGGAAACAATGACAGCCTTGGACTTCAATGACTTCAGGTATGTACCTTTGGCATCAGTTGGGTGAAGCTGCCTTCTCCTGCTGGTGGAGCCAAAGAAGGACGTGTGTGTTAGTGACATGAAAAGTGTTCCACCAATCCTCAACATAAGGACTTCGGGGTCTTTAACACAAAACATTTGGAAATTACCAACAATCACTCCATGAATCATTCTTACATAGAAAAATAATGTAATCAACTAATATCGATTTATCACTATGTGAAGTATTTTCTTGATTTTATACAATTTAACATAATGATTAAAACAGTAATAAAACATACGTAATCAACTTAAAAAATAAAATGAAAAGAAAGCAAACTGATACGTAAAGAAGTATGCCAACCAAAAACGTTGCCATAAATTTAAGTGCATTACCAGAAATCAAATCTCGTGTGTGTGCAGACATGCATGCACATACATGCATGTGTTTAAAAAACATACGTGTATACTTGCTTCCTTATAAAAATGATAGAAGAAATTATCTCAAGAAACTGACGTTGAGTGTTGTTGGGCTATGATGTCAATGCCTCAAACATGCTTGGCAACCCAAGGAAGCGTGGGATTCCTTGTGGTAGATCCAAGGAACTAAAGAGGCTGCATCAGTTGGTGAATCTTTCATCAATTAGATGAAAGACATTTCCCAATATCCAAGTGTCTCCAGGGTGACAGCTTTTGATTGCCTTTGTTATGCTGGGCAGCATCTCAGCTCTTTCACATGTGTTCTCTCATTGATGTTCATAAAATCACCAGATTAAATAATATTTATAAGCAATGTTTTTAGTTCTGTGAAGTAAGAACAGTTACTCAGTGTACGTGTACCCTTGATTTTATCTTTGTGGTGCTGGGGACCAATTCCAGGGCCTTGGTCCTGGTAGGCAGGTATTCCACTATCAAGCAGCTCCTCAGCTCCATCTGTATTTATTTATGTATTTATTTGAGTCAAGATCTAGCTCTGTAGTACAGGCTGGTCCTGGACTCACTATATAGCCTAGGATGGCCTTGCCTTAAACTCAAGGCGGTCAGCACGCCTCAGCCTCCAAATTGCTGGTATTACAGACATGTACCACCACACCTGGCTCATTTTTATGTGTTGTTGGGAAATCAAAGCAAAGTCTTGCATGTGCTGCACTGCCAGCCCCCACCTGTATTTATATTAAGAAAAAAATCAGTAGAGACACTGACACGCACACCATTGCACACTCTCACACATAAACACACACACATACATGGAAATAGTATTTATGTAATACACTTACAGAAATTTTACATAACATACAAAATATACCAAACAATGTGTTGTGTACTAAAATATCTATTATACATATTTTATGACTACAGAAACTTTCCAGTTTCAATTGATTGTTAGCAGCGGTAATATCTCCGTAGGTCACTGTCCTGACTACATAGGCCGAATCACAGGCACAAGTGCAGGTAGTTGCATGTGTCTCGGTCACCTACTGACAAACTCTCACAGCGGAAGCAACCACTGAAGTGACTCATAATGTCAACCCATCTCTCCCTCTCTCTTTTCTTCTGTCCCTGCTTTTATCCTCAAAGAGAATACTTATCTCCAGCATCAGGCTTCCAGAGTTTACAATTCCGACTATTAGAAAACAAGATAGGTGTCCTTCAGAGTCTGAGAGTCCCATACAACAGACGACACTATCGCGATAACTTCAAGGGAGAGGACAACGAGCTGCTACTCAAGTCTGAGCGGGAAATGACCCTTCTGCAGCTAGTGGAGGTACATGTTCCAAGTCTTCTCTCTAAAGTTTAATTCAGTTCATCCTAGTGATTTTGTTTCTGCTATGTCAGAATTTTAAAACTCATATCAAAGTTAGGTTATTTTCATGGTAATAAGGACAGAAAAGTCTATGAAAATACTCAATGCGTAAACTCAACTCATTAAAATATTTATAATACTCTCGGAAATTAAAAATTTATATAATAATTGTATGTTAATATCTGATAATCTCATTGTGTTATTAAAACCAACCTTTTAAACATTCCTACTAGCAATAGCTAATCAGCTAGATTTTAGACTAATCGTGGTTAATTTCTTTGAAATACAACACAATTTAAACTTAAGTTCTATTTCTATAAAATAAAACATAATTGAAAAGTTTCACTTGGATGATTTTCTTAATTAAGTTGAATTGCTAAGAATAGAGTTTAGAATTTTTCCCTTTTCTACCCAAATTCTCTCGTGGTCCTTAAACAGTCTTCAGGGAGAATTGACTTGATTTTTCATAGGTAAATTATTAAATATTTTTGTATTGTCCTGATTTTCTTCAGAAAGCCTTTTTGTTTGCAAATTAAACTGTTATTAAATTATACTCTGCTCATTAATCTCTTAGGTGTTGTGAATGTGGATCAAGGTTACAATAATCTCCAGATTATCTCATAATGACTTATAAGCCTGAGGGAAGAAAGAGTCAGAAAACCAATTTCAAAATTCAAGATAGGTGAAATGGAACCCATGGGTGTGCATAAGTTCAATTTTATGTCTAGATTACAAGGTCTTATGCAACCTTCAGGTAATTGTATGGTAGTTAACTTTAAAGTTACTAAATATACAATACTCCCTAAATTAAAAGAGATCATATATCTTATGCCAGTCATGCTTTCTTCAGTTCCTAAAACAATATATTTGAAAATAAACCAGAGACACCATTGAAGTAACGCTGATACATGTTCAAAGAATTGTAAAAAAAAATTGAAACATTTGTAGACACAAACATGTTGAAGAAATGAGGACTGAGTCTTGTTAATGATTTCCTTAAAAATTAGGAAAATTTAACACACAAAATACTGCATCACAAATGAAGAAATTGAAGAGAATGAAAATACCTATAAGTAATGACATGTTTCTCAAAATTGTGAAGCTTTCTCATTTCCACTACATAAATGTTGGTTACGGTAGTTTTCCTATGTTTAAAATTTTACCATATTCATCTAAAAATAATATTTACTTAAGGCATGGCTGGAAAGAACACCAGGTTTGCAACCACATGGATTTAATTTCTGGGGAAAACTTGAAAATAATATCATCAAAGGCCTAGAAGAGGAATTCATAAAGATCCAGGTATTTATGATGTCATGAGTTAACACAAATTTACCGTGGGAGAAATACTATGATTTTATTTAAATATTCCCTGTTGGTCCCTTAACATGTTACCTTCCATGTGCTTTTTTAGTTGTTGGATTGTATTAAATGACTGATATTTCTTCATGTGCAATAACATTATACTGACTTAAGATATTTGTTGCAGCAAGATTTTTGTTTGTGGCAAACAGCTGAGATTAGTAGAAGGAACCATTTCATATTATGACCAGGTCTCGGCAGGACCAAGCTTATGAAGAAGCAGGCAGTCACACATATTTAGCTATATTGTTGGTGCTTGGGTTTGTACTTCCATTGGTCCCACTCATTGCCTATAGATTATGTTGATTTGTTCTTGCTTAAAATATGTTTTTTTTTTTTGGTGGGCCATATGGAGAAATTATTTTTGTCAAAATTATTGTTTTTATTAGTGTGTATTTGGGATACATAATGATAACTTTCACCTTGAGGAACTGGCAGATGCTACAAACCACGTTTTGATCATTTTTGCTTCCCTTTCCCCATCCCATCTCCTTACCACCCCATCTGTTTTCCCTCTCACAAAGTCTGCCTCCCTGTTTTCTTTCATCATTCTTTTATTTTGTTCTTTTTACTTTTTTATAGTTTGATTTCCTCATATTAGAGAAACCATGTGCTACTTAACCTCCTGTGCCTGACACGTTTTGTTAAGCAAGGTGCATCCATTTTCTTACAAATGTCTCAAATTCACCTTCCTTTATATGGCGGAGTAGTATTCCACTGTGTATGTAAACCACATCTTCTTTGCCCACCCCTCTGTTGGGGGACATAGCAGCTGCTTCCGAGATCAAAGCACACATCTCTCATTCTCTCCTATGACTGACTTTCCTCAATGAGCTATTTAAATTCTGTCTTGACGGGCTATATGAGGTAGAGCTTCAAACACTGACTTTGAAGTTACTCTGGATGGGCTCAAATTTTACCTCCACTCTGGAACTCTGTGTTAATAACTTATGACTTCACTTTTCCCTGCTTTACTTTATTCACTGGTAAAATAGATAAGAAAGAGTATGGATGTTAAAGAATTATTGTAAGCGTGAAGGTAGATTATGGATAAAGATAAACTTAGAACAACAGAATCATTTCTGTCCACTCCAGTCCGCTTGCATCATCATTCACAAATGGCATCTCACTAACAAATAAATGGCAGGGCCTGTTTTTGTCTTGGTCGTATTTGGCCTCTCAACAGCACACTACTTCCTGGACATCTTGTCTTGGAGTTTTAGTTTGCGTTGTTATATCAGCTGCTATTTTCTAGTTCTGATTTTTCTCCCTTTTTTTCTTGCTCACATTTGTGTCTCAGACCAGTGAATAAAGAAGCTTTGAGACACATGAGTTGGCCCTTTCCATTTTGTATTGATATTCTTTAATGAAAGCTTGTCTATATGCACCATTTCAATATGTAATTAGTCACCAATAATTATCAAACATTTGTGTCTGATTCGGGTTATCTCATGTTATATATTTAATGCTCTACTTGCTATTTCCTCCCTTTTTTTCTTTTATAAACAAGTCAGTAAACCAAACTTGGAACATTTCCTTTTCTATCTGTTTGCACACCAGCCTGATCCTCTCAGAGTGGAGCGAGTTTTGCCCCATCGGCCTCCTATTTTGTCAGCTCTTTCTCCATGAGTAATCCTTGCCTGAAACTCCAACCATTTCTTTGAACTATCGCCAGATCCTACCAATTTTGTCTTCCAAAGAGCTCTCAGGAATTTCTCTTTCTTCTGTCAGCCTCACTCCCCTGTCACTGCCCTTGTTTTTTCTCTGGTTTGAAGTCCTGCTTGCCGCCCAGTCTGGCCCTGTTCCATTTGCTTGTCAATACCAGTCTGAATCATCTTCTCAAAACACAAGTCAGAGCATGTCTTCCTTCTGCTTACAGCCTTTGAGTGTCTCCTTATTGTTTTTTCTCCATTTTATTGATATGTACAAGTGCAGAATTTAAGGTTTACAATGAAGTTGAGCATTTTGTGCACATACATTTCTTGTCAAAGTGACAAGGGTTTTCCCCGCTCTCCTTTTGTCCCCCCCCACCCTTCCGTCCCTTCACCGCCCGCCCCCTTTCGCTTTGTCTTTCATTTAAAGTTCCATGAGATAGTTGTGGTCTGGGACTCTCATATCAGAGAGACCACCCGATGTTTCACCTTCTGCTTCTGACTCACTTCACTAAGCATGATGCTCTCGATCTCCTTATTGTTTAGGGGAGAAAGATAAAAACCCTTAAGATTCCCTGCAAGGCCTTTCTTATGACGTACAATCAACACATCGAGCTTCTTTTATTAGCTGAGTTATTTCTTTCAACTTAGAGCATCTTTTACGTGCTATTCACTGAGTTTTGGATGTTTTTTCCCAGGGAATTTTTTTCCATCATTCGGGTCTTGAGTCAAGGAAAACTTTAGCTAAGTCACATCTACCCAGATTTTCTTCATTGTCTTATTACGGCACCAGTGCTGCCCCATGGACAGCCCTGCCTGTGCTGTAATTTTGTGCTTGGTTGATTATTTCTGCATTAAAATCGATTATTTATCTTATCCTCGCTATATAGAGAGGTACTCAGTTTTTGCTCACAATTTTATTGCTAGCACCATCACATCGACATTTATTGACTAAATAAATAATTGTTTCTTCAGAAGAGTTACATTACTGTGCTCCATCAATTCAGTTAGATATACAGCTTGTGGGGCAGAAAAGGAAGAGTTTCCTTAATCAACAGACGTTATGTGGATACAAATAAGAGGATAAAATTTACCTAAGAAATTGCATTTACAGAATGCAATCCTGGATATAGAATTTCAATACAGATGGTAGCTTTTCTGATGAATATTTAAGTTTGTCTTAGGCAGAATTAACTTATTCCTGTGTTAAACACTTACTTTTAAAAAAAAGTATTGCTGATTTATGCTTGTCTTCAGTTACTTCATCTTGGTCCATCTCTCAAGGAAAGATGGGCCTGGTGACACAGGCCTAGAGTTCCACCAGTTTGGAAGATCACAAGATTGAACTTACTCTGGGCAACTTAGCAATTTAGCGAGATTCTGTCTCAAAAAAAAGAAAGAAAAGAAAAGAAAAGAAAGAACAAGGAAGGAAAAAGCTGGTGGATAGCCTGGAGCAAAGGCACTGGGGGCATCCATCTCCAACATCTTGATTTGAAAAAGGCATTTACAAAAAGAAAAAAGAGCATTTGAGATTATGAAAATATTTAAAGACAGAACCAGCACATATATGGGAATATCCATTTTCATATGAAGTAAATTCTGAAGTGAGGTATTCATGATGATATTTCAAATATAGCCCTGCACCCTGCAGGCTATTTCTCCCGTGCAGAGTGTCCCAAAATAGCAAGCAAACTCTGCCTTTGTGAATTTTAGTGTTACTATTTCCCCTACAGGGTAAAGAAGAGTCTGAGGAAAAAGAGGAACTGTTGGCTGAATTTCAGAAGCAGAAAGATGTGTTACTATCCTTGTTTGATGAGAAACGACACGAACACCTCCTTAGTAAAGGTAGATACTCTTTTTCCTAAGGACTTTTTTCCCTAGAAGTGAATATGAGATAAAATGTGGCTTTGTATGACTATCAGAACTTAGTTGGAGCAAGTGCAATGAAAATCGCTATTGTTCTTATTCTACTTAAATAAACAAGAACTAAGTAAATATCACCCCTGATAATCCTCTGTTAACAAATTTCTATGCCTCTAGTGTTTCAGAAACATTAGAAAATACTTTCATAGCAGGTGCTAGACACGAGGAACAATTTGAAATATTAGCTCACAGCCTAAGAGGGGCCAACCAGAAGAACAATCACTGTAATGGTGTGAGTTCACGCTACGGTAGAAGTTAGGGAGCAAGGAAGGCACTGTGACTGAGAGTCAGAGTGACTTGGCAGAGGAAGTGTCGCCCATGTAGACCAGGAAATGTATTTGTTGAGATTTTTAACACAAGATTGAACTGGTATTTCTTGAAACTACTTGGCCACTTTGATCAGACCTTCCTTAGTCAGCTCTTTTCTTCATCTCTTTGAATCTCTCGTGTTCATTTTGATTTAGAATTTTTATCATAGAGTATGTCAATACTTGTTTGAAAGTAAAATAGAAATGGCATTTAATTTTTATCACACGAGCAATATATAAAATTAGTGTTAAATTGTATAAGCTTAATTGTTAGCTTCAGTTTTTTAAAAACATAACAAAACACAAAACAAGAATAAAAAAAAACCCCTGAAAGCAGAGCGTACCATGTCTTCCTGTAGCGAGGGGCAAAGCATTTTATTAGAGAACGCAGAGTGATTTTATAGAAGCATTGTCAAGGAAAATAATTTCAAGTAAATTAGGCAAAATTATTTTCAAATGGAGGTTGGGAGAAATTTTCAACCTTTTGGAATTATAATAAATCACACTATTTTAGTTGGAAATACCATTTTTCATGAATGCTAAACATTTTTAATATAAGATTTTTCTGATATAATATGACATTCAAAGTTTTTAAGAGTTTAAGTATATATACTTTCAGGTTACCTTTTAGAAGTCAATGTTAAAGCAATGTTTTGAATGATGCATTTCCAAATCCAAGCTAAGGGAGAAGATATTTTCACTAAAACTTGGTTTGTGTTTTAACATATAAATCATTTAACTGGGTTAAAGTGTTGTTGCCTAAGTAACAGGATTGTCCTAGATTGTATATGAAATTAAAATGTGGTTTGCATCATGTAGGTGAAAGACGACTATCATACCGAGCCCTACAGGGAGCGCTGATGATATATTTTTACAGGTGAGGACAAATCACAAGTGATATGAAAGTCATAAGGAGCAATGGCTATATGTAACATTACCAAGGATAAAGCTCATAAATTGGAACCATACTTGTACTATAATACAGTCATTGGGATTTTGGAGTAAACTCAGAAAATTAGATTTTGGTTTTTACTTGTAAATAAAAACAGCATCCACTTTTCCCTGTAGCACATTACTCTCACACACAGACGCACATACTAATCAAATTAAACTACAGAAAGTGCCACTGCATGTCCCAAATGACCGAAACTCAATTTATGTTCAGAAATTCAGTCATAAAGTAGGTTTTGTCATAAATAATATGGCATGATTATCCCCGAGGTATAAAACGAGAAAGAACGGGTAATATAAAACTACCTCATAGATGGCTCTTCTACTTACTCAATAATTTCAAATACAATTGTATTTAGTGTCTAAAAAGTTTGAAGTGCTCCTTATCCGTTCAGTTACTCCAACTTCGTGTCTCTGAAGTCCCACCCTAAGCTGGTAATGAATTGTGTAGGACAGCACACTAGCAAAGAGACTTCAAACACCCGTGTTCACAAGGCTCTTGATTTTTTTTTTTGTATTTCTTGAATTTTTAAAGTCCTGTTGAATTTGTTTCTCCAGTATGTCAACATACACAAACTCTTTTTACTTCTCCTACAGTCACATTAATGTGTGCCCTTCAGGCGTAGGTATACCAAATAAATAATGTGCTGAGAACCTTGGCAGATAGACCAAAAGGAAATCAAGCATATTAGAGCAGATTAAACACACAGTCCTCGGTTTTGTACCTTAATACCTTTATCGAGAAGCCTTTGACTTGTGTTAGTGGAGAAAAGTGAGGTTGCGCCTATGACTCATAGCAACCTATGGTAGGCGTGACTCTGGCTGGCTGCTTCCGGTAAAGAGATGAAGAAACGGGGACTGAGGATGACCCCTGAGCTGCTGGGCTCCCAGGGGGCTAAACTGCCATTTGAGGCCAGGGCCGAGTGCTCCTCCTAGTCCACCGACTTTGGCTGAGTGGTCGCCTGCTGACTGCTTCTCCCTTCAGGGAGGAGCCGAGATTCCAGGTCCCGTTCCAGCTGCTGACCTTCCTGATGGACATCGACATGCTCATGACCAAGTGGAGATGTGAGTTCCTTCCCGCCCCAAGTTCCCCGTCCCCCGCTCTGCTCCTTTGCTCCATACTTTGGTGGCTCTAGAACATGTTTTCATGAATTTTAGGTCAAACAAAGTGTTTTAATAGATGATATTAATATATTCATCATTATGCCAATGAAATTTTAAAATGCAATGTTAATAGTATTTTTTTTTTTTTAATGGAGAATAGGTACCATGACAGCAAAACTAGCAGGGCTCCCGAGAGTCACGGTGTCACCCGCCCAGCCTTCCCCATTGTGTTCCTGGGCAAAAGGCAGTGACGCTGGAGCAAAATCCAAAATCCGTTTGCAGCCGGCCCCGTGGGGTGCTAGGCAACCCGGGGCCCCTCGCGCTCGCATGTACCCCTCCATATGGCTCAGGGATAAGGTGTCTGCCTTTCTCATCGTTACCGACCCTGCTTTAGAGCATCGTGGAACTAATGGCAGAGGAGTGGAGGGGCTCACATGTGTGTGTTTTCCTAGATAACCACGTGTGCACGGTCCACCGCATGCTGGGCAGCAAGGCGGGCACCGGCGGCTCCTCCGGCTACCAGTACCTGCGCTCCACCGTGAGGTGAGTCGCCGGCGACTTTCCCACAGTCCTTTGCTTCTTCGTATCTACACCTGCTGTCTAGGAAAAGTCACGAGTCTTTCCTTGTGTCCGAACTGCATCCAACACAGTTGTAGTTAGGTAACGCAGTTCCTATTGACCTCCTGGAGGTAACCGTGCAAAAGCCTCGATTCTGGCACTTTGGCGATGGAAGAGGACATGGAGTAGATGGTTGCCTGGCTGGGAGCAATTAATAACAGGAGAAAAGGCCTCAGCTCATTCTGGTCTGTGATCTGAACAAGCTGAAATAGTCTGCCTTAAGTCCTTCATGTCTTTACGGCCAAATAAATGCACAGCTAAAATAGTCCTCCCTCTCTCCTTCCCTTCCTTCTTTTCTCTCTTCCTTCCTTCCCTTCTTCTCGTCTCTCACTTTTCTTCCTCTCTCTTTCTTCTGATACTGAAGATTGAACCCAGAGCCTTTGCACTGAACTACATCCTCAATCTTTTTTTGTTTTGGTTTGAAACAGCCTTGCTGAGTTGTAAAATTGTCCTGCTGGGTTTGAACTTGAGATTCTCCAGCCTCAGCCAACCAAAGTGCTGGGATTACAGCACTGTGCCGCTGTACATGACTCTGTTTCTTGATATGATTTCTATTTTACAATATGAAACAACTTTTGGCTACTTTAAAGACTACCTTTTTCATACTTCTCCAAAGGAAACATATATTGGAAACATTTAAGAAGTTTTTAGGGCCTTTTACGTTGTTATTGACTATTCACAACATAGTAGATAGATGAAGACATCTGGAAATGGGGAATCATGTCCACATAAAAAGAAGAACAAACTGGCTAATAATTCACATATTCACATTAAATATTTTGAATTCCTCATAAAACATTGGTTTTATCCCTATTCTTTCTATCAGATTGGCTGGTTTTAAAAAGTCATAGTTCAAATTTTATCATTTGTACATATTTCCACGCTCACCCAGCACGCAACAAGGCATGATGCACATAGTTTCATCCACCCTTGCAAATAATAAGAAGCATGTACATGAGCAGAGTGGTGGGAAAGACGAGTCCAAACAGCACTTCTCCTTGCTCATTGTCTCGCTAAATCTTCACCAAGTCTGGCGAGGGAAAGTCTTTATTTATAAAGTTAGACACCCTTTCTTTTGGTTGTAGAAGTTTACTCCCTGTGTTTATGATCCTATGGGTTACAAGTGACAGAACCAGTACTTGGACCCAGACTTCTTTAGCTTCGAAAGCAAAATTTCCTTCTTTATAAAACTGTAGCAGTTAAAATAGTTGACTAACAAACACAAAAGCTATTTCAGTGTTCAAACCACTTGTAGATCTTTGTGACGAGTCGTTTATCTTAATTTGACTTATGAATCCCTTGATGTAATGTGCAGTTCAGAAATAGCTTCCAAAGAACAATTAAGAACTTGATATACTTTAAATTTATAACTTTGCACGGCATCCCTTAAAAGTAGGACATAAGCACCACTCTGTCTTACTTAGGCAGCATGATTATAATGGTTCCAGGGTTTAATGTGATTACATTGGTCTGGATTAACCAAAGATGTAATATTGTCTGGTGTTCATTCCTTTGCATATCAATTAAACCTGGGTCATCCTACAACTATATTTTAACTGATATGATAAATACACTACACAACATGCCATAGATAATATAATATGCAATATCAATTACTTACTGGAAATACTTGAGCAAAAACTTCTGGGTAGAAATTTTTGAATATTTCTTGTCAATAAACCTAACACGTCTGCATGGATATGTTTTTCTAGTGACAGGTACAAGGTGTTTGTGGATCTATTTAACCTTTCAACGTATCTGGTTCCTCGCCACTGGATTCCAAAGATGAACCCCATCATTCATAAATTCCTTTACACTGCAGAGTACTGCGACAGCTCTTACTTCAGCAGTGATGAGTCGGATTAAGCCTGTCTGAAGAATCTAGAAAGAATACTGATTTCTATGTCTAATGTTTCATTTTTCAAAATTTTCATGAATATACAGTCTTAATATATGTAGATAAATAATTCAGCACTATGGTGTTCTGATTCCATTTTGAAAATAATTTTTGCCTCATATTTTGGATAAGATTAAACAATAAGATGAGAAATAATTCAAATAAACTGTAACATTGTACATAGGATTCTTTCCTGTTCATAATAACTCACTTTCCTTTGATATCTTATGGTGTTTATCAAATACCTATCTCATCTTTCTTACTTTATAAGAATTTAAGCTATTTAAAATATTTTTTGTAATAAAATGTGTCATTGTCTACATAAGTTATCCAAACAAATTTTTTTTTAATAAATGTAGTCTTTCCTTATGTATTGTTGTTATAGCATCATTTTTGTTACAACTCATGGTGACCGATGGTAGGGATCCATCCGAGACTTGCTGGGAGTGCAGGTACTGAACGGTTTCCCCTTAGCTCACAGAATTCAAAGGAACCTTTGAAAAGGAGCATCAGGAAATGAGCTCAGGTCCTGAAGTAGGTTATCACGGAATGCACTGAGGATCCCTGTCTCATCCTTCTCTGTAGGTGTTAGCTCTGTTCGTTCCTATAATAGACCACACTCTCCCTCTGGAAGGTCTCAGTTTCCACACTTTCTGGGCCTTAGGTGGGCAAAGGTACTCTTTCTTCCAGATATAGTCCCTGTGGGTTGGAAGGAGAAGTAAAATTGAATGAAAGGCAGAATCGAGGTAGAAACAAATGGTGGTTCAGTTCAAGAATGGGCTTCCAAAAGAAAGGAGAGTTAGACACAATATAGAAAAAAGCCGGTCCATTTTAAATAAAAGCTACCGAACTAGGGTGTTATATGAGATATGAGCTTGTCGTTTTTTTTTTTTTCTATCTTTGCCTGGATATTGATAACAGTTAACATTTTGCTATGGGAGGGAGCACACAATATTATCAAAGCAATCTAAGACGCCTATCAGCATTGACTTAGATGATGTCTAGCAAGCAAGAAGTTCATGGTGGAATTAAACTGTTCTTTGTTCTTAACTACATATTTTTCTTAAAAGGATCATATTCTGTACTGGGTTATTTAATTACATAGAAAAATGACTATCATTGAAGGATTTATATCTATAGAGTCAATTAACCACAGTTTGAAAATATTAGAAGACATTTTCATGTTTCCTGAAAGCCTGTAGGGTATTTTATTGTCACTATTTTCTACACACCACAGTATAACAACAACTTACATGCCTTTCATTCTGTGTTAGGTATGTATGTAATCTAAAGATCTAGGCATTATTTTATTTTTTAAAAATTTGTTTGGTCTTCTTTTGGTACTGAGGATTGAACCCAGAGCCTTTGCACTGAGATACATCTTTAGCCTGTTTTTATTGCTTATTTCAGATAGGTTCTTGCTAAGTTGCCCAAACTAGGACTGAACTTCCCATCTTTCTGCCTCAGCACCCAGAGTGCTAAGATTATAGGCATGTGCCACCAATCCTGTAGGGACTATAAGTAAATATTATGCCATTTTCTATAAGGGACTCAAGCATTCATCGGGTTTCATATCATGGCACCCTGTACCAAGGGACAGTTATGTTGCTTTGGCCAGCTAGGTGTTCATGTGGTTCTGAGTGTGCATGGACAGGAGCATGCATAGTCCCCCATAGTGGTTCAGTTAAAAAAAAAAAAAAGGCAAATAACTCAGCAAAGTCACTGTTGAGGTAAATTCTGTCTCCCCCCTGGAGTTCTGAGAAGGTTCCCAGGTCCACAGACTCTCAAGTAGTTAAGAATAAAGCAGATGGAGTCTGAAAAAATACAAACAACAGTTTATTGAGCCAAACAAAAGAGAAAAGCCCTTGGCTGAAAAGCCAAGAGGAAACCCAAGCATATCTGTGTTAGAGAAAGAAAAGGAAGAGAAACAGAGAAGAGCTCCTGGTCCAGAAGCCAAGAAAGTGCCAGAGTGGGTCTGAAGTTTCCCTATGCAGATTCAGGACAAAGGAGGGGCTGGAGCTACAAGATGGCTGCGAGGGATTGGCTGGAGCTACCAGATAGTTCTCAATAACTGACTCCTTTGTGTTGTCATCATTAGGAAAAGCCAGGACTTCCTCAAGGTGGAGAAGTGCAGTACTTTACTAACTTCAGGAAACTGAAACATACTAACTACTTGGTCCCCTCAAATAGCCTCTGGGGGGAAGGAGTTCACTAAACACCCTACTCTCAGCTTTTCTTCATAAACTATCAGTTCCCAGTAGTGAAATCAGAAAGCTTGAGAACTTTGGTTCTGCTATTTGTTAAATATATATAGTACAGGGGATGGAACCCAGGCCTTGTACATGTTAGGCAATTGCTCTACCACTAAGCTATACCTATAACCTTTTAAATTATAATTCTCAAATGAATTACAAAATCACTCTAAAGCTTACTGATTCATATTGTAACTTAGTGATTAGTATTTGAGGTCCCTGGGTAACCACATCTATGAACATGGAGGTGATTTTTCTGAAAGCAGAAAATTTCTGTGGGAGGAGTTGACAGGTTTGCTTTCATGGCCAGTGTGTTAGGCAAGAGTTCTGCCTGTGCCTGTGTGGACCAGCAGCTGAGCGAGCAAAAGACTTCATGACAACTCCTTTGAAAGAATTTGGTGGGCTCAGTAGGTGCAGACTTGTAATCCCAGCACTCTAGAAAGTGAGGCAGAAGGATGCAAGTTCAATCCTAGTGCGGGCAACATAGTGACTGGATGAGACCCTGTCTCAAAATCAGAAATAAAAAGGGGCTGTGGGATATAGCTTGATCCCTAATACCACAAAAAGTTAAAAATTAAAAAAAATCACAAAGAATTTTCTTGCTGTCTTATAGTCACTTAAAGCCCTTGTATGGCTCAAAATGGAGAAATAGCACGGTAACGTTTTGCTGTTGTTGTTTTGTTTTATAAGAAATGAAAATCTGGGGGAAATATAGTAGAGGAATTACAAAAACATTCATCTGAATCATTTGGATTCTAAGCTGGGAACTTTAAGAATCCCTCAGTGAAGGACTTTGGAGTCTATTTTGTAGTGTTTACAAAACCAAAATGGAGTCACTCATGTCAAAGCCTGACAAAAAATTAAGTCAACAAGAGATGAAGGAAGTGCTCTTGAGCACATGTGCCCAACAAGAAGCTACATCACAAAAGACTGCCAGGACGCTCCTTCCAGAAAAGTTTACCACAACTTAATACCAAAAAAAAAAAAAAAAAAAAAAAATCCTATGAGGACATCTGTCCTGTTCAAACTTGCTATTAGTTTTTTTTCTTTTTCTTTTTAGTTAGAGATGAGCGTTTATCAAAACAACTTATGTAACCTTCTCCAGTTTGCCTATAAGAATCCTCGTCTTGCTTTGCAACCGTGGGCATGCCCACACACATTGCTAAGGATGTTCAACTCTGATAAACTCAACATTGCTGAAGAATCTCTAGTTTGGGGCTGTCAGTAATCTGCTCAATAGTGAAGATTAGAAATTCTAAAGAACTTGCCTTCCAGAAAGGACAGTAGAAATGGAGGTGAGGTAAGCAGTTGTGTAATGTTCTCAGGCACACCAGACTTAATTAAATATCTAGGACTTTAAAAAATATTTTCGGTTAAGTGATTACATAATATTGATGTTGTTGGCAAAAATAAGGACTCTAGGGAGTAAAGTAGGGTTCTTTTTTGTGGGAGAGGGAGTTGGGAGGGAGGAAAGATGATGAGTAGAGTTCGGACACACTGAGGTTAAAAGTTTCTGTCGGAGAAACAAAAAAATTAGACATAAGGACTTGGAATTGAGAAAACTGCATGTGAATATTCCACATAGTATTAAAATGACACAGTGCAAGTCATACATTGAAGTATGCTCTTTTTATGCAAGTCAGATATAGTTTATGTTATCAAAATCTAGAAGTTTAATAATTTTGAAATTTTAAGTCTTTCTTATTTGAAAAACAGTATTACTGAAGCATTTACATTACCTTGAATATAAGTAACCTAACACAAAGTAGAACAACCAAGATTTAACTTGGTTATCTTGGTTACTTAGAGAGTTAGAATATCTATCAATTTAAATGTTAATACTGTTTTCATAGAGTGTCTCAAAACCTGAGTCAACACAGATTCTTTTGAGGTTGCTTCCTGTTGGCATAAGAAAGTTTTGTTTTTCATTCTGCTTTTTGAATAAGGGATTCATAAAGATTGGAGGTGAGAGTAGAAACTGAGATTCCTAGAATTTTTGCATGTGTGATTTCTACTGCCCTTTATTTATGTCAACATCTGCATTAGAAAACAATCGATAGTCACCCAGGCAAGTGGGGTAGAGCTGTAATCTCTCTTCTCTGGGAGGCTGAGGCAGTGCAATCAACAATTTAGAGTCCAACACAGGCAATTTAGCAATTTAATGAGACAATATCTCAAAAGAAAAGAAAAATAACGGGGGGGGGGGTGAGGGGAGGGACGGGTAGGGGGCTGTAACTCAGAGGGAATAACCAGGTTCAATGCCTGGTAATGAAAACAGATTATAAATTTTAGAAAAGGCCTACATTATGGTTTGAGTCTGGAATGTCCCCCAAAAGCCTCATGTTTGGAAGGAGACTCAATGTTGGGAGTTACTCAACTGATTTCCTGTGCTGTGAGAGGTGCAGGGGGTCAGAGGGCGACCACTTGGAACATCAGGGATCACTGAGGGGGTGACAGATTACTGAGGTCCACACATGCACGCAGGATATACTCTTGCCCTTGCCCTGGATTCAGCCCTGCTACACCCCTCCCCTTGTGATGTCGTGAAAAGCTGTTCTCTATCAGACCCTTCCTGTCGTTCTGCCATTACCAGCCCCCATAAATGGACTGAGCTCTTAGGAACGTGTGAGCAAAAAAACAAACAAACAAACAAACAAAAAAAAACCAACCAACCAAACAAAAAAAAAAAACCTTTCCTCTTTCTTCTTTTAAGTTGTGAGTATTGGGTATTGTATTCCTGCAGTGAGAATGTGGGAATGTGGCCAGACAACATATTTACACATGTAGTATTTGATATGATTTCCTTATAATTAGTTTGTAATACAGTTGTTCTATCAGATCCATTCCTTTGTTCCAAGGTTCTTCACACTTGCACACAAAAGTGACCTGTGTCCTGGGTGTAGGGCACGACCCACACATAGTGACCTTTCTGTGCACACAGGATTATTGATCATAACTGAGGATGCAAATTCATCACAGATGCACCTGTGGCACAGCACCTGAAATCACATATGCAATTGAGGACACATGTGAGATAGCGGGTACTATGAACAAAGCCAAGTGACAGCCACAGGGAAACACAGGAACCCGTTGGGATGGGAGATCAGGGAATCTAAGTAGAAAATGGAGGTCAGAGAGCCCAGGGGACTGACAGGCCAAGGTAAGAGAACGGATTCTGGAAGCAGTCTTGCCTAAAACCAGGGCAGGAAGACAGAGGTCAACCCTGCTGTTATGAATTCAGGGCTTGCATAATTTTTCTTATAGCATTCATCTTATTTGAAATATTATGACAACTAATCCCGAGCAAATGGATTTTCATATTTTATATGTGTAATAATCTCTATATGTGTGTATCCTTTGGGACACCCATAGAAACGGAAAATACACAAGGAGAGGGATTTCCTTGGTCAAGAAAACTAAAACAGCAGGCAAATTTGGGAATTTTACAGAAAAGAGTAAGAGACAGTGAGTAAATGTGGGAAAATGCTTTGTTTTTAATGTAGGGAAAAGAGTGCAATAAGTTAAGTCTATTGGACTTCAACCGACAATGAAAATTTTCGAACAATAACGTGTCACACTGGTGATGCTGTCCGCCTAACTTATCGGACAGCTGTCTCTTAAGGGACGGGCTCCTTTGTTTCCTTGCGCACAGTCTCTCTTCAGTTCAAAAGGTTAGCACCCGTGATCACACAAAGCAGCTGGTGTCTCATCTCCCCATGGTTTCCTCTCTCAGAAACTGCTAATTCAATTGGGAGGCTCACATCACTTTACGTTGACCATTCTTGAAGGTAGGACTAACCTAAGTCTGGAGATTACATTTCATAAAGAAAAAGAAATTCTTGTCACATCTTTGATCGCACTTGAACAAATTTCCGTGTTAAAAATAAACAAAGAAAATAAGCAAATGAAGACAAACAATAGCTCCTTCAAACTGGAAGAACCTAAAACACCTCCTAATCTGAATTCCTCCCAGAGCAGGAAGCCAATACACAGATCTTGCAGGCTGAGCACCTGAGTCTCTCATAAGGAGTTTGGTTGTCCATTTCTCCAGAAGGAGGAGATATTCCACAGCTCATTTGAACACAACCAGGCCCTCAAAAGTTTTGTAGTAGTTGTTCAAGATATTGAGTCACGCCTAAAAATGGAAAACTGTCACACGGTACAAGTTTCACTTTGTCACTGTCTCTTTTCTCTCCGACGTGTCACACAAGGACAACAGACACAGAATCTGCAATTCCTGAGGGGAAAAGTTGTTAGAAATTATTAATTATATCAATAATTAGTTCATTTGTTACTTATATATTTTGGTAGCAAATTAAAACATAATTCTCATGGAGGCTTAGGATGAGTATCTACCAAGAAAAAAATTTAATGGTTATCACTACCTGTCAGTGAAAACACACTTACCTCAAAAAGAAAGGATGCCTAATAATTTTGTTTGAAAAAATAAAACAAAGTACAAAATAAAACTATTTGTTAATTGACTACACAAATGCACCAAAGATCCATATTGCACTAACTTTTATTTCTTACAGAAAATAAAATAACCTATTAAATTTTAAAGGTAATTTCAAAATTCATATTCTAAAATTTAAACATAGGCCAAGTTTCAATAGATCACAAGTGTCCTATATGTTCTTTCTTTCTTAATGATTGAATAGTTTTATTTACTTATCTTTATTTGACTATGTATGTACTACAAAATTTATTTACATTTTGATCACATATAACACGGGAAACCAGGGCCTATATATATCATTTTTGACCTCTCTTTCTTAGAGCACTGTAGTATAGACCTCACCATCATGGTGAAAGCAGTAGGTGATGAATTTAAAGAATAGATTTCATTCTTGGAAGTCTTTGGGGGCTATGGAACTCTATCTGCATAATGCCATTTCCCATAGGAGTAACATAACCATCAGCAGATGTAGACCTTGCAGGAATTGCTCTTAGGAAGAATCTGAATCCCGGGATAACAGTGACCAGGTAGGCCCTTGGTAACTTAAACTGTGAAAGCAACCATCTCAGCTAATCCTTGGCAGCTGACCCATGGGAAGGTCATGGAGGGCAGCATCGTAATTGAAGCGATTATGAATCAACGTCTGAATTGTGTATTCTGGCAACTTCCTGTCAGAACTGAGGACACAGCACAAATCTAGGCATCAGGACCTTCACAGTTTGAGATCATGACCGTCAGGAGCACAGGCTTAATGAATGACAGTGGTAACTTGTCCACAAGTTCTAAGAATGTGAAAACAGCTAGTGAGGTTGAAAAGTGGAGTCTGGTGGGGATGCTAGTGCCTTGGCTACAAAGACTTCTGTGACATTACTTCTTTTCAATAAGCAGTTCATAAACAATGCTTCACTGGAGTGATGGAACAGTCATTAACTAATTTTCAAAGACTGATTAGACAATAGTCACTAGATTGAATTAAGACATTCACTTGCAAATTTTGTTTTGTGTTTTATCAGATTTTATCACTTCCGTAAAGTTCCACAATTTTAAAAAAGTGTTATCATTTATGTGTTCAACCTAATTATAATCAGAGTTATTTCTGGAGGCAATTTTGTTTGGGCTTGGCTTGATTCAGAAGATTTGTTGACTTTTTGAGATCAAAAGTTTTAGAATGTAGCTTTGAATATAGGTTTTAGAATACAGCTTAAAATATTTAACTCACTATTTTATTTTGATTTTGGTCAATTAAATACAATTTTTATTCAATACAAAGTAATGTTTAGTATTTGACCAAAGTATTAATTGCTAGAATTTTATCCATGACAAGGGGCATATATAGTAGATACAACTCTAATGCTTAAATATTTTCATATAAAAAGAGAAAAATTAACTCTTGATAATTTTTTTCTTCTTCCTCTTTTATTTCTTATTTTATTTCTTTTTTGTTCTTCAGTGATGAAGATCTAGTCCAGGGACTCATATAGGGTAGAAAAATGCTTTACCCTGAGCTGCATCTTTAGGAATTTTTAAAACAGTTATTGAGCAGGTATTGTAAAACAAAAAATAGGAGAAACTCCTTCAGTTATAGAAGGCAGATTAAGAATAATAAGGCATCTCAGGAAAGTACAGTCTTCTAAATTGAATGTTTACTGGATTTGAAGTTAACTTGGTAAATACTTATTTCATGTTATGTTTTGACATCTACAAATGATAAATACGAATGTGGACGCACATATTTCACTACAGTTCCCCTTCCTTTAGAAAACTTAACAGTGATTCATCTTAAAACATTCTTTTGGGGCAGAGACATAGTTCAGCAGTTAAAAGCACGTGCGTGGCAAATGTAGCGTCCTGGGTTCGATTCCCCAGCACCACAGAGTTTGGTATGGTGGCATATGACACACCTGTAGAAAATAAAGGAATCAATAGAAAATTAAGGCCTGCACTACTGGTCCTGGCCAAAAGCAAACAAACAAAAGATTAAAACATTATTTTATTTTTGACAACTGGTTAAGAACCACGTGATGAACTAAGCAGGCGTACAATTTAAACATATCAAAAGAATCTTCCTTGATATATAGTCTGCAGTTTTAAGTATGAATTCAGGACCTACCACAAATGTTACTTCCCATTTTCACATGGGCATAGCCTTCCACACCCCAGGAACTTCCCCATGAGTTCCTCACCATCCAATATGGAGTACTGCCTGCAAAACACAAGATGGCACAAACCCGGACAAAATCACGTTCGCGATCAGTGCGCAAACTTCTGTGTCTAAAGCTGGGTTTCCCTGTAAGTCTAGTGATTCTGAGAAACAACAAATAGAATATATGATTATATATTTTATGACTTTACTTATAGGTTTATATATGTTATAAAGGTTATATAATAAGATTATAAGATTATAGATGTAGAAACATTTATATTATACAAATGAATTGTATCAATATATGCAAAATAGCTAAAACCATGTGAGCTGTACCTACTGTCACATTCTAATCAGAAGAAGCAATCTTTGAACTCATTTTGCTCTATACAGAGACTGCAAGAAATGAAAACAAACACACATCTTCAAGGGAATTGGGAAAAGAAAAAGAAAAACTAGAAGAACACTTACCAATGTGTAATAAATTAATAATCACTTCTTTTTACTAAATACTTATCCTAGATATTCTGGATAAAAAATGTACTTTTTTTAAATAAAAAATTATCAGGCTGGGGTGAAACTCAGCGGTAGAGCTCACACCTACCACAAGCAAGGCCCTGAGTTTCATCCCTAAAACAGATGGAAAAAAAAAGCATTATTATTTGAAAAACGTTACCACTATCAAAATTGACAGGTGGAAGCTGACAAGATAGTACACTTGGAATCACTGACAGGTTGGTTGTTCGCAGAGCCAATCAAATTTCATCTTTCTACAGGTTGGCCACAACCCTCCAGAGCTCAACCCGGACGCAGTGAGCTGGCTGCATCAGCACCCACCTGTCCGATCAAACCCAGTGATGAGAACCGCGTGGTTGGCTTCTCCACTGGAGCAGTGGTGCTGTATGACGCCGCCCAGGTAGTCTTGCCAGCTCACTGCGTCCACTATCACCACCAGCGGGCCGAAGGTGAGCAGGGCTTTGGCCATTTCATCTTCTTGGCCACTATCAAAAGAGGAAATATTCAGGTAAGAAGTTTGGTTTTCAAGATAAAAATAGAAACAATCTTTTCTAGCTGTGTATGATTGTAGGTAGGTCTGGTTGCAATTACAAATGCCCTAAACAAGGATGCTAAAAGAAGCCTAGTAGTCTAGGAGATCTGTAGTCCAGGACAGTAAGAGGCTCTAGGACATAAGGAATCCAGACTCTCTCTTGTTTTCCTTCTCTCTTTTTCTCTCTTCCTTTCTTTTTTCTTAATTCTGTTTTGTGAAATTTTCATTCTTAAATTTTGCTCATGACCCAAGGCAGCAGTAGCTGAAGCTCCAGCCATTTAGCTCATATTCAGACAGGGAGTGGAAGGAGAAGAAATACTACCTCTAGGCTGACAAGACTTACTTCCCTGAAAGAATGCACAACCGTCGACACCTGTATGCATGGATCTCATGGGCCAGGCGCATGGCCAGGTCTAACTTACAGGAAGATAAGGAGTGTTATGGTTTGGATCTGTTGTCCCTCAGAAGCCTCATGTATTTGGAACTGTGTTATTAGGAGGTAGAACATGGCTGGAAGGGGCAGGAGTTTAAGACTTGACCTGGAAAGATTGGGGCAATTTGTTGAGATTGGGGGTTGCCTAGAGCAGAGATTTCAGGTGTTTGTTTTTGACTTGTGGGTCAGGAAGTGAGGAAGGGGTAACTGGTAGCTCAAAGTATTTAAAGGAAGGAAAAAGAAAGGTTGCAGCTTCTTCCTGGGAAAGCTCACTGGCCTCCTCCTGCTTTGCTTGGCTTCTGTGAGCAGCTCTCCAGCCTCTGCCATGAGCGTCCACCGTTGCCGGCTGCCCCATCAATGGACTGTGTGTGGGAGAGGCCTTCTGAATCTGTGAGCTAAATAAATCTCTCTTCCTTCAAATTGTGGATGTCACATATTTTGGCACAGCAACAAGATAAGTAACTAAGACAAGGAAGAAGATGGAAATAGAAGTTTTCAGCTGGCTGGAAAAAGTATCCAGTTACAATATAGGGATTTAAAAAAAATAGTAAATTACAATGACTGGATATCAAGAACACCTCTGTCCCCTGTGCCGTGTCATATGAGAATCAAGAGACTGCCAGTTTTTGGTAGTGAATGTCAAATGCAGAAACTGGAGAGCAGGGTTAGTAACTGATATCATCACACAGAAGACACGTTAAAGAAAGATTAATGAAAAGAAGAAATGTTAAGATGCCAGGAGAGCTATGTGTGTGACTGGTAACATCACACAACCCACACTTACTGCCTGCGCAAGTACTACAGACCTCTTCCAATAAAGTTTCGTGTTACACAACATTTGGCCTTCATCGATCTTCAAAGTACGAGATTAAGTCATTATTTACAGTTTTCAAAGGTCAACTTCGTGGGTAAAGGACACTGAAACCAAACCCTGGTAGTTGAGGCCATTAATTTAGCATTTGGTAATTTATTGCCACAGCAAGCTGTGAGTAGAGCAGTGGCTTCAAAGAGTAAATAAGCTCTCACAGGTCCAGCTGGACATGAGTTTCTAACAAGAGATGTTTTGTGCACAGATTAGGAAAAAACTGAATGCATTAAAGCAGGAACTATGTATCACACATTTAATCATGTAACCTATTAATTTGAAACTTGCTTTTTGGAGATCTATAAGTATCACTTCTAATTTCTGCTCGAATACTTGCTATTCATTAAAATTACTCCATGGCACGCCAAATTATACAATTTTTTCAAAGGCATTATTATAGGATATGGGCTTTGAATTTCCCAGCACTTGGGTTCAAATGTGTTGTGTACATCACATCATTCACTTATACAGAACCAAAATATGCATAAAATTATATCATTTGATATAAGTTATGAAACATGCCTAGTATAAACTATGCTCTCAATTTGCAATTGATATTTTTTCATTTCTGAGTCACCTAATAACTGATAATTCTCCACATAGGTTTTAGGTTATAATGTGTTAACATTGTTCTTCAAATTGTTTTAGTATTTTGGAATTTCACCATGAAAAATGCAGTACTATCTATGAATGGGATCAAGTTGCCTACACCTAATTAAGAGATTAAAAATACAATAAATAATTAAATCTGTGATCCTATTACAGGCACAGTGTGAAAGAAGCAGAGAGATTGAAAGGAAACATTTTTTACAGTATAAAGAATTACCGACATTGTGGCATCAACAAAATAATTTAGTAATCTTGGCTTGAGCCAGAATAAAGAAAAGATACCAAAACTATTAGAAAATTAGAAACTGGATGACAAGCCACAGTCATGGCCAGTAGACCGACGTTCTACTTGGCTACAAAACCCAATGACATTGTTAAGCAGCTTGTCTTTCAGAAAGACAGGCTGGCCTCTTGCAAGTTAGATACATATTCCAAACAGCATCCTTATTTCCATTATTGGCCCCATATAGACCTAATATCAAAATATATATCATTGATAATGAATATTTTATCAAAGTATGGTTCTATGCATTTACTGTTAAATACTGTTCCCACAGAGCAATAATTAGCCAAACCTACAAAGAATTATCTTAAATTTTATTATGATCAAGATATATTGAGAGAATGCTCACCTGTTACTGACACAGGATGACTGTAAATTTCCATCTTCCCTAGACCTGAGTGTATCACACTGTATACATATTTCTTAGTCCCTCAGAAGATGTAGTAGGTTCCTTTCCTTTCCTTTTTTGTTTAAACAATTACTCTCATATTCTAGTTTGATTTATAATATGTCTCTCTGAGGGAGTCTGATGAACAAATGTTTATGAAGAAAGCTAATGTGAATGGGCATTTTGCTTTAACACTAGCTAATGTTTTATGGTTCCCACCCCCACTCGCTCTCAGATCTTTTCTGATTCTGAAGAAGTATTTGTTGAAATTTTGGCTGACAGCACTGTCCTGGAATGTTATTTTTGAAATCACGGTTAGGATTTGGATGTGGAATGTTTCTCAAAAGTCTCACTCCATGGAACCATGTGTTTTTAGGAGGTGAAGCCTGGTTGGAAGGAGTGCAGCACTGAGGCTTGACTCAGAAGGGATGGAACGCTGGAGCTTCCTTCACCTGGAAGAGGTTCCTCACTGGGACACAACCTGAAAGGACATATGCTGGCTCCATCCCATGTTGCTCATTCTGCTTCCTGCTGCAATGCCATGGGCATTTTTGTGCCAGCCAGACCTCTGCCGTGTGCTTCCTCCTGTGCCAGCCACCCATGAATGGACTGAGACCTTCTAGAACTGAGCTAAAATATATCTTTTCTTCCTTAAATTGTGGATGTTGGTATTCTTTTAGAGCGACAAAAAAGTAGCTAAGACAAAATTGGTGCTAGGGCAGAGAGGCTGTTGCTGTGACTTTACCCAATGATGTGGTTTAGAAGAAGCCTTTAAAATTGGCTGTGGGGGAAGTTTGGAAATTTCTCAAGATGCTGGCTAGAAAAGACCTAACACGCTGTGAGCTGAGCTTGATGAGTGATTACAGTCAGAGCCAAAGACCAGAATGCCAATATAAGTATGGATTGTAAAGGACGAGCTCACAGCGTTTCAGAAAGAAAGGAGGACTTTCTTGGCCATTGGTCTAGAAATCATATGTGCTATTCTGTGGCAAAAAGCGTGCCAGAAAATTTCCCTTGTCCTGAGACTTTGTTGGAACCGAGATTAAGGGTCGTGGACTACTTACGCTGGTGGAGAAAAGTTAAAGGCAGCCCAATAGTCAGGCCATCAAGTGGTTACTTGCTTACATCCTTTAGCCAGCTCTACACTGAAAAGCAGGGGAAATGGCACAGAAAAAATATATAAAAAGTTTGCAGTTTTGCCACATTGAAAGGTACTGAAAAGATAAGGAGGAAGAGAGCGTGAATATTAAAGAGATTAGAACTATAAAGAAGCCTCGTACTTGGAACTGGGGTAATAAAAAGATGCCCTCGGGGTATCTGGAATCAGCAAGACTCCACATTTTATCAATTAAAGTGCGAAAAGGCAAAAACTTTGCTTTTTTTGAGACACATTCTCATTATGAAGTCCATCCTGGTACTGAACTTACAGCAATCCTCCTGCTTCAGTCTCCCTAGTGCTGGTATTACAAGCATGTGCCAACACACCTGGCTTATATGGTGCTGGGTAGTGAGCTCAGGGACATGTGCTTTCTAGACAAGCACTCTAACCACTGTTCTTTAAGAATTTACTTTGAAAAGAGCACCCCAGGGCAGACCATAAGGCCAAAGACAAAGCATCTGCCAGGGTTCAGTCACCCGGGTTCAGCTGTCCAGGCACTTAGTGATGAGCAACAGTTTATGCAGAAATCTAATGTGAATGGGCATTTTGCTTTAACACTAGGTAATGTTTTATGGTCTCTACCCCCACCGGTCCTAGATCTTTTCTGATTCCGGAAAAGTGCTTTGTCCAAGAAGGACAGGCTACTGCTTGAGCTAGTGACAGAGCTCTGCATCATCCACATGGTGCTGGCTCCATAGGCATGCAGAGTCTAAGAACTGAGGGGTTGTGATGGCTTCCACCCAGATTTCAGAAGAAGGCCTTGGAGGCCAGGCAGTGTGCGCTCCGGAAGGCAGTGTATGGAACCGTGAATGTGAAGCCAAAGGTGCAGTGAAGACCCTGGAAATTTGGAGATGGCAGAAATGTGAACGGCCTGCAGAAGAAGGCTCCGGGCTATGAGCAAAGCCAGCCCAGAAGAGAAGCCATGGAAGCTGCAGCCATAGGGGTAGGGCCACTGAAACTCTGGAGCTCACATCCCTTCACAGTTTACCCCAAGTGCTGGATACAGAACTACAGGATTTAATAGAGTTACAGGACTTGACACTTGCCCTCCTGGGATTAGATCGTTTACATCTGATTCCTTTTTATCCTGCTATTCTTGCCTTTTGTAAGGCCCTGTGCCATTGCACATTTTTCTTTGATTTTCAAAGAGGCTCACAATATAGAGTTTGCCTTGAGTTTCAGAGGAGAACTTGGAGTTGAACATTTTAGCAGTGCTGGAACTGTTAAGACTTTGGCAACTCTTAGATACAGACTAAATGCATTTTGCATAACAAGGTGGACATGCGTATTTTGGGGGCCAGGGTGAAACGTTGTGATTTAGGTGTCGAATGTCCCCCGAAGCTGCATGTATTTGGATGTTGTGGAACACCTACCGAACCATGTGCTGTTAACAGGTGGGGCCTGGCTGGAAGGTGTGAAATGGTGGAGTTGAGAAAGACATTACCTGGAAGTATATATGCTGATCTCCCTTTCCTTGCTCACTGTGTTTCCTGTTGTGATGCTGTGAGTAGCTTTCCTCTGATTAGAGCTTTGCTGCCCACTTCCATTATGGCTGATGTCCAGAAATGGACCGAAACAGTGAGCTAAAATAAATCTTTCCTTCCTTAAATTGTGAATATCAAACGTTATGTACCAGAAACAAAAAAACTAACTAAGCCAACCACTGAAAACTAAGAGCTTAAGAATGGAGAGGTGGAGAAAAACTACGAGCTCAAGTTGAACAGATGGAAACTGTAGCCCAGTTCTCTAGTTGCAAGACTATGAGGACTTTTTCAAGTCCCACATTCCCAAGCCACATGTCCACGGTGATGTCAAAGTGCTGAGAGCCTGGTCTACCACAGGGTTATGACAGGCAGCTGTAAAGCACTTCCCATAGCCTCAGGCCCTCACTAATGCATCATGGGAGGTGATAAACATCCAAAGTGAATACTTTAACCTGGTCCCTGGATTCCCCAGTAAAGTTATGCACAAGGTTACCAACAGTACTAACTAGCTGAACATAGAAGCTCTTTCCCCCTTATTATGTCTCATTTCCCCATTCCTGCACCAGTTTCCTGGGATCACTTCCTAAATATCCCAACTGATGTCTTAGTACTTCCTTTTAAATCTAAAAATAATAATAATCCCATTTTGTCTTTAGTTTTTCTGACCAAAAACCCTGGAATCCTCCCTGATTCCCTCTCTCTCATCTCACCTCCTTAAAAACTTTTTTCTAAGTCTTGACTCTTGTTGCTGATGTTCGTCTATTGCCTTTTATCTCCACAGCCATTCTTCTGATACTGTGCTCCAAAGTCATTTCTTAGTCACTAACATGTCCTCACCTCTTGAGAGTCTTGTCTACTCCACTACAGTCACCCTGGCTCCCTCATTGTTTTTCAAAGATACTAGACATACTTAGGTCTCAGGCCCTTTGCACTTATGGTCCCCTCTGCTTGGAACATGATACCCGCAGGTATCTTCATTGATAGATCTCCAAATTCCAAGTCTTCATTCAAGTGTCATGTCTGAGTGAGGCATGCCTGGCACCTCTTCTAGAATGATATACTGCTCTTTCCCAAATGTTTGCTCTTCTTGCTGTTTTACTTTGTGCTCTTAAAAAGCATTACAACTAACACAGCACAGACAGTGTCCCATAAACACTGTACGAGTAAAGGGAAAAGCAAGTCTAACACAACCAGCTTAGGGTCCCACTATCACAGTGTTAAATATCCAGTATTAAGAACATAGAGATTTTTGGAAAGAGGTTTTAGCTCACAGGTCGAGTGCTTGCCTAGCATGCATAAGGTGTGGTCTTCAATTCCAGCATCACACCCACACCCCTATACACCCACCCATGCGCACAAGACTTTTACTGGGACTTGTCCCTTCTTAACCAAAGTGCCGATGCTAATAACCTCTGCATATTCTCACCCCTTCTCTCTGTCTCCTTCTAATTAGATTATACTGCCCCATTCCTAATTTTTTTTCTTTTCGACTCGCTCCCTCTGACAAAGGATGCCTGAGTGCCTGTTAAGGCCATTGACAAATTGAGCTCCTTCCATGCACAGTTTCTTCCCCCACTTTCAAATAACTGAAGCTTCCACAGGTACATTCTGTCATTTTAAGATTCACATTCCATTTACCCCCAAAGGAGAGAGGGACCAATATGCCCAGTGATCGAGCACATTCTATCATGGCCCCAGGTGGCTGCTAGGTGCGGAATAAAGGCCCTCGGGTATGCAGTTTCTTGGTCCCCCTGGGTACCCGTATGCAGACAGAAGCTGTGGTGGCAACCTGCCAATCTTTTGGCATATTTATACTTATTTAAAGGGGTTACACTTTGTTCAAGGATCTAATTTCACCTTTGGTTCCCTGTGGGTACTATGGGCAGATACTATCTGGATCAAGGGATTCTTTTATATTCAGCATAGGGCATTCTGTTGCCTTCCCTGAATTTAATGCAGTTCCTCTCTTTTCTCCATTTTAGAAGATAGCACACATTTCCCATTCTATTTCTTTTTAAAAGTGAAGAGTTGTTTGATTTCTCTCTTGTGTTTACTTTCTTGGAGCAGTTGCACTCCACTGAAGGTCAGAATAGACCTCTGGCCAGCCTGGTGTGTTTCATGTGTTTCTGAAGCATTTTAAATTATTGTTTTCTCTTAAACTTGTCCAGAGTTATAAGTTTCCACCACCAGTTCCTTCCCTCAGTGAACTTTACCTACCCTTGTATGCCTACCGTATAGTGTGTGCTACATAATTTATGGCTAGGATAATTCCTTTATCTCTGATCTATAAGCTGAAAGTTTTGATTGGTCTTTTACTTATAGCTGATGACTTGAGAAATAAAAAGAATGTAGATAGGTTAAAAAATACTTCTTGATATGCGGATTACGTGATATTAGCAAGAAGATCCATACAGGACAATTTTTTATTTTGGACTGACTCAACCATAAGACTGCAGTAAGCTGGTGATATTATGGTATGTAAGTTTGGTAAGAGCAGCTTGAGAAGCATAAATTGTATCTTAAAACAGGATTTAAATTTGTGAATTCAAATTTGTTTTCTCTAGTGAATGGCATGTAGGAAAAATTAAGATTACCTTTGAGAAACAACAAATGTAAAGCACTATTGTGATTGTCAATTTAAACTCTCTAATAAGATGCAGTTTCCAAAACAAGAGTGTAAAAATAATGCCTTCAACCAAATTATTCATGCAAGATAGTTCAAAGGACATAAGAATATATATATATATATATATATATATATATATATATATATATATACCTAGTAGAATATGAAATTTACCTGAAGTCATAGGCAGAATAACCTTTGATTGAAGATCCAGGCTGTGAACTGGAAAAATAATGACACAGGCCACTGTACGCTTTGAATGGGTACTCTGAATCCTTCACCAGTTTTACGTGTGTCTGAAAAAGAGATGACCCCAAGTGGTCATGTATTAGTCTTTTTGAAAAAAAAAAAACAGAGAGAAATATCAGCATGTCAAAATAGGTTCAATTTTACCTCCAGATCTGGAGGAATTTTTTATGTTCTTAAGGTCTTCAGTTAAAATTTTAGGTGCAGGTTATAGACATCCTAGACAACTAGAATGAATAGCTTTCTCCCTGGTTTGCTCCTGTTCTCCCACCTTTTCTCCCCAGCAGCACATGCCACGGCTTCTCACTCTGGGTTGGCAAGGCTTTGAGTTCACACTGTGGTGCAGCCAAGGCTGCGGCAAGGCCACACTTTCTTCCTATCGCTTCTTTCTTTCTGGGCCACGCGCCTAGCATGGATCACATAATTGATACTTATTTGTGCACCTCCTCTTTTTGAACTCTAAGCTTGTAGGATGGTGAGAAAAAATAATTTATTATCTCACATAATGTGTACAGAGCAGATTCTGGTTCACGTGTTTCAAACTCAGCAAATGTATTAATGGAAGGCCATTTAGGTTTGGAGAATTATGGTTGATGACATTTATAAAACTGTGATAGCACCCTCACTGGCTCATTTCATGATGTTGATGTTGGATGAGAAAAATATGTCAGAGAGTCCTCAAAACTCTGTGAATGCTGTAATATACTGAGCCTCCTGCAGAAGGCAGGGGCTTACAGGGTAGTGCTGACTTGACGACTGATGTAACAAGTTCTCAGGTGTCATTTTCTCATCTATAGAGTGACAAGATTAGGTGATTTCTAATGTTGTTTTCAACCTCACATTCAGAAATCCTATGGAAACGCATAATTATATACTCTAATCCTTCGGGAACATAGTGTGATATCTTTCAGGGAAAAAATATCCCTTTTAAGAAGTGATGAGAAAAAAGCAAAAATATTTTTCTGAAAACAGATCTCATATAAGATGTCACTCTTTGTTATTAACGGGTAATTTTCTGGGAAGCAATTCATGATTAAATCTTCTGATAAATTAAATCAAGCTTTCGTAATCCAAATTTCTGAATGTGGAACCATTGCTTAATGGAAACAAAGTAACTGAAACTGTACAGAGAGAACACGGGAAAAGAGAAATGGAGAACCCAGAGGTGGAGATAGATGCGAGTACCTTGTTCAGCCAGCCGAGGGCACTGATCGGGGAGCCTCCGCTGCAGCCGTGGTTATTATAGGAGCAGTCGATGACTTGCTGGACGCTCAGGTCTTCCAGAGGCTGTCCTTTGATGGCGCCCACAGATTCCATGGCACCCACCACGCTGAAGGCCCAGCACCCTCCACACTGTTCAGAAGTAGAAAAGAACAGGGGTAGTATCTATTACCGAACAGTATCTAGGTTGAATTTATCAAAGTCTTTAAATAAAACAAGATATCAAGTTCAGTAAATTTCTAGAATCTGGAAATATATTTATGCCTATCTTCTAGCTTTTTAAACTGAAAAGAGAAAAAGATTCTTTCAAACATTAACATCTAGTTACCAGTCAAAGTGAATTAGTGATATTACTATTGTAAATTCAATAATTCAAAATAAAGGCAATTATTTGGGATTAAGAAGACACTGCACCAGTAATCTTTGCAAGGCTATGTGCATCCTTCACCGCAACGCCTTCCCTCAGAAGCGGCTCCTCTTCTGCACAGCGCGCGTCTCACTCCCACTGCAGCCTTCGCTCCTTGCTTGCCTCCAGATACTCTGCTCCTCTGGCCATCACCAGCTCCCCCCAAGAGGTGAGTCAGTGATAAGGATGTAGGGCGCACTCACGATTTGATGGGAATAGGAGCCAAGTGAACGACTTTTTGGATTATTAAGATGGCAGCAGGTAGCTATTAAGCATGCACGCCCCAGGCGCACCTGAAATGTTTTACCATATAAACCTATATTCGTCATTCCCCAAACACCAGCTGCCACGCTTGCTGCCTGTGGACCCAATTACTTACTTTTACTTAACACAGGAGATCAAAAGAATAAAAGGCCCGATCGTACATGAAAGCGAGGGGATAGTGGATCAAAATTAGGGATCACATAAAAGGAAGGATGATCTGTAGGAACGGCAGAGAGGAGAGGAGGATTAGAAGCTGTGCGCTAAGGCATCAGCAGGGGGAGGGAGGTACCCCGGAAGTGCTTGTGGGAGCGAGAGCTGGGGCAACCTTCAACCTTGGCGCTGTAAGTGCTGTTCTTCCGGGTTTTCACCTCAGGGCTATTCACTAAGTGACTACAGCGTGGATGCATATCTTAAGAAATGCGAACACAGTTGCTGCCACCATGCCAGCTGCAAGCTTTAGGGCAGCTACTACAAAATTCTCCAGCACACTCCTTTATTAATGATTCAGATTAGCTGTTCTCTCTAATACAGTGGAGACACTTCCTGGAAGGGTAGGATGGATGACTAATTCAGAATAGAACCCAATAATAAATGAAGTGATTTGATGGTAAATTTTAATGCACACAATAAAGACTGAATCTGAGAACACAGAAAGACGATATAACCAGACCGAGAAGCTGATGAGTGGAGAACATGCTCCACACAAGGCTAAGTGAGCGACTTGCTGAGGTTTCAACGTTAGGCGAGCTGCAGACGCACTGAGAGCATCCTCCTGTATTTGGGATTCTCTATTCCAATGGTGGAGTGCCGAGGGGCGGAGAGTATCAGTACAACAAGCACGCACCCCGCAAGCACCGACCAGCTGGGTGGGTCACCGTGCACATTGTAGGTCACACCCACCCACCCCTCAAGTCACTGTTCTCTGACTTCAGGTAACCCAAGAACCCACAAGCTGCACTTTTCCCACCTCCCTCTTCCACGAACACTCTGGGTCTTTTTCAAGGTAGAATGCTGTATTCACTGCACTGTTTATATATCTCTACATCATTCAACATGTATAAAACGGTGCTACTATGTATATTAGCTTCCCACTTATTTTAAAAACATATCACTACATTTTCAAGCAGTGTGACCTAACCTCACTTCTATCACAATCGCCTATCATTGTACCACATAACTTTTCCTGGATGAAGACTTCTAGCAATACATCGGCCCCCTCGTTTAGGATTCCCAGTCCTTAGAAACTGGGCAGCAAGAGGTGAGCGGTGACGTGCGGCCACCCACCCTCACATTAGCGGAGCTCCGCCTCCGTTGTGTCAGCTGTAGCACCAGGTTCTGATAAGCACATGAGTGCTATCGTGAACTGCACAGAGGAGGGACCGAGGCTGTGTGGTTCTTACAAGAATCGAAGGCCTGATGACCTGGGGTGGAGCTGAGGTGGTGATGCTAGCGCCATCCTTCCTACCCTATGTGAAAAACTGTCTTCCACAAAATGGGTGCATGGTGTCAAAACGCTGGGAACCACCGTTCCAGACAAATTGACTGTACTTTTGATGGGCGGTAATTCAGTGAGGAGTGAAGGTGTAGAGGAATTTTTCTGACGAAGCTCATGGGTAAGGCTGAGAACCCACGAGATCTGACCACACTACTGGGAAAGGTACCCTACCTTATTTTACTTTTTCAGTGCAGTTTTCCTTTTGAGTGACTTGTGTAGTTAGTGATCACTTGCCATCCACCTGCCATTGCCCACCCGCCCTGGCATCCATGCTAGGGCTAGTGGGAAGCAGCCCCAGCTAGGGATTTGGAGAAATGGCAGTCAGTCTGTGAACCAACCAAGGAAGATTTATGTTCAGGAGTGACAGTCAGAGGTCGACATCTGTCTTTGACTCCTCAAACACCCTTCCCTGTTTTTGGATAAATCTGTTGGGATTTTTACCTAGAAAAGTGATGAGTTTCATTGTAAGTTTGATTGAACTTGACCTCAAAGATGCTTTTCAATTCTTACACTATTAAAAGAGAAAGGACCTGAAACTTACCATCTGCTGGTTCCTAACTTGTGTGACAACGTGCTTGTCTCTCCAGTCAAATCTCAATGGCAAAGACACACTGGGAATTGACAGCTGTCCTGCTGTCGGGTATATGGGAAGCGTGTTAGGTTTGCTTCTTAAATAAATGGCTGAGGAGAAAGAGATAATCAAAAGGCAATCAATAGTGTGTCATAAGGAGGGCCCTGGGGATTCTTTGTGGAGCAACTTGCTAAGGAGAAATAAAAGCCTTCTTATAAATCTGCCAGTTGAGATTTTCCTCTGTGCTTTTTTATAACATGGAATTCATTCCGTCAAACAGCTACAAAAGAAAGTTCCTGCAGTAAGGTTGAAGCTGACTTGTTTGATAGAATCAGGTCAATAATAAAAGTCAGCTGACTGCACTTTTTTTCACCATAGCTCATAAAAGCATGAGTGTCCTTAACAGAAGTACTGCTAGAAAATGGTACAAGCAATCAGACATCATCCCGTCTAGCCACATGGCCATATATACCATTATAACGTTCAGTTCTTAAGTAAAAATTAGTACAAAGGGCCACCAATTTCTTTTCTTTCTGCTTAGGATATGGTGCATATTTGATACATATAGTAAGTTCAGTAAGGATCCACTATCACTCAATTTTCTAGATTTACAATGAAATAATTCCTCTAAAATTAACCAAAGAGTGGTGCATGCCTCTAATCTTAGTAGCCAGAAGCCTGAGGCAGGAGGATTGCCATGTGTTCAAGGCCAGCCTGGGCTACACAGGGAATTCAAGGCCCACCTGGACTACAGAGTTCGACCCTATCTCAAAACAAAAATTAAGAAAAGAAATTAAAACAGGGATAGTAAAGGCTAATGGCCCTCTCAGACCATACCTTTAAACTCTGCAGGAAACAAATGAGAAAACTGATTTATCCCATACAAGGCAGTGGCGTTGTCACGAGGAAAGACAGAATTCAAATATCGATGTCTGTGAAGACTTTCCTAAAAGAAAAAAAATGCCATTTTTTTATCACTTTGCTATGTCAACTTTTTAAAGCAACCTGCATTTGCAGCTATTTTTTTTAGGTATAAAATCAAAAGCTCAATCTCCTGCAGATTAGTCTAAGATTTTCCATCTGATTTAAGAACACTTTGCACTGAGAACAATTACCAGTTTACACACATTTTAAAAGCTGGACAAGGACACCTTATCTATTTACAACCCCCCTTCATCATGCAAGTTGAAAGCATTATATATAATTGTATATGTATACATACGTGGGTATAGATACAGATATATTTAGTGAAGTGTTACTCTAGTACAAAAATGAAGCCAACTGTAGACAATTTCCTGAAATTAGTGGTAAATCTTCACTCCCTGGATTAACAACTATGTATATGCAAATGACCTTCCTCTTCTTTGGTTACTCAGACCAAGGAGTGTAAAAATGCACTATTTGCTTTGTAGACAGACAGTACAATCTTCTTTGGGAGCGGAAATGTGATCACCATTTACAGATTCCTAAACTCTGATTTTTGTTATAATTTATCTTGCACTTGCCTTTTCTCCAAAGATCACACCATTTCTGACACTACCACATTGTGTAGGTTAAGAAAACCTCAAAAGACTATCACTGGGCACATTTCCCATTTCCACTGCTTTTACGTATTGTTTCACGTACTTATGTGTTTATTGTTTGTGTGTTTCAGGAACCAGGAAGCCAAGTGAGACCAAGCAAATTGAGTGCCTGAGTGTACATCCACAGGGCACATCCTGGTCAGCTGAAGGTGACTCAAAGATGCTGGAAGGGTTTAACATAAATCTCTGTCTGCTGTGATGCCCACTTTGAGGAATACAACACAATCCTCAATGACTTAATTAGATAAATGACATATTCCATATGCTGTACTTTTAATAACTTTAAACAGTTCATCTTATGGAAATAATTGCTAGTAGTTGCCATAACTTTTTCTCTCTTTACTAAGCATTCCTAGTAGGATTACTGCTTACCTGTAAGTTACTCCAACTTGAGGATTTCGAGTATTTAAATGTGATCTTGGTGAAGCAGTGCATTGAATATAATCCAGATACATTCATATAAAAATAGAACTAAAATACAAGGAAATTCTGTGGATGGTGAGTGACAAACATAAACCAGAGACTCTTAATTACTAAAGAATTCAGGGAAAATAGTCCATCAATAAGCACTGACTATTTTTTTGTAAGCTGGAGTAGTCAGGGCTGGCATCAAGAATATAAGATGTTAACAATGCATGAAAAAAGAGCACACAACAGCTATGTGACATGAACCAGACAGACCCTATCCCTCCTAGGAGCTGACAGGCTGCTGGCTGAATTGTCACAATGGCACATGGAGAAGCCACAGTCCCCACAGGCACACCTACCTAGTGACAAAACTGAGGCTGGCTCTTTGGGGGAGGCATGAGACTCTTCCACAGCTGGTTTTGATTAATGACTCACTGATGGTCACACAAACTTCAAACATCCCTGCACTGCACGGAAGAGAGGGCAGGACACATCTTCCACCCTCCCTGCACACCTGCTCAGGCTCACACTGCAGTCACACAGCTCCTCACCCCGTCTCCCCAGCCTCTCACAAGCACCGACCCTGTGACCAGAAAAAAGAAAAAAAGGGAAACAGAAAGGGAAGACACCCATGGCCAGTGTCAGGCATGGAGGACGGGCCATGGTCACTGACGCTTCAGGCATTAGAAAAATAACGTATGGAGAGTTTGATACCAACAGATTTGGCAACCGGTATGAGGGGGACAAACTCTGAAAAACAGAATACCAAAGGTGAATATAAGAGAACGGAAAATTGAAGCAGCCCTTTATTAACTAAGGGCACTAAATTTGTAATTGAAAATCGACCCATGAAGTAAACTCCAGGCCGAATGGCTTTGACAGTAAATTCTATGCGATTAAGAAAAAAATAACACCAATCTTAGAGAAAATAAAGGGAGAAAGGAATACTTTGCAGCTTAATCAAGATCAATGTTACCTTTCTGACCCAGAAAAAAAGCCTGTCAAGAAATAGATCCGCCCATTGATAGCTCTCATAAACATAGGTGGAATATTCTCCACAAGATACTGGCAAATGAAACCCCACAGCACATCCACAAGATGTCTCATGAGCAAGGGAAGGTGACTCGAAGATGCTAGGATGGTTTAACACCTGAAAGCCATCCACAGGATATCCTGGGTTAAATGAATGAGGGCTTAAGATAAATGGTAAGATGCCTTCAATAAATAGCACCCTTGACAAAATCCAAATCTGTTTTCTGCTAAAAATTATTAGCAAATTCTGATTTTAAAATATTTCCTTAACTTGGCCAAGTGCATACATAAAAAACCCTGTATTTTTTGTGGTGAGGGATGTGATGTTTTTCTTCCTCTGAACAGAAGGGAGATATTCTTTTTACTTTTATCTAACAAATAAATATACTGGAAGATACTAATCAGTAAGGCAAGAGTAACAACTAAAAATTACAGTTTAAGGAAAGAAGAAAAACTGTCCATATTTGAAGTAACAAGAATAATGTAAATAGAAGCACATGAACATTTACAGAAAACTGAACAAAAGTGTCAGTTTTAGCAAGATTGTAAAATACACAAGTTTGATATAAACAACTAGCTATATGTTTTACAATGGCAGCGAACTGTTTTCAATAAATATAAAAATTAAATGAACTTTCAAATATTTTATACAAATATATTTAACAAAAATACGAAGGCTTTGAACATTGGAATCCACAGAGTATTACAAGAGAAGTTAGTCCAAATTCATGGTGATGTATACCATGCTCATGGTGAGGGAAAATCAACATTGTTTATCACAGCAAAATCCAAATTGATCTATAGATTCAATGTCACTCCATTCAAAATCCTAATTTAATATTTAAAGAAACTGACCATTTGTCAGGCAAAGTCTTTTACTATATATATATATATATATATATATATATATATATATATATAATTTTCAGGCAAAGTCTTTTATATAATTTGATATCAAAGGAAAAATGATGTCAAAAGTGACATACTATAAAAGTTCTTGCATACCACAAAAATAAATAAAAACTGAAAAATAAACTTTTGAAGCTGCTAATAAAAGTTAATAATTTGCTCTCCAAGGGGTGTTTCATCATAAGAAAATAAAGCACTGATTAATCAGCAAAAATGACTAATCTTACATTATCAAAAATATAAAATTGATCACTATATACTTTCTTCAACTTCAGTGCTACAGTGATGCTACAGGAAATGACAACATCTTACTACTGCTTACACCGTGTTTGCACAAATTATACAAGCGAGTAATTCTTCAAGACACACAGATAGACACAGACACACACACAGCTCAAATAAATTAATATAATTTAGCTGTGCTGGGGCTCAGGCCTATACTTCCAGTATGCTAGGAGGTTCAGACAGGAGGATCAATTCTAGCCCATATTGGGTACCTTAGCAATTTAATGAGACTTTGTCTCAAAACGGAAACTAAAAAATGAGCTGGAGATGTAGGTCATTGGGAAGGCCCAAGGTTCAACCTTTAATACCAAAGAATTAATTAAATATTTAGTTAATTAATCCACCATTTCAAGATCCAAAAAAAATTGATCAAGAAAGTCATTTGGTCAAGAAGTCTAATTCTAGAATTTTATTATCCTATTTTGGTGGTGCTGGGGATTGAACTCAGGATCAATGTAGGCATACCACTCTACCACTCTACCACACTACTCTGCCACTGAGCTGCATCCCCAGCCTAGAACTTTATTCAGACACCTAAGGATCTACTTCAGGTGTTCAAAGGATGTATTCATGGGTTTTTATAAATATATGGCTGAGAGAGAAGGCAATAGTTTAGCAGCACTCTTTCATCTCAGAGAGCAATTACAAGTATATCTTACTAGATGAATTTTGTAAACTTTGGAGAAAAGCTCTTTTTGTCATTCTGACTTAGCTAATGTCATAATAAAGCCAAAAGACTTGGAAATAAACATATTTATACATGGTTTTATTCCCAATGACTTCCCCATGTGACTTGTATTGCCCTGGAAATGTCATTTTGTTATCCAATGTTTGGTCATTCTGTTCATAAAGTAGGTATAGCAACAAGAACCTACTAATAATAATGAATGTTATTGATTTATTTTAAAGATTTATATCCATAATTCTACCATTCCAATAACAGTTACTTGGTTTTGGTCTTACCCATTTGAAAAGACAAATAAATTCCTCCCCCTACATACACCTTCAATTTGTTGGCACTTTATACATTGTTCTCTCATTTACATCAACAGCAAACAATCTTTTCAGAGCTGTGGAAAAGTTGCTGTCTGTCCCTCGTTCAACCATAGACCAACTTCTCAAACAATTTCATTTGTCAATCTTGAATGGAATTCCAGTGCGGTTACGCCTGTCATTTCATAGCTCCCTACAGTCCACGGGAGGCCTGCACAATATTTATATGTGTTGACTTCCTGCCATGGGCAAAATACGCCATGACCTCCAAGGTGTTCCGGTTTAAACTTCCTTCCCCTAGTCCCTATCTCCTTCTTTTGACTCTGTAAGACCACTTGTAATAATAAATGCACTTCCCAGGAGGCTCCTGAGTAAAGCACAGTTCTTTTACACACCTACACACACACAAACACACACACACACACACAATTGATGGATGGATTTCTCTAATCTCGACTTTGCAAAAAATTGAAATAAATATTGCTGTGCAATCCTTAGTAATATATACTCACCCACTTTGAGATTTATTTTCTCCATTGAGAAATGGAATAATACTGATATTGCAGAATGTAAGAACATGGTAGAAAAACAATGTAGAGGCCAGAAGAACAAACTCTCAATTTAAAAGCTCTCACACTCTCTTTTTCTTTTTGTTGAAAGGTAGAACACTTCAGTTAGAGAAAATGTCATTCAAATATCATGGTTTGGATTTACTAGGGTTAAAGTGGAGCTTTTTATTTTTGAGACAGAGTCTCTCTCTGCAGTCAAGGCTGGTCCTGAACTCACAAAGTAGCCCGAGCCGGCCTCAAAGTCACAGCAATCCTCCTGCCTCAGCTTTCCAAGTGCTGGAATTACAAGTTTGCACAAGAACATCTGGCTTGCAAATATTTCTTATGGCACGGAAAGTGCAAAGTAATGATCTATTGAAAGCAATCTGTCCACAATAAAATCACACTCTCAGTACAAGACATGCAAGAATATTGATTCTCTTACTTGCTCTAGTAAGAGAAGACATAGCAAGTCTATTTAACATGTTTTCATGTTATGAAAATTATTTAAAGTTGTTTTATTTCATTTCTTGAATTAACTGTTTTTTAAGTGCTCCTACTTGGTTGACTTGGATTCTGGCAGATTTCAAAGAAGCATCACTAGCTGTGAGTCTATGTTGGACCCTCAGTTCCTGTTATATCAACAGTCTGTCAACATAAGTAAGGACCAATTAGCATGTGGTTACCATCAGGCAATAGAGGATACAATATTGAGCAACCATAGAGTAGCCGTCTCCAAAGCCACTAAAATATTAAAATTAAAGATCTGAGCCCTTGAATCTTTTTTGGTGCTGAGGACTGAATTCATAGCTTCCTGCAGGCTAAGCACAGGCCTTGCTACTGAGCTACACCCTCAGCCCCAATCTGAAACTTAAATTTCACTACAGAGAGAAAGATGTGACGATGTGAGGACTGTAGAGAAGATGCCTTAGAGTATTTTTCAAAGGTGCAAAAATTGGATAGCCAGACAGATTTTATGCAAGAAAAATTAGAGCTGATAAACCAAGAGTCATTGAACAGATCTAGTGGAAAACTAATTATCTTCACATATTTTGTTTTGTTTGACTTTTTATTAAATGGGTTTAATTGATTGAGTTACAATGCGAGACTGAAGATTCCTGCCTGGATGAAGACTCAGGATAAAAGACCTTGAGAAATTTCTCCTGTGATTATAAAACCAGGAAACCATGTCCTGTGGACATTAATAAGAGATGCGCATCCTACATCTCTGATTGACATTATACCCTAAGATGCTGGCCCTAGAAAACTCTTTAGGGACTTCCAGAAGTTAGGATTTCTTAAAGTTGTTTGTTTGTAAAATTAATGTGTAAATGTGTATACATGTGTATGCGCATGTGTGTGCATGTATGTGTGTATGCAGGGTGCATATGTGTTAGAGGTAATCACACATTACATTATGAGATACTCCTAACTAGTCTCTTCACTATAGAATTTGTGGCTTTCCTGGCCTTGCTAGGATGTTTTGTTAATGGCATCACCAATTCAGCACCAGAAAGGAAGGACATGTTTACTTAAAGCAAGAAACAGAATAGTTTCTGTATAATGATGATAAAAGGTAACTCCACTGATAGAGACCTGAGCCAGTCACCTGTAGAGATTATGCTGAAGTCTAAAAATTCTTCAGAAATCAAAATTTTTCTTGAAACATTAAAAAGCCTCTCAGGCATCTTCACTCCTATAATTTTCCAACTGAAGGTAACAAGTGTTTTAGAAGTTGCTTTGAGGTAGGCACACCCCGTCTGCAGCCTGCCATTTTTTTTGTCCTTTCTGGGGGGAAGAATTGTTTTGGATGGCGTATTTAAATACAAATATAATATATGAGCTTAATTACACAAGTACTAAAATTTTCCTTATAACATTATAAAAATCCTTGGCAGACTGCAAGTTGGCCACATCTGTTAAAGTAAGCTGAGAAAGAAATGAGTAGTCAGTACCTGTGTGTGATTCCTTTTGTGAGCTGGCTCAAGGAAGCTAATTTTCTAATGCATTACTCGACATTTTTCTTTGTTTATTGTAAAATGGATCAATGTTCAATGTTCAAAGATTCATTATTAGATTATAATTTCTTACAGCTTAGCAAATAGTGTTTTTCACTATAACTCTCAGAAAACCTAGACCAGTTTCTTCTAAGAGTAAATGTTAAATAGAATATCAGATAAAAGTGAGTGAACAGTGGATAAATTCTGCCCCAAGATTTTAAGCTTATGACATGTTTCTATTTAGGTAATATAAGCTTTAAGACAGAAGTAGCAAAAAATGTCTGCTGACTATTATCTAACATTAAATTCCCCATCTTACGTTAGAAGGAAAACATGTTTAAAGTGTCATTGGGTAAAGTTTACTTGGAGGAACTAACCCGGATTTCCAAGGGCTGATTATGGTGAGCAGATATGTGTTGCTCTGAAGGTGGAATCACTCACTGTACCATTTACAGCCATATCTCCCTGACGCTTGTCTCATCTCATCTCAGAAACTAAGCAGGGGCAAGGCTGGATAGTACACAGATGACAGAATCAGTCATAATAAATATGCTATGCTTATCTATGTCTACATAAACATACAATCCTAACATCATAAATAACTGAATAAAGATGCAGTTCGTGTAATGGCAAACATTCCCAAGGTGAAGCTCCTGGAAGCATGCATAAAACTAAGTGTGTTTTGGACCATGAACATTAGTCTGAGGGGAGTACATTCAACCTTATTACACCCCATACTGGGTTTGTGCCTGCCAACAGAATCAGATTACCAACTGCTCTGTGGTAAAATGGGGTAAGATAATGACTGTCACTACACGAGTGCAAATTTAGGTTGGTACACAAACGAGAACAGGACTGATGTGACAGGTAGGACCCTCCCAAGCACTGGAAGTTTCTGTAGGAAGGAAGAGCAGCGATAAAGGCGTTGTCCCTTCTTCCCTCTCAGGCATCCTGTGAGGCATCCCATTAAAAAAACAAAACAAAGCAAACAAACAAAAAGCTACATAGGAGCCACAATGACACAGGTGGCATCTAACTTTAATTTTGGGAATATTCTTGAAGAGCAAACAAAACCACACAAGGCGGTAGTATTAGTTTTTATATTGTGAGAAAATATCCCTGGTAAATCAACGTGGAGGAGGAGGAATTTACTTGGCTCCTGGTTTCAGAGCATTAGTCCATGATCCCTTGGGCCTATAACTCTGGGCCTGTGGCAGCACAATGCATTTGATGGGAAGATTTGGCAAAGATAGCCTGTTTACCTCGTGGCAACCAGGAACGGAAACACACACACACACACACACACACACACAGAGAGAGAGAGAGAGAGAGAGAGAGAGAGAGAGAGAGAGAGAGAGAGAGAGAGAAACAGGCTGAGTTCCCAATATCTCTTCCAGGGCACATCTTCCAGTGTCCTAACTTCCTCCTTCTAAGCTGCTCCTCCAAGAGCACTAACACCTCCCAAGAGCACCAGGGATTAGGGACCATGCCTTTAACAGGGGAACCTTTGGGAGAAATACTGCAAATTCAAAGTCCACATTCTCTAAACTCATGACCATGAAAGACATTACTAATCAATCCAGTGTTTTTTCCAGTGGGTTCTTCAGCTGCAATCCCCTGAAAAGGGTCAACATTCTATTTGAGGCAGGCCCTACCGGTCAATCACTTTGTACTGGTTATAAGACCTATTCACTATCTTCTAATAAAATGACAAAGCAACAGCTCCTAGTCCTAAGTTTTTGCCTACTTTCCACATTATGCTGTCTAGCACAAAACAGATGGCTTCACTGCTCTATTTTGCATTTAAAATTAAGATTCTTAAAAAAATATACTACACTATGAGGCAGAGGGATTTTTTTTGTGTAAGTTCACTGGCAGATCAACAGCAGAGAATCTCAAACCACCCTGAGAGTTGTCACAGTTACCAGAGAAGGGAGGCCCTTTCAGTCCTTCCTGGCCCAGCTCCCCACCAGGGCCACACAGCTGGCTTGATTACAGCAGGAAGGATTCCAACACCTATGCTTTGAAGCCTATGAGCCCACCTCTAAGTACACATGGCGTCAGAGAAACTCCTACTCCCAGAAATTTCTTGGAAAACTTTTTCAGTCTTCCTCAACTTACAGTTTTTTAAAACCTACCAAAATTCTTAAATGTGCTCCTCCATTTAAAACTTTCCACCTTCCAATCTGAGTCTTTGAATTTCTCCTGAGATGAATTGTATTTTCCAGACATTTCCTCCTGGTTATAACTGCTTCACAAGATCAGCATGAATAACTAAGTACATTATACTTTTATATACTTGTGTATGTTACATTTTTATTATACATAAAATTTATAGAGATAAATACTTAAAATATATCGATAACTGATTTCATCGAGCATCATTCCATTTTTTTTTTTTTTTTTGTATAGCATTGTGTTTAGCTATTTAACCAAAGAATTAATCACCAGTATAGGTGACAGTGTCTATCTTCACTAGGAAATCAAGGGAAGCTCTTGACAGGGATAGAACACAGGATAAGACAGGGGTCAGAAATCTTATCTTAGCACTTACCTAATAAACTAGATTAAAAAACAAAGTATACATCTTGTTTGGAGCAAAAAATAAGAGTATGCTGAATCAGCGAAGGCTGGACCTACTTAACACTGGCACTCTGGGGGGAGGAAGAGATATGACCAGAGGAGGCCACTGCTGTAGCACCGGGTAGGAAATACCATGGTAATACCAGGGGTTAAAATAGCACCCTTCCAATGAGCAAGAGTACTGAATCCCGGCTTTTTAATTCAGAAAGAATGCACTGTTTTTATAATAAATGAAATCACGGCAATGGCATCTTTGACAATTTTAAGCACTTATTATTAAGATATTATCAGACATTAACATACTGATGCTGATTCTGACCCAGACCTATTGCGATGTTGTTGGTTTCCGGAAAACAAAAACAAAAACAAAAACAAAAACAAAAACAAATCCTTATCTCCACTCAGCTAACCGGACCCTCTCAGAGTTTTCACGCTGGGGTCGAATCCAGGCATTATTAGCAAGACTTTTAAAACAACCCGAAAAGAAACCCCATGTGGCTAAAGAGCTAAAACGCCCAGGCGCCGGAAAATCACTACCTCCCTGCAGGACGGCGCTTCCTGCACCCGGCTCTGCTTACAAACTTCCTAGTGCCGGAAGCGGACCCTCGCCCACTTCCGGAAGGAGAGGCGCATGGCGGCTCTCGCCAGGGTGGCGCGCTGGGATGGCTCTCGTTTGGGTGCTTTTCCCAGTCGTACTGCGGAAGTCACCATTGGTGACTCCGCGCACAGCCTACAGGCCCGCGGCGCCACATCTGTAGCGGGAGGTCCCCTCTTGCGGTTGGCGCCCTCGTGGGGAAGGTGTCCCCGCGGAGCGCCCGCACACGGGGACGCCGGCCCGGCCACCAGCCCCGTGGAGCCGGGCCGGCCGCGGGCGGGTGAGCCCTCCGGACGGGAAGGGGCGGAAGGCGCAGTCGGGGAGCGCGCTCGGTACCCGGAAGGCGGCGGCCTCTCGCTCGGGGTTCCGCGGCCAGGTGGGGGTGGCGGGGTCGCCGGGACCCGTGTCGCCGTGGACGAGGCGGCTGCAACACAGCAGCCACAGCCACAGCCACCATGCGGCTCTCCGCTGCATCCCGGCGGCCAGGGCCGCGAGCTCTTCCGCCTGTCGCTCCTCCCCGCCCCGTGGCGGGAGGCGCCACTGGGCTGCGCCTTGCTGGGGATCCCGTCCACCCTCTTGGGTCCCCTGCACTCGCAACGTGAGGATCCGCAGTGGTGGGGTTCCCACATTTTTAAAATTTGATTTTATTTTTGAGGGTTTTTTGTTACTTGTTTTCCTCCAGTTGTAACCTAAATCCCGTGCTTTTGGACTTGAGGCTTCTTCAGTTCCTGTATTACATAAAAGCGTTCTCCAGTCTCACGCAAATGCAGACAGTTGTCATTCCTCACTTGCAGAATTAAGGCCTTTATGCTTTTTCATTTTATCTCAGTTTGAAAGTTTCTGGAAGCTGGTTGGATGTAGAGAGGCCTCCATTGTGTTGTATTTTTCTGTGATGCTTGCTGACATTGAAGACCTCAAATAACCAGTGGGTTTTAATGCAAGATTAGGGCCTCTCACAGGTCATGTCTATAAATACGTGGCAAAAGTTGCCCGCAGGCTTGTGACCCCAAAACCCTGGGCGGCTGACACGGGCAGCAGGATCATAAGCTCAAGCTGTCTACAATTTAAGTAGGAGGAGGGTGGCAGCTGGGGATGGAGGTCAGTGTGAAGGCCCTGGCTTGGTCCCCTGTACCACAAAAACAAAGTTACAGATGTGCAAAAAGTGTACAGTTATTTTTTTTTGTTGTATTATGACCATTTCTCCATTCACAATGGACAGAAATACACATTTTTCTTTTTTGAGGTGATGCAGAAGACTGAGATGCATGATCAGCCCATTTCTGGTTTTGAGAGAACTTGCTAAGTTGTTTGGGCTGGGCTTGCACTTGGCAAAGGATCCTCTTGCCTTAGCTTCCTAGTCCTGGAATGACAGGCCCATGCTACCCTGACCAATCATCTTCTACATCTAAAGTGTGAGGTAACATTTACAGTGCACTTGTCAAACTCTTTCTAAGATGTCTGCATATTTTAAGCACTGTGTTAGCTGCTTAGTAAGGTAGCCATCTATTCATTTATTATTCTCTGGGCCTCATGACTGGTTACATCATAGGCAGGGGCCACAGTAGAATGGAAATTAAGGCCTTTTGTTCATCAAGTATTTAGCATTTCAAGATGACAACAAGAAATCAATGACCGAAACAGCCTTTTTAACACTGGATCATACTACACAGGTGTCACACCCATAAAACTGCTTTCCTAGGCCTTATTGTGATTTCTTTTGAGTAAGGCCTCCAGATGTCTTCACAATGGATAGCATGACCATCTTGGATATTTAGAATCAATATCTGATTTATATATTTAATTTTTACTAGATATAATAAGTAATGATATTCTCTGATACAAAATTGTTAATAAAAATACGTATATCCATTTGGAGTATCAGCAGCAAAAGCATAGTGTCTCGGTTACTTTATTACTGGGACAGAATATCTGACATTCATAATTTAAGGGAGGAAAGATTTACTTTAGTGCACAGTTTCAAAGGGTCTCACTATTCAAGGGTGGCCAGCAAGGGTGGAAGCACATGGCAGAGGTCTAGTTACAGAAAGTCGTTCAAGACACGGCAGACAGCCAAATGAGCGAGGCACAAGTTGATGTCTGGAGACCAAGACTAAGGCCAGTAAAAAGTTCCAACAGTGTTTTTTCTTTCTTCTACTTAGTTCAAGCTGCCAATTGCGCCACCCACACCCAGGGTGGGTGCCCTTCTCTTAATTCCTGCCCACAAAACGATCACACAGACCTGAATGCTCTGCCCTGGGAATTTACTAGTCTCAAAAAGTTGACATAATACCTCCAGGTCAAGCCCCAAGCAACCACCCCTTCTCCCTACCTCCCAGCAGCACGTGGTTCCATAGGTACCCCACTACCTCCAGAAACATGAGGCTGGTGGGGAACACTCCAGATCTCAACCATTACACATGAATGTGTGTATATGTGTGTGTGTAGATGCACGTGTGTTCACATGTGATTGTGTATCCACACAAAGATTTAATTATTTAATAAGTTTATAGATCAAAGTTTATGCTAATCTCAGCATTTATTTTGCATCTAGTCTTTCCTTGCAATTCATGCAAGCCCAGAGTCATTTTTTGAACTGAGATCTGATAACTGATCTCCAAGATGACACCCAAGGTGCCCACTTCCTGAATCTTGTTTCATGATCATATTTTCTGTTTATTGATAATCCTCTGAATTAGGAAATTTAAATACAGGCAGCATAGTCAGTACTATAAAAATTCCATTTGAGTTTAAAGAGGTCACATGAACAAGTACATATGGAATACCTGCTAAGTGTCAGATGTGATTCTAGGTAATGAGGTTACATTGGTGCCTAAGAAACTAACATCTTTGCCTTCATGGAACTGGCATTCTAGTGAGAAGCAAATGTGCAATAAAATTATTGCAAATATCAGGGCACAATAAAAAAGGGTAAGAATCAGGAATATGAAGTTGTAATTTTAACTAGGGTGTTGAAGGCACACACACTGTCTTAGTTACTTTCTCATTGCTGTGACAGAACATCTACAATTTAAGGGAAGAAGGGTTTATTTAGCTCACAGTTTCAGAAGGTTTTATACACTCCAGTCATGGGCAGTCTGCATTGGTAGAGGTACATGGCAGAGGCAGAGGATAGAGAGCTCTTTGCCTCATTGGAGACAGAAGCCAAGTGAGTCTGAAGACTCCGGCAAAGGCAAGGGCTCTCCCATGAAGAATATAACAATAATTATTCCTGTCCTACTTTACGTAATTCAGATTGTCAGTTGGGAAATTCCCAGGGTGGATGTCCTCCCATTTCCTGGCCCAGGAGTCAACAAAAACACGTGAAAGCTCTGCCCTGGGCTTATCCAATGTCAACAAATTGATACAATGCCTCCAGGTCAAGTCCAAAACATCCTCCCCTGCCAGCGAAACTCTGCCTTCCAATGACACACAGTTCCAAATGCATAAGGCTTTTCGGGAAGTGCTCAAGTTCCAAATGATGTAGCACCTACTAATGAGGAAACGAAGGATTCAAGCTGAGACTGAAAAAGAGAAGGTGAGCCATTTAGCTCTCTGAAGGAAGAAAGGCTGAGATGGGATGGATTGTCGAGGCAAAGGCCTTAAAATGGAAGTATATTTGACATGTTCCAGAAACAAAAGAAGTTTTTGAAAGTAAGGGACATGGAGAAAACAAAAGAAGAATAGTAGAGGAGATAGATGAGAAGCTCATAGCTTATATAGGTCTTGGTAGGTCATTTATTTGACAGAAGTAATTATTAAAGAGGAAACAAAAGCGGTTTTAAGTGTGTTGAGAGGCTTTCATCTGGAAAAGCAGAAGCGAGAAACATCTGCTAGTTCTTAGAATAAATACAGACAACATATGGGAAGGTACCATTTTCCCATCGCACACAGTTGTAAAATAACACATTATGCTTTCTTCTACCTTGTTTTGTTATCTATTACTGCATGGAAAAAAATTAAGCCCTGAGCTCAGCTGCTTCAAAATAATTATTTTTATTAGCTCACACGGTTTCTGTGGGCAGAGTATCTGGGAAAGCTGGGGTAGTTCTGGCTCAAGTCTCTTATGAGGTTGTCTCTAAACTGCTGAAGGTGGTTGCAGTCATCTGAAGGTTTCACAGCATTGGAGAATTTGACTTCAAGCTGTATGGGCAGAGGTTCTCAGTTCTACTCAGGGTTTTGTACAAAGCCTCAAGAAACTTACTCTCAGGTCTCTCCCTAGTGCTGCTTTGTGCCTCGTCAGCTGTTCTCTTCCAGGTGAGTGATTGGACAGATTGAGAGCGAATGAGGGAGTAACGGACACAGAAGCAGTAGTGTGCTTTATAATCATCCCGAACATGTCTCTTTGCTCTTTGCTGCTGGTTACACAGGCTGAGCCAGGCACATGAAGGAGGGAAAGATGACAGGAAGTGTGCACCTTACATGTTATCTTGGAGGTCAGCTACCAGGGCCTCCTATTAGATGTTCAGGTTTATGTGTCTGGAAACAGGTGGGTCTAATACTTGACCGTGTGAATTCTGGAGCTATGTTACCTCTCTAATTCGTTATCCTCACTTGTGTGACCTTCAAAAAAGCCTGCATGTGTTCATGACATGCACAATTACCTTGTTATCAGTGAGCACTGAAATTGTATGAAACCTCAAAACCTTATCATCAACCCTAAAGATTGTCAAATCATTTGAAACATAAACTGAGAAGGATGGAAAGGCTAATCCAGAGGGACTATTTGACTAGACACTCATTTTCTAAAAGATTAATTTCTTAGGGAGTGTTTTCATGATAGAGGGAATTTGCATCCCTTGCTGGAGGCTATAGGGCTTCAGATAATGAATCTGCATGGAAGGAGGGAAACTTGTTCATTATCTTGAGTACTTACAACAATCCTGCAAGACAGGAAGAATTACCTTCCCTTTACCCTCAAGGAAACAGACAAGTACAGAGATTAAGGAACTTAAGACCTTCAGTAGTGAGTGGCTGTGCTGGCGAGGTGTTTATTGAGCTGTCTGCAGAACCCAAGATCATGTTCCACAGCAGCAGGCTGTGCTTGGGCACGCCTGCCTTTCTGTTCCTTACTACTGCTTTCATTTTGTGCTGGGCTTTCCTTAGCAGCCAAACTTCGCAGTGCTCTCCGAGCCGTCTGTGTCCTCATATGATTTAGGGACACATGTGCCATTCAGTCGTGTACATGAGGCATTGCATTCACTCTGAGGTGACTTTTTTTTAATCCTTTATCGTTTATTTCCCGAGATAATTAACTGTCTGGGGCCTGGGTTAAAACATTTGATGCTATTTAATCTTGGATTTTACATCTGAAAATTCCATCAATGCTGTGAGATGTTTCGCTTTTGTTGTTTTGCTGTGTATTAGCTTCCCACATGTGTTGTAGTTTTTCTCCTTACACTGGAGACATTTCATAAGGATAACCCAAATTCTGACCAAGCAAATGCATTTTCTCCATTTCCAGGCTCCAACTTCTTTTCTGGCCTATAGAGAAGATATGTTCTTTGCTCTGCCAGCGGTCACGAGGCCTGGAAGATCAGTGGGGTTTTAGGACTGACTTGTTCGGTTTCCAAGCTGCAGCGGGAAGGCTGCAGAGGGACAAAAGAAGGAGGCAGCCACTCACCAGCCTGGCCTCTAAGGAAGAAGGAAAAGAGGGGAGTGTGCCCCACAAAGCCCCAGTGCTTGCTTACCTCTTTCTGTAAGCAGCTAATAGGACAAAATGTCCCAGGAAACACCTGAAACCCTGAGTGGTTTCTATGGAAACCTCAGCCCATTTCTATTCTGCAGATATTTGAATAAGTGTGAGCAGACAATTGCAATTGCTTTAGCTGTACCGCTCACGTGCAGGCAGGGGCCGCACTAATGGGTTTATCTTAGACTCATTATTATTAACCACTGCGGCAAAATGGTGTCACCTCTCTGTGCCTACACTGTGGCTTTTCCACAGACTTAAGTACTTCTGCAAAATCTGGGCTCTATTGAAAAACAATACTTTTTACATGACTGTAACGTAATGTAGGAGCCTAAAACCCTCTTCCTTATAATTAGTTCTTAGTAAGCAGTTAACATTTGCCTGATCTTTGAAAACCACCCTGGCATCTTTCAATCCGTGTATGTCTTTAATACCAATTCTGTTTGGGTATCTGGCTACCCCCTGCTCCCCTCAACTTAGAGAAGCCTGCGACAGTTACTTGACTTTTGCCTCCTATAGCTTGTGCAAAGATCACACCATCCCAAAGCAGAGATTTAGGAAAAAAGGAAGGCTCACAGAGAAGAGATAAACGGAAAAAGTAGTCTTCGGTGGAACTTCTGTAATGAGTGTGATCTACAAATCCATACTTTATTTTTAACAATTACAGGAAATACTATAGTGTGTACAGATTTGAAAAGTAGAGCCACTTGATCCGAATCACAAAGACACCCAGCTGCAGAATTATTATTATCATTGTTATTATTTTTCAGGCTCTCCCTCTGTCATGTAGGCTGGGCTTGGACTCATAGCTCAGGCTCACCTTAAACTTAGGGCCCTCCAGCTCCAGCCTTCTCAGAGATGATATTATGGACTGGTATATGCTACTGTGCCCACTTTGCAGAATTATTCAGTTTCAGTTTCAAAACTTTGAGAAACTATAGGCCTTAAATAACTTCCCTCACCATTTTCCATATCACATCAGTGTACTGCATAATCTCTGAATTAATCCTTGGGCTTACGACCTGAGGGAATGTCATTTTTTTTTTTTTTTGGACTTGGATAAATGTAAATTCTTTTTCTTGTTTGCTTCCTAGCTTTGTAACCTAGGATACGACTTATCCTTCTTGAATCTCAATCTCGTTGTGTATAAATTAGAAGTAATAATTTCTGGATCTGACATTGCTACGAGGGCTAGACATATAGTAGCTATAATTGTTTTGACAAAGTTTTCTTTAGGGTAAAGATTTAAAACTGATATTAGATTACTACCTTCATTTTTTGAGTCTTTGGAAACATAATCTGGTGTTTGAAAACTGTAGTCTTTTCTTCTCTTATTCTGCTTTTTAGATGATCTTCTCTGCTAACAACACAATGCATTCATTATCATACACCATGAGATCCAACTTCCATTAATACCAGGGGAAGAGGTAAGTTTCTAACGATTTTAACTTGTTTAGGTTTTGTACACACGGCAATTCCACCCAGCCGTGATTTTCTTGGAGATATTGTATCAGTCAGTTTGATACACTGGGATGAGAATGCCCAACATACTCAGCTTAGCAGAGTGAGGTGTTTTAGCTGTGGTCTCAGAAGTTCCAGCCCATGGTGGGCTGGTTCCTGTGTAGAAACCTCACAGTGCAAGGGTCCAGCAGAACTGAATTAAGGAGTGTAAGATTTAGGAGTGTAAGTTTTGGGGGATTGGAATAGAAATAAAGGTAATGTGGGTAAGAGCAGAGGAAGATTTCTGCTATGGAATTTGGGGAGGGAAAATGTTAAGTGAAGTGTTGCTCCTGGTTCCTGTATCTGTGTGGTCCTGTGCCTGCCATGGCATGAAGTGTTACCGACAGAGCTGGGATTGTAATCCCCAAGTCCTACCCGTGGTACAGGAGAAACAGAGTCAATTCAATGAAGCTTAACCAAACACATGTATGCAGACTTTATAAATAAGAGATTTCTGAACCTTAAAATAACACAACAGAAGGTTGTTGTGATATGCAAAGTAGGTCAAGCACAGAAGGTGGCCTGAAGCCAAGATTTTATAGTAATTGGAAAAATAGAATGAAGAGGCTAACAGCAGATCAGAATCCTGTGGTCTTTTTAGTTTGCAGAGGAGAATTTTCCCACTGGAATAAAGAGCACCTAAAGTCACCCAGGCAACACTTGGGGGCTGGAGGCTACCATGGTACCTGGTTCCTACTTCAGCCTTCCTCCAAGATAGTGTACTGCCTTTTGTAGTGGATAAAGCTCTTATTGCTTCAAAATCAAAGTTAACTTTTTCCTTCATGCAATTTACAACACAGCTACTCCTCATCTGTTTCATAAAGTTATCTCATGTAGCCATAGAACTTTAAAAAATATTCCCTTGTTTACAGAATTTCAAAAAGAAAGATGGAGGTGTGTAGCTAAGTGACTTGAGTGTGGGCCCAGCCCATCCATGTCCCTGGGCTCACCCCCAGCACTGACCCCAAGGAAATTTAAATAGCTATTTTTATACTTATCAGTGGTAAAGTTTGAAAGACATAAACTGCTTCTCAAGGGGTACAAGATGTTTTAACTCTGTGTCTGTTCATGTCATAGTTGATAGTGAACGTTAATGGCTAACAACTAGCAATATGATGCATCACTAAAATGTTAACATTCTTTGATCTCCAAATTTCATATTAGGTGTCTTAGTTACTTTTCCGTTGCTGTGATTCAATATCTGACATCCACAAATTTAGGGGAGGAAAGGTTTATTTTAGCTCACAGTTTCAGAAGGTCACAGTCCACTCAGAGGTGGCTGGCAGCAGTGGAAGTACATGGCAGAAGCAGAGGTGGCGGCGGCTTCTCAGGACGTCACACACAGGAAGCCAAGTCGAGGTGAGTTGAGACTAGTTGAGACCAGTCCTAGTCCTCCAAGGGAGGCAGGAAGCAGCTTATACATCCTTCCAGGTCTCCTCCTAGTGATCAACCCCTCCTGCATCCAGATGTGGAAGGTGTGACCACTACAAGCTGTTAATCCTAATTTACACACCGTTAATCCTAACTTACATGCCTGTAATCCAACCCTCCTGACTAGGCCCCAATCCGCCAACAGCACATGGTTTCATAGACAATCCATAACATTTTAATACATGAGACTTTTGGGGGACATTCCAGAGCCAACCACAATATTAGGCATTGTGTTAAAATGATTTTCATATATTATCTCATCACATTTCCAAACATTTCCTTTCCGTTTTCTTAAGAACATCTCCTAGAAATGAAAGAATATTAACAAATAAGACCTGTGTACATAAAAGGGTTGAAAATATAGAGGAATGATAAATTGGGCTATGGAGTCAGACCACTCAGTCTTGCTGCTGGCCTTACCCCTCACTTATCCGTACATCTTGGAGTATTCCCCAGCTGTGTTTTAATTTCCTCACCTGAAAAATGGTAAGTGGAAAAAAAAGAGCCGGATGAGGTAAAATACATAAAATTCTTATAATGTTGAATAGTCATTAACTGACAGTAATATGTGTATTTGTATTACTGCTATATGAAAAAAATCATCTGCATGAATTTATAAATTATTGGAACTTTTATGGGCATTTCAAATTGACTTGTTTATTGACTATGAATTTTAATTTCAAGTATGAGTTTTCTCCTATTCCCTGGATTGAGTAATCATTGATGTGCTACTCCAGGTTTGACCACGTGAGGGCAGCATGGTACCTTTTAAGGGAAAAGCACACCAGGAAGGTAGGGGCAGAAATCTAATATTGAAGCCACGTAGAAATCATGGCTAGGAAATCGAAACTAGAAGACTTTATAAAGATCCTCTTATCCAAACTTTGGCTTTCCAGGGGAAGGAACTGAGGCCCAAGGAGGCCAATTAGCAAGACCAGTCATACAATTGATGCCCTTTGAAGGTTCAGCAAAGAGCTTTTGGCTTTAGAAGTAGCGGTAATAATTACATTATTGGAGCACGTAGGCATTTTGAGGTACTTTTTATCATGAGCTAATATTCTGTGTGATGATATTTTGGGTGAACCTGAATATTTCCGACAGTGAATTAGCCATACCATATTCCCTTTTGAAAAAGCAGGGGGAAAAAAAAGAATCTGTTTCCTGGGAAGATGTCAGGGCGTACTTGAAAGCAGGCAAGTGAGCTGTGACTTGTCAAGGTTGTCATTAATATGTCGCTCACAGCCGTGCCTTTGTGAGCGCCTTGGGACTGCAGCACTGTCTTCCAGAAGCACCACAAGCCTGGGAAGGTGCACCTTGGGTTTGCCTAGTAACCTTCCACTTTTTAAAAATATTTTTTCAGCATCCTTATCTTGTTCCATAGCACACGGTTAAACACCGTCCACCTAGAGATGTGGAAATCAGCCCCACACCACCAGCGGCTCAGTGTTGCTTGGGAGGCAGGCTGCTTTGAATTCACAGCTGTGTTTTCACATACACACTCCTTTTCCAAGCTTCTCAAGTACGCAGGCAGCAGGTGCTATCTCCTACTTACTCCACTTCCTTAATGTTTTCAAATCTTTGGTATTTTTTTCTAATTTACCACCACCACGCTGGCTCGTTAACATCAGTCCATGAGCCCCAAAACAAGGACATAGTGATGATTTGTTCCTGGATCAACTTGATTGAGCCTCAAGGTGCCTGGATCCTGGGTCTGGTGTTATTTACAGCGTTTGAGTTGGTAGGTTGAATGCGACTCATCCAATGAGCTGACGGCAAGAATAAAGCCAATGGCGGACACTCTATAGGCAAGACAGTTCTTCCCACACACCTGCCTTCAGGTGGGGACACTGGCTGTCTCTTATTTTCACTTTTAAGCAGAGGAGTTTTGAGCTTCCCTTGAGCTGCAGCCTGCTGTCATACTGGACTCCACATCAGTTGTCCTGTTTTCCAAGCCTTCACATTCAAACGAAGTTGAATCACGGGCCTTCCTGGGCCCCAGGTAGGTGACTCACCCTGAAGGTCTTGTGACATGCCAGCCTCCCCAATTGCATGATTCAGTTCCTCACAACAAGTCTTTCTCTGGATGTAGGCACTTACTGGTTCTGTTTCTCTACAGAATTATAATAGAGATACCTATCTTCAAAATGGTTTTAGTTGAAACCTAACTGTCATTCCAGGATATTTTGTACATGAGTTAAACTATCTGTTTATTAAATAGCCTATTAAATACAGAAACTTGGTCTGATACTGGACTCTGGTTTTGAGTCCTTAGAAATTGTCTGATATTTGGTATTTAGAAGGCATTAAAAATGTGTGTCAAAGGGTTGAATGCATAGATTCTGTTATCTTGTGAAGGAATTTTGTTTCTATCACAGTACCTCCACTGTGTGAGGCTATTAATGTTATTAATTAAATACTAATAAAGTGCTTGTCATTTTGTTGTTAGGATACCAATCGGCCCAGCCACAAGCCTAGGCATATTACATGCTTAGGCTAAAGGACAAGAGATTCCAAGTATGATTAACCTCACGTAAAGAGTCTTCATATGAGTGTTAGCTGTTAGTACATGACATTGCAAAGAGCCCATTTAATTCAATTCATTAAAATTCATACTGGTACCTTGACAGGACTGACTCCATGTTGTACAGGTTATAAAAAGGAGATTCACAACAGTCGTTTTCTTGACAAGTTGCCATCGTCAGAGACACAGGTGAGTGATTCTTGGAAACACCACCTTGTATGTTCTTAGACACAAAATGACAATCTTTGACCATAAGCTTCTTCTGAGAAGCTGCCCTCATCTGTGTCCAGCATCACTTAGTGACCTGGCCCCTGACCACTGCACTGAGCCCCATCGAGCCTGCCATGTAGCGTGTACCTCCCTGAGCCCTGGCATCAGCGCCCTGACTCTCTCTCCATGTGTCTTGAACAGCATATGCCATTTACACAGGGTCCCCTCTTGTGTACCCCAAGTCAGGAATTCTCTTCTCCCAGGCCTTCACATTGCTGGCTGCTTGCCTTTTCCTTTCTTACGACTTCAACGCCAGTGTCTTCCCTGACCCCTTTATTTCAAGGAAAATTTCATTTTCTGTTTTCTTGCTTATTTTGTTCTAGAACTTTACCCAAAAATGGCTTTTCTTTTTGATTAGTTTTGCTCTTTTTTGCCTGTACCCATGACAGATAACACTGGGAGATCTGTGCCCGCAGAAACCCATCTCCGCTGTTGGCCCATATGATTTGTAGAGTCCCCAGTTCCTGCTGCATAGTGGATGGCCAGTACACATTCTCAGAAGTGACTATGACCCAATAATATGAAAACACGACTCATGAGACGGTCATAGTCTGAAAACACTGGCCGAGGCTAAGCAATAAAGAAACACTGCAGGTGTTGACAGTACTTCCTGAATCAAAACTTCTATTATTATTTAAACTCGTTTGTAGAGTTTCTATGGAATTTCTAAGTTTTCAAATTGGAAATGTTGGATGTCTATAATGTCAGGATTTATTTTGAGTAAAACATATATATGTTTTGAATTAAAAAGGCAAGTTGGAGATTGTATCTAATATGCAGTATCATTTGAACAAGACTGTGGGAAGCCTCGAAGCTAGTGCTTTGGCATCATTTGAATAAGGTCGTTGACACAGGGGTATGTATCAGCTGAAAAGAAACTAAGTCTCAGTGACAGAGGTCAGGATCAAACCTCATGCTATCTTATTGTGGTTTATTTCAAGATTTCTCTGTTATTTGGGAATCCAAATGACTTAAATTTATTGTGTGTTTTAAATTTTAAAAAATGTATTATATACAATCTACTCATATTTTTGTTTGCACATATTAAGTAGTGTATATTCATAAGGAATTTCCTTTGATTTATAATTTTCATCTTTTGAGAATAAATATCCCCCTTAAAAAGTTAGCTTTTTCTGCGCGTGTATGTGCATGTGTATGTGTGCATGTGCGTGTATGCATGCGTGTGTGTATGTGCATGTGTGCTTGTGTGTGTGTGTGTGTGTGTGTGTGTGTGTGTGTGTGGTACTGGGGGGGAGGCCCAGCATCTTCACACTGAGATATATCCCAGTATATTTTTATTTTGGATTTTAAGATACTCTCTTGCTGAGTTACTAAGCAGCCTTAGCTGGGTTCAAAGACGCAATTCTCCTGCCTCAGTCTCCCAGAATCCTGGGACTAGGGCATGGGGTCAGCTACGAAGCTAGCTTTCTTAAATGTAGGAAACACAAACTCTGGAGCTGCTTGTCAGGTTCCAAGGGCCATATGGCACGTGGGGATAGCTTGGGCGTTGTGGGTACCTGATCCAGGCTAAATGGATAGGAATGAAGGATTTGTTAAAAATGAAGATGCAAGGGAGAAGCCAGGACTGTTCTCAGAAGCCTAGGAGCCTGGAGCAGAAGGATCGCAAATTTGAGCCCGGCCAGGTCACTTAGCAGCTTAGTGAGATCTTTTTTTCAAAATCGAAACTAAAAATGAGCTGGAGATGTAGCTCAGTGGGAAGGCCCTGGGCTCAATCCCTATTAGCACCAGAAATATATAAAATCAATGAATAAATGAAAAGTAAAAAAAAAAAAACATTTACCAATGAGCAGATTTGATGAGTTCTGAAGTCGATAAGGATGGAAATATGACAGCAGCATCCAATGTCATTGACAAAAAAACGAAATATTCAGGCTGAAAATGTGGGTTGGTGGTAGAATGCCTGCCTGGCATGCATAATGTCCCAGATTCGGTTGCCAAAAAGAAGAAGGAGAAAAGAGATATGATTGCTACTTACTTTGCATAGCCTGATCGAGCTCTTTGCACTGTTGTAACAATTTATCCTTGATAATGTCTAAAAGCAACCCAAGTCGGACAGGGTCAACTCTAGTCTTTGAGACACTAAATCATTTTCTGTGTCAACATGCAATTCTAGCGCAAGGTTCTGTTTAGAAAGGGGTCAGAGCAGGACATGGGGACCTGTACACTGTGATCGCAGAACTGAATTTTCCCAGTGAATCGTTCAGACAAGCACAACATTGCCAGTTTGACTGATCCATGTGTCCCACTTACCAAGTTATGGACGGAATTGTTGATCCCTCTAATGTGGGAAGCTTTTTGTTATTCCTCTGGACTCTAATAGGATAATTGTGTTTTATTTTGTACTCAATTTGTCTTCATTAGACTGTGTTCCAAACAAGGAAAGGACTCATCTTCACAAGCATGTGTGCTACAAAGAGAGTTTTGCCTTGTGTGTCTGTTCATGTTTGTAACATGCTAGCGTTCTGTTCAGCAGGTGGCTCTGGACTTGTTTCTATATTTCCCTCTGGGGCTTCCAACAGCAGAAAGCAGAGCCTTTTGCTCTCTTATGGTTGTGATGGCGTGGCCCCCTCTAGAAAACCTATGAAAAGCAAGGATTCAGTAATTCTTGCTAACGGCCTCTCTTCTCTGCTTTATCTTGCTGCCACAGACCTGGCAGAGACTCTTGGAGTGAATTCCATCTTTCTTTCCAGCTAGTAATGATTCATTTGGAATATGTGTTTGTTACTATTTAACACGAGCAACAAACAGGCATCCTCCATTGAAAAAATAGTTCAGTTGTTACAGACATAACCTCTCCCACCACCCACCAAAAGATCTGGATAAAGACCCTATCATTTGCTGCTCTGAATGTTTAGAAAATCTATTTTCTGAACTTCTAATGTAATTGAGTTTATACAATCTGTCTTGTTGCATATTAACAGTTGATAGTTTTATTTTTTGCATAGTCATACTATCACAAAAGAAAGATTTTAGTGATGTTAAAAGTAAATCAGCTAAATAAACCCGAGTGTTTTCAAAGACAGTTTGAGATGTAACTACTCTTTAAATCTATTCCAGGTACAACTTTGGAGTATTTATTTTGAAACTTTTTAAGCTGACACACCATGGTGTTTATATTCACTACCAACCAAGAAGGATGGTGGGATAATGGCATTAGATTTTTTACATGATATACATAAAATATAATTTATTTAATGAGCCCTTCATTCTTCAATTTAATTGTGTCATTTCTTGGATGCTAAAGATAATTTTTATTTTTCAGCTATAAAATTGCAGAGCATGGAATGTAAATAATGTTAATGATTTTTTTCCCAAAAAAGATGAACTATGTAAGATACAGAGGAGTACTTATTTTCTACAGTAACTGGGGTTACATTTAAGTGTTATTTTACGTGTCTGTAAAATTTTATAATATCTGACTCCACAGAAATATCTTACAAGAAAATGATGAAACAGTTGCCAGCTTTCTAGTGATTAAGAACTCTTTCTGTACTTCTCCATTTCTTATAAGGGCAACACAGTCATACCACGATACTGTACTAACGTTTTGTTTGCTAAATAGAAAAAACAAATAATGCAATAAAATGCCACCTGATGGGACAAGGTAAATAGTGATGACTTCTCTCTTCTATTGAATATCAGCTACCCTGGTGGTGGTGTCCATCCTGGGTCATCTCAGGGACTGAGTGTCTCATGGTTCACTTTCTAAGCCCCACAGATACCGGGGATTTGCAAAGCCAATGTATACGGATAAGAAATTGACAGAAACAGTCACACTGTAATTTGTGTATCAATCCCCAGAGGATGAGCCATGATAGGTAAGAGGGCGGGAAGGGATGACCACGCAGAAGGTTCTCATTGGCCCTTCCAATCCTACCTGGTTTTCTCATGTGTGATAGACACTCAGGAAAAACCAGAGGACCTGTCCTGGCAACCCATCAGATAGTGGTGGGGAGAACTCACCTCATAGGCTTTCGGAGCAGGAGATGTAGCAGATAATGTGGGGTCCCTGTCGCTGCCCTAGCCAAGGACAGGCTAAGTATGTCGGGAGAGGGATCTGGCCCCTGTTGAGCTAAGCATTGATGGATGTTCGATCACCCAGAAGCTACCAGAATATCCAGAGCTGGAGCCATGCTGCATGGAACGCAGGACCCTTAAGTCTGGTCACTACACCGCCAGACGAGCGTGGAAGCCAGAGCTGAAGAAATCTGGGAGCCCATTTCCTGGTCCAGGTCCTGTGAGTGTCCTTTACTCACATAGCCAAAACTGTCTAGAGAGGAACAGGAAGGCTGGGAGAGCGAGTGGAGAAGACTACATAACTTAATCAACAATTTGTTTATTACTAATTTAAAAATCGTTTTATGGTACTAGGTATAAGCTCAGGGATTTCACACTGAGCTGTCATCCCCAGGCTGTTTTTATTTTGTATCTTGAGACAAGATCTCACTAAGGTGCTAAGTTGCACAGTCTGGGCTGAAACTTGGAATCCTCCTGCCTCAGCCTTCTGGAGTGCTGAGATTCTAGAACGTGCTACTGGACCTGGCTCAAAGGGTAATTGGATTTAAGTGTGTGAGGACAGGCACGTCAAATCTGAGGCCCACTGGGATTTTTTTTTTTTTTTGCTTTTTTTTCCTTTAATGCATGATTTATAAAAAGAAATTTCATTATTCATATTTATTAACTAGATAACCAGATTGCATATGTTATATATGGCCCAAGACAATTTCTTATCATTAAAAAAATAAAAGCAAGAGCCAAAAACCCAGCATCGGGCAGACTGGCTATCCCTTCCTTCTTTAGAGGCACATTGTCAAAATGGCCGCACTGCCTAAACTGACATACAGATTCAGTGCAATACCAGTCGAGATACTGAGAGCAGTTTTCACAGAACTAGAAGAAGATGATCCCAAAAATTTATATGGCACAAGAGGCCCAGAATAGCCAAACAATCCTAAGAAACAAAGTAGAAACAGGAGGCATCAAAATATCAGATATCAAATTATATTACACGGCAACAGGGAAAGACAGTTGGGTACTCACCAAACATGCCTGTCACCATTCATTCAATTCTATTGTTTCTCACTTTTCTTTCTCTTTCTCTGTTGCATCATGATGATATAATTCTACACTGTCCTGACTTTCCCTTTATTTCTAGTTTGTGTGTTGTACCCAGGCCTGAAAACTAACAGTATTTTGAGATCTATGAAACAATATGTCCAGACACCATCTGCTGAAAACGAGAACCGAGATCATCTCAGTGTCTGAGGAGACGATGGGGAAGTAAAAGCATTCGAGGGCGAGTCACTCTGCCTTCACGAGGGAGCGGCACCACGACACCCATCTTCTAGTTTGTTGGCTCAGTCAGGACTCATGGGGAAGGAATAACAAGGCACAGAGGTTGTCTGAGACCGTGGAAGACAGGGAAGCCTGGCGTTTGGACCTGTGTTCGGGTCCTTGCTCAGAGGCCCAGCTGCTACTCTGCCTTCTGCTTCCTGTGGAGGGGGAGGAGGCTGGAGAGAAGAGAGGCAGGGGAGGGATGCGGCACCATGCTGGCACAGTGCCACAGCGTGCTCCTGGAGGGGCTGGTGGAGTCTTCAGGAGAAGGCTTCACTTCATGAGTCGCCTTGGTAGTGGCTCAGCCTGGAGGCCCCCAGAACTGGGGAATTCAGACTTAGTGCAGAGAACTACACTTTGCAGCCTCTGGGCAGCCTTCCTGGGACCTAATAGTATGGTAAAGAATTGTGCCAGCACATGTGTCTCCTCCCAGTGTCTCACAGCTAATCGACATTAGCAGAGGAGCAACTGCCATTCTGGCAAGAGGACCACAACTGGTCCTGTGAAACAGTAATTCCTCTCTCTTCTGACAAAACATCTCCCGGTCATGATTATCGGTAAGCTGAAAGTTCATAAGGACAGAGAGGAGTGGTGAGACAATGGAGGCAGAGAGCTTGTCCCTTTCATTAGGTCATTTCAGATGCGTGGGCAAAGATGGCAGACTGAAAGACTAGTAGATAGGAGACTGAAGTGTTAACTTTGGCTGGACAGAATTCTAAGAACAGGGTATGATGCATACTTATATAAAATCCAACCAACATAGCATTTAGGAATTGGAAAAGTGTAAAGAAGTATGGCTGAAAATAGGGACTGGAAAAATAAAGCCATCATATTTTAGCATCAATAAACTGCTTTTGTAATGAAGTACCAATTAGGAAGTTAGATTACAGTAGTGGGGGGTGTCTTAGCTACTTTCCCGTTGCTGGGACACAATACCAAACACCCACAATTTAAGGGAGAAAAGATTAATTTTAGCTCAGAGTGGGAGGTTTCAGTTTGCCCATGGCCAGCTGATGTAGGACCCTGACTAGGCCAAGGGATAATGGAAGTTAGAAGGTGGCTCATACCCCGAGAGAATCTCATCTCAGGACGAGTAGGAGTGGAGCCCCTCCCTTTTATCCCAGACCCAGGACAGCCACAACTCAGGTTTCACTCTACTTAAATCCCCAATTTTCCCCTACGCCAAGACCCTTACCAGAAATTACGTGATCAGGTTTTGATAGACCCACCATACAAATTAGGTGACTTCCACACTCCAAACTTCCTCCAATCAGTAAATGACCCTTGCCCTGTTACCCTGGCTGTCCCTCCTCCCTTTAACTGCTGATAAGCCTGGACCCCCGGGACAATAAATGAGCTGTTCACACTGATTCAGACTCCTGGGTGCTATTCTGTCCTACTCACGGTCCCTCGGGACCTTGCTCCCCAGACTTCGCTGATTCCTGATCGCCAGTGGCTGGTGGTGGCCAGGGACCCCGGAAACCCCCACCAGCTGGCAATGGCAGAGGGCTTGCAAAGCTGGGCCTGGCGGAGAACGGCTGCTCCTCATTCCACGGCTGGAGAGCAGCGGGAGAGGTTGGGAGGAGCCCCAGCGAGCTCACTCCTTCCAGGCCACAGTCTCATGGATCTTCCTGACCAGCCCTACCTTGCAGCCCTGTGAAATCAGTCTAGTCACTAATCTACACGATCAGATCAACCTCCACAATCCATTCACTTCCCAAATCCATGAGGATTTGGGGGAGCATTCAGGATCCAAATTCTAAAAGGAGGCTATCTTTTTAAGGAAAGTTAAAAGAAAACTAACATTTGTTGGGTCTACATTGATCTGTAGTTACCAGGAGTCTGGATGTAGTGCTTCACTTAATTCTTAGAATTAGATGCGCAGCACTTCCTCTCTTTAGGCAGATACTGGATATGACAGAGGTGACTTGTGAGGGATGTAAAGGGCATAACATTTAGGAAATGTAGTGTCCGAGCCAGGACCTAGTCGATGCCAATCCATTGCCACTAGCTGAGGCAGAGGGCCAGAAGAATCCTTACTAACACTTCCGGAGTGTCTGCTTGAGTTTTCGTTTCTGATCTAGCATGGAAAGCACTGTTAGGGCGGGTGTTTCTTTATTGGACCAGTCAAAGTCACATGGAGATTCTTGGTCACTTCCAATAGTAAGTATTTATTTAAAAGATAGAAAGGTACAGTCTGGCCTTCTGGGAATTGTGGTCTCACTTTGTTGCTGTTGTGGTTTGGATCTGGAGAGGCCTTCAAAAATGAGCCCATGGTTACTGCGGACTGTTGGGGAGTGGGGCCCCACTGGAAGGGGTGGATGCTTTGGCCCTGACCTGGAGGGGTGTGTGCTGGTTCCACCCTTCTTCCCTGTCTGCTCTGTTCCGAGATGCTGTGAACAGACTCGGGAGCCCCAACTCTGGCCCCAGATATGGCTCTAGGTGCAGCCCTACCATGTGATTCCACCATTTTCCATCCACCTACCTCTGAATGGACTGTGACTTTCTGAAACTGTAAGCTAAAATAAATCTCTCTTCCCTAAGCGTGGATGTCCTGTATTTTGTCCCAGCAACGAAAGAGCAACTCGGGCAGTGGGGGTGGCACACTTTGGAACTGTGGAGAGGACTTCAAAGACTGATGTTAACACATCATCACAAACCCTGCCTGTTCTTTCTCTTTGCTGAAAATGGAAGGTTTTGTTGGAACTCTTTGGCACATGGCCATCTGGATTGGACCCAAACCCGAGCACATCTACACTCTGAATTACCAGTTTCCTCTCTGTGTGCTTCGGACTCAAATGTCTGACGTCGTGTTTCCATTTCCTCTTGGAGAGTTATGGTGGAAGGAGGAAGAGGCAGAACGCAGGGTTAGGCAGAGAATACGGCCTATAGTGTTTTTTCTAAATGATGGAGATTTTGGTAGAACAAATTCAAAGACACGAATTGACTAGGTGGTTTATTGAGAATTCTTCATATTAATCCAAGAATCTAAAAATATAGATTATATTATCCGGTATTTTATCTATTCCCCTAGCATTCCTAAATTTGATAATTGCCCAATTTTGAAACTTCATTCTAGGCTCTGCACTCAAAATGTGATGAAATCTTACCTGCATATTCATGCTTCACTTAAATCTGCTTAAAGTTATTAGTTTCATTATTAGAGGTTGAATTGACTTGCACTAGTACCTTATTAGTTTTATCAGACCTTGAATTGACTTGCATCAAGCACCTCTTTCACATCTTGGACTAATGCTTTCCTTTTTGGGGTCATTCAAGGACATCTCCTCTTACACCATAGGTATTCAAGAGCTGTACATCTTAACACTTTGTACTGTCTTAGTTTTAGCTTTATTTCTCTCCAGAACTTTTATCCCAATAGTACATCTACAGCAATTGAAACGGTGTGGAGCTCATTCCCACCAGGAGAAATGGGCTTCCAGAGCAGTTTGGCAAAACATTAGTGTCTCATACCCACACAAAAAGATATCCTGAGTTGAGGAGGGGAAAAATGAATAAACAAATGATAAGATCTATATGGACTCTATTAATAAAGTATTAGAGATGGAGAGGGTAAGCACAAGTACTTTCTGTACTTGAGACCAATAAAGGAGTGGAAATGAAGATTAAATAAAATTTCTAACAAAACCTGGAAGCTTTAAGACACAGCCCTTGAGGATGTATTTCTAGCATTCCCCAGAGGGCTCATGTTTTGATTTCCACTCCTAGAATTGGATCTGTGGATGCTAACTGGCAACCAGATGAGTGGACTAATTGTGCAGATGACCAGTGCAATCCTATTCATTTGTGTTAAGATTCTTGCTATGTTTTTTGTAACAAGTGTGTGTATTCTGATTTTTATTTTTGACTATATTTTTAAAATTAAAAGGAGAAATACTTTATAAAAGCCAATGTATCTGGGAACAGAGAGAGATGAGAAGGGTCAGAGAAGGGAAAATAAATGTTATTAAGATGTGATAGGTGTATTTGCACATTACTCAAGTTGAATGTCTTTATTTATGTATATGAAACACATACCGAGAGAAAATAATTGTGGGGAGAAGTATGTGCAACAAATATGTGTTAATAAAATAGAGGGAAAATGGAGAAGAAAAACAATGTACAAGTAAAGCACCCAAACAATCCCATTGACTCTGCCTTTTTGATAAATATGGTGATGTTTTGACATGGAGTTTTGTTTTGAATGCCATCCAAAAGGATGTAGCTTGAAGAATTAGACTGCTAGATGTTGAATGAATGTATGAATTTGATAAATGGAAGGTGACGTAGGGTTGTCAATGAGTAATACATGGAAGTATACAGTGTATAAAATTTGAACTTAAGAAAATTTCAATCTGCTTCACATCTGCATTTCACCACTGTGACTCCAGGCTGTGATGTATATCTGAAGAAAAGTTGCATAGATGCCACATACATTACCTTGATGTGCCTGCTGCCAGCACAAAGGACCACTTGACGTTCTATTTTTGAGCTATGTCTACAGAAGACAGAGGTCTGACAGCCGGATACTCTGGCCATTGTTGGCTCGTGCATGGTAAAATACAATGAACTTCACCGCTGGGTTAAGACAGACAGCTGATTGGGTAAAGGCTGCTTCACATCACTTGTTCTAACTCCACATTGCCACTTAAGTGACCATGGGAGCAGGGTGGTGGCATTCTCATTAGCGCCTGTTTACTCTTTGAGATGAAAAAGACAAATATTTTTGGAATTCCCCTTTTAGAATGATGATTATCTATAGAGTTCTTTGCTATTCCTGTGAGCTTTCTCTTGAAGCAATGCATTCATCCTACTGAGAGGTTGTTTGAAAGGCTCAGCGGGTAAAAGCTCTTTGAACTGTATTTTTTTTTCTTGCTGAAGGACAGAGTCTGAAAGTCCATCTCCCATTTTCTTTCATCGACAGTAACTCAATTTGACAGTCGGCACCCCAGAGAAATGTGTATCACAGTTATGAGCCAGAGTTGGCCAGGCACTTAACTGCCCCTCCAGCCCTAAGCTTATAGGACAATTTTAAACTTCTATTTACTTTGTAGACTGATGTCCAAGGAAGGGTCCCATGAAAAGTGACTGCCTTTGCTCTGTGTAATTCACTTCTATTTATTGGACAGATGAGCTATTTTCTTTTTCTCATTTATGACATCGCAGATCAGTTTAGGAGCCCAAGGAAGTAATTTTTCCTCTTTTCCTTCAATATTTGTTAATATTTTAAAATTTGTGACAAATTGCCTACTTCAGCCATCAGAATCAGATGCCTGATATAATTAATATAAATTACGCACATGAAACTAGTACAGTTTTGTGTCTATAATAGAAAATGCCCTTAAGACCTGTGTTGTATCAGTGTAAATGAAGGATAATACTCCATGATTGTTCTTAATGTTTTTGAAACTTCTCTAAAGTTAAATCCATTATTACTTGATCTAGTCACATGGCGAATATCCATTCTGGAGTTTTGATTATGTATAGATTACTTCATGAAATTCCAACCTGAATATGGAGCTGTATGTATATCCCTATCTTTTCCTTCTGTCACCAATACTTCATAATATTCTAGACCTTTCTTCCTAATTTGAACAAAGAGTAGCAATCTGAGAAAACCATGTAGAGTCTCTTATTTGGTGCCAAATATTTGGGTGTTTATTGTGCAGTCTGACTGGCAAGAGCAACAGGGACTTTGTTTTAACATCGGATTTTAATCAAAGTAATTGTTTCTAAGTGAAGTCCTTAACTTCACGGTTTAGAATACTTCTTTCTATCGTAATGTTGAGACTGAGTTCGAGGCTATATGGAATCTGCGATGGAGAAATCTACCTTCTTGTAGAGAGTACTTGCACATTCTAATGCTGTTTTGGAAGTGCTGTTACATCAAGAGGTAAGAAAAAAGTATTAGGGAGTCCAGAGAAAGGGGAGATTGTCATAGAACTCTTCAAACCTGAATCTAAGAGAATATGACACTTGGGAAGATAGTTATGAATTTGATATGTGGAAGTGAGGTTGAGGAGCGTGTGAGCAAGACACCACAAATACTCCGAGAGCTTGGCTTTTCTCTTGCAATCAAGTTCAAACATTTTTTCTTTACCCACATCAGTGATTTTCCTTTTTGGTTTAATATCAGAATCTAGTGCCTGAAGTTCAGCACCCAGTGCCCAACCTTCTTCCCCAGAGACTGTGATTTAGTTCACCCTCAGATCGTCCTCCCAGAATGTTGGACTTACCATTTAATAATCAGAGTGGTCTGACCACTGCCCACCTTTCAGACCTACTTCTGATCACATTCCTTTCTGTTTGTTTAGACTCTGCCAGCAGCACCTTCGCTCTCTCTCCCTCAGAGGATGCGGATCCCTCGGAACATCTTTCTCTCGAGGATGACTGGCTCCTCCCTATACCTGGATGACCTTTTCTGAGATGGAAACAAACAAGAGTTGGTATTTGCCAACCACTCAGCGAGCTCCTGAATTTGTGGAGCACCTGGCTTGTGAAATGTATTAGATCATTTAATGCACCCCCACAACCCTCCAGACTGTCCTCATCTTACAGTTGAGGAACTTGGGGCACACAGCTGAGCTGTGATGTACAGGGAGTAGAATCTGAACTGATATTTTCATCCTCAGAGTCCTTATGTCCTCACTCTTTTTTTCCATCCATCATGTAAACCTGCGTACAAATGTCGCCTTTTCAGAGAGCCATGGCATGGCTATCTCACCTGCAATGTCCCCCACCATCTCCCACCTACATTCTCCCCACTCTCTCCAACCCAAAACATTCCCCACTCTCTCTCATCTATGATGTCCCCCCAACTCACTGCCAGCTACAGTGTCCCCCACTCACTCCCATTACCCTCTACTGATCTCAGATACCACAATCATAATGCTCATATGTAGCTACTTACACATGAAGATTTTCCCGACACCAGGTACATTTCACAATGACCTATACCTATCTGCTTGCTTACCACTGTATCCCTTGCACCATAAAAATCTCACAGAAGGTTTTCAATGAATATACATTCACCCTCAAGGAGACGTGTCTTGCTCCTGGCGTCGTTCTTTCCTGACACATTTTTGGCACAGTGATTTCATGACTTAAGATGCTTCCTGAAGGGCCAAGGCTAAAGAGGACTTGTTTTTACAGATTTAGACCTCCGTTGGGTAGCTCTAAGCCTCATGGCGGATGCTTCTTGCAGACACCGTTAGCAGATGAACCTGCTTCGTTCCAGCCCCATTTACTCGGAGACAGAGTGCTCTGTTATTGGGTTTTCCTTCTGCGAGAGGCTCCAGTGGGGCCTGGCTGCACCCCTCCCTGTGGGTCTGGCCCGAGAGCCTGTCAGGTGGTCCTGTTCTGGCTGAGGATGGGAGGGGGAGGGGAGTGTCACAGCTCTGGGCCTTCAGCCCTAATTGAAGGACTGTAAGGGGCCTCTTGTGAAGGTTGTCCGGTTCTTCAAAATCAAAGTGCACTCTTCCTCTACCGTCAGGCACTGCTGCGTAGGAGGGCAACTCCTGCTGCTGTCACTGCACCCACCCTGGGACAAGGAGTCTGAATGCCCCAGCACAGCTCTGTCTGACCCACAGCCACAGGCCATATGTGTCTTGGGACAATTTGAACGTGGCCCAACAAAATTCTTAATGAGTTTCTTCAAGTTTATTTTAAAATTCAACTGTGTTAACTATATTAGATATTTTATACAAGGCCCAAGACAATCTTCTTTTACTCAGAGCGGTCCTAGGCAAGTCAAGAGGATGACAGTCCTGTCCTTGTGGGTAAGAATATGGGCTCTGGGGCTCAAATACTGGTGTCAGTTTCTAATTCTACAACTTGTTAGACACGAGCTTTCATGTTCCTTGGCTAATTTTTCCATGATTCATGTCCTTTTTTTGGTAAAATGAGTAGGAAAAATGCCTCTTTCGTAGACTATTTATAGGAATGATGATTTAATGTGTATCTAAAGTTCCCTCATTTTGACCATAAGAATAATAGATCAACCTCATAGGAATATTTGTGATATTTGCATGAATTAAAACATATATAAGGTATCTGAAGGAAGCTTGTCACACAGGTAAGTGTTATTGTTAGCTGGAAAGGGAACAACATGGTGGGAAGGTGCCGCCATGACAGTCTCATGGCCACTGGAGGAAATCCAAGACCATCTGAACTTGGAACCACTTCAGCTTTGAAATTCTTTTATGTGATTTTTAAAATATCACCCTAACTTGAGCCACTAGAGGCTGGCTTGAATTCATCTTCACTGGCATATTGCCTCTAAGTGTGGTGGTCATGGCGCTGATATACACACTAGCTGAGATCGTGGGAGTCATGAGCTTCTTTCCACATTACAGTGAGGTTTAGATCCTGGTTGGGATTAAAGAAAACCTCTTATTCATATCAGAAATTCTGCTTTCACAAGAGTAGATATGAATGTTTTGATTCGATCCCCAATATCTAATGTTCTCAACTTTAATGGTAGATAGAGCCAATCACGAGGACAGTGTATGGATTTCTACACTGTTCAACATCCTATGTTCCTGCTGAAATTTCAGAATCTTCATCTCAGGTTAAAGCAATGGGGAATGCTTTGTTAGTTTGTTTTCTCCCATATCTAGCTCCCATAATTAAAATTCTAAAGTCCAGAACATTCAGTGTTTAATTATCTACCAACTACAGAATCTCATTCAAGCAGAAACAGTGTGATTGACGGGTCCAGCTGTGACGATTGTGTAGTATGAGTTTTCTGAAGGCTTTAAAATGTTGGCTATGCAGCTGTCATCTGGAACTTTACAAAACCCTAGCATTAAAATGCCAAAGTTATTTTTCAGGCCTGTCTGTGTCCACCAGAAAGATGGTATCTTCAGGGAGACTTCACAACACAATTTGTGACATATTTGAGGGATGCTGTAATCAGTGGTGATGTTTTGGTTTCTCTAAAATTCCTGCATTAGTGAAATTAAGCAATGTAGCATGGGATGGTCTCAGGGTAGTTTTCTGCCTCATAAAGGACAGTGAGCTGAATCCCCCTTTGCCTATTCTACATCCTTTTTGGGGGCTGAGACAGGGGAAGGGGGTTCTTGCCTTGTCCATTCCCATTATCTGAATCAAGTATTAGAGAGAAAGGGAGGATGGGTCAGTTCAGAATCTTGCTCGTCAAGGCTGCAGGAATTAATGGGAGAGAGAAAGAAAGGTCCACACACAGGAACTCCTCCTGTTCGAGCTAGGGAAAAAGAAGCAGTGAAGTGGCAGTTTCCAGCTTTTGATGACGAATTCTCTCTGATTTTTTCTATATCAACTAGTCACCCTCACATTCTCCTTAAGGCACTTATGTGTTCCCTTAGAGACATCTTCATGTAGGATTGGAGAGTAAGAAGCAGGTGGAATCTTCAAATGACCGACTTTTTAATATAACATGACTTCAAATGATACTCACACCCTTTCTTTTTCATATAGCAATCTTCCTAAGCCAGTAGAATTAAAGACAGCCCAATCATAAGGAGGATATCCTGTTGTCCAACTGTGAGCAAATGGATATTTATTTTCAATGTCACCTTTTCCATTGTCAAACCAAAGGAGAGGACAGTGACCATTCAGCCGGAAGCACGGGGTTGATGTTACAGGAATGTAAAAATATTTCAGACTGTTTCTATGTGGAGTCTATGGACATCAATAATGTGACCTGCTGTATAGAAATGTAGTTTTCCTTTCTTTCATTTTAGGTTTATTTCTACTTAAACCCAAATGAAAGCTAAAGCCAGATGGCAATGTTTAGCATGGGAACATTTTGTGAACTTGACCACGTAAATTCTCAGCAAATGCCTGCTGCTGTTTTTAAGAATGGTGAGAAAGAGAAGAATTAGCTATAAATATGTGGCGAGAGCTTGGTAATGTATTTATTATGGTGAGCATTAAAACTTTTCATTTGGAGGCGATTTCACATGAAGTAGAAAATCCTCTACAGCTGTCAGAGTTATGTATCCACAGAAAATATCCTGACCTTTGTTTTCTTTTAGCTGAATTGAATTTCTCAAGTGTGGCTTCCCTCTGATCAATAGTGTGTCCATCTCCTACATAACACTTAGCCACTAACGATTCCAGTTCTTTCAGATCAGAGAAAAATGTTCTTGTTTTGGCTGTGTTTTCAGAGCTTGTGGTCGAAGTTTTGAGCTCATTCATTCTCCATGGGTCATTATCAGGAGTGCAAGCCTACTCCAGTGCAGATGGGGCTGGGCTTGTGGGAATCCTGGGCCAAGGGGAGAGGAAATGAAATGAATGGCATGGCTGTCAAGTTAAAACCCAGAAGACATGCAGTTGAGCTTGACTGGTATCTACAACTTTGGAAACTGACCAATTATAGCAGAGAAAGAGAAGAATTTATTGTAGGTGGTTGGGAAGCTTGACAACATGTTTGTCTTAGTGAGCATTCAGACTTTCTTCTGGAGTTGACACCCTGAGAGTGTACGAAAAGTGATAAAGATCTCAATCTGTAGATTCAACCTGTCAACTCAAATAATGCATGTCCACCTCGTATTTTCTGTTTCTTTATCAAGGTAAAACGTTTTTCTACTCAATGAACATGGAGTTTGGTAGTAAGCCTTGCTTTTAGTTAATGAAGCACAGGCAGAAGCAGCGTGTGCTGTTTCTAAGCAGAATCCCTGGAGGGTAGCATGTTTTGTCATATTTTCTCTTTATTTGCCATGATTAGTAGCAATGCCCTAAATGAAGATTCTCTTTCATCTTGGATCCCAGAGAAACAAAATGTGTAGCAAAGCCACAGGGAGCTCACCAAGGATATGGCGCAGAAGTGACAGATAGACCTTGCTGCCATATTTGCTGATGCATTGCAGCTTTTAACATGCAGTTCAAATAGGGTGCAGTTCTCAGGGTGGAAATGGGGTTGTGGTTGGTACAACTAGTCATAGTGATGCATCCAGAGGATAGAGCAAAGGTGTTGCAGAGCACTGCAAGACAGCAGGACTGCCCCAGACGCACATGTCAGAAAGCACTAAGAACCACTGACCCAGCATCTCCCAACAGTCACCTGCACCCAGATGCAGGCTAGGGAACGTGCAGGCCACCAAACATACGGACTTCTTACAAGTATCCTTGGCAAATGGATGGATTATAATCACAGCATAGCAATAGGAATGTCAGCTTATTTTCGACAGAAACCAGAAGACAGTAGAATGCTTCATAATTTTATGACAAAAAAATCTCCAACTTAGACTGGGATAATTCACAATGCCACTTTTTTAGACAGGCTAGCAGACTAACTTTTAGACAAAACTCGGACATTTGTTATAAACAGACCATAAGTAGAGAGGACACATCAGACTTCCCTCACCACATCCGAGGCTGTCTTACGCGAGGAGCCCGATATGCATGAAGCGACAAGGAACAAGAAATCGGCAACTGTGTGGCACATTTTAGCAAATGACGACTGTCCACAACAACGTGGTGGAGCAAATAAATGGAGATAAAAAATGATCATCGGTGTAGAAATCAGAGCTGCATTTTCTTAGCTGTTTGTGACATTTTTGGGATTTGATACAAAATAATTTTAAACTTCAGACTTTGAAATGTAGTATAAGAAATACAATTTTGAAATTAGTGCTCTTAATCAAAACTGGCAAAATATGAAGAAATTGACAAATGTACGTGGATAGAGGCAATTTTCACATACTTCTCTTGGAATCAAATCAGGCAGATGTAAAATATTTAAAGAACAAGATTAACAACCTAGATGCAGTGGCACATATGAAACTCTGCATCCGATTTGATAATTTGTCTTCATTTTATGGGACATTTGACAATATCTTAAACATAAAAGAAGCCTGTAGATATAACTAATAAATCTCTGATGTACAAAGGCTTTCTTTCTTCGCAATAAAATAAAATAAAAAATGAGCAGTCACAATGTGACTAAACAAAGCACTCATGAGTCAATGAGGTGAGAATATTAGAATGACAAAATATTGGAAGATTAAAGATGGTTGAGAGTAGTAAACATCATTGTTATAGTATTGTTGCATTAAATAAATTCGTTAGAAAAGAAGAAAGTTTGTTAATAACAAGTAGAAGGAAATAATAAAAATTCACAATGGTTAATGGGATTGAAAATGAGAAATTTTGAGAAAAATCAACCAAAAGTAATTTTTCCCAAATATAGTAGACAGTAACTCTAGCAAGATTAGCCAGTAAAAAAGGGTGTCCATAAATAGGTAATATTTGGGGTGAAAAAAGGGACACGAAATTATAGAAAAAGCAAAGGAAAAAGATGACAGAAGCCAAAGCTAAGATATCAGTATTAAGGCAAACAATTTGAAATCTGATAAAAAATAATTTCCTACGAATTGGCAAATTAACAAAATTGACTCAAAAATAAAGAATAAGAGAGCAAACAGACCCATAACAACTAAAGAGATCTGCTGTTGAAAGAAGTTCAGATCTAAAAATAAACTTTAAAGACAGACTTTCCAAAGGTCAAATCAGAGATAATCGTAAAGAACAAAGAGTATTAAAGTTTCTACTTCTTCTCATCTGTGATTTCCAATTCAGGCAGTGACTGCATGAAAAAGTCAATTTATAGATCAATCATAAAAGCCTAAACGTAAAAATTTTGACAGGAGCTAGGGATGATTTATTCTAGTATTTCAAGGGAGTTTTAATGTTAATAAGTCTATTATAATTTAGTATGCTAAAAGAAAAAGGAGAAAAACTATGATTATAATATACAATGAGAACTTTTTATAAAACATTACAATTTTCTCAAAATAAATTTATACATCCAAGAAAATGGCAATTAAAAATGTAACAAGCTTATCAAAATAAGTATCAATCCAACGAAATTGAAATGAAACGCCATAATTGTTTGGAGTGAATCCATAGGTTCAATGAATTATAATTGAAGACTCAACAGACTTTTTTAAAACTTGAAATACTAACTTATACTAATGATTATAGAGAAGAGAAAAAATCTAAGAAGGCTCAAGAACATTTGAATAAGGAAAATATGGGGAAAATCTTACTGTATAATATTTTTAATGACACTAGAAAGTTACAGAAACCAAATGGATGCGGCTTTAGTAAAGATCTTGACAAAAGTGATGTTGATAATATTACTGTTTATAATATTCTGTATTTTGAGTGTCTCCCATGTTTCATGGAAGTTTCTACATTTATTGTATGGTAAAATATTAAAGTTTTACAATTTTAGATAATAGGCTTCAATAGGATAATTTTATAAATAAAGAAATTGAAGCACAGAAAAAGACTTTGACCAAGGTGAAAGTTAATCAGAGCCGGAGGCAGTAATTAAGCCCAGACAAGTGCATCTGATTCACACAGTTTTTCATTGTTTTGTAAAGTGTAACAGGAATTTTTAACGGACAAATTTACACTTGGCGGAAATTAGCCTCAGAAGAAATTACTAATTTGTGGGAAAAGAAAAATGTGTCTAATGGGACATGCAAGTCTACATGAACATATCACATAAAAGTACTCAATTAAAATAAAAGCTTATCTAGTCCCCATATCATCTTCCTGCAGTTGTTTATAAATAGTTGAATGACCTTAATGTCAAAAGTGAAACAAAAATTCTTGGAAGAAAACATACACACAAACTCATACATCCACACACACATGGACAAAATAAGAACACTTGTTTTAGAAATTTCAAAAAATGCATTTTATTAAATGCAGATTTCATATAACAAGTGATATAAATAAAAGGAAGAGTAAAAAGCAACCTCAGTTTTTGGACATCTTTGCAATGCATGCAGTTATCAGAGGATCTATGTATGAAGAGATGTTTATACCCTCACTCAAATAAAATGAAAAAGGGTAGGAAAAATGATACACAGAAGAGAACGCTCAAATGACTAGTTATCAAAAAACACTGAAATTCAATTACAACCCAAAGACACAACTGAAGTAATTATGAGTTTGATAATCATCTCTTAAAGTTAGTTAACACCAAGTGCTATTGAGTTTTGAGAAAACAAAAACATGTTCTTTGCTGAAAAGGGTGCAAAATGTGGAAACCGTGCTGGAGAGTAGCGCAGCACTATCATGTGCAATTGCAAATGCACGTTTTAGGAATGCTGCGGGAAGCCTTCAAAACAGCTCCTGGTGGCAGACACTTACCTGTCCGGCATACTCTCCCTTGGGTAGACACCTCCTTGGATGAACCAGGGTGAAATTTGTGCTGCCTTCGCCAAGAATATGGTCAGGATGGTTTTTTAGCCTAAGTCCCTCTGGTCTTTGACATTTCCACTCACTAAAATTTCCTTCCCTGACTCTCATCCTGACTTTTGGCTACAAATTCCCATTAGTCCATGCAATATCTGGCATCTCAAGGATGACCACATAGAGAGATGGCCCAGTCTTTGTTCAATGGGAACAACCAGTTGCAGGAGTGTCTAGTTCTATCTCTCACTGTGGTTCTGAATAAAGTCTGCCTTACACATAACATCCAACATTGCTTAAGTTTTAATGCTACCGTATATTAACGTGTGTCACACTCCACCCACAAGGCGCATGTTAAAGTGTGATTGCACGGTAAGCATTTGAACTATTGAAAAGTACAATCAGCTCACAGTCTCAAAGCTATGAACCATGGACCTTAAACTGGAATCTTTAGATCCATGAACCAAAATTAAAATTCTCTTTATGAATTAATTGCCCAAGGCATTTTGTTATAGTAATGACGGACTGAGTACTCAAACACTGCAAGCTTTTTCACCCCTGTGGCAACAAAAGGTAAAATTGCACCTAGATGGGAAACTCAATGAAATGAATGCACACATAGGGAAACATAAAGAAGAGTTTGGAGCACACAGGTGATTCCTGACTCGGATCTGGCTACCATGTGGATTTATTCATTTGTTTATCCCTTCCATTTTTATTAGTGTATGCATGCCATGCACAGTGGTTCTATTGGGATTGAGAATTATGTACACATCTATATCACACCAGCTTCACATTTCCTTCCCCTCCCCCTCTTTTGCACTCCCTCCCTCCCTTATCCATCCTATTTTCCAACATCTTATCCCTTTGACTCTATTACTGATTTATAGTCTGGGTTTCTCATATTAGAATAAAAGTGATATTAAACAATCTTGGTCTGACTTCATTAAGCATAATTTTCTCAAGTTGTATCTATTTACCTACAAATGACTCAAATCTTCTGGTCTTTATGTCAGAGTTTCATACTCCATTGTGTAAATACAACACTTTTTTGGTACCTATTGGTCTATTGATGGATGTTTTGACATCTTCCACAATTTTGCTACTGTTAGTCGTGCTGCTCTACATATGGGTATGCATATATCTCTGTTATGTGTCACTTCTAACTCTTTTGGAAAGATAGCCAGAAGAGGTATTACTGGGTCAAATGGAATATCTCTTTTCAGTTTTTTGGGGAATCTATATTGTAATCTCCATAGTGTTTTACTGGTTTATGGTGCAACCAGTAATGTAAAAGAGTTCCTTTTCCTTCGCAACCTCCATTGCTATTTCAGTTCTCGGTATATGACATACTTGGTAAGATGGCATCCCAGTGTTGTTCTGATTTGCATTTCTCTAATGGCTAAGGATGTTGAACATTTTTTCATATGTTTGCCAGCCACTTGGACAGCTCACAGATGCACACAATAGGAGCAGCCGGGTGGAGCCCTCAGGGCCTGGCACCACAACCCAGCGAGCTTGCAGCTGTGCGGTTATTATCCACTAGCGCAGCTCCTGGCGTGCACCCTGCACCCCCTGGTTTGTGGCACGTGCCCTCTAGATCCTGGGCAAGTCCTGGAGCCTGTGGCCCAAGCCTTCGGTCTCATGGGCATGCCCGAGGCTCCTGCTGTGAACCCTAAAATCACTGGCTCCAGCAGGTGGCACTTGCTCTCTGACACAATGCACAGGCCCTGGGGTCTGCAAAGGAATATTGTGCCTCTGGGTACCTGAGGGTGTTGGGGTAATAGGATGAGAGCACAGGAAGGGAGTAAGAGAATAAGAAAGGGGGGAGAAAAGTGTGCAGGGGAGAGGAACTCCAGCCCCCCAAGTGACCCTGGGGAACAAGAGCAGCTGACCAGACAGCAGTGAGTCCCGGGAGGCAGCATGCAGTTTGCCTGAGTCATCATCTAGGCTGCAGTGGGCTTTTCAGTGATGCAACTGCCTTTGAGCCATCCGTAGGCTCTAAGTGACTCCCAGCCCCTGCTCCCCACCTATGCTTTGTAAGTGTCCACCGCCCCAGCTCCTGTAGACAGTGCCACCTATGCCTCTGTAAGTGACCCCCATGCCTGCTCCTGTAGATGAACTCACCGACGCCCCTGTGAGTAACCCCTACTCCTGCTGCTGCAGATAGCCCCCACCTAGGCCTCTGTAAGTGACCCCTCACCCATATTTCGCTGCAAAACAACCAAATAAACTCATTGGTTCACCAAACTGATCCTTGATACTGTTATCTGTGTCCCATAGAATAGAAGAATAGACATTGGTTTTCACGTCTCCTCAAAAAAGTGATTCACATGGCAGATCAACTGGGTAATTTATTTCAAAAATGTTGTTTTAGCTTGTGGCTCTGAAGGGTAGGAAATCCAGGATATGTGGTGTGCTGTGTCACAGCATGGTGGAAGGGAGAAGGGTGACAGCAAGTCATCAAGACAGCTGAGGTGAGAATAGGTTGCTTTTAAAACAATATCTCTCCTGAGACTGATTAACACCTCTGAAAATGACATAGGTTCTTTTACAGGCTCTGACTCAGTCACCATCCAGCAGGCCCCACCTCAAAACACTTCCACACCCTGGGACTCAGGCCTCCAACACACAACATCATAGGACACAGCCAATTGCAGCACTGTCAACATATTTATTACATACTCCAATTAATGTAACATTTGATATTTAAAATCACAGTGTCATCAGTAACTACACCAGTTTTGTGAAAAACAACCAAATATAAAATGGCTGGTATAATTTATTCACTATACTTTATACATACTTTAGCCAAAAGTGACCAATGGCCAGAAAGAGACAAGGTAGAAATTCATAATTATGAAGCATAGTTTCTAATTTTAACATGAAAGAATATTGTAAAAAATAAAGAAAATTTAAAATTATAATGAGGACTTCAAGTATTCAATTTTGGCAGGATAAAATTTGACTTTGCAGAAGTATAAAATTGCTTAAGTTAATATCATTGTAAAGTGTATCTTAAGGAAAAAGATGAATGTTTAGGAAGATATTGAGATATAAAAAATGATATTTATCAAGTGTCACTGTTGAAGAGATTACGTCAGCTTGAGACAATTAAGAACCTCTTCTGGATTAGAACCGCACCTGGATTAGAGTGTGAGTGATTTGTGGACCAGCGAATGAGGCAAGAGCACCCACTCTGATATGAGAGGCTTAACTGAGCTGGAACTGTAGAAAAGGAAGGAAGAAGAAAGATAGTTGCAGATTTTCCCTCTGGGAGAGCTCTTGCCTTCTCAATTGACTAAGCATGCCGACTTGCTGCTACACACAGATTTTCATCACAGATCTGCTCCAGTCTGACTTATGCCAGTCTGCCTATCTTGAACATCTTGCTGATGTTCATTCTGTGGTCTTCACCATTGTTCTTCGAAAAATCGAGATCTGCAGCTGACTCTCACGGGCTGTCCTGCCGTTCCAGATGGGAGTTCTACCTCATGGCTGAACAGCCATTGGGCCCTCCAGCTCTCACGCATGCAAGTGGCTGTCTTGGACTATCTCTGTCCTCAGATTATTATTATTATTATTATTATTATTATTATTATTATTATTATTTTGAGAGTCTTGCTCTGTAGCCCAGGCTGGTCCTGAACTCACTATGGAGCCCAGGCTGGCCTTGGACTCACTGCAATCCTCCTGTCTCAGCCTCCCAAGTGCTGGGATTATAGGTGTGCACCATCATGCCTAGTATGTGGTGCTGCGGAACCAAACTCAGGAACTTAGTGCTTGACTTAGTGCTTGCAAGTGATTTAACCGCTGAGCCGCTCCTCCAGTTTCATCTGTCCTCAGACTTGTAAGCCTTCCAGATAGATCTTTTTTTTCATACTAATTTCTGTGAGTTTTGCCTTTTGTGGAATCCAAACTAATACATCAGGCCAGGTAACACAGGCTTGTAATCCTAGCACCCTGGGAGATAATGCAGGCTGATTACTATTTTCAGCCGAGCCTGGGCAATTTAGAGACTTAGCAAGACCCTGACTCAAAATAAAAGTTGAAAAGAAAAAGTCTGATGTAGCTCAGTGTGAAGGTTCTTGGCTTAAACTTCAGTACCAGAGAGAGAGAAAAAGGGAGAGGGAATATTCATATAACTATTGTTATATTGATATGTTGCTAAATTGTTTTGTTTTATTATTGCTTTTTGTTATTTTCCTAGTGAGTCTATATAGTAAGTAAATAAATGCAGCCCCCTTTCTAAGGAAGAGAACCTTACTGATTCTTGCCCGTGGCTTCCCATGGGAGGCCCTCACATAGAATTGGCTTGGTGTGTCTGTGTTTCCTATTGGCCACATCGTCTTTGATTCAGGGCCTCTATAACGTCATCATCCAGTGTGAGATGGGACGATGCACTTTGATTCACACAATCTTTAATACTAAGTCTTTACCTCTTTATTACTGAGGAAGGTTTATTTTGTCTTCTCTGGCTTATAAAACACAATGATCACAAGACGCTGTGATTGCTCTCTTGGTACCCTGAGCATCTCCTCTCTGGATTCTGTTTTGTGGCTGCATTTTTCTTTCTGTTAGAGATGGGCATTTTTTTTTTTTTTAATGTAGGAATGAGAAAAGGAGGCTGAAGTATTTGGAGCCACAGAAAAAACAGACTTTCTCCTTTTTGTAGGATGATAATTTTCCTATACAACTCTAGACATGACAGTTAGATTGCTTTACCTGAGAAGAACACATAACGTTGGAAACGTTGGAAAAGAAACCACATTTCCGTTCTCAAGATTTCACTGTGACCTCAGTGTGTGCACAAGTGTATAATGAAATAAAAAATGATGTACACAGCTATGTTGAGCCCATTATAAGTGCCTTAAAATATATTTTCCAGAAAATAATACATTTCATCTTGTGCTACACATTCCTTTGCATGATCTAATCAGAAACAATGTGGTTTAATATATTTTCTCAAATTTTATTTATTTATATCTTCTGATTTTGTGTATTATTTTCAGGTTCATCAGTGGTTTTTCTGTTATATATTTTTAAACAAGATTTTAGATGTATTTCTTTATTTTTAAATTTGTTTTTCAAATTCTTCAATCACGATATGTTAATTCCTGTCTTCATTTTTCTCTTGGTTAATGTTTTTCTTACTCTTGCTTTTTATTTGGACATTTTCATTCAACACATCCTTCTCAGACTGGTTTATAGGGCACAGTCTAACTCACACTTGGGAGGTCCCATTGTTTCCCCTGCCCGTAAATGCAGCCTGGATTGGGCTGCGGTTTTCAGATCAGTGCATTGAAATATTCACACTATGACGAGATCTCTAAATTTAAGGATTGTTCTCTATTTGGGATGTATGTCCTTGAACTTGAAAATTGTTTTAACTGTATCTGTCTTTCACCTCTTTGCACATAATTGTTGATAACCTATGAACTATTCTCTGAATGTTTGATCCTGCTCAGTTGTGCATTGGGATTCTTGGGAGTTATGGTGTCACTGTATTTTTTTTCCTTGATGTAGTTTCTTTTGAGCTATATCTTTCTCTCTTCAATTCCTTTTTATTCTATTTGTTTTTATGAGAGAATGAAGACTTTCAAAAACCAAAACTATCACTGTCTTCTCTTGAGTTATTTTAAAATTAATTTTCAGATGATTCATCCAAGTGTGTGTTAATGTGTTAACCTAATACATGTACACATTGTGCAATATTTATATCAGCTTAAACGTAAATAGCTATTAAGTATTGCTTTACAATAGAAACTTCTAAAATCCTTCTAGCTTTCTGAGATGCATAGTGCATCCTTGTTTTGTATGGTCACCCAACTGTACAAGAGCACACCAGGACTTCCTAAGATTACCTAACTGGAACTTACTCCTCAGCGATCAGTATTTCCCCACCCCCCTCTACATCCATCCTCAGCCTCTTGTGACCACCATTCCATGCTCACATTCTTCATATAAGTGACATTATGTGATGTTCCTCTTTCTGTGTCTGAGTTATTTTATTTAACATAATAATCTCCAGTTCCATACATGTTTTTACAAGTGATAGGATTTCACTCTTTTATGAATAGTGTTATAGATGCACCCATTTTTTATTCACTCATCAGTTGGACACTTAAGTTTGTCTCATTGCTTGATGATTGTGAACAGTGGTCTCATCAGAGGTCCGATGTCTTTTTGACAGGATTACTTTATTACCTTTGGATTTATACCCAGTGGCAGGATTGTTGGTCATGTAACTTTCCTATGTTCAATTTATTGAGAAATATTGCTTTTCATAATATCATTACTAATTCCCATTTCTATCATAGGGTCCCGTTTCTCCACACCCTCATCGACACTTGCTGCCTCTAGCCTTTTGGTAATAGCCACTCTTATTGGTGCGAGCTGTATCTCACTGGGATTTTGCTTTGTGTTTTCCTGATGGTTAGGTTGGTGAAGCATTGTTTTCTATGCCTATTGTCCTTTTGCATATTTTCTTTTGAAAAGCTTAACTTATTTTGGAAAGTCATCACTAGCTGCTCTAGTGAAGATGCAGACCAAGATTGGACTGGGAGCCTGGAAGGATAGTTTTAATGCTACGATAGTGGTTCAAGTGAGAGATGATGGTAGCTTGCATATTTTGAAAGTATCTTGCACTCATTACAGAAAATCTCACAGAAGGACCAACTTTTAGCTGGAACCAGGAAGATGAGACATTCAAAAAGCTGAAAAAATAATCTCCAGAAGACACGAGTCGGGTGGTGGTGGGCCACGGAGTGACCAGTGGGGACACTCTCAGGAAGTGGTGAGAGTGTCTTCAGGAGCTACCTAAGGGGCTGGACACATGTCCTACAGGCATCACAGCTATGGGTCCTGGACACATGTCCTACAGGCATCACAGCTATGGGTCCACAGGCAGGCAGTTATGAACAGAGTTAGAATGAAAGTAGGTGCAATAGACTCACTCTTGTACTGGAGTGGATAAAAAAATATCTAATTTCACTTTGACATTGGCGTTTCCTTTTGGAAAAAATGTAGCACTTATACCTTGAGGTATGAATAGTATTTCAGTGGCTAGGGAGAAGGAAACTGAGAGCTTCTGGTACTCTTCAGACAGGTAACAATAGGTCCAATGAAAAGTTTGTTACTGGGCAACCTGTTAAAATGCAAGATGTGATCAAAATACATCTGGCGAAGTTTACCTTGAAAAATATCTAGCAAACCTGATGGCCGTTGATATCCCTCAAATTGCTCATTTTTGCCTCGAACACCTCAATCCAACTCGTCTTCTTGCCACTTTATGAAGCAGATCTGGAAGCTGTGTTTTGTGAGGGTTTTTATAAGGTGTGATCAAAAACTCGGTGAACGTGCTCGTCGTCTGCCATCTAACAAAAAGACTCAACAAAGCCACCATCTGTCCTCACCCACCTTAGTCATGGGTCTGGCATTATATGGCATCTGGATCACACTCAAAATTAAAATAACCATAAAAGCCGAGTGTCTTGAGATTCCAGACATCAAGGCAGCTATCACAGTGCAACTAAAGCCACTCAGGAAAAAGACTTCCAGAAGTGTCTCAGAAGGTGATAAAACAATATGGGGTGCGTTTGAAGCAACAGAAAGCATTTTGGGGAGGAGTAATGGTAATGTTTCTTTTGTTGCAATATTTTAAAAATTTAAATATTCACTGTATTTTCATCATACCTTTTATGTTTAGTCAATACTACACCATAGTTGATCAAATACACCACCGTCCTCAGAACAGTAATTCAAAAGAGTGATGAACTAGCCCTAACTCAGTCTGTGTCTGCTCCTGCATGATTTATGACTGCCTTAGGAACACTGGAGGCAGCATTCATATTTCTGCTTGTGTTGGTAATTTATTGTATGAACCATTTAGGGAAATTTGTCTAAATTTCTCCCCAAAAGGTACTATGCTTGCTCATAAGCTTACTACACTGTGGTAAGCATGAATGATTGGTGAGGATGTTAGGCCCCTGTTTTGAAATGTAGAGCAATAGCTGGGATGGTTAACAAGAGCAACAGAGCAACTGCCAGCATCAGGTTTAACCAGCTTCTCACGCCTCACCAGGACTCTTTCATCACCAATTCGCAGGTGAGGCAGCTGAGGCTCCCTGGATTTCATAGGCTATCAAAGGACATTCATCTGGAAAGGCCTGAACTGACACACAAATTCTAATTTAACTTCTTTTGTGATGTGGTTTTTCTTTTATAAAAAATTTCCCCACGATTATTGCTTTTATTAGTATGTGTTTGTGACAATAACATACGCTGATAATAACATTACTGCAAGTCATTTTGTTATGCAAATAAAGTTCATCTCTGTTGTGAAGCTGTTTAAAAGCAAGGTGCATGCCATTTTAAGGAAAGCCTTTGTACGATGTTTTATTACTTTCGGATTAGTTGATCAACGGCTTGCAACACAACATTAAATTTTGTTCCAAGTGAAAATGTTCAGACTAATAGGTTTCCTACACTGTTGTTCAATTTATCTGTCTATTAGAAGAAGTCATTAAATAGAGGAAAAGAGCTTTTAGGAATAAGGAGTCTTTCATTTACTGGTACAGGCATTTTTCTTTTAAAAAGGCATCATTAATCACATTGTTAAACCACTAATTAAAATGCTTTGCTTTGATTTGCTTTACTTTCCTGAACCCTATTAAATACTAGTTGGTTAGGTGGAGTGCATGCAAAGATCAAAGAGCTGTTCACATTTGTCATTCCAAAATTAATAATACCTCTGCTGTGTACTTCTTTTGCAGTGTGTGCATGGTGTGGGAGAAAGAGGGAGAGAGAGAGAGATTGGAGAGAAAGAGATATAAATTCTGCTCAAGCTTAAGTGTTAAAGAGGCATGATTGTTACCCACAGAGAAATCATCTTTCAAAATCCAGAAGATATGGTCAAATATAGAAACCAGCTTTCTAAAATATAGAATATATCAAATGTGAATATCTGATAATTGCTGAAATTTTATTTTTATCTCTTTGGGTATATTTTTGTTGGCTTAATGTGAAAAGTTCTTTTTTAAAACATTCCATTGGGAATAGATTGTGATTTAGGAAGTGATAACATGCTGTTTTTTCTCGCCCCTCCCCAATAAATTATCTTACCTGCCACTGACTTGCTCCAGAATTCATATTACTGATCCTCTTTGAAACCCAACTTTCCACAATTGCAAAATAACAAAGTTGGAACTCATAGTTTGATATTTTCTTTTATATCTAGTGTTTTATGGGTTAAGCCATCTTTTTTTCCCTAGATAAATAAAATCTCTAAGAACTTGGATGTATAGAATATATTTCATTAACACATATATTCCACTATTTTTCCTGGAGTCATATTGTGTTACTTATTTTGAGGGTTCTCAACCACTGGGTTAAAGCTCTATGTTGAATGAAAAAAAAATACCTTTATCCCCTCAAAGCAGGATGATACTTGGTATGGTATCAGAAGATTTGAATGAGTTAAATCTAAATGCAGACTGTACACTCAATAATGCATGGTATATCAGTGTTAACTAAATTTTAACATTTGACAAAATGCATATACATTTTGAAACATCATCTTGTACTTATTTTAACTCTCATTTTAGCCTATTAGGCTTAAGAGCAATAAAGAAATGTAAATGACAGAATAAATAAATCATTGGTCAGCTCTAATTCTATTGAAAATGTTACCTATTTTTAGCTCAGAAGCTTGGTAGTCAGCTAAGTCATCATTGTGTGTGTGCAGAGAAAAGAAACCATGGCAACACGTGAGATAGCTGGTGGCAGGGACTATTCTGCTTAGCGACACATCAGGGCTATTGCTTACTATTTTCCCTTGGATTTTTCTGCTGAAAATTTTCAGAAGTGTTATAAAAAGCCCGACTTTTGTGGTCAAGGTTGGCTATAGCTGGAAAATCAAGCAAGTTCTTAAATTTTATTAAACTCTAGCTCACATCATTTATTAAATAGATCTGTCAGCATCTACTTCATGGTTTCATTTGATGGTTAAATGAAAGGGCATCATTCATTCCAAAGCATTCATCGAGCACCTGTTAGTTCCCAGCCACGGGGATTCTGTGGGGAGTAAGAATGACAAGGCTCTCTCTGAAGGGATTCACCTTGCAGGGCACTGGGAGGTGTGCATGTCATAGTCCCTGGAGGTGGCAGGGACCAGACACACAATGTTAGGATGGATCAGATCTTTTGCTTTCGTGTAAAATAACTATTCAACTCATACTTGAATGTGTTGTTTACCACGTGCTCTAAATGGCTATTTACACTGTGCTTGAGCCTCCATGTCCTATTTGGAGGTTAAGTGGCCCCAAAGGCCCATGTGCTAAAGCCTCTGTCCCCCACCTTGGTTCTGTCGAGTAAAAAAAGGTAGTGAAGACTTTACAAAGTGGGAGGCCTTCCGGCCACTGGAAGCATGCCCAGGATGGAGGTAGAAGGACCCTAACCCCTTTCTCTTTATCTTTTTAAAACTTAATTTTCTCACCGCCATGAAGTGAGCAGTTTTTCTCTGCTGCATACTCCTTGCCTTGACTTACTGTTTCCCCACAGGACTAAAACTAACAGAGCCAACCTACCATGGACTGAAATCTCCAAAATTATGAGCTGAAATAAACTTTGTTGTCTTTTTGTCTTTATAAGTTCGTTAATTGTAGACACTTGTTATGGAGATGCAAAAGTGACTAGCACAGTACCGCTATCTGTGAACTTAACCCAAAATGCCTATATCTCCATTAGGAAGCTGGAGCAGAAGTATTTTTACATAACCCAACTTCATGGCCATCCGCCATTGTTCCCTGCATACACGAAACCCTAAAGGTCTCATCCCTCACTTCAACTTTTCACAGGCCGGCACCTGAGCTCCTTTGATCATGCCCTACACAATGTATTTTTGGAAACACTCATTTTTAATGCCCTTCCATTTCGATTTTCCTTCTAAAATCAAAACTCAGTAAACCCTAAGACCTGGGAGAACACAGTGCCTGTATGCTTCCACGGCTCAGGTTCTCACCTGAATTTTCATGCTGTAAGAAGCTGAAGCTCGCATTGACTACTCTGCCAGCTGACTAATGAATTAGCATTGTTTTGGTTAGCAAATTCTTGAGATGTTTAACCACCTCACTTCAAATTGTAGCCTGTTCTTACTTTTTTGTTTGTTTAAGCTTACTCTTTTTCCGACATTGCAAAATTAATGTACTAAAGTCTACCTAAGCACATGGCTTGCATTTCTTTTACTTTTTTGTTAGTATGTATTTGTGAGACATAATTACATTTGTTTTGAGAAATGTGTATGTACTCATATCATATTTTATTTCCCCTCTTTCCCCTTCCCTTTCTGTTAGGGTTTTGATGTGAAATGTTTCCCAAAGCCTCATTTATTCCGACATTGTAAAATAGCTACGGACTCTTTGTACTGTTAAGAGGAGGGGCCTGATCGGAAGAGGCAGATTACTGGCACATAACTTGGGAGGAATGAAATATTAGGCTGGATCTGGAAAGAATGGATCCCTGAGACATGACCTGGAAAGATATGTGCTAGCTCCACCCTTCCTCATTGATTCTGCTCCTCGTTGTGATGCTGTGAACGGCTCGCCTCAAACTAAGCCTCTGTGGTGTGCTTTCCTCGCTGCTGGCCACCATGAGTGGACTGAGACCTTCTGAAACTGTGAGCTAAAATAAAACTTTCCTCCCTTAAATTGTGAATGTCACATACTGAGTCCCAGTAACAAATAAGTAACTGGGACACCCCCCTACCATGTTCTCCATATCCTCTTTCCATCTCCAAAAAGTCTATCTCCTTAGAAAAAATGGACTTTATCAATGTGCTGTCTGAATCCTGTGGTGCTTTGACTACGATCAAGCTCATACTTGGGTCTAACTTACATTTGTTTTAAAAAGCTGCTTGTTCACTTATGTAGTTGCACCCTAGTTGTAAATGTGGTCCACAGGTACTTCACAAAATGCATGAATACTTCTCATCTAAGTGTGACAGTTTAGAACACAGGGCATAGTTCATTTTGGAATTATGAAGTCAAAATGACAGTACATTGAGAGGAAAACATTATTTATGTTGGAATTAGACTGATTCTTCAATGGTATCATATTATTATATTCCTCTAACTTCATATATAATGGCATACATACTCCAGAAAAAAATTTCTGAAGAGTGAGATAACCTTCTGTCCAATATATTTTCTTACCTCAACAGCATAAGTGTGGAATCAACACTCGACAGGACATTTTATAAAGCCATCTTAATCAGTTTGGTCCATTCAGACACCAGAATCCTGACCATATTTGGCATTTGGTTTCCAATGTTGCAAATGTCTAGCCGCAAACAATATGTAGACTGTTTTTCTTTCTTTTTCTTTTAACCGAACTTTAGGAATGGATTATTGAGCTCTAAAAAGCCCTTAATTTTAGAAATGAGACTTATTTTATTCAGCTACTATAAAATTATAGATATTCTGCATAATTGATATGAACCAGATGTGGTATAAATGGAATTTGCACGCTCATTTTCTCTCTGTTAGGAACAAAAAGAAAACTTGTTAGCCTGGGTCACTGGAGGTAATGCTTCAGTTGGGTTTCACCCAGGCTGCATTTTGCCTGCATGTTCGCCCAGTTTCCCTGCACTTTGGTGGGCTGGGAGGTCATGTTCTTGAAACAAGGCTCTTCAGGTTCCTCCTCTGCCTGTGTGCACTGCTTCAGTTCATTTAACGAATGATGATCAGTTCAAGTAAAAAGAAAAAGAAAGTTTTGGTTTTCTTTGTAATAATCAAGTGATGCAAGACCTAAACCCCATGAATTCTACATTAGATAAATATAACATCATCCACTCTTACCTTCTACCATGCGGTGCTGCCTCAACAGCAGGCCTAAAACCAATACGTCCACCCAACCACGAACCAAAACATTTCCAAAATGTGAGCTGGATTTGAGGCATAGCTCAGGGTAAGAGTGCTTGCCCAGTAAACATAAACCAGGCATAATGACGACACAGGATTGCTGTGAGGTCGAGGCTGACCTTGGACACATAGAGAGTTCACGATTAGCCTGGACTACAGGCTGAACTGGCTCGGAGGTTACATCTGTACACCTCTGCTTTGTATAATTCTCACCTCAGAAGTCTTTTTATTCCACATTTCTAATTTTCCATTGGTGAGGATCTGAGTCTTGTGTTGAGCATGAGGCCTAAGAACCTCTAATCCTTGGTCCCTTTGTGGCCATTTATTTTCAGCTGCCAACAAGCATTGTGGCTGATTTTCCATACACAGCAGGAAAAAGAAGGATAACATTGATACTTAGTTGATCACGTGATTGCCCAGTTGCGCACACGTTTGTGGAGTCGCCCGTTGGGCCAGGTTATTGATAGGGTGGTGCATCAAAGTGTGTCAGCCATGAATATGCCTCTCCGTGGGAACCTTTCTAAGGGAAGTTGTCCTGTACCAGAGAGACACTTAGAAAAGTACTACTTGGTCTTAATTTGCTTCTATTTACAGAATATTTAATAATACTCAGTAAGTAGAGCAATGTTCTGATTTGTTCTAGCCCCATAGAAATACATCAGAGGCCCAATTATAATAATTCTATGCACCTACTCATCTGAAATTTGGTTGGGTATGATTTAATGGTGATAGTCTGTATGCTCTCAATTTAAAATTTATATAAAATATATTTAATTTCTTGGGAATTAATTTAGGAAATGGTATTTCTCATTTGTTTATTTCTTTGAAAAAATTATAAATGTACATGAAGTTGTAAGAAATAATTCAGGATGTACCTGTGATACCTGTAACCCCAAATCTCCGGAGGCTGAAGTAAGAAGATTGCTGAGCTTGAGGCCAGCCTGAGCTACATAGTGAGGGTAGGACCAGCTTGGACTACAGAGAGAGACCTGGTCTCAAAAAAAATTAAGAAAGAGAAAAAAAAGAAATTACCTGTGTACTCTTTAATCAGCTTTCTCAAAGGATAGCAGTTTATGAAACTAGTACATTACATAATCAAGAAACTGAAACTCAAAATCCCAAACACTTATCAGCACGAGGACTTCCTCCCGTTTTCATTTTAGGTCCACAGCTGCTTTCTGACGTCTTGTGTTAGGCACTTTTTGGTCAATGTAACAAATGACAAATCAAAAAGAAAAGTTCCATTCTGGTGCACAGTGGGTTTTGTTTGTTTGTTTTTTGTTTTTTGTTTTTTGTTTTGAGACAGTCTTTCACTTTGTAGCCCAGGCTAATCCCGAAGTCTGTGTGTGTCCCAGTTGGCCTTGAGCTCACAGCAATCCTCCTGACTCAGTCTCCCAGTGTTGGCATTACAGGCCTGTGCCACCATGTCTAGTTTATGTTTTCTAAGAGCGCTCTAACCCCTGAGCTATGCCCTGAATACAGCTCACATTTTTGGAATTTTCTGGTTCATAGTTGGATAGACATGTTGACTTTAGGTCTGGTGGGTGAGGCAGCGCCTCGTGGTAGAAAGTGAGGGTGGATGATGTTATATTCACCTAATGTGGAATTCATTGGGCTTAATTAAGACTGGCATCATTTGATTATTACAAAAAGATCCCAAATTTTCTTTTTCTCTTTCCCTGCATTGATCATCATCAAAGTGCTCACCTCGTTACCAGAATTTGAAACAGGAAGAGGAAAAGAGTAAGGTCTCACAGTCCCCTGCTCAACACAGGCAGAGCCACAAGGTCCTGAGGCCCCAGCAGAGTCCTATCCCACCCTGCCCCTCACGGGTTCCACCACCACCCACCAGCACTCAGCTGAGGTTGAAGCCTCTAGAGCATGGGCCTTTGAGGGACACACCAGATCCAAATTATAGTGCTGCTGGAGTCAATCAACTTGGTGACCAAGTCTATAATTTTAGCATTTTCAATAAGATTACATGCATGTAGCCACATAGCATGCTACTTTCAGGACTGGCTTCATTCACTCAGTGTATTTCTCTGAGGATCACCTTCGTTGTAGTGTATTGACTGCTCTTTCATCGTTGGAGCTGCATGGTACTCCACGACATGGTTCAACACCAGGCTCCTTTCCTGCTCATCCTCTGAAGGACACGTGTCATTTAAGTTTATTCACTCGGTGTTATTATGAACAGAACTGCAATGACCACTAGTGAACACATATTTTTATAATTGTCATTTATCTGAGATCCTGTTACTAGGTCACATATGGTAATTATTCCCATTTCCCCTATACAACCACGAAGTGCTAGAAATGATGCAATAAAAGGATTTTGTAAATTAAATTCTCATAAATTCAATAATATTTTAACACAATAGTAGATCTACATTTTAAATGAAGACTTCACTTATTTAGTAATAACTTTTTAAATTACTAACTTCATTTCCCATGTCCCTAGTTACTAACTTTTTTATGTACATAAGACATTGAATCAATGGCCTCAACTCAATTACCACTCCACAAGGGTAGTCGCTGGAGCTAACTCTATGCCTGCATACTATTCAGAAAGTTGATTGTTACCGTGGACCCATGGCATATTTATCTAATCTAGAATCCATTCGTGCTTAATTGCTTTGCATCGTTTGGTCACTACAAGAACATTTGCTTTCTTTTTCCTTGCATTGGTCATCATCAAAGGGCAAGAGGGTTTTCAGCACTAAGGCATCGGGAATGTCTAAAAGAATAAAAAAGCCACTGCTGTGGTACATCCTTAATCTCTTGGAAGGCTGAGGCAGAAGGATTCCATGTTTCAGGATAGCATGCCAAGTTAGTGAGAACATGTCTAAAAATAAAAATTCAAACCTTCTGGAGATGTAGCTTAGGGGCACAATGCTTGCCTGGCATGTATGAAGCCCTGGGTTCAACTTCCAACGCCGCAAAATAGGAAGGGAAGAAGGAAGGCAGGAATAAGTGAGAAAAGAACGGACAAGAATGAGTGTGGGTCTTGGGTGTCAAAAACTTCTCCCTCCGCTGTGGTCACCAACATACTGTAATCATTAATATGAAACACATACTTGATTTAGATGAACTGCTTTAGATACAGGTTTAGCAGACGGCTTTATTGTTGTATTTTATATAATTAAGGCATTTTTGAGGGAGTGCTGGGATGAGTAGGTCTTTTTTGTTGTAATAATGGGGATCAAACCCAGGTCTTACACATGCTGAGCAAACACTCCACAACTGAGCTGCATCCCAGCCCTATATTTTATATGTGTGTGTGTATATGTTTCTTAAGTAGATTTATAAATGTATATTGCTTAGATTTATATCTCTAAGTATAAAAAGATGTATTTCATATAGTTGTACAATATGTTTCATTTTAGTGCTTTAAGAAACGTTTTATCTACTGCTTATCTTGCTACTTTTGAAAATGAAAAATTATTTCGCCTATTGAAAGTACTATAATAATGTATGAAATCACTGTAGTAAAATATAAATATCTCTGAACGAAAGTATATGGAATTAGGAGCACCTGGTGCTCCTGCTGCTCACTCTTGAGGGTTCAACTTGACTTTCCTGCCTGAATGCTGAGCTCTTTCTGTGCATAAAATTAGTATAGAAGTTATTTGAGCCATTGTAATTTGATTCTGATTCTCTGGTCTTTTTCTAAGTTGTCTGGACAAGTTGAAATTACAATACCAGCAGAAACAAAATAATCATTTGCAAGACAGTCTAAAGTGAACAGGATTGTCATTTTGTTCCTGGGAGTGTTGAACTTAGGATAACCGTTAGTCGTTAGTCCTAAGTGAGAAATGATAAATACCAGTAAGTCTCCCTTCTGAATGGCTCCTAAGGTTATGTGAACCTCAGAGACTCAAGGAAAACCAAGGAAAAAATACCTTCTGATTATTACCTAAAGGCATCTCTGTGAGATGCTAACCCGGTTGCCACGCCTGGTCGGTGAGCTGTGAAGATGATGTTGTAGCCCAAGGCCAGGTGTGACACTGACCTGAGCTTCACCGCTCCTTTTCATGGTTGATCCTAAGGATCCATCTTGAAATAGTTTCCTATCAAACCAGTGGCAGTGAAGAACAGGTGGGGGACAGCACAAGGGCAAGTAAGGAAATAGCTGAGCGAAGAGAGCAAGTAGCCCAAGTAGCTCAACTATTCCCCCTTCTGTAAACTCTCTTCCCCAGGCGCGGGGCTGTGTGCCCCCTGATGCCATGTTTTCCTTAACAACATAGCATTGTCCTTCCTGACCCTCCACTGTGTTGGATGGGGTAGAGCACTGAACTGAATGTTAACTAGCTGCCCATATAGCCAAGAGAACTAAGAGTATCTCATAGGACCCACCAGTGTAACAAACAACAAAGCTCGAGGTTTAGAGAGTTTTTCATATTTCCAAGTTCACAGAGCTATGCGTAACTTAATTTTAATTCACCGTGTTGTCCAATTCTGTTTTATCTTCACAACCTTCTTAATCATATAACTAGTTCTTATATCTTACAGAGAGCAACAGGGCACAGTGTAGCTAGCACTGAATCACAAGCTCCTTAGAAAACCGGTGGCACTCCAGTGCTTTATGAACAGGAAGAAGGGTGACCAAGCTGCTTCTGCTCAAGTTCAAACTATTGTATCCTACCACTCACACAATATTTCCTGGTTTGTCACTTGGTGACCATATCCTTTAGTTTTTTCCAGGCTTGCCCTGAGCTCCTGCATTCTTGGAGACTCAGATATTTCCTTTCTCTAAATGTCCACCCTCTGCTTTGTTTGGTGTTTGTTTTTGAGACAGTATCATGCTAAGTTGCCCATGTTGGACTTGAACTTGCAATCCTCCAGCCTCAACCTCCCAGGTTTAAAATCATAAGACAAGTGTATACTACACTGCCAAACCTAGCTCTACTTATTTTTTAAGGTTATTTTCCTTCAAAACTAAAAGTAGATGGCTGGCGTTTTTGCTGAGTGGTAGACCACCTGCTTAGCATGACTGAGGCTCTGGGTGTGACCTATCTACAGCACAAAAATTTCATTGTACAGTATAAAATAATCTCTACAAACAAAACCAAACATGTAATAATTTATCTTACTACTAATATTCTGAGACAAAATATGGAGAAGAAAGAAAACAAAATTATAATTTTAGTAAGTTCCAAATAGTTAATAAACTGAAAATTATTTACAGTTTTTCTCAATGTCTCAGGAGATGTTCCTAAAGTACTTGTTGAAGGCTCACTCATTTTATTATTGTATTTGTTGTTATAGTATTATTTATTGTGTGTTATAATCACTAAATATAAATTTTTATGCCAAGAAGACTATTTAATATTTATTTGTCTCCTCTCCTGTGTCAACTTAAGAAGACCTGAAATGGACTCTAAACAGCCTCCGACATTTACAGCATGACAGTTCTATGACCCTGTCATGTCAACCAACAGAAGAATCATTCAGATTAGGCAGTGATGTGTCACAGTTGATTTTGATAACAGGCCAAAATTTTCCAGGCCTATCAGGAAGCACAACACAGAAGTTAATGTGGGTATCCATTCAGAAAAAGGCATTTTTTGTTTTACTGTAAACAAGAGTAATGTTATTATTTTCTATTACAGGTTATCCGTACCAGAACTTTATCTCAATGGTAAAGTATGGAGTTTATGTATATATTAATATACATAGGGAATATAGGTAACAAATACATATATTTATATATGTATACATACATAATATATGTTTAAACCAAAATATACATAAATAGAACAAAGAATTATAATAATAATACAGATTGAAATGAGACTCAGAGGCACAGAGGCTAAATGCAGTGAGGCACTTGGTAGCATGGTTAAAATTGGGGTTCACTGTGCATGTGTGTGGTCGGTGACATTGTTTTCAAGTGCACTGATAGAATTCTGGATACAGTGGCTTCTTGGGAATGTCTGGATCTATGGGGTAGGGAGGAGGCATATTGCTTTGCAATAGTGTCTGGAGGTCACTCTGACAAAGCAGTGAATGACATCGAGACCCCAAATGTTCCATAGTGCTCCAGATCCCATTTTCAGTAAAGCACCACAGGTATTTCACTAAACTTCAAGTAATATAAAAAAATTTAAGATACATTATTATTAATGACTTCAAATAAGTTTATGGATAGTGGTATTAAAATTCAATGAAAAAATATATATTGAAAAATAATTTTTAGTTTGTCAATATAGGTAAAATAATGAAGCTACAACAACTAACTTACAGTACAATAATTGGTAATATCTCTCAGCTAATTTATGTTTTGTTCAGACTATATTGGAAATTGTCTGTATTAGCAGACATGATCATAGTTACTTATATAGTTTTTCTTATGATATAACTGAATAAAGACACAAAAAATAAAGGAAAAAATCCCATTTTTAAGTCTTAATTAGTATTTCAGAAAATAAACTGATTATCTCTACACTTAAGGGGCAATTTTATTGAAGAAAGAGAACCTCTTCTAATTTTGTATAAATGAAGTGATAAAGATTAAGAACTTTTCCCAGTCCCTGAAGTCACTTTGATACCAATAACTTTAAGGAAGAAAGATTTATTTCAGCTTGTCACATTTAGAGGTCCCAGTACACGAATGATCATTGGCCAATCATGGTGGATGGGTCCAATCTGTAAGCAAGCAGCTCCAGGGCTGGCAAAACAGAAGTAGAAAGTGAGGAAAGCAAAGCTGGGGAAAAGAATGAACCTTTCCAGGCCACAGCCCCTAGCCCATCCTTCTAACTAGGCCCCACTTCCTAACAGCATAGAAAATTATCAATGAATTTATTCATTTGATCAAATTAACCCTCATGATCCAATTACCTTCGAAATATATGATGACTTTAGGGGATACTTCCTATCTAAGCCATTACATTTTGCCCTCAAAAGACTCATGTTCATTTCCTTGTGCAAAATGCATTAAATCCAACTCTAGAAGTTGCCAAAGTCTTAAAAGTTCCAGCACTGTTAAAAATTCCAAAGCAAACTCTTCCTTGAGACTAAAGGCAAATTTCTGGCTGTGAGCCCAGCCCATGGCACTCTTGGGCTGCTTTGGCTAGCATCTAGCATCTATAATTCTTTCCAACTCCTTCTGCAAATCAGTGAAAAATAAAATCAAAGAACATTTAAACCTTTCTAACATACAATGATATAAGGCAAATACTCTTCCCCACATCTTTTTCTTTTGAAACAGGGTCTTACTTTGTAGACCAGGTGTGTCCTGACTCACTATGGAGCCCAGGCTCATTTTGGACTCATTGTAATCCTCCTTCCTCAGCCTCCCAAAGGCTGAGATTACAGGAGCGCACTACCACGCCTGGCTTTATGTGCATCTGGGGAATCAATCTCAGGACCTTGTGCTCTCTAGGCAAACTCTTTACCTCTGCTATTTCTCCAGCTGCATTCTCAAAGAGTAGAACTGGAGGATAGAAAAGAATGGGATCACAGCAAAATTGAAACCCAGCAGGACAAACCTTAAATCCTGTAGTTCCATATCCACCATTCAGATCAAGTTGTGGTGAGATGTTGACTCCAAAAGACTTGAAGGACTCTTTCCCTACAACATTGCAAGTGGCCAAAACCATGGCCTTTTCCTCAGGTGACTCTGCCCAGTGCCTCCCACTTCCCTCAGCACATCATCCAATTCCCCGGCGTCTCTAATTTTTTGGAGTCCCCACTGGATTTTGGTTTCACTCTCGAATTTTTACACACATTTCCTGGCCTCCCAGGTGATCTTCTGAAAGCTGGGTGGACGGTCCATGAGCTTACAACTCCCACCCTCATTATATCTCTAAAATTATCGTGGTGTGGACAACATCAATGTCTGCTGTTAACATGGGCAGCAATCTGGCTCCCCTTGTTGGGGTCCTTGAGTGATTGGATGGATCCATTCCTAAGAAATTCACTTTCTTAGATGGCTGTGAATAAGATGTATTCCCTGGGACTGTCTTCTTAAAGTCCTTTAAACCCTCCATCCTGTGACCAGTAGAATGTTGCTTATTGCTGAGATGCCCCCAAGACATCTTTCCTACTGTCTTGATGCAAAGTACTTGGCTTTAAAAAGTAACGAATACTAATCTCTCCAGCAAGCATTCTGTCTTTTGCCCCAACTTTGCAGCCATGTTCTTTCTGGCAAAACTGGAAGTGTTTCTGTCCCTTGGTCTTACCACTTTCTCCTGACATGCAGTGCAGACCTGGCTAGAAGCAGCGAGCTGTGCCAGTGCTGCATCCTGAACATTTGGGGACCTTAAGTTTTTCTCTACCAGGTTAATTAGTCTATTGCATTCATTACCAGTTTTAGGTACAGTCTCAGGACATGGACAAAATGCTGAGACGCTTTTGCTACAGTGTAACATACATGAATTTTAGAGCAATTGCCAATAGTCCTCTTTCTCATCTGCAATCTCTTGAGCCCGACTTTCACAATCTGCACCCCTATCAACATTCTGGTGTTCTGAGCTCTGACCAGGATCTCCCATCAAGCTTGGCTCATGGAATCCTTGGGCTTATCTAGCTAGTATCTAGCATCTCTAAATTTTTCTAAATACCTCCTGCAAACCAGTTCAAAGCCTTCTTAACCACATAAGGTACAGTCACAGCAGTGACCCCAATTCTCTGGTATTTCTGTTTTATCGTTATTGCTATTATCATTTTCTTTTATTTTAGTGCTAGAACACAATACCTGATACAATACCTGATACCCAGAATTTAAGGGAAGAGTTTTATTTTAGCTCACAGTGTTTAGAACCCTCAGTCCATGCAGGGTTGGCCAGTCACAGTAGATGGGCTTGATGTGGAGGAAATCACCTCATGGCTTGGCAAAAAGCAGGAAGACAGCAAGAAGGATGTAGCTGAAGGCCAGAATTACACCCTTCCAGGCCAAGCTCCCAGTGACCTGCTCCTCTAACCAGCCCCAAACGTCCAGTAGCACTGGAAATTGTCGATGGATCAATCTATTTGATTTAATTAATTCTCAGTATCCCGTCACTTTCAAAAACATATGAGGGTTTTGGACAGGCGGAGGGACGGGTGGTGGGCATTCAAGATTCAAATTATAATAAAAACTAGTAACTATTTTAAAATTTATTCAAAATTGGTGCTAAATAGTAAATATTTCCAGAACTTTGAAGCTTACATCCACTTTAAATGTTAAAAGTTGTAAAATTGTATGTGGACAATGATACAAGTTTACTTTTACTTTTGGCATACTACATTGACTTAGATTTCTATGACAGTCACAGCGTTTGTCTTTAGGAATGGGCTAATACCTTTCAGGTAAACACACATACACGCACAATTGCTATACTGGCACCACAATCCACCCTTTTGATGTAAAAGTGTCTCGTAAAGACGAAAAGGACCGGTCAGCTGACTAAGAGTGACTGGCGTTCAGCCCCTGTGGGGCTTGATGTCCTGAGGAAGGGGTCCACGGGGGACAATATGCTTCACAGACAAGGTAAGGCCGTGCTGCTGTCATTTCACATAGTTTTCTTTGTGAGTTTCAGGGTAAGATAAGACTTTTCCATTTTTCTTTTTCAGCTGGTAATCGTTAGTATGTATTTGCAGGGATAAACAACTCCGTGCCTTTTAACCCCATCCCTGTATTGTTACGTTTGGATTTTTCCTCCCAGTTAAAAGACCAGAACAGCATCGTAGACTGTTTATTGCCGTCTTCACTTCCTCTCTCTCCCCTCTCGCTCAGTAAAAGGAAAGTGGAGGAGCTGGGTATCTGGCACGCACTGCCGTGGGATGGCTGGGATACAACTTTATTTTGGTTTTGTGTCTTAAGCACGAAATCCCGAATGGAAGGAACATGGCCTCTTGTGGTGCTGAGTATCGGCACTTAGCATAGCATTACTTAACTCTATTGAATCCAACCACTTATCTTGTGTGGGGAGAGTTTTCTATTTATGTTAGGCAGTTAGACAGGAAGACTGTCTTCGTGTGATTTCATTCCCCATGCATTTCCGAGAGGCTATACTAATAAAATATGGTTTCAAACAACGGTAGTGTTCGGATTGATTTTGCCCTTCTTCCACATGAAAATATCTTTCTCTCCCCTTTAAAAACTGTAGATGGTAGAAAGTGAAAGTACTATTTATTTCAAATCCAGTTTTTTTGGGGCTATTTCATATACAGTATTCATCACTACTTAGACTTATTAGATTAGCTATTATTTTATTCTTACAGATCAGGAGCTCAAAACTTGGAAAGATACAGTGTTTAAAGGCCACCACCCCAGAAAACAGTAACAAAGGAATTCAGATGCAATCAGGATGCTGCTGTTGACGTGTTGCTGGGAATTTGCCGTTGGTTTCTGAACTTACAAAAAATAAAAAAAATAAAAAAAGGCTTTTCCCAGTCAGTTAAAAGAATCTAATTCTTTCACCAGGCATTTGTGATGACACTAGGATATGATCTGTAAATCAGGTCCACTTGCAAAACAATTGTTTTTCTGCTAAGTTCCTCTTAACTGCATGATTCTCAAGGAACAAGAACAAGTATTTTTCCTTGCTATATAAAAGCAGTGGTCGTAGTTTCCTTCCCCGCCTAATCTCCTTTCTTATATCCACAGGGAAGTTACTGTTCTTTCTTGTCTCCATCCATGGGATAGATACAGTGTTTCAAATTGAAATGGAAACTTATGGATAATTTTTTTAGTTCAGTACCAGAGCTTTCAAATTAATTTTTGACTACTGCAGTGATGACTTGTTGATAATGCTGTATCACCCACAACTTTTAATAGACAAAACACTTAATTACCACGGGGCTTCTTTGAGTCTATCAGAATTTGTGGTCTTGACCATAACTGGCATTTGCAGAAATTGGAAGGAAACAACAATAGAGTCATTGTCGTATTTCAGCTCATTAGAACTTTGCCTATATTTCTTAATGCGACTGTAATCTTGCAAGAGTACAACTTGAATTCCTCCTTCTCTGTCCCATGCAAAAGGTAATAAAATATCTATTAATATAAAACTTTTTTAATGTTGCCCAAAATATTAGAAACCTTCACACAAGCTTTCAGCTTCACAATGGCCACATTCTGTCATTAACCTAGGAATTACTAGATGACATTAAGAATCATTTTTACATGCAAAAGTAATGAAGACTTGGTTGCTGGTCAAATTAATCTCTATAATGGAAATGATCTACTGGAAAGTATGCCATACAGAAAACTTCCTGATTTCCTGACTTGCAATGGTGTTATTTATTAGGATGAGCTTTTGGGTTAATTTAAAAAGCCAGAGAGCATGTATCTGTAATATATTTCCATTTGGTTAACATTAAGTTATTGTTAGATGATCTGCTTGCTATATCTAATCTATCAGGTTGTCACTTATATTCAGTGTTAACAAGGAATTTTATATTACTTTTTCATTATCTAAAAGCAAAGCCTTTCTTCTCCACATGTTTGTTACATAAAAGAAGAAAATATTCATGCTATAAGGCAAAATTCCATCAAGTCACTCAATCATTCATGTTTGTGGACTGCTCTAATAAATGATTAAAAGCAAGGGTCTCCTCTCCATCACCTCCAGCTAATTTTCCCTAAAACATTTCCTTATTTCACTCATATCATTGAAGAAAAATGTGTCTGATGTTTTCATGACCTTAGGGAATAATTTAAGGCTGGTGCGAGGAAACAAGCCTAACTAGAGCAGATGCGAAGTAAGTGAGAACATCTGTATTTACATGCAGTGACTTTAGAGGGTTTTTTTTTTTAAATAAAAGTACATAGCAGGGCAGAACATCATGAACAGTAGGTAGGGAAGGTTGTCAACAACCACATCGGGCAGAACGTCAGCCAAGGATGGTATCTAAGATCTCCTTAAGAGAAGATCAACTCGCACTTTTAATTAAACAGTGAAAATCTGATTCTCCCAAGGAAGAGCTTTTCCTTGGAGAACATACTGTCAGAAAAAAAGTGGTTTCTGAGTGCTTTTGTCCATATTGCCTTTCCTAATGGAGAATATAGTGCATACAATCTTCTGACTTAACTGCTGTTATGTCTATTTTTTCTAATTAAAATCTAAAGGCAAAGAAATTTTGTTTAATTTAATCTACTTCTGTGTCATCTGAAGATAAGTTAATAGGAAATGCAATCAAAGGTGCGAGGGGGACCTCAGATCTACTCCTGTAGCATGCTCTGGGTCACTGCTAATACTCTTTAGGGGTAACATTTGAACCTTTGAACTTCTAATAGTCATTGAATGAAATAATCATTCAATAACAAGGAGTAGGGATAAAGGTTATTTTCATTCATTGTTGACCTACATGAACTTGTGTTAACTTTTAGCTTAGTCTAAAGGAAAAATATCTGTTTTACTTTAAATTAGATTGCAGAATAACTACAAAATCCTTTTCTGGGGTTTCAATAGAACTGACATTAGTCTTGCAGGAAAACCACACTATCTCAATATGAGCCTGTGTGGTAGACAGAAGCACCCTGCCCTTTGTTGTTTGAGACAAGACTTTGCTGATGTTGCTTCACAGTCTGAATTGCTCAAGGCTCCCTTTCACCCTCATAATTCTCGTGGCCCTCTTCCTCTTGGTCTTCGTTGTCTTTGCAAGCATTGCAGATTATACATTTCTGATGAATGTCATATTGAGATGTTGAAATTCACTCTCCACCAACCCCCAAGGATCAGATCTCACAAGCATTTTGAAGATTAAGGTGGTAGAAGGTGGGGAGGGTGTCATCACGAGCTGGTGGAATAGTCTCTCCCAGGCGGTAATTCACTCACTCATTAGCATTTTCCAAAGAGTTTTAGTGACAGAAGACTCGCTTAGAACCCTTTGGAAAAAGTGGGCCATTGCTCCTAGTCATCGGCCTAATCCAGATGCCCTGAAATTTTGGTAAATAATAGTGTGACCACATTAAATGAATATATATTGCTGATAAAACTGAACTAGAGTCCTTTACAAGCAAGAATATGATTACTGGCCACTTAAGACTGTTCTTCTAGGTTTTTGCTTGTCACTGAGCAAATCAAAGGACAACATTTATTTTAGTGAGTAGTAAAAATGATTTATTCTAAGCTAGCTCTGAGGAGGAGAACGAGCCCATTTGTCTCAAATCACCATCTCCGTTTGTACAAGTGTACAAGGGTCTTTTATAGCAATAAACAGAGAAAAGGAGAAGCACAGAGAGATACGTTTATTTCCAAACTTAGTCTTTGCCATTTTCCGTCATCTTCAGTTTCATTTCTCTCTCTCTCTTTGTGGAATAAGTCTAATCTCTACCTTCTGGAGCATCTCCGTAATCTGTCTCTGGGCTTAGGAGGGGGTGTTGCTCAGCAGGTGACTGCTTATTGCTGAAGAAAAAGTCTGACATTCAATTCTCAACTTTGCTATGCTGGCTACGGCATTACTATTCTACAATAAAACTTCTTGTCTTGGTTGACTTGGGTTAGTAAATTCCAGAAGATACCCATTAAGCTATTTTTTTTTACTTGCCCTCCTTGTTTTTTTTGATAGCATGATGAGGGGTTGTCACTGCTTTTCAGTCACATTTGGACATGTTGCAAGGATGGTGAACAAGGCCTCCAAGGCAAAGAGGCAACACCTTCCAAGCTACAGCTCCAAGCTGCAGGCCTTGCTTGCAGAACAACCTCAGAGGAAACAAAACTACCACAAGGAGGACATGAAGCCTTCCAGCGCGAGAGCCAGCAACCTCAGGAGGCTGATTTAATCGCTATCGCAGATATACTGTTCTGTTATTTAGAAAGTCCAAAAAATCTGATATTTGAAGGATCAAATAAAGAAATTATTTAATAAAATCATTGAGGAGTAATTTTGAAAAGTCACCATCACACAGATCTCTTTTAATTGAGAATTAAAAAAAAATTAAAAGCATTGGCTTTAACAAGACAATCTGGAAGGATTTATTAGATTGACTCCAAAGAAAGAGCTCTTATTTACTAATTTTTTCTGCACATTGAAGAATGTTCTATGGATAATGGGCTTAAAAAAAGAGGATAGTAAATATTTTGGTGCTAAAACTAAAATTCAAATGCTTTTTATCTACAGAAAATCATTTCTAGAAATATTTAACATTTTCTAAATTTAAAGAAATTACCAAAATGTATCAGCTTGTTTTTTTCCTCTTCAGCAAATTCTTATTCCTTATTTATTTTCTTTATTAATACATATATGCATTACATAATGATTACTACGAGCTTGGATATTTTGTACACAATTATGTCATGTCAATATTATAATCCCTCTCCTGTCCCATTTTTGGCCCTCCCCCACCCTTCTCACCCCTCCTCCCCAACTCTCACTATCACATCCATTTGGTTCTATAAAAGCCAGTATTCCAGTTTTCTCATACTACAGAAACTACGTGATAATTAATCTTTTGTGTTTGGCACACTTCACTAAGCATGATGGTCTCAGATTGCAACCACTTACCTACAAAAGCTTTGACTCTGTCTATCTTTACGGAAGCATAATACTCCATTGTGTACATACTCCACATTTTTGTATCCATTATTTCTTATTACATTGTCCTATACTATGCATATTTAAGCAGGAGCAATATATATTTATTTTCAACATTCAGTTTCCAAAATAGCCACTCCAACATACTGAGTTCCCTTATTTTAACATAGGAACTGCACCATTCTTGATGTTTCTTTTAAACCTTATGATTTCTGAATCATTTAAATTCAGGATTTCATTTTGCCTACATTGAATTTTTTTCCAATTATTAGTCTAATATGCAAATGATTGTTTTGATTCAAAGTGCTGTCTCAAGAAGAGAGTCTAACCCCTGGTGTAACAAACTACAACAAGCACCCCCTGGCATGCTGTCATGAGAGCTGGGCATTTACCTCACTCAGGAATTATGGGGACATAGGAGGGAAGCAGACACAATTTTCTTCGTGTCTAAACCTAGATCCTCTGGAGAAGCAGCACCAATTTTTTTTCTTTTTATTGTGTCACATTCTCTGTGATAAAAGGAAACTTCACTACGGGTTAGCCTTGGGATAAAACACACAGACACACACACAGAGCCCACCATATTGACCCTTCGCAATAAATGAGAATGGAATTGTGGTGTTCAAATCCCTGTGGGTTTTTCTTCTTGGCCTTGGGCCTTCCACACACGTTCACGAGGTGGGCAAAAGCTGAAAGAAGCAGTTGGTAACCCACACTGCTCCTTTGCTCTGTCTGACTCACCCTGGGCATTCCCATTGTAGCTCTTTTTAATCTAATAAATGCTTTAGCCTGACTCTGCTGAAGTGATGAATCCCATGGGATATTGCTGCTCACAAGTAGACAGATTGAGGTTTCTTAATGGATGAAAAGCATTTAAAGAATTTTCTGGAAAGGTTTGCTAAAGACAATTTTTTACCTACATATATAGTCAAAACTTATAAAATAAACTCCTGCTTCTTCTATCATAGTAATATTTTCCCCATTTTATTGATAAGTGCAAAATTTAAGGTTTACAATGAAGTTTAGCTTTTTGTACAGATACATATCTTGTCAAGGTGACAAGGACTTTCCCACTCTCCTTTTGTCCCTCCCCCTACCCACCTCTTCCTCCCTCCCAGCCCTACCCCCCTGGTTCACTTTGTTTTTCATTTTAAGTTCCATAACTGCAACTGCCAGCTTAAGTATCTGAGAGTTTTCTGAGGACAGGAAATACGGTTTCTTGTTTCTGTATGTCTCCACAGGGAAGTCCTCACTGGAAAGTTTACACACCTTCTTCACAGACATACAGAGCTCAGGGGTTGGATGACAGTTAAGATCACGTCTGCTGTGAGTTCAGAAAAACCCCACAATGATTCTTTTGCAGTAAGAAATATATTTGATCTATTTTCAGCTGTGAAAAATAGCATTCCAGACATGTAACAAAAGTTGGTGCTTCCATTCATTTCCAAAAAGTAAGTGTACTATAATTTATAAATGTTGACAATGTTACTTAGCACTTCAGGATACGGGCCTCTCCGTACATCCTAATGCCCAGTGAAACAGTAAAATGACACTGAAAAGAGAAAAGTCATGTAAGCACGAAAGAAGGGGAATTTAAAGAGCCATAGGATATAACAATGTAATTAAATTACCGGAACAGAGAGGTGCTGGGGGAAACTTCATTATAATGTCCAGAAAAGGTCATTATCTCTGGGGCCTGGAGGTGGGGGTCAGTAGCAGGATGTGTGTTCAGCATGCAGAAGTCCATGAGTTCAATCCCAGCACCGAAAACGAAGTAATGTGAACTGTATAGATATTGTACATTCATATATCGAAAAAAAAATACAGAGATATACTCAGAGAAATGTGTTATTAGGCAATTTTATCAGTTGGTGAATACTGTAGAATCAACTTACCTAACCTTGCTGGTTAGCCCGCTTCCCACTTAGGCTATGTGGTCCAGCCTAGGGCTCTGAGGCCGCAAACCTGGAGAGAACACATTATTGCGTAGAATACTGCAGGCAATTATAATACACTCATAAATATTTGTGCATGTATATGTAGTAAAAATACTTAGTAATAGAAAACTTTCAGTTGCATTATGATCTTACATGACCACAATAATATATGGTGTCTGTTGTTGACTAAAATGTTTCTATGCGGTTACTTGAATGTATCGAAGTTATAAACTGCTATCAAAATGACTATCCACAATGGTTTTCCTTGTTGCTGTAGAAGTACTGGTTGCTACCATCTGTTAGACTTCATAATATTAGAAACCCTCTGCTGTATAGCCTAGTTACTAATTATTTAATGAAAGAAAATATCAAAAAATGTACTCAAACCAAAAAAGTTTCAAATACATTATCAGTGTTGTTTGATTTGCATTTCTCTTTTGGATAGGGATGTTGAACATCTTTTCATGTATCTATTGGCCATTTGAACTTCTTTGTGAGTGAACTGCCTCTTCATTTCATTTTCCCACTTATCAATAGGATCCTTTATTTTGGTAGGCTTACTTTTCTTCAGCTCCCTGTGCATTCTAGTTATAAGTTTCCTATCTAAAATGTTGGTGGTGAATATTTTTTCACAGTCTGTTGGTTCTATTTTTGCAATGTTGATAGTTTCCTTTGCTGTGCAGAAACTTTAATTTGACAAGATCCCATTTGTTAATAATGGGGATAATTTCTTTTGCTTTTGGTGTCTTATCAAGGAAGTCGTTGCCTACCCTTACATCATTTAGATATTTGCCTACTTTATCTTCTAAGAGGTTCAGTGTTTCACTTTTAATGTCTAGGTCTTTGATTCAGTTCGATTTGATTTTGGTGCATAGTGATATGTATGTGACTAGATTCAAAACAACGGTAAGATACCATCTGACTCCAGAGAAAATGGCCTATATCAACAAGTCAAGTAGTAGCCAGTGCTGGCATGGCTGTGGGGAGAAAGGAACCCTCCTGCACTGCTGGTGGGAATGTAAATTTGTACAACCACTTTGGAAAGCAGTATGGAGATCTCTCAAAAGACTAGAAATAAATATCCCCTTCCATCCAGCGACATCCCTCCTGGGAATATTTCCAAAAAAGGCCAAAACAACACATAGCAGAGATATATGTATACCCATGTTCATAGCAGCACAACTAACAATAGCTCAAATATGGAATTCACGAAAATACCCATCAACAGACCAATGAATACACAAACTGTGGTGTTTATACACAATGGAATATTATGCATCTATAAAGTCCAAAAGTGTGGAGGCTTTTTCAGGCAAATGGAATAAACTTGAGAACATCATGCTTAGTGAAGTGAGTTGGAAGCAGAAAGTGAAACATCGAATGTTCTCTCTGATATGAGAGACCCAGATCACAACTATCTCATGGAGCTTAAAATAAAAAACAAAATGAACCAGGGGGTAGGATGGGTAGGAGGAGAGTGGGAAAGTCCTTGTCACCTTGACAAGATACATATGTGCACAAAACGCTCACCTTCATTGTAAACCTTAAATTTTGTGCCTATATATATATATATCAATAAAATGGGACGGTTTCCAAATATAAATAGCAAGCAAGAGCCGAAACATTTTTTACTATTACTATAATATCAAAACCGTACCCTTGTAGTCTGATCTTTTTAGGTTTGCTGCACTATATTAAGTAGCATAGAATTTGTTTTTCTCAGATACAAGCACAAAGGACAGACAATTGTTGGTCTATTGGCTTTAACATACATGTTTTCCATAACAATCACCCTGTTAAATGTGCCTTAGGTATTGGAATTAGAATTTTTCTTAGATTATTATGTAAAGTCTGTATATAGAATTATGATGACATTATGCACATGAAATTGGGATACGCTGAAATACATAAAAGTAATTTCTGACATTGGAACAAATTAAAGAAAGAGACTAAAGTTAATAAACTAAGTTCCAAAATCCAGTGGTTAGAAAATAAATAATCAGATAGACAAAAGCCAGGAGGAAGGAGAAGAGAAAGCATTACTAAAACAGAGGTACAAAGTCAAGGGCCTCAACGGTGAACATCTTTCCCTTTGGAAAGTTTAGACAATGCAGTAACATCTTCCAGAGAGAAAGAGAAAATAATATTGAGAGCAACAACAAAAATAGAACTTAATACTAACACTACAGGGTGAAGAAATTAAGCCTGTAAATTTTAGTATGTACAAAACAACATATTCTTTTAAGGTAAAAGCAAAGCAGGAGAACTGGAAAAAAGTATAGAAAATAGAAGAAAAACAAAAATTAACTTTTTAAATCTATCAATTACAAAACATTTTTCTCAGATGGTTCTAAAAGGTTGTTCTATTTCATACTCTGTTAATATCATTTCATCCTCACATAAACTCTTTCAAAGACTAGAATAACAGTCTAGGGTAATGGCTAGACCAGCATAGCTTTACATGCGAACACATGTAAACTAGGATGAAGAAACAGCAACAGTGCAGGACTGAGCCTGGTGGTGCAGGCTTATAATTTCAACACTCTGAGAGGATGAGGCAGGAGGACCGTAAAATAAAATAATATAGGTTTGAAATGTATTAATAGATCAATGTGAAGACTTTGGACTCAATCCTGAGTGGCACAACCAAAAATAATCCCCAAACAAACAAACAAACACCCCCCCCCCCCCCCCCCCCCGCCACCCCAGTTCAGCAGTCCAGTCCAAGCTAAGCTGCGACCATGGAAACCATTAGGTCTCACTTTCTAAAGCAGAGTAAATTCGCAAATTAAGTGCAAATAAAGGTAGAAACACCAGAACCCAGCAATCTTAACCGATTAGTTACTTTTCCATCACTGTGACTCAGTACCTGACATATGCAAATATACAAATTATTGTCTTGGTTACATTTTCATTGCTGTGACTCAATACCCAACACCTACAAACTTAGGAAAGGAAAGGTTTTATTTTAGCTCACAGTCTCGAAGGTCACAGTCCATTCAGGGGTGGCCGGCAACAATTCAAGTACATAGCAGAGAGAGAGGTGGAGGCAGCTTCCCCAGACAAACAGGAAGGCAAGCTGAGACCAGCTGAGACTAGTCCCAGTTCTCCAGGAAGGCAGGTGCAGCTTATGTATCCTTTCAGGTCTCCGCCCAGTAACCAGTCCCTCCTGCATCCAGGTGTGGCTACTACACACCGTTAATCCTAACTTAACTGTAATCCACCCCTCCAGACCAGACCCCAATCCACCAACAACACATGGTTCCATTAAGACATGAGACTTTTGGGGGACACTCCAGATCCTAACCACAGCAGAGGAGGAAAAGTTGATGTTAGCTCCCAGTTTCAAAAGGTCACAGTCTGTTCAGAGGCAGCCAGGAACAGTGGAAGCACATGTCAGAGACCAAGATGGAGGCAGGTCTTCACAGCATTGCCAACAGGAAGCCAAATCCTGAAAAGAAGGAGGAAGTAGCATACATCCTTCCAGGTCCTGTCCCGTGATCCACCTCTCATGAATCCAGCCTCTACATTCTGCCCCTTCTAGGTTTAAGGCCCTAATTCCCCCCATGCCTATAATCTAGTCCTCATACCTATAGTCTGTGGTCTATAACATGCTGTCTTCCATCACAGCACACACCTATAGTCCACCACATGCCCATAATCTATCCTTCTAGATCAGGCCCCATCTTCTAAAAGTGCAAGGTTTGACAGTCAATCCATAACATCCAAACACATGAGACTTTTGGGGGACATTCCAGATCCAAACCACTGTACTAATTCTGGAGCTCATCACACATGAACGAGAAGGCAGCGGGTGGCTTCTGGGAACTGCATAGAAAAGAGAAGGAAACTATAGACTCCACGTTTGTTTTGAAAAATACTAAAAATTGGCCTGAGACCTCAGCAGTGACTAGAGGGAAGAATTTTTAAAATGTGTGAATAATCTGAAAGATGTGAAGCTGCAGTCTCAGAAAAAGAATTTTTTTTTCTTGGACAAAAAAAATGAATGAAAATGAAAGACTGTTGGAGAGCTGAAATAGAAGAGGAAAGAAGATGGAAAATGTAAATTATATAAAAGAAAACAAGAAAGCCGAAGCATAGCAATCTATTTTACCTGTAAAAGATGTCACAGCTCCTCACTTTGCCTAAGGTACTTATTACTGTTGAGGAAATGCTGCAAACTGCTTTAAATAATAATAATGCCCAGAAATTGAACCCAAAAGAAAAGCAAGGTACATCTGCAGAGAACTGCTCCAAGAAGAACACAGACAGAGCGAATCGTAACATGTCAGTTACTGAAAATTCTTTACCCAGCGGGAACTTGAGTGAACAGTAACAAAATGGGATAAGTGAGCTGCAAAAAGAATGAGAACAATCTCAGTGAGCTTATGTAGAATGACTTCCACTATATTTTGTTACGTGAAAAATAAATTATACAGACTTTCTACAATAGTTTCCTTTGTAAGGAAAGGAAAATAGACACAGTACACAAGAGTATTAAGACACAAACCAAGAACTAATAGTTTACCTTTTTTTTTTGTAACCTATGGGTTTGGAAGGAAGCGAAGCAGAAGGATTGGAACTTGCCTCTTAATGTTATCTGTGATTCTGAGGGGGCTCAGAGCACCGTACCTGGAACTGTGATGCTTTGGCACACTGAGTGCCTTGAGTTGAAGGGAATAGGAGGGCCTTAGAAACAAAGATATCTCGGTCCTCCCACCTTTCTCTCCAGTCTCTACCCTTTCCCATTTTCACTTCCAAAAGAAACCTTAAAACCGAGAAAGTAAACTCTCTGATCGACTCACCCAAAGCGGATCATGGGACAGGTGCAGCCCTGTACTCAGAGGAAAGGAAGGCTTGCAGAGAGGGCAACAGGAATTTAAACAGAAAGGCTTTGCAGAGTTTTTCCAGTCTGTTCACCTTGAGCCATGTTTATTTTCAACTATTCATTTCTTCCTCAAATGACTTGGTATATAGACACAGTTTTTCCTGGGTCTTAGGTCTTCTTTCATGAAAGCTGGTATGTTACCTGAAGTATTGATTAAATAAACTTTCTGTACTTCTTTTCTGCTAATGTCAGCCATGAACCTGGTGCTTCATAACGGGAAGAATCAATTCAATGAGCTTTGACTTCAAACCTCCTACTGGTTGTATCTGGAGAAATCAGAGCATTACCAAAATAGCCTGCAGAATATATAAAGATCCAAAAGACCACAGTTATATTAACAAAGTCAAAAAGGTAGCCTTTACAGTAACAATAAAATTAGGTGGCTCAGAAAAATCAAAATTTTATCCTCAACTTCTGTCAGTAGTAGGGCTGTATTTCCGTAAGAATCTCCTCCCATTGTTCTTGTTTGTGGTTTCTTCTTCCGTTTTCAGAGCTGAGAGCTCGTCTCCATATCACTCAGGGACTCTTCACTCTTCCAACTCCCTCTCATAAAGACTTTCGTGATTTCACTGGAACCATGCAGAGGTTCTGGGATAATCTCCCCTTCCCAGGATCAATCAAACCTGAGACGTCCTTTATTTTTTGCCATATCAGGCAACACAATGCAGGTTCTGAGAATTCATATATGGTTATCTTTGGTGAGCCACTGTTCTGTCTAACACAAAGAACATATAGATGGGAATCTGTGTAATATTTGCACAATTTTTCTGCAACTCTGTTTTTTTCAAAGCATTTTTTTCTTAAAGAAATACATAATAGAATATACTTGATAACAATTTCATCCTAAAATTTTTGGTTAGAATATTTTGAAGAAGTGCTAAGAACTAATTAAAAACATGACTAGTAAAAAGATACTTTTTCCACTGGGAAAATACAAATTTAATTTGTAAGACTGAAGAAGGGACACCACACACACACACACACACACACACACACACACACACACGGAAATATTTTCCCAATAATTAGTACAAAATACTCTGTTTCTATTCAGTAGTTACATGTTCTGACAGGGAATTTATGGTTGCAAGTTATTTCCCAAATAAAAACTACATTAATGTCTATTTATGTAGTTTTTTCTAGCACTTAAAAAATGTTACATACAGGTATAATAAACTGCAACTATTCATTCTCTCTGACTCATCATTTGTCCTGATATAATTGCACAAGTAGTCCACATTTTTAGGAGCCGTTATTGCCACTTATATTAATTATTCCATAGCTCAACAAAATTTTAAAATGATAGTGTCATCTGATTATTTCAGACATTGATTTGGTGTGATCAGTTTTTGTTTTGTTAAATAATTAGGTCTTTGAGATCACTGTAAACTTCCTGATGTCACAGTACTTAAAATCCTAACACATTTGTTGAATATGTTGAATAATATCTGTGTCAGTTTCATACTTAGTATTTGCAGTGGAAGATGCACTTTTGTGCATTTTTGATAGACCTAAATGGCGATTTAAAAATTCATGTGATATCCTGTAGAAAGACTCATAAAATTGACATTCAAAATTCAATCTACAGAGACTCTGTGTTACCTATTAAACTTCAGTTGCAATGTAACAGCAGAAAATTTCATCAGTTATTAGGGCCCACAATATGTGACCGGCCTCTTAAGCAAGTATCCTAGAAATGATCTTTTACACTGAGGAGATGGCAGTTTCCCACAAAGGATTGTTTATATACTGACTTTCCATGAAAATGTTTGTGATGTATAAAGAAAATGGAGAAGAAACTTTGGGATAAAGCCAAAAGAACATGCGCTTCTGCTTAATATTTACAAGACCTTAGGTTTGATGCTGAGAGACAGAGAGGAGGAAGAAGAACAGGAACACGAGAACAGTGACAGGTGGAGAGAGAAAGAAAGAGAATTGGAAAGGAAAAACAAATATAAGCATGAATCAACACTGTGTCTACAGCGATGGCTGCACATGTAAGACCAAGTACAATACCTTTGGTAGACCGTATAACCCAAAGAAAGTACTTCTTCTGTTGCAACCAGGAACTGTTAAACTTACAATTCAGGTTTTAAACCTCAGAGAAGAAATGCATTGATATGTATTAACAAAAGTTAGTATTTTACCAAACTCACTGAATCCTAAACTTCTGCATATTTTTCTCTTACAAAATGTTCTTTAAAATGGGATGAAAATTTAAGATTCTTTGTTGATTCCTTCTTTTACCTCTCTTTCTTTTGACATATGCTTCTACATGTCCAAATGGGACCATGGGCCACGTAATGTCCTTGTTATGGTCACAACACTTTATCTGCCATTGTAAAACACTTTATATCGCCTCGGTGTATTTATTTGATCATTTACGGCAAATTTATAACTATTTCAAATGCTGTATTTTACAAAGTATTGATGAGCTTACATATTTTTGGCAATATAGAACAGACCTCTTTTTTCTGCATTCATGAACCACACAGCTGACCCACCCATCCCAATAGAAGTAACTCCAATAATCTTAACTAGCCTAACAGTGTAAGAGTCACAATAAAGTACGCCACTCACATTGGCAAGTGACATTTTCCACCTCCTGTCTGTGTACCATCTTCAGTGACACAGAGAGAACCAGCAACATTTGTTTCCTTCTTTCCCCATAATTATCATTTTTATTATGTAATTTTGTGATTCATAGTAATTACATTCAGCTCAGTAGCAACATTTATTTTCTTAAATTTTGACTTCAATTGAAAAGGAGGTCAGTACGGCTGTAAGTGCTGATTGGTCTGGGATCATAATATTCACCCCTGTCACTTGGAAGGGACTTATCCATAGGTCCAGTTTCCCCTCTAGGGACCTGGTTTATGATAAGAAGGTGCATAGTCACTTTGCTCATGATCCATTCTTTTATTTCTAAACGTCCGCAAAATGTTCAAAATGATATCTAGATAGATGGCAGAAAATTCTTCACCAGATATTTATAAATAGGTGTGGTTCATAGATGCATAGTACATGGGGAAGGGATTTGAGTTTGGTAATCCCAGAACTGGCAAGGCTCTTTTTGCTGACAAGTGGAACTTTCATTGCATTTATTATCATTAATCACAGGTTTTCTTGAAAAAAAGATTCAACCTCTGGAAATCATTGCACCATTGAAATCATTTACCAACTAAAAAAGACAAGCTTGTTAAATGAAGAAGGTAAATCAAGACTTACCTGTCAACAGGCACACCTGTGTCCTTCTTACCTTGACAATGACAACCTGAGTGCAAATGCACACCAACCACATTTTAGCCCTAGAAAGATCTGCATTTATTTTTTTTTTAATTGACCCAGATAAGAGGTTTGCTAATGTTGGTCTGCTAATCACTGATGATCTATATGAAGTTCTCTCTTGCATAATGCAAAAAAAAAAAAAAAAGTTTGAAGTCAAAATGACTCAGCATACCGTGTTTATTTTTTATGTTTGGTTTATATATACACAATACTATACTTTGATTTGAAAATAAGGTACTTGGCAAAACATTTAATTTTTTGGCCCTGTTAATTGACAAATTCTGTTAAACTTAGCCCCCAGTGGAGGAAGCAAAGGTTTGAAGTGCCGCATTTTCAAAAACAAAGTAGCTGGCTCTGGCCGGAAAAACAGAAGCTTCTGACAATTTGGGAGCATAAGGAAGCTCCAAAGGTCTCTAAGCAAACAAGGATTTCTGGGAAGGGAAAACCAGCATTCCCTGGGGCCTGGCATCTGTTAAGGCTGATGGTAGGTGGCAAAGGGAATTGGCCAATATTCAAAGAATATAAAAGAGTAAAAATTTATTCAGATAAAATTACACAGTTAGGCTGCAAGGGAATGTCTCTGTTGGAAAGGAGACGAGGAAAGGACCTAAAATTCACATCCTGGATTGTGTTTTTCTGATGATCTTATAGGCATCTCTGTGAATTAAAACATGGGCTGAGCTGCAAAAATTCCTCAAGGGTAGCAAGATTTGGTATTTGCTTACAGATTTAATAGCTTAAACACTGAGACAGAAGGGGAGCAAGGGACTAGAATTATCTCTTTTTGCTGGAGGGAGATAGCTGTGTTTTGTTGCCTATGGCCTTACCTTAACTAGCCCCAGTCAATGCTGACGCAGTATGGTATTGCACTTGTAGGATTTTTACTCTTTAGTCACAGGTTAACAAGAAAGACTTTGTTTAAAAAAAAAGGATGAAATATTTAGGCCAAAGATTGTGAACTCAAAAATATTTAAAAAAAGAGGGAAAGCCGTCTATAGTCACTCTTTGTGCTTGGCCCATTTGAATGAGAGTTATTGACTCTAAGCGGCTCTGGTTTCATTCAAATTCTTCATATATGTCTTTCTTTATGGCTGAATAGTTTTTCATTGTGTAGAGACACCACACCTTCTCTAACCACTCCTGTATGGGTGGGCAGGTAGGTTGCTTCCAGGATTTGGCTATTACGAAGTGTGCTGCTATAAACATGGGTATGCATGTGTCTTTTTGGTATGTTGACTTTATTTCTTTTGGGAATATGCCCAGTAGGGCAGTAGCTGGATCAAATGGAATTTCCATTCTCTGCTCTGTAAGGAACCTCCCGGCTGCTCTCCATAATGGTTATACCATTCTGCATTCCCACCAGCAGTGGAGTAGAGGTCCTTTTTTCCCCCTCACACCCTCACCAACAATTGTTGTTTTATGAGTTCTTGATGTTGGCCATTCTAACTGGAGTGAGGTAAAACCTCAATGTGGTTTATATTTGCATTTCCCTGATGGTCAATGATGGAGAACACTTGTTCACAGGCTTGTTGGCCATTTGAAGCCCAGTTGGTCATGGTGTATAATCTTCTTTATGATTTGCTGTATTCTGTTGGCAAGGATTTTATTGAATATTTTTTGCATCTACTATATTCATTAGGTATGACTGTTGAAGACATTATGTCAACTTGAGGGAATCAGGAACCATACCAGCATTAGGGTTTGGGAACCACGCATTAGGGTTTAGGGAATCGAGAACCAGTCTGGATTAGAGTGTGAGTGACTTGTGGGCTGGCCAAGAGGGAAGACCACCCACCTAGATGTTGGAGGCCCAAGTGGAACTCCAACAGAATAAAAGGAAGGAAGAAAGATTGTTACAGCTTCTTCCCGTGGGAAAGCTCTCGCCTTGGCAGTTGTCTATGGATACTGACTCGCTACACATGACATATCTTCAGCACAGATTTGTTTCAGTCTTGACTTGTGCCTGTCTGCCCACGATGGAGATCTACTTCACAGCTGAGCAGTCATCTTGGACTATCTCTATCCTCAGATTTGTAAGCCTTCCTGTTAGATCCGTTTTGTTATAAAATCTGTAAATTCTGCCTTTAAAAGATCCCAAACTAATACATTAGGGATTCTGGCCTGCAATTTTCTTTTTTTGTTGGGTCTTTGTCTGGTTTTGAAATTAGAGTTGTGCTTGCTTCCAGAAATGATTTGGGCAATTTTTCCTCCTTTTCAATTTCTTGAAAAAGTTGGGTGAGCATTGGTACTAAATCTTCTCTAAATTTTTTATAGAATTCTGCTGGGAGTCCATCAGGTCCTGGGTTCCTCTTGGTTGGAAGTGTTTTTATTACTTTCTCAATATCATAGGTGGATATTGGTTTATTCATATGCTTAAGTTCATTTTCATTCAGTTTTGGTGGTTGATATCTGTTTAGGAACTCATCAGTTTTTTTTAGATTTATAAATTTATTGGTGTATAAATTTTCAAAGTAACTTCTTATTATCCTTTCGGTTTCCTTGTTATCTGTTGTAATTTCATCTTTTTCATCCCTGATTGTATTCATGTAGATTTTTCTCTTTTTTGCAAATTAATCAAGAGCTTTATTAATATTGTTTATCTTTTCAAAAATTGACTTTTTGCTTTATTTATTTTTTGTATTTATTTTTAGTTTCTATTTCATTGATCATTGATTTGTGCTCTGATCTTTATAATTTTATTTCTTCTGTTAGGTGTGGAGTTGTCTTGTTCTTGTTTTTCTAGCACCTTCAGTTGTGAGGTTAAATAATTTGTTTTGGATTGCTCAGTTCTTTTTATGTGTGCATTTATGGAAATAAATTTTCCTCTTAACACTGCCTTCACTGTGTTCCAGAGATGGTGCTGTGATGAGCTGCCATTGTTGTTTGTCTCTGTGAATTTTTTATTTCTTTCTTGATTTCTTTTGTAACCCAATGTTTATTTAGAAGAGTGCTGTTCAGTCTCCAGTGGTTTGAATTGTATCTTTTGATTGTGTTGGAGTTGATTTCTAGTTTTACTCTGCAATAATCTGATAAGGTACATGGGATTACATCAATTTTTAAAAAATCTCTTTAAGCTTATTTTGTGGCCTAGAATACTGTCTATTTTGAAGAATGTTCCATGAATGGCTGAGAAAAATGACTATTCTGTTTTTGTTGGATTAAGGAAATTCTGCATATGTCTGTCAGATCCATTTCTTCTAAGATGTCATTCAGATCTATTATGTCTTTGCTGATTTTGTGTCTAGTTGATCTGTGTTCTTGGGATAGAGGGGTACTAAAGTCCCCCACTTGTAAAATCTAAAAGAATGATGTGAAATACCAACTGACAAATTCACTCAGCATTTAAGAGAGGAGTTAGGCATAAGAAGTCAGTCAGGAAGGTGTTTTCATTGTTGTTGTTGTTGAAGGGGGACAAGAAAGATGCTGTCTACCTACCTGACTGATTAGTTAGTTCGCCTGAGTGAAAACAAACAAACTAAGGCAAATTCTCAGACATAATCAACCAAGTAAAGATGAGATAGAAATAAAATTCTAAACTGGAATGTCTATGGATATCAAGAGAATTTAATAGGTACCAGAAAGAGCTACTGGGATGAAGAAGATGTGAAGCAAAATAAAAACTAAAAACAGATGACAACAGCAACAGCCTCATAAAATTCTTCAGTATAAAAGACAAAAATTTTCTGTGCTTGGTGGTGCATACCTGTAGTCAGTCTAAGCATACTGGCAACTTAGTGAGATCCTGTCTCAAAAAAAGGAGGGTAGAGCTGTAGTGCAGTGCAAAAACCTGAATTCAATCCCAGTCGTGCAAAAGAAATAAATTATATGAGATTCCCAAAAATAAAGGTTAAAAAAAGATAGGAAAGTCGCTACAAACGAGTAAAGTTAGATCAACATCAGACAGTATTTTAAGACTTAGTTTCAGAAGAAACAGGGGAAGCATGAAATGGCAGGACAACAAACCAACAAAACACGTTGAGAGCATTAAGCTTGATTGTGACACCCTGGTTGTCTTTGGAGCCACCTAGAAGACAGAAAACACGCTTCTCTAAGCATGTATTGATGGGTCATAGAGGTGTGGCTTTGCATGCTACATCTAGTCCATGGCCCCTTATTTTCTGGGTCTGTTTTTCTTCTCTGTTTTCTAGTCAATATGAATCTAGTGTCTTTGCTCTGCCATACCGTCCCGCCATGACTCCCTTCAGGTCAATCACCTATTGTCTGAACCCTCTGAAACCATGAGCCACTCTGCTCCTATAGGTTGTGGGCTTTGAATGTTGTGTCCTAACAGTAGGAAAACTGACTGATATAGAGCCCAACATCTTTAAAATTACTGATGGAAGGACAGTAGTAGGCAATTCAGAAGAAAAATAATAATAAGATGTAAAGAAGTTAAATTGCCCAAGGAGGTACAATGGTTTCAATCCAGTGAAGTTAAAACAAAGTTAGTGATTGCTATATTACATTACCATGTTTAAACTGATTAAATCTATATGAGAATCTAGCATATTAAAAAAGTCAAAAAGTATCATGTAATAGATATTTGTTGCTATGGCTACCCAGAAGTCCTCCGAAGATGTTCCCTGACTTGACTTTGGTGGTCAACTGTTCCTCATTGCCAGCCTATAATTAAAGTTAAAGGGAATCACAGCCAGGCCATAGTGATTGGTTCTGGCTAGGTACAGCCTTGGTCAGAGCAGATGAGATTCAGTTCCAGAACTTCTGTTTGCAACTTGAGCAGTCTGAGAAATTGGATACTTCAAACTGTGAACACAAAACCACTGATGGCAATTGCAGATGTTTGGGCAGAAGACACCTGAGAACGGAGCCAAGAACTTGGAGAAGGCAGAAGCAAGAATCAAATCCAGGAAGCATTGTTTTAATTTAGAAAGAAGACACATCTGAAGCCAAATCTGTCTGAAGGCGTTCGGTTACATGAGCTAATGGATCCTCTGATAAGTTTGTTTTCTTGTTTTTATTAACAAGAGAAGGGGTCTTGAACAATATATGTGATTGCCCTGAAGGTGATGTGTTAATCTGCTTTTTTTTCACTGTAATAAATATCTGAGATGTTCACCTTAAAAAGATAAAATATTTATTTTGGCTCATAGTTTTGGAGGTTTCAGTCGCTGGTAGGCCGGCCCCTTTGTGTTCTGGACTATAGTGAGGCAAACATCGTGGTGGAAAGTGCACAATGGTACAACACTTTATCTTCCAGAAGCTGGGAAATGAGGGAGAGAAGGAGGAAAAGGCCGTGTTCCCACATCTGCTTTGGCAGCACGTCCTCCAAAATCTAATTTCCTTCCGCTAGGTCCCACTGCACAAAGATTCTCATGGCCTCACAGCCAAAGATTCTGAAACAAGGAAACAAAAGAAATCCCAACTTCCGAATAGTAATTACCATGTTTACCATTATCTTGGTAATCCACACAGAAAATCTGTGAAACTTCTGAAGAAACTTTATGTTATATGTTTATAGGTGTGTTCTATTGCTGTTAGTTTAAAACAAAACTATTTCTAGGATTTCACTCTGTGCATACAGATGTTTTAGACCTGTAATCACAGGACAAGTACAGTTTAATATTACTTATGCATAATTTAATGCTAATTAAAATAATATTCTTACATTTTTGCTGTCTGTATAATAATCCATCATATCATTCATGTTATTTAGAAATGCCCCTAATACTAAATTTAAAAAAAAACATTTTCCATTATTTTCTCTTGTCTTTTTTACTTTTTAATCATATACTTTGTATTTTTAGGGCTGTTTTAGTTCACAGAAAACCTCAAAGGAAAACACAGAGATTTCCACTGTCGCCAGCTCACACGTGTCTTCCCCAATACCAACAACTCCCTCAGCCCTCGTGATATACATGTCACAGGTGATGAACCTATAATACATTGGCACATAAAAGCTACTCAGTGCTCACAGTTCACATTTTCTATGTGTATATTTTGGTGATGCAGATTGTATAGGTTTAGACAAATGTGTATGAAATACGTCCATCATGACAATATCTCATGCAGTCTTTTCGCTATTAAAAATCTGTGCCCTGCCTCTTCACAGCCTCATTCTTGCCAACATCTGATAACTACTGATTTTTATTGTTTTCACAACTTACCTTTCTAGAATGTCATTTGATTAGAATCATATGTTATCAATGGTTTATTTGACATAGCACAATACATTTATGTTTCTTCCAATATTTTTCATAGTGTGATAGCATTATTTTTGTATAATGTTCTGTGAGAGGATGTGCCACTGTTTTGTATCATTTACTTATTCATGAACATTGATGTGTTTTGGATCTGGAACACCCCCAAAAGCCTCATGTTTGGAGGATTTTGGTTTCAATTTTGGGAGTTAATAATACTGATTTCCTGTGCTGTTGACAGGCTGTCTGGTCAGAAAGGGAGGATCATTGGGACTTGACATGAGTAGGACGTGACCTGGAAGGATACTCATTCCCTTCTGCCTTCCTCACTTGGCTTCCTCTTTGTCAAGGGATGAACAGATTTTCTCCAGCGAGGCCGTGTGCTGGGTCTCTTCATCGCTGCCAGCCACCCACGAATGGGTGGAGATGAGACCTGCAACCATGGGCTAAAATAAATCTTTCGTCTCTTAAGTTGTAGGCATCGGGCACAGTGTGTCAAGAACAAAAAAGTGACTGTGAAAAACATCTTGGTTGGTTTTGAGGTTGAGCAATTGTGACGACAGATAGTATAAATGCTCACGTGCAGGTTTTTGTGCAATCATAAGTTTTTGAGTTCTTAAATAGATTCCACAAATGGTGCTACCTGGATCATAATGCATGAGAATGTTAAGTTTCATAAGAAAATGCCCACCAGCCCCCATGGTGTGTATACATTCAGCATTTCCACCGGCACTGGTGGAGAATTCCTGCTGTCCCACATCCTTGCCCACATTTAGTGTTGTCAATGTGCAGATTTTGGCCATTCTAACAGCTGTGTGGTAATATCTCATTGTTGTCTTAATTTCCATTTCCATGAGGACAGATGTGGAACATCCTTTTATGTGCCATTTGCTAGTTCACATGCCTTTTGTCGTCTTATCTTCTTTTGATGAGAGATTTGTTAAATTCTTTGGAATATTTTTAATTGATTTCTTTGGTTTCTTATTGTTGATTTTAAGAGGTCTTTGTATAGTTTAGATAATATTCTTTTACCAGATATATTATGTGCAAACATTTTTCTTCAGTTAAAGGTTTGTCTTATTATTGTCTTGACATTGTCATTTATAGAGCAAGAGTTTTTAATTTTTGATACTATAGGAAACTTTGCATAGCAATGTAGCCAGATCTATGTTGTTTACTTTTGTAGCTGTACTGTATGTTTCATGTATATGTATTATGTAGCTGTCCTTATTAATTGAATTTTGCATGTGGAATTAAAGGCAATTTTAAAAACTCAAGTTGCATCCTAACTGCATCCAAAAAAATCTGGAACAAAGAAGAAAGTGTAGTTTCTATGATTTTTAATGTATTGGTCAAATCTGCAGAAGAGTAATATATTCTTTTAAATAAAGTGATAGTTTAATAACAAAGAAAAATATTGACAGATTGTGTTATTCTCAAAACCGTATTTTACAAGAAAAGTTAATGTTTTGAAAAAAGTTAACATTAATATGATAATCTCAGGATGTTACAATTTCATGGAACTTAATGTGGGAAATAGTGGGAATAAGGGGGCAAGTAAGGGGGATCAAAAGGAGAGAGGGGAAGGACTTGTAACTTTGTCATGATATCTACATGCACAAAATGCTCAAGATCAATGTAAACTTTAAGTTAGGCACTTATACATATCAACAAAATGGGAATAAAGAATAATAGCATCTGAACAATATATCAAATATTTAAGTAAGTAATTTGTACCTATTTACATGACTCAACGACAGTTAAGAGAAACTTGAACTCCAAAAAGATAACTACATCAAGTACATTTCCCAAAGAAAGAAAAGTTATGGTAAACACATAAGCATCAATGAAAAATGTAAATTAAGTGATGGCAGACCAATAACAAGAAATATTATAAAAATCAATAATATGATTAATGTAAATACTCAGCAAAGTGGAAACTCTCCTGACATAATACAAAGAAACTGAATACAAATTTGCAATCATTTCATAATAACAAATAACAAAATTTTGATTCACACAATGTGAACATCAGTAAGATGAAATACAAAAGTAAAAATAGTTATTTTATGATAATTTCATTAGGCATGGTTATTTTAAAACTTTAAGTGTTGATGTTTTATTCTTGTTTTAAGAATAATAAAAAAACTTTTGGTTTTGAAATTCATTGGTCTTCTATTAATTAGACAATACTGTATTTGATGTCAGGAAGTTTTTCTGCTATGATATAATTATTTGTGTCTCCATAAAATTTCTGTGCTGAAATCTAATCTCCTGTGCAGTAACATTAGAAAGTGGGTGCTCAGGGGAATGAAGGTCTTGAGGCCTTACGGGTGGAATCCGTGCCCTTACAAAGCTGCCCGAGGGCTCTGTGTTACTTCCCCCATGCCCAGCTTCTTTCTACACAGCGAGACAACACTATGTATGAACCTAGACATTGACTCTTAGACTCTGATCCTTTGGCTTCCTGACCTTGGGCTTCCAAGTCCCAGATGTATGATGAATAACCTTCTGCTCTTTATAAGCTTATCTAGTGTGTAGTAGTTTGTTATAGAAACCTGAGTACATCAAGAGAATTTGTAATTTGTCCAAGTGGTCTCAACACGTCAGAGGATGCCAACTTACAAAAAGGCAAAATATGCAAGTTCTCCATAGAAGTAAACTGAAAAACTTGCAAATTATTTTATAATAAGATGAATGTATTACTGTTTTTTGGCATTCCTGCATACAATGAGGAATACTTAGGAACAGTAAACTATAGAACTTCTCTCAGGGAACAAGAAGCCTGAAAAACTTTTATTTCTGCAAAATTCTTGAGAACTGATAGAAAATAGAGAAAAACCAAAACAGAAGACAGTAACTGTGGCAAAATAAATTATGGTGCTAGATCGTCCACAACAAAATACTACAGGATGAGTGGCTTCCGCCGGCAGTGCCTGCGATTTCCCCACAGACTGGAGTGGGGTGTGAGGTCCGGGGGAGGCGCAGACATCATCGCCTCAGCCCCCCTCCAATCTTCAGACTTCAGCCCCTCCTGAGGAATGTGCCCCCCCGATCTGACACATGCGCAGTTTCCAGTCGGGTTCTCCCTCCCGTGAGAATCCAGGGACAGGAGCGGAGCTCAGGAAGTGATGAGAGTAACCGGGTGGGCAGTGACTGTGGATGCAGGTGAAACTTCGCTTGCCCGCCTGCCACTTACTGCCTGCCGAGTTGCCTAGTTGCCAAGGGGCCATGACCCCCTTGGCTTAAAGAACAGGCGGTTATTTTCCCAGCCTTGGAGGCTGGACATCAGCAAATTTGGGGTCTCCTTTCTGCCTTTCCTCAGCTGACTTCCCTATCCTCACGTGGTGTTCCTCAGTGCTCTTTCATCCCTAGAGTTCCTTCCTTTTCTTAATTATTAATGTTGAGTTAGGGCACCCATGTTGTGATTCTATTTAAGCTTAATTAGCTCTCATGTGGCCTATTTGCAAATGAAATTGCAGAAGGTGAAAGGCCTTCAAAGTAGGAATGTGAGTGGGACACGATTTCACCCATAACATACTTAAAGTTTTATATTTAATAAATCACTACTCTAATCTTCATATTTTATATAAGTGCAATCTATGTTTGTTATCAGTTGAAGATAATGTTGGACGATAATTATTCAGAATCTTTGTGACAAGAAATCAAGACGGGTGACCCTTCCGATAAACTCCCCTTTCCCTTCCCTTGACAGTCCTCATGGGTGGCCCCAGCTTCCTGAGTGGCCCTTCAAAGAGGCAGATGATGCACCCCAGAGGTACAGAGGCCGAGCTTGCTCCGTTGAGTAAAGCTTGGATGAAGTGTAGGATGGGAGGGAGCTAAACACATAATTCTGTGTTTTCTTTGGTGAGTCTCACTTAAATGTGCTTCTCCCTTGAAACTTTTCCCCAGTGTCTGAGCTGCTGAGTGGATTCAGCCCCTTAGTGGCCCCATATCCACATGGCAGTGGAGCTGCGGCCGGTGCAGCAGCACAGGGCCTCGTTTCCTTTCTCTGGACAGTTTATGTTGCTTTCTCCTCAGCCTTGAGCCAGCCAAATAAACATCAGTGCTTAAAACGATCTCAAGCGATGCTACCAACGCAGAAAATATGAGTTATTACAATTACACTGGAAGTTTACTTTGTTTCAGAAATTGACATGGGTTATATGAGGATTTGCCTAATAATACCGAGCCAGGCTTTCAGGTTTTATTAAGAACCAGAATGAGAATAATTATTTGATAGCATTGTGTCAAAATGTCATTACTATTTTCAAAGTTATGTTTATATAAAAACAGAATACAAAATACTTAGAATATTACTCCTGTAAAGGCATAAAGCGCCTAACACAAAGAAGATCTGTTTTCCAAATTAACACATAGGCCACATGCAACAATTTGTATTATTATTCTCTGTCTGCCAAGATAATTTTTTCTGGGTTGCTCTGAATGATTGTCCTTCCGAGAAATAGTAACAGGAAGGCAATGGCTTCTTCTTTAGAAACTGGTACATTTAGATAATATGTTTCTATGTCAATTTATATTTTTAGTAAATTTCTATAAGCAAATCTAATATATGAAAATTAGTATCATTAGATCAAATAGAATCATTGACTCTTTTCTGTTTTAAAAAGTCCTCCTCTTTTTTGCATTCTCTGCCAGTATGAGGAACATTAAAAAATACCCATTCTTCACCTTAAATTAGTTTATCTGGTATGGTTGAAGAGATGAAACTTTAAAAATCATATCCAGGGTAAATGATGCTAAGGGTCCATTCTCTCCTGTTTTGTGTCACTGATAGCATAATACCACATACAGACAGGGTGAGTTCAAGAGGTTGGTTTGGGCTCCAGGTTTCCACCCAAGGTACATCTGATGTCTGCCTTCTTGTTGTGGGAGTCCTAAGGCACTCCAGGATGCCACGTGGCAGGAAATAGAGCACCACAAAGATCTAGCCAAAGTGCATTTTATAGGCGACCACTCTTGAGTTAACCCATTCATTCAGTAATTAAGCATATAATTTAATACATTTATGAGGGCAGAGCCCTAATCCTCTTAAGAGTTCCAAGGTTTATCTTTTACCATCTCACAATGGAAATTAAATTTCAACAGAAGTTTTGAGGAAGACTGTCTATTTTCAAACCACAGAGGATCACAAAAAAGGTGCTGATAAATTGTTATGGGAACTCAAAAGTGAAAGATGCTTTATTTTTCTAACATGGATCTGAGAACTACTTGGTTTTTAAAGTTTTTATTTCAATTTATGTTTTATTATATAAACAAATTTTTCAATGAGAACCTTTAAATGGAATTTGCCTTTTTTGTAAATAAGTATCTAGAAATACTTGGATATATTAATTTCTCATCATTAACTTTGGTTGTTAGTCATTGGTAACATGATGATTATGTTCAAGGAACATAAACACATAGCATAAAATGATAGAAACCAGATAATTACCTCTGAAATGATTGTAAAAGAAGTCATGTGACAATCCAGCCAGCGTGCAGGTACAAGCCTGGAATGCTAGCATTCCAGGAGGCTGGAGCAGTAGGATCCCTAGTCGGAGCCCAGCCTGAGCAACTCAGTGGCTTAGCAAGAAGCTGTCTCAATATAAATGAAAAAGGCGGGGAAGCAGGGGACAGAGGTCTGTGTAAAGATCCCGGGTCCAGTCACCGCTCTCACAGAAGCCAAACAGCAGTCTGCACACAGAATAAATCCCAGCATGTTTTTTAGTCATACTTTCCTGTATCTCTTGCTTAGGTACCAAAGCGGCGTGTCGAAGACCAGCAAGTGATCAGAGGATCTGTCATCACCGTACATTTCTGTGCGTATTTAGGTACTTGAACGGCAGGCACAGCTGAGCCTGACATAGTCTTTAGATGTGACATACACACTTGACCTTTACAATAACCTCATAAGGTATTACTGTCTTGAAAATTTGACATAAAATCAGGCCATTTTCTTCACCACACAATGTCTTCTATTATAGATGGTGGCACACCTTTTTAAAATTTCCTTTAATACTTAGAAATATTATTAGCTGGCAGTTTTTCCTATGTGTTATTTGATATCGGGGTGCATATTTAAAAATCTGTAAAAGCACTTAATTTTTGTGGAAATGCAAAGCTCTTAATACTGCTCCTGAGGAAATGTTAAGATTTTTCTTTCTATTACTCTAACAGAATCTATCCCTGGGAGATATACAAACTTTGCGTATGTCATAAAAGTGTCGTCTCTAGCGGCAGGAACTTTGCAAGAATATTTACAAAAGTCTGTCCCTTTGCTGTCATTTTTCCATGTGCATTTTCAGACAGCACATATATTCTGAGTTTGAAGTGGAAAATAGCCACTTTGTGCCAGTATTTACTTCACTTTGGAAAAGAAGGATGTGGACAAATAAACCCAAAGGGTCTCCTTTCCTTGGGAAGAATATTATGATTTATCTGCATGGGGTGCACTACCGGTGGCCCCAAGTCTGCAAGAAAATCATGAGTGGAGAGAGAAGCTATCAAGTAGGACTTTCATGCATCGCAAGATGGGCTGCTGAAGTCTGAGAGTGAGGCAGAAGAGGTCCGAGAAGCACAACTGGGCTCTAGAAAGTCCCACAAGACTAGAACTGACCCAAGAAGAGTTCAAAATCTTAGCCAGACCTGTTAAGAAAGAAACTGCATTGAGAACATTTCCCACAAGGAAATGCAGCAGCCCGAGTATTTTCACTGTGGAATTCTTTGCTGGAGCAAGAGTTGGCTAAGTATAAACCACTGACCTCTTAATTTAAATGATTGTGCTAGAATTTTAGAAGCTGCAGAAACAGAAAGCAGTGCACTCAGGAAGCAGACACGCAGGTGGTCTGTACACGTTTGCTTTGGTTGGTTGAGGGCAGACTATGAAATCCACGTTGAGTAAAGGGAGAGCGGGGAATACGTACACATATGAAGGTGGATGGGATTTGCTTTGGAATCCTACTAATTGCTATCGTCAAATGTTGTGTAGATAATGAACAAATTATGAAATATTATAAATGACATACAAAAATTCAAATACTAGGCAGGTTCTGGGAGGAGGCTCCTTCTGCTCCTTTTCTCCTCTTCCTTCAATTCTTCCTCCTATTTTTGTTGCTGTAACTTACTTTATGAATTTCACATAGAGTCAACAACATCGTCTTTTTTGCTTTCTTTTTCCTCCTTCAAAAATTGGTTATTTTAGCAATTATTTTTTCTATTATATACTTTTGTTCATATGTGACAATAGTGTATAGTTTTATTGTTTCTGGATAAAATGAGTTAAGCAAGGAAAAAAGTAAATACATTGTAACTATGTAGAGTGTACTTTAAGTGAAGATGAAAAAGATAACACGATTTCTAAATTTTTATTTTCTTAATAAGCTTTGAAATTTTCCATTAAATGCTTCATCTTAAGTGTGAGTTCTTTTGCATCAACACTCTTTCATCACACCTTGTTCTGTTCTATGGCCTGGGTTACTAAGTTCAACATTCTGTATACCTGCACTCCCTTCTGCATGGGTTACACAGCTGGAAGAAAACACACATACACACCAACCCCGCAGTCCTAGTTGCTCTCTCCTTCCTGGGATCAATACCAACACCCACAACATAAGAGAGGAAACGTATGTTTTAATTCACTGTTTTTAGGGGAGTTTCAGTGCATTCATGTGTTGTCTGCAATGGTGACAATCAAGTGGAAGGATGATGTCATAAAGAGGACGGTGAGGTCACAATAGAAAAAATGAGGTTATAGTAAGGCCATAATGGGAAAAAATGAGATCATAGCAGGGTAAGATGGGATCAGGATGAAGTAAGATGAAGTTATAGCAAAGTAGGATAGGTCATAAGAGAACAAACATCATACTGCAACAGAACCAGAATATAGCAACAGCGGGTACTATAAGGTCAAAATAAAGTAAGAGCAAATCATGATAAGGTAAGATGCAGTCTTATCAAAGCAGGATGAGCATAAAGAGATAAGGGAGGTCATAATGGGACCTGAAGAGGTGATAATATAAATGGGAAAAAGCCAGAAAGTGGTTTAATGAGATCATAATAAAGCATGATCAGAGTAAAATGAAGTCGAAGAGGTGAAACTTGAGGTCACAGTTGGGTACCTGCTGTTGTAATGTGGCATGATGAAAACATAATTGATTATAATGAGTAAGATGTGGTCATTATGGTGTAAAATGAGGTGACAAGGGGTTAAGTTGAAGACAGTATGGGGTTTGACAAAGTCCAAATGTAGTAGAAAGTTCTCACAATGGGATATGATTAACTCATAATTAATAAGAATAAATCATAATGTATTAGTAAACCACAATTAGCTTATAATTAATTATTATGAAATAAAAGGAGGTTGGATAAAGTCATTTTAGTATATGGTGAGGTCATAGTGGAACAGGATGAAGTCATAATGGTATACAATTAGGCCATGATGAAGACAGATGAAGTCAAAATTGGATACTATAAGGTCATAATGGAGCAAGATGGGATTATAAGGGAGCTTGATAATGTCATAATGGACTAAAATAAAGTCAAAATAAAGTGAAAAGACATCATAAAGACCATTGTCTTAGTTACAATGAGTAAAATGCTGTCCTTACAGAATACTTAATGCATTCTATTTTTAATATTTGTGTGTATGTGAAAGTCTGTATCACTGGAGGAACTGGCACAAGGAAGTTATTTTACACACACACACACACACACACACACACACACAAACACACGCAGTATCTTTTTATATAAATCTCAAAAAAATCTATCTGTCAGTGTGTGTGTGTGTGTGTGTGTGTGTGTGTGTGTGTGTGTGTGTGTGTGGTCCTGGGAATGGAGCACAGAATCTTTGCAGTGAGCTCCATCTCCAGGCCAGTTTTGAGTTTTGATTGCACAGCAGTGTCTCACCAAGCGGCTTATTCATGGCCTGACCACCCAGTTTTCTCTAGGCACAATTAGCAATCTCAAGAGCACTTTTGTCCTTTGAGGCAAAACAAATGTCAAAAGAACTGTGCTAGCAAAATAAATATCACCTACACAGAGGTAAATGTTAAGGCAGTAGATAGAATGTGCTTACATAGAAGGAATTCAGTACCATCTTGAGCAGAAGGATGCAAATTCACTAAAAGCCATCTTTTATATGCTCAAAGAATCACAATGATCCCTCTCTCCCATGTAATGCCACTGCTGTCAGAATGGTCTCCAGGGTCAGGACAGGTAAACTGAGGCCCGTGAAGCAACGGCTGTGCCATGGGGGCTGTGGAGGTGTCTACTAACCCGTTGTCAGGTCAAAAGCCTCGGGACAGCCTGAAGCACAGGCACACTCTCTCCAGGAAAAGAAAGTGGTGGGCAGGAAGCTGAGCATTTGGGATAAACGAGGTATCCATGCCCAGGAGCAGGGAATGAAGAGCTTCTAAATAAATCTAAAAATCAGAAAATAGTGTAGCTTAAGGTAAACTGGCTGTCAGGGCTTCATTACCAGATCTTGAGTCTTTCTCGTTCACCTGTAAGTGAGTTTGGAATATTTGTTAAAGCTTTTACTTATTTATTGCCTTAGTACAAAAAGGACGGTGGATGAAACCTGCCCATTTTTAAGTATTACAGATAATCTGGGAAATAACCATCACAACTGTTATTATACATGTAATGCAGGAGGCAAAGGAAGGGTTTTGGGGGGACAATCTCAAAGAAACTCTGCTAGTTTCCAATAGAATATTAGGTGTCCCAGTAGAATTAAAGTGATGAGTTCCTGCTGGACCATTTCAACCTCAGAAGGTGTCTTAGCTACTTTATTTTTTGTGTCTGTGAGTGAACACCAGACATTCACAAGTTAAAGGAGGAAAGAGTAACTGGACTCGCAGCTTCAGAAGGTGTTACATAGTCAGTTCCTGGATAGCCGGCAACAGTGGAAGCCCACGATAGAGGCTGGAGAGCTGCTCGCCCCATTGTAAAAATAGACAGAAACCAAGTCAAGCCGGAGCCAAGTGACTCCGGAGACAGGCAAAGCTTGATACTTCCTTGGAGGAAGCAGTAACAGTGTTTCTTTTATTCCTTTAATCACTTCAAGCTTCCAGTTGCCCCTGCCCCCTTCTCATCCCAGGGTTAGTGCCCCACCCTCCCTTCCTGGCCCACAAGTCAACAGCACATACCTGAAAGCTCTGTCTTGGGGGCCCCTCAGGAGCAACAAGTTGACACAATCTTTCCAAGTCAAACCCCTAGTGTTTGCCCCTTTCAGCCATCCCCTACCTCCCCAAAACATGGGGCTTTTGGGGATTACTCAAGATCCAAATTATAGCAGAAGGACCACAGGCAGTGAGTGGGCTGTGCCAGGATATGGGCCGTACAAATTGGTTGTAATTTATATCCAAGTCTACGAACCTTAAGTTGTTTTCAATAATTATGTACTTTTAAGCAGTCAAGTAGAAAAAACAAACATATAATTGCAATAATCTGCCAGATATACTATATGTACCTACATAATATACATATATAGTACATGAAGTAAAACATATATTTATTATGTATATACCACCTAGAAACAAATATAAAAGTATATTAAAATTACAAATATAAATATAGCTAAAATTAATTATATACTCTATACATAGGTATGTTATATATATCTAAACTATTGCATATTTAAAATATAGTACATGTATAAGTATATATATATATATATATATATATATATATATATATACACACATACCCATTGTGTGTGCATATATGTATATATATATATATATATCAAAATGAATATACACATTTGATATATATAGTAGTTCCCAAGCTGCATGTGAGATACATTCCTCAGTTCGCACTGTGTCTAAAATTGTAGATAGTACTACATCCTACACATAATGTGCTTTTAAGAAATATGTAGCTATAACAAAGTTTAATTTATAAATTAGGCATAAGTAAGACAATAATGGCAATGATCATAAAATAGAACAATTCTAATCATACATTGTAATACAATGGGCCCTGGCATTACTCTTGAGCTGTGGAGCCTTTACTTGACGGAAGGATGCTACGTAAATAGTGTAAGCGCTGCGATGCCCCAACAGGTGACTTCGTGATCAGGTAAACGAGTAGCAGGTGTGCACAGCCCACAGAGCAGGAACCTTAGACCAAGTAATGACTCATATCAGGACATAGCTGAATGGCATGAGATTTTTTATCATGCCACTGAGAAGGATGCAGAGTTTAAAATATTAATTGCTTGTTTCTAGAAATTTCTATGTAATTTTTTCAAACTAAGATTGTGTACCAGTAACTGGCACTGTGAAAAGTACGACCATGGATCAAGAGAATTGCTGTGTGTGGGTATGCGAGATCCTGTCATAAATACCAGTGAATGTTCAAAGGACACATTGCCTCTAACACTTTCCCCCAGGAAGTCCCATGCCCAGGGTGTCTGCCTTCACTGGGAACAGACTCGTTCCATCATTTTTGCCACTTCCCGGGGCAGCTCCTAGAGTCCTCTTTCATGGACATTTTTGGTTGCACTTTCAGGGCTGCCACGGTGTTCTGAATCAATTCAAAGCAGTTACCTTTCACCGCCATTTTGGCTTTGAGGAAGATCAAGAATTTGCAAAGCGTGAGTTAGGGTTGGCAGCCACGACAGCCAGGTGAGGACAGCTTGCAACACATCTGAGATTCTAAACATCCAAGTAGTGCTTCAAAGATGGATCTCTCTGACGATCACTGTCTGTGCTGCAGTGGGTTCAAGGCATTCTCATAATCACGGCTATGAAGCTGTACCAGCCTCCTGGGAATACGTCACTTTTCCCCCGTAGACACTATGCACTTGCTTCTGAGTAGCTCAGCAATGTTTTCTGGATGTGCGCCATGCACAGTGCTTTCTACACAGCAGCTTATTTACAATAGAACTGCTGGCATATTGAGCTACACGTGCTAGCGTTACTGCAGAAGTGATTGTACTGTGGCCACTGTTACATAAATGATAAGAAAGGCTGTGTATGGGTGTCCTTACATACCAAAGGGGGGCAATATGAAGTCATAGGTGAATTCAGTTCAAGATTTAAACATGTTGGAGCAAAAAAATAAAAACTTTTTTCTATTTAAATAAATGTGAGTTTGTGCTCGTGCCTGGAAGTATTCAGTAAAGGAAAGGGTTGCCTTTACACTCTCAGGTAGAAAGCACATGTAGCCACAGTGCCACTGGCAGTTAGCTTCTTTCTCTTTCTGTTTCCATGTATGGGGCTGGACTATGTATGTCACTGTCCTTGGAGAGAGCGGGGAGGAGGTCAAGTGAAACATTAAGGCTCAAGTGAGAAGAATCAGAGAACCCCAATGTTGAAGGTGCTTGGATTTTGGGGCATTTTTGGTGGACGATCCAAGTTAAAAAGAAAATTTCTTAACTTTCACTTGTATTCTGAGGTAAAATAAGATAATTTTCATTATGCATGTCAGAACTATAGTTTCTTAATTTGTAGCGAAGTATATAAAGCATTTAATTTTCTTTTGATTAGAAAAAATTGGAGATCATACCACTGTAATTAACTAGAACATTGTGTTTTTTTCAGTAATGTTAAAGGCCAGACCTAAGGCATCCTATACACTTGAAATCAAATTAAATAAAAAATACCTCTAATGCACCCAAGTTTAGAAGAAGGGTGTGAGACTCGGTGGAGCCCACTGAGCAACTTTGATGGTGGTGGTTTGTCAGGAGTAGGGTAGAAGCAGGATACGTGCCAACTCCTGGAGGAGCAAGGGGAGAGGCAAGGAGTGGAAGCTTGCGTCTACTCATAACGTTGCGAAAGTGACCTGATTGCGACAAGAAGCATCACCTGCCTTGTCCTAGCAAGTGCAGGGTGTTGTGACTACCTCTGAGGCTTCCTCCCAAAGGTAAGGGAAAAGACGCAGAAGCCGCGTCTCCTCTGCGGAAAGTGACTAGCATAGAAGCGATACCTGTCGCCAAAGCGGCTGCACTCTTAAGCTCTGATTTGTGATGAATGTGGGTCCTCCCACCAGCAATCGTCAGAGTCTCGACTCTTTTTTCAGTCATATTTATGAGCATGAGCTCTTATCTCATTGTAGATAACCATTTGCATTTCCCTAACCCACGAGGCTGACTACTCTTTTGTGTAGTAATTGTCTGCTTTCGTAACTTCTTTTGAGAAATATGTATTCAATTTTTTTGTGTTTTTCATAGCGTATTTGTTTAATAGCTTAGTTGCTGAGTTGCACAATGTCCATATATACTATAAAAATGAATGCCTTTCTGCAAATACATCCTGTGGGCTGCCTTTCCAAATCTTTGATGATCGGCCTCTTTTGCAGGACAAGTTTTAGTTTTCATGAAGTTAATTTACCCTGTCCTTTCTCATTTGTATTTTTGGTTATGTATAAGAATCTCTCGCCTAACCCAACGTCACAAAGAGTTACTCGTAGGTTTTCTTCTGTGAATATTAATCTTAGTTCTTACTTTTCTGTCTATAATTCATTCTAAATTATAAATAATGGAAGATAAGTAAATACGGTGTGAGGTAGGGGTTCAACTTTATTATTGTGCACAGTCATAGCCAGCTATCCAGCACCCAGTGTTGAGAACACTATGATTTTATCACTGAGTTTTCTTAGCATCCTTACCAAAAAAATCAATTGACTATAATTTTCAGGGTTTATTTCTGGACCTTAAATCTTGTTCATTTATTTATGTGCCTATTCTTCTGCCAGTATTACACCTAAAATGAGATGGAGCTTAAAGAATCAGCAGCCAACGACTGCTATGCAAATAGTCAATCAATTGTGGAAAATAATCAGGCTGCACTGAATTGCTTTATACTATCTGATGGAGAAGCTAACTTCCTGTTAATTAGTCTCATAGTGGATGCAAATTAAATTAATCTAGTAGTGAAGTTCCAAAATAATGGATTTTCTAGGACCTGCAGAATCACTTGCAAATAGTGGGTTTGTCCTTTTGGGGAACATTCAGGGTCTAACTGTATCATTCAAAAGGGACACAAGGGTGTGACATTAATTGGAACGGAGAAAGCTAGAAAATTACTGTGTGCCAGGCTCTTGTAAGAAAGCAGTTGCTATAGCAACCGTCACCTGATGGACTGCACTGAATGACAGAATGTGTTGCAGCATAATCACCCAGTCTTTTCATGTGCATCCTTCCCAGGGTGAGACCAAACCAATCCATGGAACATGGCTGTATGAAGAAAATTAAGAAAGGGGTCTTCTCTTTAATACACGCTGGCTGAAATTTGCATGTTAGTACTTGATAGGAAACTGTCTTTTTAGTTATCCTTTCTGGGACATTTGGTTAAAATATTTCATATGAAAGTCTAAAAATAGTCAACCTTGTGGTCTGACTAAGAATAAAGAAAAAGTGACTATCTATAGTCTGTTCATTCTTTTCTACAGAATCATAAAATATTTACTCTTGGTTTTTGAAATCAATTAAATTTGCTATAGCAACTAATTGAATGGATGCTAGCTTCTTTTTTGTTCTGTCCTTTTTGAGCTTTCCTTAGACATTTTCGAACTTCTTGCTTTAACTGCAGAGAGGACACAGGACTTTTTCTCTAATTAGAGTAAACATGACCATTGGACAGTGTGCTGAAGTGCGCCTTCATCCTGACCAATTCAGTTGGAGGGAAAAAGGCTTTCTGTCTTCACAGAGAGAATGAGCCTTTAACACCCTGGCTTGTCATAGGCAGCTATCCCCAAATGGCTGGCTCTCAGGACCATAACCTTACGATTGTTCTACAGAAAGACAGGTGTGTCACTTGCCAACAACAGAGTGGTGCCTGTGCTTTCTGACATCTCTCAGTACCTTCTGCAGACAGAAGAAACTTTGCACTGAACTGTGAAGATTTCCTTTGTAGTGTGACCCAAATAGAAACAAAACTCCTCTCTGCTCTGATTTAGGTGCCTGGTGATGTACCCCATCCTGAAAGCAACAGTGACGTTAAATAAAGAATCTGCAAAATCATGTGTAGAGTTCACATCAGGTAAAATTGATACTTGATAGGAAACTGTCTTTGTAGTTATCTTTGTGTCTAACCTCTTTTCTCTGACATGATACACGCTGCAAAATGAGATGTTGCCTCATGAAATAGAATTCCAATTCAGTTTAAAATGTACATTAAACTTAAATAGTATTTTAGAGTATGAATGTGAGTCATCATAAGAAACTCAAGAGGATCCCTACATTTCTACGTTATTTAAAATAGTAAATATTAAGTTCATTATTATTGTTATTATTGCTGCATCAGCCAGCAAGAATCTAGATGGTGATGCTGTTAAATCAGTAGGAAGAAATATCATGACCATACTTCTGGGAAATTTTGTCTAAGTGTTAATGACCCTAACTCTGCACACATTTGTCCTTTGTGTCTGCCCCATAAAAACCTTCCTAGAACGGAATAATAAGACAAGGGGAAAGATAGTGGACACAGAGAATTTCCTAAACTGCTGCATCTTGAGTCATTGAATTGGTACCAGTATTCATCACTCTATTCTTTTTCTTCTACACAAGAAAAGGGGGGGAGATGAAAGAAAGAAAGAGAAAGAAAGAAAGAAAGATAGAAAGAGAAAAAGAAAGAAAGAGCTGCACCCCAACCTCCCTTTCCTGTATGGCTGCCTCTGTCCCAGTGACTGTGGTATCAGACTATGTTCACGCAGCGCTGTCCCGCGGGCCCCTCGTGGAGCTGTATCTGCCTTCCTTTAGTGAAAGTCTCCCCAGGCTGGCAGGCGGCCCCTGAGGGGTGGCAGATGTGCCTTCATATCTTTTAAATGTGCATATCTATTCACTGTCTTATTTCTTTTCTGATTATGAGCCATCTGTAATTTTCAATCTGTTTCCAGGATTTCATTTTAGACTTTATTCAGCGGCAGTAGGACTGACTTTCTGAAACTCTCTATATGTGACAGATTAGGGGTGAATTAAAATTCTTTGACATCTCTACCCAAACTCTTCGCACTGACAAGCTGTGAATAGAGCAGGAAGTGACTATAATTCCCAAGTTCACCGTCTCAATGCTGCAATCTGGAAATCCAGCCCTACTGCTCCCCCCGCCACCCCCACCCGAGGGTGGGACATTCTTTCTTTTTCTAACTTTGAAAGTAAAAGGGACAAAGTGAAGGACAGCATGCCTCCACCAACAAGAGAGATCTAAAACGCTTTTGCTTTAATTCTAGAGACAAGAACGGAAATAGAAAAGTAGAGGTTATCTTTATTCATTTTCCTCTGAAAACTACTTCTCTTCCTATTCCCTAAGGCTACAAAATCTGCCCTGCCACCCAACCAAAAATGCGGGTGGAGGCTTCCTGGACTGGACTCACATTTCGCCCACGCCAAGGAAGCGTACAGACCTTTGTAGAGCTCTGTGCTCGCAATCCTCCCATCCATCGTCAACTGTCCATTATTTTAAACTGCTAATCAAATCAGATTCCATTTTTGCACAAACGTAACCATTCTATTGGCAGTTGTCATTGTCATGATGTTATTCAAATTCTTTTCAGTAGATAAACCATACCTTTTATATTTTAAACCACTGGAAATTTAGCCTCATGTGCACACGCACACGTGCACACACCTACGCATACAGCATTAATCCACTTTCCATTGCTGTGATAAAATGCCTGAGATATTCAACTTATAAGAGAAAAAATTTTATTTTGGCTCATGGTTTCAGAAATGTCAGTCCATGGTCACCTGACCTTGGTATCTTGGGGCCTGCAGTGACGCAGCACATCATGGTGAGGGCACACAGGGCACACACCATGACAGGCAGACATGAAGAACGAGGGAGCGAGGGGCTCAGCAGCCCCTCTAACGTCACACATTCAAAACCTAACTTTCTCCAACTTTTTGTTGCCTCCCAAGAGTGCCAGAGGCTGGGTCCAAGGCTTTAACATGTGGGGCTGTAGGGTGCATCCGGACCCAGGTGGTGGAACTCAGTCACCGACACATAGAAGCACACACAGACAGACGGGCTCATGTACAAAGTGTATTTCATACAGTAAGACATCTAGCAACACATTCATACATACATATATATGTAATGTGTATGTGAGAATATGTACATATACATATATATGTAATATGTGTGTGAGAAGATAGATAGGTAGGTAGATAGATAACATCTATCTATGCTCCCCTGTCTTTCATAACTGCAGAGTTCCTATTTTGCATGCCTTCTGGTGCTCCTCTGCGTGCCCACTGATCCTCTCATGTGTGCCCCCTGGTATTTAGAGGAACAGCTTTAATATAAGTAGAACGTCTCACTGAGTCTTCCGTGATCACCATAAGCAGAGTTAGCGATTTGAAGTCTTAGTTTCTGCGATTAAATACCCAGAACATCCTGTGTCTCTCTGTTTCCCTCTACTTAGCACATGTTACTTTGTAATATGGTCAAGGATTGTCATTTCCTCTCTCTCTTTGACACTGTGAATTCATGGAAATCGTGACCTCTGCCTAGTTGGTCTCTCCTTTTCAGGCGACAGCTGTGTTTGGCAAATGCTAAGAACTCCACTAAAGTAACTAGAGTCAGTGCCAGAATGAATGGATGCAATAATGAACTGAACAACGTTCTAAAGCTCTGCCTATAATTCATACATTCTAACAAATTAACGTTATTTCAATAACAATAAGCTATTCTTGAATTTTTCCAACCAGTCACAGCAATTCATTCCTTTTATCTAGTTCTCCCTTAAAGAGACTGTTAAACAAAATTCGCTTAGAATCAAGCTGCTCCTCCTCCTTTTTTCTTGTTGTCTTTAACTGCAGCCGCCTTAGAATGACCAGCTCCAATGGACAGCCCACTCGGCGCACCCAGAGCTTGGGGCATCACACATCTTCAGATGGGAAAAGATATACAGATGTTTTTCTGACTTTTCTGCAAAGTGACTGAAAGCTAAAGACAGGGATTTCTTCCTCTCACGATTGTCTTTTTTGTCGCCAAAGTCCTTTGCTTTATACATAGCAGAGTCAAATAGCTATTTGCACTTTTCCCAGACTTGCTGACACTTTGACTGTTTGGGGCTGATACACATAGCACACAGAAAATGTACATTCACAGCTTCATTCTTGCCCATCCTTCTTTCAGACGTCAAAATAATATTTCGCTTGTTTCTCAAAGATACGAAGACATTCCCGTTTTGGAGTCTCAACAATGGTTTCCCAACTTCCCTAGTTTCTTATATTTATTATTATTTTAGTGCTAATTTGCTATTGCCCTTCCAGCTTTATTCAAGTAAATATCCCCTCAATGCAGTTATGCAAGGATGAAAACTCTGTTTTAATAGATTTGCTACCACTCAACAATTTCTAGTTTGTTTACTAGCTGGCTCCTTCTGACTTCTCATAATACAAGCTCCAAGACAGTGAAGAACCATTGTTTATATTGGTGTTTTATTTGGTAAAAGAGAATCAAGCTTATGTGTGCTCAATAAATATTGTCAAATGAGGAAGTGTATTTGGAAGTAATTATCATATTATTACAGATTCGCTGACGTTCATGTGTTCAGGCTAAAATAGGGCGCAGTCCCAAAGGGACAATGAAGACGGAAATAGTTCTGAGTCCATGGGACAAATGCACATACACGCTGACCCTTGCAGAACAAGGTAGACACAGGAGCCAAAGTGCACTGGTCGGAGGTGAGTAGGGATCTGCTGTAAAATTTCTTCACCCTGGTCTTGGACAGAATTCCCACCTTGAAATCCTAGAACAAACTGCTTTCAAAGTGTGGTATTAACAGCAGGTGCAATTCCATGAGTTTAAGGTTCTTGGCTTCTGAGGCAATTCTATTTTTAGAGATGATTTTTCTTTAAACAAGATGTTGGCACATTGTCACTGCTACTGCCTTTGAGTTTTCTTTGATTGTTGCTTAGCTTTTTATGTACAAGGCTGCTAAGAGGCTGTGAGCTCATTGAAGACAAGTGAAGACGTGGAACTCACAGAATTGTCACAGATCTCAGTTATGAGGTAACAGGTGCCCAGTCAGCCTCTGTGGTCAACCGTGTTGGCTTCAAAGTGGCTTGCTTCACCTACGTACTGATCCTCACGGTATGTTCAACTTGATTCTTACTAGGTTTTATCCAATTTGTGGGAAATGTTGAGAAAACCATCTACTTAATATTCTTCAAAAATACTATCATGAGAAGCAATGAAGTTGGATGCTTTTCTAAAGATATGTGACTCCAAATATAATTAATGAATCCTCTCAATGGATTGTTGATTAATAAGAGGTCATCATTAGGATAATTAGAGTAATTTGAGTCGGGAAATCTGTAATTAGATAATTGCATAATATATGTGTTAAATTTTATGAATGTGAAAGTTGTATTGGTGTTTATTAAGAAAAATGTCCTTATTCTTAGTGAGTATGTGCAAGATACTTGTGGGTGAAGTTTCCTATTTGATTATGTCTTCAAGTGCCCCAAAATATTCAACTTGCAGCCAGTGCAAGAGAGAGAGTGTGAGAGAGGTTAAAAAGCAACGATTTTGATGAATAATATAAATTATCATTGCATTATTTCTGCACTATTTTTGTGAGAGAAAATTAGTTTAAATTATAGGTTTGGCTGGAAAATTAAATAAATGTAAAAAGAAAATAAATAAAGGGGTATCTTGAGAATATTATTCGTATGTGCACGTTTTTATTCTTTCAAGAAAAATAATTCACTGCATTTTGTAAACTGATATTTCAATTAGTTTGAATTTTTCTCCACAGAATTTTATTTGAAGCAAATATTTGTTCAAATAACTCTTAATTTTTCATGATATATTGAAAAATGAAGAAATTTCTCAAAGTTAGTAAATAGATGCATTTTTCCTAATGATCCATAATTAATAATGCACTTTTGGAGTTAAAATCTTTACTATGATTGTAGCATTTGAGTGATTGATAACTGATATGTTTTTTAAAAAGTATGCAGCTTTTTCACAGCAAAGATTTACTTGATGATTAAACACCATTGAAATTGTTAAAAGAATATCTAGATTTGTATTAAACATTTCATCTACTGTGTATAAAATCATATTTTGCCTAAAATACATTAATGTTTTAAAACCAAATATCCACTCAATCAAAGTGTTCTAGATGACCAAAATGTTTCTTTCTTTCATTAGTTTTCCTTTTTTCCCATATGAGGAATTTGGCCTAGGACCTTGGGAGTGCAAGGCAGGTACTCTACCACTGAGCCCTTAGCCATAGCTCGCCTTCATAACGATGGCCACAATCCGTTATCAACAAGGATTCCTGATGGTGTGTATTTGTTTCTTCATATGAATTTCTTATGTGCAGTTACATAGATTGAATAGGGGTTTGACTTTTGAAAAGGCCTGTTCTCAGTCCACACATATTGAAGGGCATACTCTTCAGTCCAGACTAAAAGCATTTTAGGCCTTGGGCTCACTATGCTTTCACGAGAGGCTTTGGAATAGAGACTTTGTATTAAGTACCATGAACCAGGTGCTAAATACATGCTGAATGGCTCCTTATGAAGTCAATATTATTCCAATGACTGGCTTTAAATTTAGTAGAAATATAGTTTAATTAATGAATCAGAGGAAATATAAAGACATTGATGCAGATATCCTCTTATATAATATACATACACATTTAAGAATCATTGTGGATATGGAGAGTTGAAGGGTGTAACCATCAGAAAATAGTATTTTCATGAAGGCCTGATGGGGGTATTTGATTGATCTTTTGCTTAATTCATCAATTTACCACTTTTTCAAGGAATAGTCCCTGTATGCCAAGAACTCTTGAAAGTTTTGCATGTTTTTTAAATCTTGCCAAGAGAAGAAAGTGACATTTCAGTTCCCTTTCAGCTTACCCTCTTTGTCTGGGTAAGACTGACCATTTTCATATGTGTTTTAAAGCCATTTTATTTTCGTTTATGTGAAATACTAGTTCATACTTTTGTTTAATTTCTTTTTTGTTACCTATTTTGTGGTTACAACTGATTGGTTTTTATCAAATTGACTGTGAATTTTAGAATTTTATTTTCACTTTGTACTTTATCCATTGTCTTTGTTCACAGTTTTAAAAAAACATTAATTTTGTTTTTAAAAACACTTGAAAAAATATATCTCATGTGTTTCAAATTTTGACACTTAAGCTCAGTTATCAACTTGAGGGAATTGAGAGACTTCTGAAAACTGCTCATGTGGGCACAAATCTCATTGGTGGATTTAACCCCTGGATGTGCTCATTGTGGGTGTCTGTCACCAATGCTCATCCCTGTGCCCTGCTGTCCAGCTGCTATGAAGCGAAGAGCTTGCTCCACAGGCCCCTCTGCCATGGTATTCCTGCCTCAGAGCCAGGCAAACATGGACTGAATCCCCTGAAACCATCAGCCCAACTCAACCTCTCCTTAAGTTGGAAGTGTCAGGTATGTTGCCCTCTGATGGAAAAACTAACAGATACAGATATCTTCTAGGTATGAAGTCATGTTTATAAATGATTTCTCTATACAAAGTGATAGATTAATTTGTTCACTTTTTATCATAATACTTTAATAGTCCTTTTTTCACTTTTAAATCTTGTTTTCAATTCTTCAGGTTCTGGGCATTAAACCCAAACCCTTGCAGATGCAGGGAGCTTTACTCAACCAAGCATTAAACTTTTGAATCCGATCGAGTTTATTCCAATGCACTGAGTAAGGTCTAAGTTTTCACTGTTTGCCTGATGGCCACCCATTGACCTTGGCGGCATTTACTGCAAACTCAAACTTCTCTTACTTGTGTGAGGTGAAGCCATTGCCGTATTCTGAATTTCATTATATTTTAAGTTCTGTTCCCATTCTCTCCAGTTTGTTACATGGTCTTCCTTTCCACAAATAGCTACAAGTGTTGTGCACTGATGTTTAAGTGGTTGATGATTTAAATATGTGTCTATATCTGCTGGTGACAGTATTTCATTTTTCAGATTTTATTTTTATCATTCTTGCTTATTTGCTTTTCCGTATGAATTTTAGATTCAGCTTTTCATTTGGTAAGTTATTTTGTAATCTCATTAAAATTTTAAGCGAGAAATTTGACGTCAACATGCGGTTGAGTGTTGTTACTTGTTAGCCAGCCTTTTTACTTCTTTTCAGATTTTTCTATTTTTGGTTTTGGGAATTGGCTTAAATTTCTGTTGTTGATTTGCTTTGTCTGTGCAGTGATTTTCATATGTAGGTTAAATTTATTTCTCAGTTCTTCTTGCTTGTGTTGGTGTCGCTATTGGAATAGGATCTTCTTGGCACCATTTTTTTTTTTTTGAGACAGGGTCTCACTCTGTACCCCAGTGTTACAGCTTTTAAAACTTAAATTTCAACTGCACTTCAGTAACATTTATATACTATTATTTTTCTTATTTTTCAGTAGCTTTTCCCAAATGACCCAAAGATTTCAAAGAATTCAAACATATTGTTGGTGCTGATCATTTTAACTTATTTATTTTAAACTTTTACACGTTTCTTTTTCTTCTTTAAACATGAAAGTTTATTTTACCATATATTTGTAGAACGGGACTATGCCAGACAAAGCATTTATGCAAGTAGGATTTTGATAGATTTTTCATGAATGCCAATAGAGTACCAAGAGACTATTTCATAACAGTGATGTGGGAGGCATTCTTGTCTTACTATTTCTACCTACAATAGGAATAAATGTAGTGTTTCGCATTGAACACGATTCTGGCTTCGGAAACAATAGAATAAAAAATAGCGTAGATGTAAATATCTGTAGGCACAGAAAACAGTTTTAACTATGATATAGTTGTACATATATTAACATTATATACCTTGTTATGTTACAATTCTTTTCTAACATACTGGTTGTTTTATAATAATTATAAATGCTTGTGAGATAGCTTAATTTTCTTATCTATCAGAGCAGTGAATTATAAGCAAATCTTAAAATACTAAATGATTTTGCTCTTTCCGTGGTGCCAGAAACTCAACACCTCACACATGCTACACAAAGGATCTAAAATTTAAAATGATCCTCCAAATTTTCTTGGGGAAATGGTCCTTAAAATTATGTAAAAAAAAATGCCCACCCTAGGCTTCTACAGGAGAAAACAGGAAGTTACCCGTTATGCACAAGGCTTCCTATGTGCTCAGGACCTGCCCAGAGTGTTTACAAGTATGTGTTAATCGCCTACTGTTCATAAGTATGTGCTGATAGGAATGCGTCAGCCTAGAGAAGCCCTTGTTTGAATATGAAATTTCTTGCCTTTGGCCACAAAATAATGATCTGATTATATCAGCTGTCAACATTCCTGGCACAACAGGAAGATAGTCTACATGTTTGAGTCATATTTTCTTGAAATTGTGAGTTACAGTGCTTAGTTCAATCAAAAAAACAATGACCAAAATCCTTGTAGCTTTTCTGCTTGAGAAGGCAAGTTTTACATTAGTGTATACAGATTAAAGACAATATGTACTTTCATAACGGAAGTAAAGAACTTTTAAAGACTTAAGAATCAGAACTGAAGCTTCACTTTGTCAGTCCTGCCGAATGAAGAAATGTTTGCTGTGAATAAGGAGGACCTTATAAGACCTCCATTAAAAATTTCCAAAACTCTTAATCACATTACCAGTTTACAGATCTTTGTTATTTTAATGTTGACACATTTAGGTCTCTAAATGAATAATCCGTGTTTCTCCATGTGAATAAACTTCAAGAAAGCTTCTCAGCCCTCAAGAAGCAAAAAAAAAACTCGAAAAAAGAATAAACCTCTATGAAACTGAGCAAGATGATGTAACACATACACATACACACACATACATGCTAATTAGCTCAGTTAAATTAATTGTCACATTTCCATCATTTGTGCATGAAGAAATGTCAGCCCTGAAAAGCTGGATAAGGATTCTGACAGGAAATAAAGAACAGTGTCTCAGCTAGGACACTTTGGGCCCGCAGTCTGGTCACTTTCAACATGCCACGTGCTTCTTAACAAGTACTTTATACAGGTGTTTAAAGACTGAAATGTAACATTTAAGATTGTGAAGTATTAAAATGAAACCCTGGGAAGCAGGCATGGGAATTTATTGTTAGGTTACTTCAGTTTCTTTAAGGTTAATCAATATGTATTCCATCTCTTGCCCTCTTGCCTCTCAATTTTCAGTGACCTTTTCTTCTGTTTAGAAGATTGAGAAAATGAAGACTCGGTGTTTCAATTAAAAAAAAAGTCAGCAGCTTCTGCTTCCTACTAGGTCATTTGTAAGCAACTGGACTTATCATAGGAATAATTTCACACTTATGTTTTTCAACTTTCATAACACTGAAAATTGACCTGAAAGGAAAGCATGCTTCTTTGTTGGCTTTAAGATAAAAAAAAAAAATGCATTCTGGAAAGAATCACCAGAAACTGCAGTGCGCTCTGCTCCTTGCTTTTGTGTTCCTATTCACCTTTCTTTTCTGTTTTGGAAAGGGATGGTTGTGGGCCTTTTCGTACGGGGGACTGGATAGAAACATGAAGACAGAACAAAGTGATGAAGCTTACTGTTGAGGTAGGATTACTATTTAATTACCTTGTTATTTTTGGAAACCCTCCAGTAAGAAAGTAAGCAAGATAGGTGGTTTGTATTTCTATTGCTAAACAGGCCACAGCTATGACCCAATAAACTGCAATCTAGCAGTCTGTATTGATTCTCAACCTTCTGTGTGTTCTTTAATAGTTTACCAAGAAAAAAGCAAGTCAAAGTGATTCTCACTAAAGAAGCCACCTGTGCTTTCAGGAATTTTGTGTCTCTTGGGGCCTTATTGGTACTTCCCTTGCCCTTACTTGACAGTTAAAAGACACAGAGTAAGTCCAAACATGTCCAGCAGACCTCGTTGCATGTTGATCCAGTGACAGTTATGTGAAGGTGGCCCTGGGTTCTGGGGTCCTGTAGGCAGCTGTCCTAGGATCGAGAAAATTAATACATGGTAGGAACATTTAAGATGTCATTAATTATTATAAAGTACTCCGAATTCACATGAGAAATGCACTTTCTCATCTGGAATTCAAGAGTTCTCTTCTTCTTGTTTTCAGAAGTAAAAAAAAAATTACACTAGGATACATAAGTTTACATATTCTGGTGTTATAAAATGGCAACCACTGAGTACTCTCTGAAAGATGCTAATCATCACCTACAAAATCACAGACTTAAATCACTTACAACTATCTTGATTGAGGCTTCAGAAGCCACTTCCAATATTGTGGTGCATCAAGGCTGTTTATGACTACAGCTGTGGCGCAATTATGTTGCAGGCGCTGCTTGTCACCGAGGCACTCGCTCCTCAGCAGAGGGGAATGTGCAGCGAGCCTTTCTAAATGCACTGGCAAAAGCATCTGTTGAACTCGTAAATTCATATGGGACAATTTGGCAATGTGGAATGAACATAAGGACACACTAATATCCCCTAATAAACTGTAAAATGGATTATACCACTGGTTATAGGGAAAGCTTCTATGGAAATAAGTATAAAAACTTGCTTTCAGTTTAAAATTTGAATGCATCACTTCAATGTTTTAGTAATTACAAGTCAGTTTCTAAACTATTGTGATGGTTTTATTTTTCAATTGAACATGATTTCAATTTTTATCAACAGGTTCATGCATAGCTGAGACAGGATATTTCAGAAATGTTTGTTATAGCATGGCTCTTGACCAATACAGAGTCAGTCCTCTGGACTCTTGCTACACATGAAGAGAAAGCTAAGTGACACGGTATGTTTTCCTCACTATTTTTATTAATATACATATGTAAAACATAGTATTTACAATGAATTTGGGTATTTCACGCACATATGTATCATATCAACTTTACAATCCCTTCCCATTTTCTACCCTGCCAACCCTCCCTATCCCTTCCCCCAACTCTGGCTATCACTTCATGTGGTTCTATAGAATGTCTGTGTTCTGGGTTTTTCAAGTCAGAGAGACTATACTGTACTTAACATATTAATCTTCTGCATCTAAATCATTTCATTTAAGTCACCACTCTAACTCAGCTTCCTATTCCTCTAATGGGTTGCAGTAGTCAAATCTTTATGCCTCTTCTCTGAATCCAACCAATCCCTTTATTGGCATATTTACCGAAATTTTTTTTCTGTATTTTGCTATATCTTTGTTGCTATTCTTAAACCTGGCCTTATCCACCAGTTCACATTAGAAAATAACTACAAGCATGTAGTTCCAAAGACTAGTAAATTTTCAGCCACTGAGCCAGTATTGCAGAGAATACTTAAAGGAAACTTAGAAAGTGAAAGGGAGGCCAGCGACACCAATGACCCTAGAAGAAAAGTGACAACAGCTAGAGGAGAATGAGCTGAGAAAAAAGTAGGCTAGTAATCAGTGAAATATGAGTAAATAAGATATGAAAGTTAAAAAAATTATGAAATAACTAAATTTGCCTTCATATCTGTCACTTTAAGTATGTTTTGCAGTATAGATTTAAGTTATTTAATGTAGCAATGTGATATAGTTTTAACTTTGTTTTATTGCAGCAATTCACTTATTAGGTCACTGATGAAAATTTATCCTAAGAAAACTGATTGATATAAACATTACCCTGTAAATGTACAATATCTACCTTCCAGTGTTCAGCTAAGGCATTTGAAATTTAACTTTTTTTTTCTTCTTACGTAAATTTACTAGTCTTTCGAATGACACAGTATATTTTTACTTAATTTTGCTATGGTACTACTAAAATTGAGGGTTAAGATATGATCTTCTGGTCACAGTTGGCTGAGAGCTCTCTATTGTACAATGCAGATAACACAAGTAAATGTTGGAAACCTTAAAAGAAATATCTACTTAAATTTGTTCTTTTCCAATAACAATCTTTTTTTTTTTTTTTTGTAATTGGCAAAGTGTATTTCTCTACTCCTCATCAACACTAAGAAAATAATTCAGGCTTTCTTCTAGGTAACAGTGACAAATTTAGGCACTCACAGTTATGATGCTGTGTTTATTTGTCATATTATTGAAATACTCCTTTCAAAGGACAACCAATTACTCATGTTTCAAGATTGCATTACGGTTGTGCCTTTTCTCAATGTCCCCTGCACTGAGTAGCTCTACATTCACGTGTGGCACACCATCTTATTGCTCATCAAATTCTCCTTTTTTTTTGCAATAGTTACACCAAATCAGAGAGTTATAAGCTTACATTAAAGTTCATTTCTAAAAAAGTTATCAGCATAAATTCTTTAAAAGGTGTCTTAGTTTGGGCTAGGTGCACTTTAAATTAAACAGCAACTTTTTTCTTTTTAATAAGAAGGACACTGTGTTGTTTGTTGCCTCGTTTGGATCCAGAGTGTCCCCCAAAAACTTCATGTATGTGGATGTAGCGGTGGAACTGTGGAACTGTGTGTTACTGGATAGAAGGGGAGGGTGCTAAGATTGTCTTGTTGTGTCCATTTGTTGAACTTGGGGGCTGCCCAGGTCGGGGCTTTCAGGGGTTTGTTATTGACTTGGGGCCCAGAAAATGAGGGAGGTACACAAAAGCCTGGCCATGGAAGGCCCAACTGGCAATTTGAGCTGTGTAAAGGGAGAAAAAAGAATTGTTGTTACAATTTCTTTCGTGGAAGGCTCTACCTTTGCCCAAGTCTCCTCCGGTTTCCATTTTTCTCCTGCTCTATAGCTCGCTTCTGTGTGCAGTGTGGTGAGCAGCTCTCCAGCCTCTGCCATGCGCTTCCTCTACTGCCAATTGCCTGTGAAAGGACTGTGTGAGACCTCCTGAAACTGAGTTGAAAAAAATTCTTCCTTTAAGTTGCGGATGTTGATTATTTTGTCCCAGCATTGAGAAAGTAACTAAGCCAATTATAAAGTAGAGAAGCCCATGCAATTAGCTGAGAGTGACAGGCAGGACGCCTGCTGCAGAACAGAAGCAGGAGTGGGAGAAATGGACTCCGGAGCAGTTCTGGAAAGGAGGCTCCAGGGGACAGGCATAACCTGAAATCTAAATTTCGTTCACAGGCAAAACGAAACAAGTCAACATGTTTTACTGAGTAGCTTAAAAAATGAATACGCAGTTGTTAGAGAATTTATGTTATAAAGAAACCAAAGAAATCAAATTCACTTCAATATTATGAATTGTGAACGTTAGTATCACTCCAGGTTTAGGAGAGAACCCCCGAGCACTTGGGCTTCCTCCTGGCCCTAGCAGAGAGACTCATGGGTATGCCTTACTGGGACACCTCCCTGGTTGAGGAGACAGAAAAACAGTGTGGGTGGCCCTCCCCACTGGAAGGCTGAGGCCAGGGTGGCACTGGAGAATCTTATCTGCTGCTGAAACATGAGCATGGCTGTCGGGGGAAGGAGCAAAGTATGAAACAGACAAGAGAAGAACATTAAATCAAATCAGGAGTCGCATGTGTGTAGCGGAGGGAAGGTGGGGGACAATGCTTCACTAGTTGCTCATCATTTTTGTGTCTTAATTTCTCTCCTTCGTGTCTTTGAAGCATTAGCAAATTCTCCAGGGTCCATTTTTCATGCATTACTATTGGAAGCTTTGCAATACTTGTGAACAAATTTTCCTAAGAAAGACAACATGCTACACACACACACACACACACACACACACACATTCTCACACTTCCTGTCAGGCATAAGTAAATTTATTCTATGTATGTTCATATGGGCTTGGTTAATATTTAGACAACACATCTTAAAAAAACAAGACTTTGAAACATGCCATAGAGCTCAAGAAATATGATGTAATAATCACGTACATACATCATCCAAGATTTGATACTCCAAGCGTGAGTGGGTTTGCTCTCTCCAGGGCAAACAAAAGCTTCAGCATGCAGAAGCACCAGGAGATACACAAAACAGAGAACAAGATTAATACATTTGGTCAAGGTGGGAGCAAGGGCCAGAATTCTCCAGGGTAGAACAGTCATGAGAAGCCTCAGGAGAGGTGAGCAGCAGTGGCAGTGGGTCCAGTCCTGCCAAGGGACCACGGATGGCTGGGTTGTCCCTCAATCTCCTTCAACTTGCTCTGTGTTCCCTGAGAAAGCAAAGTCTCCTATCCTGGGACACCGTAGCCCTGTCTGCTCCTCCTCGTGCCCGCAAGTTCTACTGGGGAGAAGGGGCGAGAGCTAGGTTTTTTCCTGTTAAAGAGCCACTTAAGGAAGGTCCCAGAGCAGTCTCACCTTCTCATGTGGCTCCAGCTCCGTGCCGAACGTACACAGCTCACTTTTATTTTCTCCTTTAATATATACATCTCACCTTCGGAGTTCCTGAACTTCAGGGAAGGGACTTAAAGTTTCATTTATTTTGCAGCTAACAAAGGGTTCAGGATTATTTTCAGAGATGTTTACTTGAAGGCAATTTACTTCGGGTTTTATAAAGCATTAATTTGGCATCATACGAAACAATAAAGTGTACTCATTTTTGTTCCGATCTCCCAGGCTACTTGTCATGTGCTGAGCCTCAGTACTGCCCTCCTTAGGCATGTCTTTCATCAAGAGGTCATTAATCACGTCCCACTCATCACGTGGCCAGGGGGACTGCTTATCTGCTTCATCTAGAACACCTGAGATTCAGAGATTTCTTCCCTGAAGCTGCATTACTTTTTCATGTAAGCATGACTAGTTTATGCGAACTACATTTGGGGCCCAAAGAAGCCAATGATTAGGGACAAACTGGTTGTCTTTCACTTCAAACATCTAAAGTTGTGGTTCTTGTTCTGCGGTTTTCAGTAATACGTCATTACAAGATGATCTTTAAACATCCTTATAAAGAGGGCTTCTAAATTTTAAAGAAAAACAAATTTATGCCTTCGAATATAACTCCCCTCCTAGAAGAATGCTTCTGTTTTACTGGAGTGCAAGAACAGGGGTTTCAAAACCAAAGAAATGTGTTCAGTTAATTATCACAGCACATAGCCATGTTTATTTAAGTAGCTCCTTCTCACCTATATTGAGATTACACATCAAAAATTCTTCTATGTTTTTCGTTATGAAAAACATCCTTCATCCACCCAGGCTCTGTGAGAGCATTTTCAGCTGTCAGAACAAAGTGCTAAAGGCAGGCTGCGGGAGTGGGGGCATCTTGATGGAATTTAACAGCTGGAGAATGGAGAAAGAGTTTGCCTTCTCAGCACCCAGCTGCTTGTCTTAAACTACAACTGGTACATAAAAAAAAAAAAAAAAAAAAAAAATCAGAGCTACAGTTCAATCTCACTCACTTTCTTCTCTCATCTTCCTTCCTTTCTTCCCTCTCTAGTTTATCCCAGAGCTGTGGTGCCTGGAACAGTAGCAGTGGCTTCCCATGAAGTGGGTCTGTTTCACATGTGCCTTCTCATGTATTGGCCTGAGACCAGCAATAAAGTCCATGCTACACATTAGTGTGTAAAAGAGAAATAAAAACCGTAGAGAAACTGAGATTATGAATGGTCCTATATAATAAATGCTTGTATTTCTAGGAAAAATGCAATTATCAAATTGACCCAAGAGACATAGCCTTGAGGTGAGGTATATGCCTATTAAAAACTCTACAGAAATCTTCCCAAAAACATATTCTACTTAATAAGAGGGACCAGTAATAAAAGAACAACATGAATAGCAAGTGACATTCTCATACACTGGTAATGACCAACTAAGCAGTGTGGGAATCACTGCTGTTGATGTATAATGAATTTATGCACACCCAAAATTTCCTAGTAATATAAATAAATAAATTATATAAAATAGATTAAAAATCCACAGAGCAATGGATAAAGAAGATGTGGTACCTATATATAATGAAATACTATGCAGCCATAAAGAAAGACAGATATGAAGTATTTGAATGAAAATGGGCCCCCCTTGAGTCAATAATGCTCAGTGAAATGGGCCAAGAACAAAAGACTGATATAGATGAGCGTCCCTCTTATGAAATGCACAAAAATAATGACATGAAAAGGCCCCAATATAAATGACAGGGTAGAAAGAGAGGCAATGGTCAGATAGGAAAGGGGTGAGCCTCTGAAAAAGGGGTGAATGTAGACACCCACTGATTCCCCAGAACCCATGGTTCTAATGTGTTACAGAATTTGGAATTCAAGTATTTACAAAAAGAAATCTTTCTAATTTTATGGTATGTGAAAATGTTTGCCATAATTATTGTTAAAAGAAATCAAGAAAGTGAGCAGAAAAATACTTCATTAAAATTATAGTAATTGTTTCTAGCATACTTGTATCCAGAAGAAATAATGACAATTATTCTAATTTTTGAGTGGGACAGATTTCATTTTTACACAAAAAATTGTTTTGAGAGTATCTTCAACCTGGATAAATGAGTCAAATAACAATGACAAAAAAGGATGAATGAAAGAAAGGAGGAAAGGAAGAAAGAAAGGAAAAGAAGGAAAAAAAACAGCCTAAAGTTAAGCTGCAAAAATCTGTTTTTCTTCACAATTTTCTCAGCGATATTTTTTGCAATAGCGAGAATAGTTAAAGCTCCATTTCTGTGATTTCTTGACTAGTTAGTATTAGAAATGCACATCCCCTTGGAGACCAGAGGGGAAAGTATATTTTTAGAGTTCCAGTTTGCCTCTGGCAACTTCAGATAAAATTGTATCAGCAAGCACAGACGCGTGAAATTTCAGCCTGAAAATGGCCATTAAGATTACCCCATTTGTCATCCTCAGGAAACTAATGCTGTTGTTTGTGACCAACAGTGAGAATCTGTGGTGACCCTCCACATCCTTTGTGTAATTGTGGATGTTTTATTTGTTACTGCTTCCCTGGCGGATTATCACTTGTTGGTCATCCACATGCAATCTTCTATTTCCAGATGAATCTCTTGAAGTATAATACAATCATGTAGCCTCAAGGTGGAGCTCTTACGTTTTCACAAGAGAAGATGATTGCCTTGCTCAACAATTCTGTTAGAATCCCGAGGAAAGGTGTCTGCAGCTTTTAACAAGATATAAGAGATTGCCATACCTTCTCTTGTCTCTCTGTTACTCTCCAAGACAGTGATGAATGTTAACTTAGAGTAGAATCTGGCCTTAGGGAAAGGCTGAGGGGGACTCTGTTCACTCAATCCACACAGGCTTCAAGGGGGCTATTTGCCCGCTGCACCAACAGCACACAAACGTGTGCCCAGAGCCAACAGAACTGCTGCTGGCCTTTACCAGGCCTTCTACATACATGGTATTTCACGTTTGTGTGGTGTGTGCCACCTATCGTACTCACATGGCCTAGCTTCCCAAATTATGAAAGATACATACTTTGAAGCAGTCCTTCCAATATTAAACTCTAACACCACAGGTTCTATATATTTATTTAGACTAACTAGGGCCAAGCTTAGGAGTGAACATGAACAGTAGCCGAGATAGAAGAAAAATGTCTGCAGAATAAAATCAAAGCAGAATAAGGCTGAGTGCAACATATTAAAAAACAAAACACAGGGCTGAGATTTTAGTTCAGTGCTGTGGTGCTTGCATAACATGTGTGAGGGCCTGAATCTCAGTCCTTAGCCTTGGGTGAGAAAACAGGAAGATAATTGCAGGCAGTGATGCTGGAGCTTCCCTGCATGCCCTGGTAGACAATAATTTAGAGTTGAAAAAGAGCCAGGGGAGGAAAATGAGTACAAACCTGGCATTCCCATTTTCTCTCGTTTGCTTTATTGGGGTCCCTTCCCAGAAGATCCAAGGAAAATGGGTTTGCCTCAATCTTGAGTCCAAACATAACCTGATGTATACCTCCTGCTTAAAGAAAATACATTTCTAACTTCATTACTAAATGAATGCTTCTAGAATCAAATTGGATTGTAAAGACTGTTTCCCTAGTGAAATTATTCTACTTCAGTAGTCACAAAAAAAGTACGAGTACCTAAATATAAATATAAAAAATTAAAGTCTAAACTATCATTGTTACTTACTTCAATTTTGCTGAGTCACTCATAATAATATCTATAATATTCTAGCTACAGCTCTTTGCCAAACCAGATTCCTGCCCTGTCTCGACCACTGTCAAGAAGTCTTTAATTTCTATGAAAATAAGAGGTCTGCTATTAAAAAACAGGGAAACTAAAATCTCATAGATCCATGAACTCATGCTTTGAAAGAACATTCTAGTATTGAATTTTCTAGAAAATAGAATCAATGCTTCTTTAAATTCTAGCGCCAAAAAGAAAACTTTGCTATTTCAATCCAAATTCTTCTAACATTATGCCTTTGTATTCTTTGCTATATTCTACAAAGACACTCTTCAATAATGCTTTTTAAAGAATAATTAAAATATTCCTAAACTCTCCCAAAATCCCAAACTGAGGCTTCTAGCTACATACTGGACATTGAAAACTTGAGTGTACACCTGAGGAAAAAATTTTAAAATTTAATTGGACTTTAATCTTTTAGCAACCTAAATCTACATAGTTACACGGACTAGTTACTAATGCTGGACAGAGCAAGCCCAGACCTTATTGCAGAATAGTGAGTGTTTCTTCTTCCTCTTTCCGTACTTTCCCTGTTGAACAGCAATGCACTTTAGAGTGTTCCTTAAAACTATTATAATTTAGACCTTGTTTTTTCTAAGTGAATCGTACCTTTTCATAAACATAACATGGGCATTTTTCAAATAAATGACACCTCTATAAATGATAGTTCTAAGAGAAGACTATTCACCAGCACTTATCTTCTGTATGGCAAATTCTTCTGAGTCCAAATTTAAAACTGATTTATTTCAAAAGAAAGTGAATAGTATTTTCGTTTGTTTTTCCTTCCTCAGAAAGACTTCTCTAAATCTCGTCAATCTGCTTGCATTTTAAGTGATTTTTCACTGTATTATCTGCCCTGTTGACTCTCCACAGGTGACTGTGGAATGACTTCTGTGACCATTGGAGAGATTATGTCAACTTGAAGGAATCAGGAACCACACCTGAATGAGGATTTGGGAACCATACCTAGATTGGGAATTGAGAACCAGCCTGGATTAGAGTGTGAGTGATTTGTGGGACAGCGAATGAGGGAAGAGCACCCACCCAGATGTGGGAGGGTCAACTGGAACTTCAACTGTGTAAAAGGAAGGAAGAAGGAAGATCTTTACAGCTTCTTCCTCTGGGAAAGCTCTCACCTTCACAATTGTCTAAGGAGGCCGACTTGCTACCTGCCACAGATCTTCATCACAGATTCATTCCAGTCTCGACTTGCGATTGTTTGCCTGTCACTGCTCTTCAGTCACTGATCTTCAGGCTTCAGTCTTCGACATTGTTCTTCAAACAACTGAGATCTGCAGCAGACTCTCACCTCACCGGCTGTCCTGCAGTCCTGGATGGGAGATCTACTTCACGTCTGAGCAGCCATCTTCGACTATCTCCATCCTCGGATTTGTAAGCCTTACTAATAGATCCTTTTTGTGATAAAATCTGTAAATTCTGCCTTTTGAAAGAACCCAAACTAATACAACTTCTTAACCTGTATGTAAGCTGAACAAGTGTTATAGAAGTTTCTCAAAGGAGTCCTGTTGCCTGGTCTCATTCATTGTCCAGGAGTGGTGACCTGGGATGACAACACATCCCAGAAGGGTGGTAATGAGGTTAATGGAAGCAGACCCTGTGGAAATATTCTCTCTTGTCAAGTTAAGTAAGAGAAATTTTATTGTTATTTTTCAGCTTTTTAAACTCAAACATAAACTTTCAGAATATCTAATATTGATGATTCTATGAGATTGTAAGAAAAAAATCAGCCCTAATTTCTGTGCTAGTTGGTTATTCTTTTAAAAATATATAAATTAAAGTAACTTAGGACTTCGATTAGAATCCTCTCAGGCTCCATTTAGTTAATAGAGCTTAACAACTATTTCAAAGATAAGTATCATGATTATATATTCTTTAATTTTAATAATAATAATGGGTGGCCTATCAAGCACTTATATGTCAAAGTGTAAACTGAATGTGAAATGTGCTGTTCCATGTAGCACTAAATTGATGCTAAGTTATGTATGGCATCATAGAAGGAGAAGCAGAGGCTCAGATAATGTAAAATGCTTATCTCAACCAGGAGGGGCAGTGCACATCTACAATCCCGGTTGAGACAAGGAGATAGCGAAGTTCAAGCCCAGCCTGGGCAATTTAGCCACTTAGTGAGATCCTATCTCAAAAAAATAATTACTTTTTAAAAGCGCTAGAATGCAACTCAAAGTGGAGCCCCCCTTCTTCCCTGAACTGCTCCCCACCTCCAGAAAACTTGGTAACAGGAATCAAGTCCCTACAACTGGCTTTAATCTGTGTTTTGATGGCTCTACAATTGAAATTCTTTTAAATCAAGACTTTTCAAACTATTTTTGCATATATGTTGTATTTTAAAATTCAGATTCTAATACTAATTCTGTAGACTAGATGGGATTTCAAGTTCTGCATTTTTCTTTTTCCACTTTAAAAACTGCAATATATATATATATATACACACACATATATATATGTGTATGTGTAACCAATGAATAATTAGGTGTACATAATCATCACAACCTAGTGAATTAACATAGCCAGGACTTTGAAAATCCCTATTGTATGTATGCACACAATGAGAACATTCCTCTTAGCGAATTTCAAGTATACAGGACAGTGTTGCCACCTATAGTTACCATGTTATGCAATACACCACCATATTGAGTCTCTTCCACTGATGGAACTTTGTACCATTTTCCCAGGTGATACCAATCTTGCCTTCTTATGGGACAAAATTTGAGTAGTAATTTTGAAGAAAATATTGTCTAAGAATAAATTTTAGGAGAATATTTAAAATGTTTTGAATAAAATAAGAGTAGTAAAACTTCAAAATTTATGGAATATAGCAACAAGGAAAACTTGTAACATTAAGTATATATACATTAAGTGTACAACATTAAGAAGGATCTGAAATCATCTGATCTTTCACCTTTGGAAACTAGATAAAAAGAATCTAAAATACACAACAGAAATAATCAAGAACTACAGTAAATCTGAGTGCAGTGGCACAAACTGTTAATCCCAGTACTCTGGGAGGTTGAGGCAGAAGGATTGCAAGTTCCAGCCAAGCTTGGTCAACTTAGCAACTCAAAATAAAGTAAAATAAAATAAAATAAAATAAAATAAAATAAAATAACATAGAATAAGTGGGGTTGGGTGTATAGCTCAGTGTGAAAGCCTTGGGTTCCACCTCCTGTACTGAATAATAAGTAAACCAACAGAAAATATTACAGCAGAAACCAATGACATTGAAAACAAGATGGTTACCTGAAAGGATTAATAAGGGCTGTCAGACTCTTGCCAAACTAAATAAGAATATATAAAGAGAGCACCAATTTTTTTTTTTTTTTTTTTTTTACATCAGACATGAAAAAGCAGACAGCATTTACAAGGAAAATAAAGAAATTTTCGGGTTGACTCTTTCTTTGCAGATTCAGTATTCTAGATGAAATGGACCTTTCGTTGGAAAACTAAGTCTCCTAAAAGTCATGGAAGAAGTAGACAACGTGAGTGAGTGTATTCAGTAAAGCAACTGACTCACTAATCAATAGCCTCTCAACAGAAAGCACCAAGTTCAGATAAATTCACAGATGAGTTCTACCAAAACATTTAAGGAATAATTTGTCCCCATTACTTACAATGGAACCATTAAAATAGATGACAGAAAATCAATACTTAGCAGCAAACAATAATGACTATTTTCTTCCCAAAAATAAAAGCAGGGAGCACTGACTAATTCATTATACAAAGCCAGCATTATCAAAACCAGACAATAACAATACAAGACAAGAATTTTAGAATAGAGTCATTATAGAGAAGTTGCAGAATCCAATGCTAATATAATAAATCATTTCCTTGTCCATATACAAGCAGAATTTGAAATTAGAAGCAAATTACTGTCTGTATAAGTACCACTCCTGCCGAATACAATATGTGTGAAGTATATTTGATGGAAAACACAAAATTCTGATAAAAATATCAAAGAAGAGTTAAGTAAATGGAGAGATATTTTGCGTTTAGTGACAAGAAATTTCAAAATTGTTAAGATATCAGTTCTTCCAAGTTGGTCTGTGGACTTAATAAGTTCAAAAGAAAACCGCAGGAGGCCATTTGTGGATACCTACAACTGATTCAAGCGGCTATACAGAGAGGAAAAGACCCAGAACAACAAATGCAATATTGAATAAGAAAATGAAATTCAAAGGAATAATAGTAGTGAAACCAATATTTTAAAATAGAGGGATGACACCAGAAAACTTTCAAAGGGGATGGATATGTCTACTCCCTTAATTGTCATGATAGTTTCACAGATGTATGCACGTATTCAAGCCCACCAAACATATGTACTAAATTGATGCACATGTCTGAGCTCATTTAATTGTATACATTGAAGTTTTTCAGTTTTGTTTAAACTACAACACTAATTGTGGCTTTCTTACCCAATGAAATCCACATCAAGTCATTAGATCTTAGAGCAAGGAACAAGACAATACTATGTAGCGAGACAGTCTTTTCCATATAAATTATACTTGAACAATTGTATACACCAAAAAAGAAACTCCATGAAGACCTTACATCAATGACGCACACAAAAAACACAGTAGAATATAGAAACAAAACTATCAAACTCCTAGAAGATAAACTTCTGACTATAACACCAAAAGAGAAAATCGTAAAAGAAGTAATTGATAAACTGAACTTCATTAAAATTATTTTTTCATTCTGTGAAAGTCAATGTTAATATAATAAAGTGAGCTACCAAATGGGAGAAAATACTTACAGAAAACACATCTGATAAAGGGGTGTTGCCCAAAGTATGCAAAAGGCTTTTTAAAATTCAACAGTAAGAAAATGAATGAACTTTGCAGTATATTCCAAGGTCTCTTGGTGTGATGCTGCACTGATCCAAATAGCATAGTACTAGAATAGCAACAAACACATGGGACCAAAAGAACAGAATTGAGAACCCAGAGATAACCCAACATTTATGGAAAACTGATGGTGAAGAAGCCAAGAACAATTGATGGGGAGACTAGATATCCATACTGGAAGAATGAAACTAGATCTGTACTGCTCATTAGTTACAAACTTAATTCAACCGGATTAAACTACTATCATCAATATAAAACTTAAACCTATAAAACTACTAGAAAAAATAAGGGAACTACTTAGGACATTGGCCTGGGCAAAAAATTTTCTTTGATATGACTATATTGCACGGCCATAAAAAGCAAAATATGAAAAATCTAAAAAGTTCACATAGAACAGCCACAAATAAACAACATAGCACAATGCAAATCTATCAAATGAGAGAAAATATTCACAGATTACACCTAGAACCAGAGATTGACATCCAGGATATACAAGAAACTCAACCTAGTAGGAAAACACCAAATAAAGCAATTTTAAAATTGGGATCATGAAATTAACACACATTTACAAAAGAAGATGCACAAACAGGCAGTGCATACACCCAAACTATTTAGTTTTATTAATTATTGGGAAAATGCAAATCAAAACTATAAACAGACAGATACAATTTTAGTCTTAGGATGGTTAGTTGGTGGTGGAAATTTTACTCAGCAGAGCCATTATGATGAACCATATACAGTTTCCTCAAAACACCAAAATGAGAACTCTTACATGATCCAGCCATCCCAGTACTAGGCATAAACAAACCCAAAGGAAAGGGAGTCAGCCTGTCTGATAGACACTCGGCTCCCATGTTTCTTTCAGCATGATTGACAGTAGCCAGGATAAAAGATCAACCAAATAAACAGACAAAATGATTTTTAACATGTAGTGCATATACACAGAGGGACACTATTATCTGTAAAAAAATGGAAACTTGTCATTATCCTGCAATTTCTAACAATCAGGTGGACTCAGAAAACATAAGTATTATAACATAAAGGCATGCACAGAAAAGCACTGTGTGATCTCAATTAAATGTGGGATATTAAAAACGTTGAACATATTCACTGTCTTAGATACTTATTTGTTATTGGGACATATCACTCAGTACCCACAATTTAAGGGAGGAAATGTTTATTGTAGGTTACAGTTTCACACTGTCTCAGCAGCAGCTGGGAAGATTAGAAAAGTCTGGCAGAGAGCACCTGCTCAAAGTATCATAAAAATAGAGATCTGGTGTATTCCTGAAGAACTCGGGGCAAGAGTTTAGATCCTTCCAGGCCAGGTCTCATAATGTGCCTTATGCCCATAACCTACCATATGCTTGTAATTTAATACATTTCTCTAATCTACATGTCCAAAGACATCAGGCTCTTTGAAGACATTCCACATCCAAACCATAACATTCCACTTCTGTCCCTCAGATAGTCACGTCTACCTCCTTATGCAAAATGCCATTAGTTCATCTCTAAGACTTGCCAAAATCTTAACAGTTCTAACATTGCTACAAGGTTCAGGTCCAATGTTTCTTTTGAGACTCAAGGCACATTCTTAGTTGTGAGTTCTTATGAAAATTAAAGGAAAGTTAAACACTTCCAATTTACAATGGCACATGGAGAGTAAATATTACTTCAAAAGGGAGAAATAAGTGGATAGAAAGCATTGAACCAAAGCAGGCCCAGGGTCAGTAGACCGGGCACCAAATTCTGTAGTTCCTTCAAACCCTGTAGCTCTGGGTTCAGCATCTAGGGTAAATATGAGTCCCACAGGTCTTAGGTAGCTCCAAGCCTACAGCTTTGCTCTGATTTCGACCTTTCTGGCTTCTTTATTGGCTGGCTCCATTCACAGCCTATGGGCTTCTTCTGCAAATGATATACATTTCATTTTTGGCACTTTTACATTTCTGGGATTTCCACTGCACTTTTGGCATACATTTCACTAACTTCATAAGCTGTCCTCCCAAGAGCATGCTGTCTGGTCTAAATGGTCTTCTATGACTCCACAACTCTTGTATTCTGCATGCTTGTGAAGCCAGTACCACATGGATGATACCAAGGTCTGCCATTGACTTGATCAGCCGTGTTTCTCCACCCCCACCCTTGGCCTATGGATGTAAAGAACTCTGAGTTCTTAGATGGATGAATTCTTTGGGGAGTCACTTTCCTAAATTTTTCTGGAGGATGCTTTGGGGCTCTGTTCTCAAACCAAAGTCTTCTGCCTTTGTACCCAGCAACAAGGTCTTGCTGATTCCTGAGATGCCTTCATGGCGTCTTTCTTGTAGTTCTAGTTCTTAATACTTTGCTTCGTTTTAATGCTATTCTTTCAGCATCCATGGGCCCTTTTGCCCCAGCTGTGCTGTCACTGTCTCTCTGCCCTTTTCTTCTGCTTTTCAGTATAGAGGTGACTAAATGTAACAAACAGTACCTGTGTGACATCATGAACATTGAGCTACCTTGGAATTTTATCTGTCAGATTAAGTAGCCCACAACCCATAATCCCAGTTTTGGGCAAAAATCTCAAAACATAGCCAAAACACCACATGCATGGTTTCTAAACCAATTGCCAGCAGGTCATCCTTTTCATCTGAAACCTCTTGAGCTTATTTT